>CM061920.1:19287500-19945963 GCA_031002005.1 Vandiemenella viatica | reverse complement strand
TCACCCTTTGCAGACATTGTTTCCTTGTAAAGTGAGATATGTGCCTGTTTGTTAATTTTAATTATGATGGGAACACTTTTTTAAACTCCCTTCTTTTAAATGAAACAGATTCAGATAGCTGCACAGAATTGGAATTGTTATACCACATCTGAAATGAGATGAGTAGGTGGGCTATTCGCTAAGGAGAATAAGAATTTTGGACATAAAATTAAAAAAAAAAAATCTTTTCTCAGGTGATGTAATAAGAGTAGGATATATCAAACTAAGCATGGTTTAAATAATAAAGGAAAGGGAAATTAACCCACCACATATCAAAGTAGACGGCAAAAGGTGGACATACGATATTTCGGTAAAACCCTCCGTCAAGTAGTAGAGAAACGGGCCATTAGGTTCTGAACATGTGTGCACACATAATGTCACCCATCGACTTGCATGGTTTAAGGCATTTTATTAATTTGAAAATGATTTCATCCAAAATCGTACTTTTAAGTGCAGGTATGGTGTAAATAAGGAAATTAGAACTATTAGAAGTAATTCTCTTATATGCAGTAGAATTTGGAAGGAATTGAAAGGTGCTGTCCGGCAAATATAAATAAACAAATAGGATGTAACCATTACTTACCAGAAGTCACATTTTCAGCATATCTTCAAAACAGTTTAAAGGGTCCTTAAAACCCTTAAAAACCAACAGAAAATCATTTTTAGAAGCATTTTCCAGTAGTTTGAGAGTCAGAAAACGTGAGCTACTTTATAAGTTTTTGAAACTACTGTAAAGTTAATTTTTTTTATAAAAGTCTATTGGCCACATTCATTTTCAGAGGTTTAAAACGTAATTACAATTCAAATTAAGTCTAACACTTGTGTTTTGGAAAATTGTATTAAAGAGACATCATGAATTAGGTTATTTTGCAATCACATGGAAAATATTGCACAAGAAACCTTTTTCACCTAATTTACAAGATACAGCTAAGATTCAGAGCTCAAAATGTTTGGCATAAAATAATACGCAACATATGAAATTATAGTCTCAATAACTAACATGAAAGTATATTTTTTAGACAAAATAAGAGATTTTGCTTACTTTGCAATTCAACATTTCTGCAGATATACGGGTCTGAGGGCATAGAAATGATATTTAGATTAACGAGAAGCTTTCACTGAACACATTGTTAGAATCTTTGGTGGTTTTAATTAATATAGTAATTAAGTAAGTAGTCCACCATAAGGTTCAGTTTCAAATTTGTTTATTTTCCCTCATGATGTCAACGATATGGTTTACATGCAGAGATACAATCCACAGATACTACTAACACAATCTTTAATTTAATTTAATTTAATTTAATTGCAATTGAGCACAGGCTCCAGTGGCAATTTCTCTAAACACCCATCTTCCCCCTATCCTGCACCCACCTACATTTGCCCTCTACAAATTTTATCTTTAAATTCTTTCAAAGTTTTCGGTAAATTATTAATCATTTCTCTTGGTATCTCATTCCAATCCCTGACACCCTTACCTAAAAAAGAGAATCTTCCCACACCCTTGTGCCTGAAATCAAGTGCCAGCTTGTGGTCATGGTCATCTTTTCCCTTCAATGCACTACTTTTCATACCTATTGCAATATCAAAGTGAATCTGTATAAACTAACTAACTGTCCTGCTGATTTCTTTATATAGGCTCTATCGAAATTTCTGGAATTCTTCAAAAGTGTCTGCGAGATATTTCTCGAACATTAACAATTACTCAAACAACTAAACATAGTAAAAACAATCAGAAATAGTACTTAATCATTTAACATCATTACAAAATGGTCAGAAATGGAAATTAAAGATACTTAAACACAAAATTATTTACAGAAATCATTTTAAACTGTATAAAATTGTCCTGTAGACATCGTCACTTGCATTAATACTTGGAATTACACACATTCAAGCAATTCTCTTGTACAGTTATGTTCTTAAACATATTAAATGGCCTTTAAATAATTTCTTTTCATAAAATAAAGTCTATATACACTGATTTACAAGAAATTGCAAAACAAACATACCCAATCATATTCAAGCAAACTTTAGCTCACTACAAATACATCATTAAATACAATTCTATTTAAAGTTCAGGTATGAGGGTTGTTACAACATAAAGATCCCAACAATATATAAGCTGTAAAGGAGAAATTAAGGCTTAAACATAATTGCTGCTACAAAGCATCTTTTTGGAAACAAAGGATTAGCATTAAGGGAAATAGATAATGAGGAAATAATATTACCATCAGTAGAGGATCAAATTTAGCAAAGTTTGAGATATATTATAGATTGGTAGTACTCATATATTTGGAGATAATCAACATAAAGTTTTTACCTGACTTTACACTTATAGCCAAAGTTGATTTTCACTATCAAATACATTTGGGATTTGCACCAGTTATATGTCAAAAGTTGAGGAAATTTTTATAGAATATTTTAATAATAGAATCATTTCACAGACTAATTAATTGTAGGAATGATGACAGATTAAAGCTTTTACAACTTTAACTCGAAATCCACAAATCCTAGGAGAAAAGCTTTCGTAACTAAAATTGACATTTAAAATATACGTCAGAACATATCAAAATTTCAGAATTATTGGAATAAAAATAAGGTTTCCCTTTGTCAAATCAAGTGTATGCTGTCCCAGTATGAATATAAGAAGCGCCACTAGCCTAGGCAGGGGGCAGTAATCCAGCAGTAATTGTACGGCAAGGGCAGCATGTTGGCCGGTCACTGATGTAGAAAATTTTAGTAGTGACACAACAGTGGTGCATCTTCCTTCAAGATGAACTTTTAAGTTTCACATCTAGAAGGTTAGGAAGAAGTTGCTTACTGTGAGAGGATGGTTTAACCTGTAATCATTTATTTCAGATAGAAGTCTGATGCTTTTCAATTAGGCCTACGCTGATACTGAGTTTACATATGTGAATTTTTGAACAGAATAGCACTAGCAAAAAGAGCTTTCATGAAAAAGAGAAACCTTTTAGTTTGAAATATTGATCTAGGGATTAGAAAGAACTTTTTGAAACTCTTTGTGTGGAGCACAGCTCTTTATGGTAGCGAAACGTGGACTTTAGGAATACCGGAAAGAAAGAAAATTGAAGCATTTGAAATGTGGTGTTACAGAAGAATGCTGAAAATTAAGTGGACAGACAAAGTAAGAAACGAACGAGTTTTGGAAATGATGGGTGAGAAAAGAAGTTTATGTAAGAAGCTTACAGAAAGAAGAGACAGGCTGGTAGGTCATATTTTGAGACATGCTGGATTGGTTAACTTGTTAGTGGAGGGAACAGTCGAAGGTAAGAACTGTAGAGGAAGACAGAGATTAGAATATATGAAACAGATAATTGATGACGTGGGCTGTAAGGGGTATGTAGAAATGAAGAGGTTAGCACAGGATAGGAAAGGATGGAGGATTGCATCAAACCAGTCGAAAGACTGACGACAAAAAAAAAAAAAAAATATAATTTATCACAAAGTCTAGAGTTTTATTGAGAACATACCTTTATCTCTCGCGGTATCCTCTTTTTTTTTTTTTTTTTTTTTTTTTTTCACAGGCAAAGAACAACTTGGTACCACGATCATAGTTAAGACCAGCTACTGTATGCTACAACCCCAAGCAATCAGATGTTTTGCACAGAAGTGACTGCATAGAAAAAAAAAAGAAAAAATAGGTTAGTAGTGATGCCACGATTGTTAACTTCAAAAAAATTTACTTGGTAGCCTGAGAAAAACTATTTCTCAGTAATTAACTCCTACAACGGGTCTTAGAGGAGGTGAAATTCGACTGAATAAGTGATTATAGGTGAAATTTTGGTATAGATTATTGCAATTTTTATGGTCCATTGTGTTATGGTTCTGTTTTGTTCTTGGCTGTAAGTGTTGCTGACATTCTCTTCTATGTTTTTGAAGCTTAATTTAATTGATGCAGCACTTGCAATTGGCTTGTTTCCACTAAGAATAAATCGGGCTTATAGTAGTTTTTAATGATTAATCATGCTAAGGAGATTACAAAAAACAACCTTATTTAATATAAAAGATAAAGATTAGAATTATTTATAGAAAATAAAATCGACAAAATCAGCCATAGTGACACATGACCGCGAACGCCAATGAGAAAGCATTACGTCATAGCGTCCCTAGCGCCACAGAAGTGTTTGACATTTACATGTAATAGAACACCTTGCGTAGTAAATTTTTCGTTTGTAGCAACTTCTGTGTTGGTAATTTAGTTATTGTTAATTATTTGGCGAAAGAGAAGTCTAATTCATTATGGAACAAGGTTTTAGCAAAGCAACCAGTTGTAATTTGCCCAAAATTGACGCCGTAGCCGTTGGAAGATTTTCACCTCAAACATAGACTTCTGCTCGTCGGAATTCCGCAATGCAAAAACTTCAATATAAGTATATACAGGTTTCAGCTATATATTATAAGCTGAAATCAGTTTCATAAACAATAATCTATTGCTTAGATGTACGTTTTTAAGTTAATTGATATGGTTTTGATGTTACTTTTGCGAAGTATAAGCAACTGTTAGGGAGTTCTATAATTACCGTGACATCGCAATATGATAACGAATAACAAATATGAATAACAAATCGAAAATAAAGAATAATGTTTTTTGATATCTCGCTTCGTTATCGAGATATAGCACGTTAAAAATGAGTTATAGTTCCTTGTGCTTTTGGTGACGTTGTTCGGTACTATTATTTCTGTGCCGTGTCTTAACTTTTCAGCTGTATCACGCCTAAAGTATGCTTCTTTTTTTTTCATATAAACCTTTTCTAGAAAAATATATCCTCAAAAACAGGTGTGGTAAATTTTAAAGCTATGGCACTGCCAGTTTCCAGTCTGCTCTAAGCTTCATATCAGCCTAACAACATCATCTTTCAGTTACGATATCTCGAGAACCAAGAGAGATATTAAAAACAATTATTCTTTATTTTTGAATTGTTTCGTCAAGCTGCTTAAGAATCTATCATCAGATTGTGGCGCCACTTAATGATGTTTATTCTATGAAAAATAACACTAAAGAAAGATTTTAGAACATAAAACCAAACAAACTTTACCTTATTACATTATCATTACTTGAAAAGTAGTGGTTCTGCAAAATTCATCATTTTCACTTTGGATTTAGAAATATATTATGCACAAACACTTACATTAAAATGGTCTTCACAAAAACAGATACTTCTGTCTGCAGGTAAACTGTAAGCATCCTCCCTCCTTGCAAGTTTTAACCACTTTCTCCGTATTTTTTCATTGTTTGGAACATATATAAATAACTTATCTGGTGTTTTTATTGTTGTGCTTCTACACTTCGGCACTACACAGTACTTATACAACGAGGAACTCATGTTTAACTAAAGAAAATCTACACCTGCCATATACGTACATGATTGTATACATTCATATCAGACGCTATGACGTCATCCAAGACGCCATGACAGTCTAGAGCGTTTTTGAGCTAAATTTAAATTCCCTTTTACAAATGCAAAATACATAATGTAAATGTTCGATTCTTTACAAAATAAGATGTTTTTTGAGTAAAATAGATAATAAAGTGAAGTATTAACCTATTTTTCAAATTTAGTCAACTACCCAATTACCCTACACATCCATTTTCCCCTTTCATTATCCCACCTACTTTGGCCTCTGCTAATTTCAAATTTAAATTCGTTTAGTGTTTTTGGTGAATTATTCATTACTTGTCTTATTAATTTATTCCATTTGCTGACCCCCTTACCTTTGAAAGAAAATCTTCCCAAATGCTTTTTCCTTAAATCAAATACCAGTTGGTTATCTTTTCCCTTCATGCACCTGTCCTAAAGGAAATGCTTGTTTCAACCCCCCACTGGGGGAAAAAAGAAAAAATGAGGAAGGATGGTGAAAATTACTGGTCATTTTTCACAAAGGAAGAAAAAAGGACCAACAAACACAAAAATATTAACACACTTCACAATATTTCAGCTTAAAACCTTATTCATGTAGGCAGTGCATTTGGAAAGAGGGGTGTGCACACACTACAGCTTACCGCTTGAGTCGGGAAGTAAGCAATGGTGCATTGTACACTTCCCTTGCCAAATGGTGCAATTCAACTTTCGTGAATTAAGTTTTGAACTCAAGTAGTATAAAATGTTTTTGTGTTAGTTGGCCCTCCTGCCTTACACTGTAGTAAGTGATTATTTTCCTATCCCTTTCCTATTTTATTTCCTAAAAGCACTTTCATTGTCATCATTGTACAATACAATACATTCACTTTCCATTGATCCCAATATAAGAGACTGGTTCTGTGGGATGTGGAAAGTTGTCAATTTACAGTTAAACAGTTGCATAACAAAATAATAAGTACACCACTAGATGTACAGTCATAGTATACATGGTACATTAAACACTTCCATTACAAAATAATACATACACCAGAAGATGTATAGTCATAGCATGTATGGTACATTAAAAAAAAAAAAAAAATCCATAGCAAATAATACATACACCACAAGATGTACAGTCATAACATATATGGTACCGTTAGCAATTACGTAACAAACTAAATACATACACCAAGAGATGTACAGTCATAGCATACATGGTAAATTAATTATGTGGACTATATTTACACAAGATACTGGCAGTTATTTTTTAGATACCTTAGAAATAAATTCTTCGACAGAGTAGAAGGAGTTGTCAATTAAAAATTCTTTCAATTTTTTCCTGAATTTATTCTTATCATCTACTAGACATTTAATATGTGTTGGGAGCATATTAAAGATATGTATCCCTGAATATCGGACCCCTTTTTGAACAAATGACAATGACAATGACTTGTAATCCTTGTGAAGATCATTTTTTCTTCTAGTGCCATAATTGTTTCAAACAAAGTATAATTTGTGACTACAAAGGACATTAATGTGTATATATACTCAGATGATAATGTTAAAATTCCTAACGTCTTGAACAGCTCTCTACATGAAGTTCTATTGCTAACCCCACACATAATTCTTATTACACGCTTTTGGGCTCTGAACACTTTGTCTCTATGGGTAGAATTGCCCCAGAATATTATTCCATATGACAATAAGGAGTGAAAATAAGCAAAATAAACTAGTTGCCTCATACGGAGATCACCTAAAGCTGAAATTGTACGAATTGCAAATATGGCTGCTCCCAATCGCTTTAGTAAGTTAGAAACGTACTTTCAAATTTAACCCTTTCCTACCGGCTATTGGAAATAAAGGGAAATTTATAATTTCAATTATATATTTGTATAAAGGTACTTGAAATTATACACACATATTTTTTCAAATTTTTTTGGTACTCTTAAGTGCTAATTACTAAGCCGGTACTTATAAGTACCGTCAGGGACTTTGTGTATCACAGGATGTACAGAAATAGCAATTGAAATCAATTATGTTCATATTGGTATGAAATGTTTGCCTCGTGATATTAAAAAAAAAAAAACAATTCTTTTTGCTCATTCAGACACAAAAGACATTGCAGTGCAACATTTGGAATGATGTTTTGACTGTATTTTCTTCATTCTACATACTTCACATCTTCATCTGATTTTTACAATTTAGGGACAGTGTATACCTCTGTTTCCCAATCTTACATCTCTCATTGTGGAATAGTATGACTTGTGTTGTTTGAATGGATGAGGGCTTGGTGAAATATATATAGATGACCTTTTCTTCTTATCGATATCCTTCATAGTCATCATACCATGTGCAAAGGATCTTCTAAATATTTTTACAGACTTTTTTTCAAATATCGGACCATTTATGTTATAGGCATTGACAAATACAACATCCAGAATTCCCAAAAACAATCTTTACCATGATTTCGGTAATCTTCTGTCAGCATTGCACAAAGTCAGCATCTGATCATCAGTATCAACCCCACACATGAAGGTATTGTAGTCCTTGACGACTCCTGAGCATGAAATTGTCGACTTCAACCCATCTCTTTCTTTGCATATAACTAGTGGTGCAACAACAGGGTGGCAGGATGGGCAAAATGCTACGGGACCTACTGCCGGCCTCTGGTCCAAGATCCACCAGGTCACCAATCCAACCCAAGAGAGGGCCCATCTGTTGAAGTTGCCATTGACCCCAACCAGTGTAGTGGAGTTTCACTGCTGCCATGAAAATTTGATACTAAATGTATGACCTTTTTATCCTTCCCTTTCCAGTAGCAAATACCTAGGTTTGTAAATTCATTGTCACAATCTCCTCTTTTTAGTTTTCCATCAGCAGATTGTTAGATAGTTCCTTGCAGTAGGGTCTGATTCTCCCACAAACAAAAGTTCTTTCAGTTTTTTAATAATGAAACTGATGAAAAATAATGATAATTGTGAGGACCCCACTCACCAGTCATTACTGAGTTATATTATTACATTATAAATTGACTGTAAATAAATTTTTATTTTATTTATAGTATAGGTCTTCCAGCATAGTAGTTTGTGTAGAACGGGGTAATTGTAAGTTAGTTTAGTAATTTCATGTTGCGAGTGTTGGCAGTACGGTATGGTTGTGTTGGCGCGGAAGGAACAAGCCAATATGGCGAGAGAGACTGTTTTTGGCTAGCATAGGGTGAACATGTGGAGAAACTGATTTCGGCTAGCGTGATGCAAATATGTACAGAATATTGTTTCAGTGAAAACTTTGTATCTTGTGTGAATTTTTGAGTGTAATAAATTGTGAGTTATAGTTAAAGTGTGGCGAAAGTCATTTACATAGCATTAGAATATCCGTTGCGCAAATTGAGAGATGATTGAGGGTTTTGTAATAAAAGTTACTTTATATTAATATAAACGGCGAGGTGATAGCAACTACCGCAAAAGACATATTAGGGCCAAGTGCCAGTAAAGTGGGCTATCAATCTTTCTTGTCTCAGTCTAAATAATGGATAAGGAGGACCTCGCATAATACTAGATAACATCGTCATTGCTCCATTTTTTCAGTCAATTCTAAGACCACTCTTTGACCTAATGAGTAATTTGAGAACATTCCAGTCATTTCTTCATTTTTGCCTTGATAAATTATAAACTTCTAAGAGAAGAGCTGATAAATTATAAATTTTTAAGAGAAGAGCTTCAATCAGAGCATATTTCATAAAAATATCCATTTAAAAATATCTAAAACAATGATAAAACCAATTGTATATTTGCTAAATCTATTGACAAATAATCTGTATAAAACTACCCAGAACTCCCTGACGGTACTTATAAGTCCACATTGCTTTTTCTAGATTATTTAGTAAAGAAACTAGAAAAACATATTTTATAGGTAAAAAATATATGGTTAAATGTTCAAACTAAAAAAGTAATAACCGAAATTAACACTTACCAAGTAAATTATCATCAAAAAATTCATTGTAATGTACCACTTGTTACTCTGGTCAGTACGCTGTCAAGTCCCAACTTAGAAAATTAATTTCTCGGCAATTTCACGCAGAATTTAAAAATAAATGTTTTCATTGTCTGACTTAATCATACAACAATACATCAACAGGCTTAATAATGCAGTGGACACTGGTATTGTTGAATTATGTGGTGGTAAATACAGTAGTACTTATAAGTACCGTCAGCGAGAAAAGGATTAAATTATGATCTATATGCAAACCTAGAAATTTCACACTCTCTACCTCTTGAATGGACTGGCCTGCAAATTTTATGTCTATGTCAGGTGTTAATCTGTGTGATGTACTGAATTGCATGTACTGAGTTTTATCAAAGTTTAAAGACAAGCCATTAGCTGTAAACCATTTATTAATCAGTTCAAAGACATAATTTGAAATATATTCTGTAGATAAATCTGGAGTGTTTTTAATTCCTATGTTTGTGTCATCTGCAAATTGGAAAATTTTTGAGTTTTTAGATGAAACACAGGGTAGATCATTTATATATATTAAAAACAACAGTGGCCCCAATATAGAACCCTGAGGTACTCCACATCTGATTAATTTCCACTCAGAAACCAGTGGGCCTCTTAAGGCAGCGTTAAAATTCTCCATTGACACTTTGTTTTCTATTTAGAAGGTAAGAACTAAGCCATTTATTAACAATGCCATCTATACCATAATACTTAAGTTTCTGTATCAGAATTTTATGATCTACACTGTCAAATGCTTTAGATAAGTCACAAAAAATTCCCACAGGAATTAATTTATCATTTATTCCTTCTAAAATATTGTCAGTGAATGCAAATAAAGCTTGTTCAGTTGAATGACCCTTTTGAAAACCAAATTGTGATTTCGTTAGAATATTATTATTTTTTAGATGTTCATAAACTCTATTGTACATTGTGTAAGCTACCTTACTCTCTATTTTCAATATTCAGTTAAATTCCGACGAAGTTTGAGGTTAACATTCGATACATGATACCACAGTTGGAAATCGAGATAACAACACTTTAGGTTCAGAAAAAGTAAATAAACAACACATAACAACCTTAAATAAGAAGTTTCTAATAAAATATAAACCGTAAACTTACCGAGATGAGCGTAATCCATAATAATTCTGAAGTAAAGTAAACAGGATTGGGTTAAACAACCACAGCACTAATATTCCACTAAATTGACCACTGTAAAGCACCTTCATAATAATACTTTCACCATTTGATATTAAATTCACCAATAACTCCCAGTTCTAGACTGATTTAAAGCAGTAAATAAGATTTTTAAAGCACCACCACATGGGGTAATTTCAATAATAAATTCCAGCACATCTAAGTAGTTTCAGAGTTTTAAAAGTAGATTTAAACAAACAAAATAACCGGCAAGTAAATATTCTATAAGTTTCCAATAGCCATCAACTAATAAACAGAAGATATAAATAAATGAAAATCCGTTTTCCTGTGACGTCATAGCAACCAATTTGTAATTTGGATTTCTCTCTGGCAAACATATTTCATGAACTAAAAACTTTTCTAAAGCACTTAAATAAAATAAAGGACACGTTTTAAAAATAGTTTCAGGCCATAACCGACTTTAAATAAAAAGTGAAGAAAATCTTACACCACCAGGAAATCAGCAAATTTTAGAAATTCCATAACTTTTGACATCCTTAACCGATTTAAAAGATTTGTACACCACTGAACTCAGCAGGAGCTGGGGAACACTTTGAAAATAGTCTAAACCGGATACTTTAAACTTTAGCAGATTCATATTCTGGACGTGATGTTCAGCAATACTATAAACGTGAGCTTTCCGATTAACCAACTTTCAAAAATCATTTACACCGGTCTGGAAGCTCTAAGAACAAAACCAACCACATCACTGCACTTGTCTCATTACGCTCTACATCTGGTGATTTCTGGAAGCTCTCAGTTAACAAAATTTTTTCTAGATAGAATGTTGTCTAGGTCAGTAGGCCATTTCTGATAAAGCTAGGCCTGCTGCTCGCTTCCTGGCAGTTTGTTGGAGAACTTGGTCGCAGTAACATGTAGCACTTTGTTTAGCGAATTTGAGTGAGACCGGCTCGCGGGTGATCAAGGGAGACCGGAACAAACATGGCTGACTGTCGCCATTGCCAACCGTCGAACTCTGAACTTTGATGACATGTGTTCATCAGTGCGGGAACTTTAACTTTTACTTTCATTCGGGGTGTAGCGGTCTGTTCTGTTTCATGACTTGTGATCTTCGGCTTAATGATTAACTCCGATTGCCATTGCTAACTGTGACTTTATGTAAATTCAGTGAAAATTTTAAGAATATATCCTTTAGTGATCCTGACTTCGACTTTCTATTTTAGTACCTTTCTTACAGGAGGTTAATTCTGTGATTGGCAACCGACTTCATCATACAGTTAGCATTCTCCAAGGTTTTTCACGGTTATAGAACTTTTCCCGAACTTTTGGTAACATTTTGGAAGACTTCAAGTTTAGGTGTACAAGCCGATACGTACCCTGGTATCCGGCTTTGACCCTGACAATTGCTTTCTCAAAAACTTTGGAGAAGGCTGTTTGTAATGAAATTGGTCGGTAAATCGATACGGCTGCCTTATCTCCCTTTTTATAGAGTGGTTTAACTACAGCATACTTAAGCCTTTCTGGAAAAGTACCCTCAAGTAAAGATATATTAAATAGATAACTTAGTATATTACTTAATTCTGTGTAGCACAATTTAATTAATCTGCTGAAAATCCCATCATAACCACTTGAGTATTTGCTTTTAAGGGATTTGATAATTTTTTTTACTTCTTCTGGAGTAGCTAATTTTACAGACATAAAGTTAAATTTTTCTTGGAAGCCTTTTTTGACAAAATCCATACTGTGTGTCACTGAGCTATTAGCAGTCAACGTATCAGCAACAGATAAAAAATGTTTATTAAAATTATCAGCAATTGAAAAATTAGATTCTACTGGATTTACTTTGACAAAAATATCATTACTTGTTTGATTACTCTTTCCTTTTTCCTTTTTTACAATGTCCCATATCGTTTTAATTTTATTTTCAGAATCATGAATTTTATGTTTGTAGTACATACTTTTAGATTCTTTAATAACCTTTTTCAGTATTTTGCAGTACTGTTTGTAATGTGTTTTAACATTAGCATTCTCACTGTTCCAATATACAACTTCCTTTTATTAATGCATGATGTTCTAATGCCAATAGTTATCCAAGGCTTTTGTTCTTTTTGAGAAGCACGACACTTTTTCAAGGGGAAGCAACTTTCAAAGAAATTTAATACAATGTTACTAAAAATGTTGTATTTTTCATCCATACCTTGAGCACTGTAAACCTGTTCCCAGTTTGTGGTATTCAGGCACTTTCTAAAACAAGTAACTGACTCATCATTTATTACACGCTGAAGTTTAAAGACATTACACTTAGTGCTAGTTCCTATTGAAGTGTTGATGGTTAATAACTGAGCATCGCGATCCGAAAGTCCATTGATGGATGGCTTGATGGTATAACTGAATTTTGAGGTATCTAGGAAAACATTGTCTATAGCTGAGTGACTATTATTAATTATTCTAGTTGGAAAATTAACTACCTGAGTTAAATTGAATGAACTGAAAATGATTCTAACATGACTTTACAGGGTAAGTTATTTAGAAAATCTAGGTTAAAATCACCACATACGACTATGTTGACTTCTTTTCTGCTTAAAAATGTTAATGAGAGTTCAAACTGGTTCATAAAAACAGAAATGTTTCCCGATGGTGTTCTATATACTGTTACTATTATGAAAATTTCATTATTGAAACTTAGCTGTGTAGCACAGGCTTCAAAATGTTGGTCAACACAATATTTGCTAATACTTATAAGTGTAGTAGTGTTGAGGTTAGTAAGAACTAAGGTAGTGAACAATTACAAATTTATTAGTTATGACTGAATAATAAGGGTTCGGTTTTTAACTCGGAACATACAGCTTTAAAACAAAAATTTATGAATTTTGAACATAATAGTATTTGGTAATGAAAATACCAAATCTGTATCTATATAACTCAGAAAGTTTTGATGTATGTTCGGTTGTAATGTTGGCCTCAGTCATGCCTTAATTACTCGGCAGATTTAAATGAAATTTGGCACGGAGTTAGTAAATTGTGTGCGTAGTGACAAAGAATAGGTTTTATACCACAAAAAAGAATAGTTCCTTTAGAAATTGCAATTATTAATTTGCAAATTGCAATTATTAATTTGCAAACATCAAAGACTTTCCTTTGTCATAGATGGCAGTGCCACGTTAACTCTTTGCTTTTATCGTTCATACAAACACTTCTGTTCAGAAATAAAAACAAAAATCTTCAGATATATGCATGTGTGTGGTTAATTTAAAAGCACTAAAACTGCTGTACTTAACTAATAATAGTTTGAAAGTGGGAAATATAAATCTATGCTTAAGATTACCTTTCATGAAAACAAAAAAATTGTACTGCTGGTATGTTCACAAAGAGATATCACCAGTTGCCTACATGAAATAGTGTAACACCTCAGGTATCACAGCGTAATTCCATTTGTAGTATATGAGTGATAATATACGTGAAAAATCAAAGCTTTGGTGGAAAAAAATTGTCAAAATCTAAGAGTATACCGGTACAAAGGTCTGTTTACTGAAATTGAAATTTTGTATGTCCATGACAAATATGAAGTGTTTTTGATTCTACCACATTTCAGTTTATTGCCTGTGTGTGCCAATATCTCTAGTGACATTGCCACTACAAAAGGAAATGATACATGTTACACAAAACCATATCCTCACTAAATCACAATTTGGGTTCCAAAAAGGATCATCTATAGAAATGGTTATATATTCATTTTTAAATAACATTTGGGGAACTGAATAATAAAATGAGCCATGTAGGAATATTTTGTGATCATTAATTACATTTAAGAAAATAGAATACTATGGTATTTATGGAATCGCAGGTAAATGGTTTTAATCATACATGGAAAATCAAATACAAAAAGTTTCAATTTTTGATTCTAAAATAAGTAAAGATGCTGTATCAGACTGGGAGAAAATAAAACATGGAATTCCACAAGGTATGTGCTAGGACCCATTCTCTTTTTGTTGCACATCAATGAACGTCCTGGAAACTTATCTGACAAAGTTAAGAGTGTTTTATTTGCAGACGACACTAACCTTACTGTGAGAAAAACACCAAACAACAATATAGAATTTAATGTGAATGAAGTACTTAGTAAAGTAGCAAATTGGTTTAAGGGAAATTCAGTAAAATTAACTTTTGAAAATACATATTATATTAGGTTTAAAACAAAAAATTATGCACAGCCAGATTTACAAGTAAGCTATAAAAATAACACAATATTAGCAACAAAGAGTATAAAATTCCTTGGTATTAAAATAGATGAGAAACTCTGTTGGCACGAACATATCACTTCACTGTTGAAGAAGTTAAGTTGTGCCACCTTTGGAATACGAGCACTTTCTCTAACAGCAGATCTAGAATTAACAAAACAGGTGTACTCCTCATATTTCCATTCAGTGATGTCATATGGCATAATTGTTTGTGGAAACTCTTCACAAAGTAAAAAAGTTTTCATAGCACAGAAAAGAGCTATTAAGATGATGTGAAGGGTAAAATCAAGAACTTCTTGCAGACAACTTCTTAAAAAAAACTCAATATTCTTACAATGGCTTCTCATTATATATATTCTCTCATGTGCTTTGTCATAGATCATTTAAACTTGTTTACTTTGACTTCACAGGTACATAATTTCAATACAAGAAACAGAAATAACTTGCACAAAACGCAAACATCTCTGTCATTAGTACAAGTTAGAGTTAATTATTCTGGTATACATCTGTTTAATATACTTCCCAGGAGTATAAAACAGTTTTCAGAAAATAAAGATACATTTAAAGAAAAACTGAGAGATTATCTTATTGGCAACTTGTTCTACTCCATTCAAGAATTTGAACAAAATAATTAATTGTATACGAACACTTTCTCTAACAGCAGATCTAGAATTAAAGAAACAGGTGTACTTCTCATATTTCCATTCAGTGATGTCATATGGCATACTATTTTGGGGAAATCTTCACAAAGTAAAAAGTTTTCATAGCACAGAAAAGAGCTATTAAGATGATGTGAAGGGTAAAACCAAGAACTTCATGTAGACAACTTTTAAAAAAAGTCAATATTCTTTCTATGACTTTTCATTATATATATTCTCTCATGTGCTTTGTCATAGATCATTTAATTCTGTTTACTTCGAATTCACAAGTACATAATTTCAATACAAGAAACAGAAATAACTTGCACAAAACGCAAACGTGTCATTAGTACAAGGAGGAGTTAATTATTCTGATATACATCTGTTTAATATACTTCCCAAAAGTATAAAACAGTTTACAGATAATAAAGATATATTTAAAGAAAAACAGAGAGAATATCTTATTGGCAACTCATTCTATTCCATTCAAGAATTTGAACAAAATAATTAATTGTATTCAATATGACTTTTGCAAAATTCAGTTGTAAACATTAATGTTTATTGTTTATCTCTTTATTTGTCTTTGTTGTACCATATAGTTGTTTTTACAATGATTATGACTCATATTGTATGTATGTATAATAACCATGACATGTTTCACATCCCAGAGGTCCTTCCTCAGCAGGAATCCATGAAACAAGATTGATAAATAAATAAATTAAAAGAAATAAGATACAGTCACACTTTGACACATTAAATGCATTGGAACTACATTTCGAGTATTAGCAACATTTTCCAGGATTCATAATTAGCTTAGGGTAAATTATCACAATTGACTGCATTATACATCTTCAGTATGAATTACAACTGCACTAAAGGACACGCACTAATGCAGTCACTGTATTTTGATGTAAATTTGACCTGCAATATTAACGTAAGGTGTTGTTAGATGATTCATGGTTTTTAATTAATATGAGAAATAACTAGTGCATGATCCAGTTTCAAATTCAACTTGTTTTTATTTTCCTAAGCATTTCAAACTTCAAATATTTTGGACACATGTACACAACTCCAACGATTACATTCACCGCTTCTTCCAAAGACTATACAGTCACACAAGTTGTCCATAAACTCGTCGAAAAACTATCCCTGAGTCTCTGCACGGTCACTTTATATAAGTACCATTGAAAGTTCTAAAACACTACAAAGGCTTCCGACATATAGTTCTCGAACATTAACAATACTTAAACAATTAAAAACATATTACAAACAATCAAAATTAATACATAATTATTTACAATCATTGCAAAATGTTTAAAAATTAAGATTAAAGATACTTAAACACAAAATTATCAACAGAAATCATTTTAAACTGTAGTAAGTTGCCCTTTAGACATTGTAACTTGCCTTAATACATGGAATTAATTTTTTTTGCATAGTTCTGTCTTTAAACATATTAAATGGTATTTACATAATTTCTTTTCATAAAACAAAAGTCTATTTACACTGATTTACAGTCAAAATCATAAGCTATTAAAACTCTAGTTTGTTACAAATACTTCATAAAACACAATTACATTTAAAGTTTAGGTTTGAGTGCTTTTACATCCCCTCCCCAGGATTCACTTAATTTTACCTACCTAAAATTGATTAAATCTATCATGAAATTAAGCAGGTAGTATGTACACATAGTGCTAACATAAACAGATCACAATTTATAAACCGTAATAGCTTTTACAATTTTACTATCTAGATGTACAAGCCTTCATCACATATAACATCTGTACATAGTTTATGAAACTTATTCTGGTTACAATAAGTAATTGTCTATTTGCAGATCCAATCATTTTCTCAGTTACTGTTTTACAAAACAAACATTCAATTCCATCAACTGCAAATTATTTATTCATTAGAAGTTACACACATTCTGTGACAAATGTCTGTTTGCATTTGATAGCTGATCATTTGTTACCACAATGCAGTCAGTCCCAACATCATGAAAACACCAAGTTTCTAGATAGAACTGTTTCAACATGCTTTATAAATTTTAGTTATTAAATTTTAAACATTCTGTAACATTATATACCCCCGCAGGGGCCTGGTACACAAGTGCCAGGTACGGGTTTGGCGAACCCGCGGTGCCCAAGCTGGAAACTTGTGAGCGCCGCAAGTTTCCCACACCGTAAACTCCTACCATGCTTCAACGACCACCGTAGGGCATGGCGGTGGAACGTTGTGTGCCTAGGAGAATGGGGATCTTGGCTTCATCGCCCGGATCGCGAGGACGGTACAAACCTCTATAAAAAAAACCCTCAACCTCAAGGTCGGACAGGTGCCGAGGAGGCGGTTGAGTGGTGAGGCAAACCACCCGCTAACGTGCATCCTCAGGGGCACCTGCGCACCCCTGTTGTATAAGCATTCCTTCTTATACTGGTTTTTCTCGTGGGATCAAAAATTCCTTCAACCAAAAAACCCCTGCGGCCCGGGCGTGTCGCAGGTAAATAAAAACACACCCAGTTCTTACAAACGGGCTAGGGTTGAAAGCCCTCCCCCGGATGTAAACAGTAACAGCAAGGGTTGTAATATTGACAATGCCTTCGTTATTATGACAAGGGTGGAGGGATCTTTTGAGAAGGTCTCTCCATTCTATGTTCAGAAAGGTTTAGAGGGTATTGCGGATACCCTCAAATCTGTTAAAAAGCTGAGGAATGGGACACTGCTTTTGGAAACATCCACCCAGAGGCAGGCTGTCCAACTCCTTAACTGCGAGAAGCTAGGGGAGTTCGCAGTGAAGTGCGAACTCCATAAAACTCTAAATTCAAGTAAAGTTGTCATCACCAGCAGGGACCTTATGGATTTAGAGACCGAGAAACTCTTTAAGGAGTGGTCAACAGAACATGTGGTCGAGGTTCGTCAGATTAAACAAAGGGTTAACGGCAGTCTTGAGAAGACAGCCACCTTCGTCCTGACGTTCGACACTCCGACGTTGCCCAAAAACATCAAGGCAGGATATTTGAACTTGAATATTCGCCTGTATGTACCGGACCAAATGCGCTGCTTTAAGTGCCAGCGGTTCGGTCATACGACGGCGACCTGCAAGAGCAACCCCACCTGTGGGAAGTGCGGAAAGGCGGCTCATGAGCCAGGCACGAGCTGCACACTCCCACAGGTGTGTGTCAACTGCTCTGGGGCACATCCAGCCTGGAGCAGAGAGTGTCGATTGTATCTGGAGGGAAAAAAGATACAGGAGTTGAAAACGAAAGAGCGGATTTCTTATGGCGAAGCCAAAAAGAAATATAAGGCTCTGGCTCCACCTGTCTTCGCTACCAGCTTCGCAAAGACGTTATCAACTCCCGTCAGGAAAGAAAGTATTGCTACCCAGACGTCCGTTGCGGACATGGGCACAAGTCCAATGTGCTCATGTCAGTGCAGATGTGGTGCCACACCCATCAAGGTCATTACACCTAGGACCTCGGACGTCGGTAGCAATACTCTGACAACATCAACCACATCGACAGCAGGTTCAGCAACTCCACCAGCAAAGACACTGCCATCCGCTACAGCAGTGGGTCCCTCTGCAACAGCAGAAGCGGCCCCTGTAACAAGAGAATTGGTAACGGCAACGCCATCTGCCGGCAGCGGATGGCAAACAGTGAAGAAGATTAGGGGTCCGAAATTTAAGTTCACGGACCCCACTATGTTTGTGAAATCCCCTCCGACTTCTCCTCCCAGATCCCCGTCTGGAAAGGGGAAGAAGGGGAACAGGCCTCGGCGGAAGAAAAGTCCACAAGACTCTGAGGCCTCACAACGAAAATCGTCTTTGGACACCGAAGACGATATAATGCTGGTGAACGAATCTAGTTCCGTTCCTCAGCAGTCAGCAAAGGAAGACCCACCCGATCCGGGGGGGTGGTTTGAAATAGGTAGAATGGCTCCCATACTTCAGAAGAACGTAAATGGCTTTCAGGCTCACAAAGAGGAAGTCCACCTCTTAGCACGGTCTAATCCATTTTGTCTCTGTCTTCAGGAGACACATTTTAGACCATTTCACCAACCTGTATTAAGAGGGTATGACATCTATAGAAAAGACGATACCGAGGGTGATCGAGCGAAGGGTGGAGTGGCTGTGTTTGTTCGAAACACTGTCCACTCCGAACCTATTTCTCTCACCTCTGATCTACAAGCAGTTGCGGTGAAAATACACGGTCCAGTCCAACTGACCGTATGCTCTATCTATCTGCCACCCAGCATGTCAGTCGGCTACGACGACCTGGTTGGCATCGTACGACAACTCACTCGGCCCTTTCTCCTTTTGGGAGATTTCAACGCCCACAGTGAGTTGTGGGGTTCCACCACCGATTGCCCCAGGGGCCGAGTGGGTGGTAGATTGATAGAGCAGGAGGAAATTTGTATCCTCAATACAGGGCAAATGACTCATTTCACCACTGCTACCGGTACGTCTTCTGCCATTGACCTTTCCTTGTGTTCCCCCTCAATTGCGGACTCCGTGCAGTGGGACGTGGATCGCGACCTACATGGTAGCGACCACTTACCAATTTGGATGCACGTCGAGTGTGAACGTGGAGGAGGAAATAACCGACGTAAATGGAACGTCAGTTGTGCAAATTGGCAGCTCTACTGCCGTGCTGTACAACTGCAACCCTGTGGCAGTATACAGGAGAAGGTGAACCACTTGACAGAAGTGATTCACCGTGCAGCTGACGTTTTCATGCCGAAGAGCTCCGGAACGCTGCGAAGGATGCCCGTCCCCTGGTGGAACGATGAATGTCGTTCCGCCATCCAGGGTCGCCGACGGGCGTTGCGTCGTTTTAGGTTGTGCCCAACATCTGACAACCTAGCAGCGTTCCGTATTGCCAGAGCTAAGGCGCGTCGAGTTATTAAGGAGAGCAAGAAGAGGTCATGGCAGAACTTTGTGAGCAATATAAATCGTTCCACGCCTTCGTCGAAACAATGGGAGGCCATTCGCCGTATATCTGGAAGTTACTACCGCGCACCAGTATCTGGGTTACTGGATCACGGACGGATAATTACTGACGAACGAAGCATAGCGCAGCTGATGGCGGAGAACTTCGCCGCCATCACTTCGTCCGCTAACTTTGACCCTCAGTTTCAGCAACGAAGAGTCGCTGCCGAGAGGCGTCCGCTGTGCTTTGATTCGTCGAATACAGAGGCCTACAACTGCCCATTTACATCTTGGGAGCTGGAGTCAGCATTGAACAGCGCAAATGACACTGCTCCAGGGCCTGACCTGATCCAGTACCAGATGCTGAGGCATCTAAGTAAGGATGCTAAAAAGTACCTTCTAGATATTTTTAACGATATTTGGACCGGAGGACACTTCCCCGACTCGTGGAAAGAAGCAACACTTATCCCTATTTTAAAACCTGCTAAGGACAAATTGTTGCCAGGTAGCTATCGTAGTATCGCCCTTAGAAGCTGCATGGGTAAGACACTGGAGAGGATGGTCAATCGCCGCCTCGTCTGGTGTCTAGAATCCCAAAACCTTCTGAGCCGCTTTCAGTGTGGATTCAGGAAGTTCCGTTCCACCTTGGACAACCTGATCCTCCTGGAGGCGGCAATACAGGATGCGTTCATCCGCAGCCAACACCTTGTGGGTGTTTTTTTCGATCTTGAAAAGTGCTACGATACTACCTGGCGGCATGTTATTTTAAAACAATTACA
Organism: Vandiemenella viatica; assembly: GCA_031002005.1. Classification (NCBI taxonomy): domain Eukaryota; kingdom Metazoa; phylum Arthropoda; class Insecta; order Orthoptera; family Morabidae; genus Vandiemenella; species Vandiemenella viatica. The sequence continues at coordinate 19,924,834 of CM061920.1, read as the reverse complement.
TGAATGGGGTTTTAGGGGTATCCTGCCCCGATTTTTAAAATCATTTTTATCTGGTCGTTGCTTCCGGTACCGAGTCGGTAGTGAAGTGTCTGATCTTTTTATTCAGGAAAATGGTGTTCCTCAGGGGTTAGTTTTAAGCGTGACCCTATTTGCTATCGCAATCAACAGTATATCTATGGTTATAAGGAGTCCCATTCGGTTCTCCTTATATGTGGACGATTTTTTAATTTTTATTGCATCATCCAGCCTGAGAAGCGCAGAGCGGCAGCTGCAACTCGCGCTGAACAGGCTGGATGAATGGTCAGTGCACACCGGTTTTCGATTCTCTGCCGAGAAAACCCGGTGTGTACTTTTTACTCGTAGCAGAAGTCTTTTAGCTGAGCCTCACCTTACCTTGAGGAACACCGTTTTAAGTTTTACTGAAACAGATAGATTTCTGGGCCTCATTTTTGACACCAGGCTTAACTGGCTTGCGCATCTAAAAGATGTGAAAGCCAGGGCCTTAAAAGCTCTTAATCTTTTAAAATGTCTGTGCGGCAGGTCGTGGGGCGCTGTTCGCTCCTGCCTGCTACATTTTTATCGAGCCTTTGTACGGTCGCGTCTCGAGTATGGTTGTATCGAATATGGTTCGGCACGGGACAGTTATCTTCGGATACTGGATAGTGTCCACCATGCAGGAATTCGGCTCGCCATGGATGCATATCGCACTAGTCCTATTGTCAGCATTTGTGCTGACTCGGGCGAGCCGCCGCTTACCATCCGCCGGCAACTCCTCATGATGCGACACTACCTGCACGTTGCTATAACACCTGGCAGTCCCGTGTACGACGTAGTTCTACACCCCAACTACGAGCGGCTCTATACCAACCGGCATAGAGCCACTAAACCGTTCAGCTACCGTACAAAGGCTATTTTAGAACAATATGGATTAGAGCTTCCCTCTTTTTATCACCAGGGTTGGAGTAAATCTCCTCCCTGGCTTTTAAAGAGGCCCAGAATAATTTTAGACCTGTCTCGGTACAACAAAGTTTGTTCCGCTGACAGTGTTTTTAATAATTTTTTAGAGACGTTCTAAATGAGCATCAATCTTTTACCCCGGTGTATACGGATTGGTCTAAGCAGGCTAACGGAGTTGGCTGCTCCGTCGTGTTCCCTCGAGCGACTTACACATATAAACTTGATGGCAGGTGCAGCGTTTTTACTGCCGAGTGCAATGCCCTGCTAAAGTCGCTCCAGCATATGAAAGTAAATTGCGATAAGTGTTTCATCATATGCTGTGATTCCCTGAGCTGTATTCAGGCCTTAGGAAATATGTATCCAGCAGATCGTCTAGTCCAGGACATCCAGGACGCCCTCCTTTCCCTCCAATCTCGTGGGAAGGAGGTACTATTCTGCTGGGTACCGGGCCATGTGGGAATCTGGGGGAACGAGGCAGCTGATGTAGCTGCCAAGTTAGCCTGCGACAAGGTCAGAACCGACTTTGAACCGTTCCCTAAGTCAGACCTTGCCTCGGTGGCGAAGAGATTTGTTTTTGATGTTTGGCAGAGGCAGTGGCTGGAAGTTGAGCGTAACAAGCTCCGGCTGGTCAAACCGACCGTTCTGCCGTGGAGCAGCTCCTTCCAGCGGGCGAGGAGGGATGAGGTTCTCCTTACTCGCCTCCGAATAGGGCACTGTCCTCTGACACATGGTTTCCTTCTCTGCCGAGAGGACCCTCCGGAGTGTGATGCTTGTGGCGTTCCTTTGACGGTACGCCACATTTTAACCGAATGTGTATTGTTTTTAGATTTAAGGGCAGACGTCGGCTTAGCCAACGATCTGTCCCTTATTTTAAACGATGACCGTGACAATGTGGCTAAGGTTTTAAAGTTTTGCAGCTTGGCTGGTCTTGTCCCAAAAATTTTGGGCAGATCGGCCTAGGTTTTAGATTGGATTGGTGGCCGTTTACAACCACCAATCCAAGTACTGATTTTACTTGTGACACTGCTTATATGGCTGGCCCTTTTACAGCCAGCCAGCTAATCGTTTTTTAACTGGTTGGCCTTTCTACAGCCAACCAGTTATTGTATGTAATTTTATATTTTATATTCTAGTCTCAGTTTTGTATTTTATTTTGCCGTCTGTGTGGCCGATCTCTTTACAGTCGGCCATGCAGACGGTTTTTTAGTTAGTATGTTAGTATTTTATTGTGCTGTCTCTGTGGCCGACCCCCTTACAGTCGGCCACACAGACGGCAATTTTGCCACGTTGTCACGCCTGGTTTTTGTTAGGGCGCTAATGACCCCGTCGTCGACGCGCCCTAAAACCTAAACAACAACTAACATTATATCTACTAATCAAAAAGGAGAACACAAATCAGCTATCTATGTGCATCTAATGACACAATCTTATTTACGAAATACACGCACATTGACACCTTTCATAAGTGATCACTTATTCATAATAGGGTTTTAGGGCTTCAACATTATACACACCCATATATTTACCACTCTTAGGGTCTATTAGCTCATAGACTCTACCTTGAAAGGGCCTTCAAACAAACGGTTAATCTTACGAGTCTCTTGTCTTACTATGGACTTCAACCAACAATAAGTCCCTGTACATTTTTTACCTTCATCATGTTATTTTCTTTCTCCTTATAGCCTTCTCCTTTAAATTTTTTAGAGCTAAAACTACCTTTTCCACATAGTTGAAAATCTATTTGGAAAACTAACACATTCTTGAATTAATCTGTCAGCCGGTTTCTTCAACATCAGTTCAATGGGTGGTATATCAGTTGTATCACTAGGTATAGAATTAATTACATTTTCAAAATTTTGAACTTCATATGCCCACTTACTGTGTTGGGCTGTACAATACATCCTAAACCAACGTCCTATTTCCCTCATTAGGTGATCTACAGGATTTCCTGCCGGATGATAAGCTGAAGTATGTACAACTTCTATTTTTCCCACTCACTAAACACTATCGATTTTAGCTCTTTGACACACTTGACAAGATTTTAATAACTTGGAAATTTTTCTCCTCATATTCTCCCGTAACACTTGGATGGCCCATAATGACCATAACTATAGTAGTGATGCCAAACAATAATTTGGAAAATCCCATAATTTTTTGAGATACTGAGACATCGGATAAAGTAATGTGAACATTATTCACTGTGAGAATTTGCTGCGAAGTTTAGGATGTTATTTACACTGTATGGTGTTGCACAATGGCAAATATGAGTATTTTACTATGTAAGCATTAGAAATAATTCAAATTAAATATCAGTTTTCAAGCAATAGGCACATCTTTAGAGAAAATAAGTTACGTAAAAACAATAAAGAAAATTTTCTCCACAAAAAAATAGTACAAGGGAAGTATTTTAGCTTTGCAAAAGTAAGATTTAGAAATTTCAGTAAACCCTAACATTTTTTATTAGACTCAACATTGTTGAAATATAGTAATGCTATGCTAGAATCTTAGATTTGATGTTCCATCCTGGAAATTTGTATTTGATTTTTCATCGTGGAAGTTTGTATTTGATTTCTTTTCATGACATTGAAATTTTCACATTATTACATCTTCAGTAATCACAAAAAATGACTCATAAAGAAATCAAGCCGTTTGTGAGATTTGAACAATAATCTTCATACAAATGTAATTTCCTCATGTAGTTGCATGTTTCTACACTGTTAATACAAAATTTTGTTGTAAAATTTGGTTACCTGAAAAATAGTCTGAAGTTTCCACATATTGATGTTCATAATGTATTATTATTTTAGCTGTTTTGCTACCACTAACTAGATTTCTTGTTTATTGACTTTTAGTTTGTAATTAATGCTTTTTCCTTTTCTTTTTAGAGCTCGCTTATTCCTCATTTCAACAAGAGCTGGAGGCCTAGGTATTAATCTGGTGGCTGCAAATCGTGTAATTCTTTTTGATGCCTCTTGGAATCCATCTCATGATGTGCAGAGTATATTTAGAATTTACCGATTTGGTCAAAAGAAGCCTTGTTATGTATATCGCTTCTTAGCTCAGGTAATTTTCTGCATACAAGTAAAAATAAATATCAGACATGTGGCTACATTAAGCAGTGCTGTAAATATATATATATTTTAGTGAAGGGTAATCTTTTACCCAGTGAGTGGTATACTGAATAGTATGAATCTGGGTAAATCCTGGATCAGACAACATTTAGCTAGAACTTATTCAAATTGGAGCGCTACCTCTAAAAACTAGGATTTTTCATCTTATTCATCTCATGTGGGAAACTCGGGAGGTGCCCCAGGACATAGGAACAGAAACATAGTTACCATGATTACGAAAGCTTCCGTTGTCACTGTGTGTATTATCTTGGTTCTCCGGGTGGACAACTGAAGGCCACAGCACGATGGCAGAAATGTTAGGTTTTAATACATCAACGTGGCTCCACCCAGAGAATCAAGATTAATACTACATAGTTGCCATCTTCAAAAAGGGGATCGAAGTATCTGTAACAACTATTGTGGTATCTCTCTGCTACCCATAGCAAGAAAGGCATTTGCAATGAGTCCTGCTGAATCGCCTCCAAACTATCTCGGAGGGAATATTCCGTGGATTCCATACTTCAAGGGGCACCGTAGACATGATCTTCTGTGCCAGGCAACTTCAAGTGAGGTGAACAGAAAAAGCTCTCTATCACCTAATAAAAACCTTTGATACTGTTGTACAATGATAACATAGCCAAACCTGTTGCAAATATTCAATGAATTTATTGACCGGTTTCGACCCACCTTAAGGGAGTCTTCTTCAGAAACTATTTAAAATATATTACATAAATCTAAAAACACTTCTGAAGAAGACTCCCTTAAGGCGGGTCAAAACCGGTCAATAAATTCATTGAATATTTGCAACAGGTTTGGCTGTGTTATCATTGTACAATTGAAGAAATACACGTTGCTGTTGATGCTGCCATGTTCAAGACTTTGATACTGTGCCCAGATGTGCAATGTGGATGGTATTAAGATGATTTGACTGCCCTATAAATTTTTTGTGATTGATTAGAGCAATCCATGATGCATTGTTGGTCAGGTTCTTTATCAGAGCAATATCTGAAAAATCCCCTATCACAAATGGCTTAAAACATAGCTGTGTACTTGCTCCCACACCTTATGCCCTGTATTTGGCATCTATTCTCTATGAAATACCATCTACTCCCAATATGGGCATAGAGATCAGATATCAGCTTGATGAAAGACTATTTATTGCAGCCAGACTCTGCTCATCAAGATTAACCAATCTCACACATGTATCAGAAATGCAGTATGCAGATGTTAACACCTCTCCAGCTCATACTCCTCATCAGATTCAACAATCCATTAACCGCTTCAAGAATGCATATGATCGATTTGGACCGACTGTAAACACTCAAAAAACCAAAGTGCTAGTGCGACCGGTCCCAGGAGATACCCTCCCATACTTCTCCTATGTTGGCAGACTTCTCTGTACACGGTTTACCTGGGAGAAGGATGTAGAAAACAGAATTTGTGCAGCACAAGTAACTTATGGACGTCTCTCCCCGACAGGTGTTTCTGAACAAAGATCTTGAGCTAAGCACCAAGCTGTTGGTGTACTGAGCTGTGGTTTTCTCCTTGGTACTGAAGGGATGTGAGACCACCATGACATTAAGAAAACGAAGCGATTTCATCAGCAGAAACTTCGTTCTATAATGAACATCAAATGGGATGATTTTGTGTCCAACATAAGTAATTGTTGGAAAATGAGAAACATAAACTCGGAAAGCAGTATTGGTTGACAACGTTATACTGTTAACATTTTTCATTGGTTCATTATACAGCACTGTAATGTATCTGTAAGCTCACCAAAGGCATTTCCATTATCTATTCCCAGTAGTGACATACTTTATAGTTTGATTTTAAAGTTGCCCTTGTGGAAGACTAATTTCAGCTAAAGCAGTTTTCCAACCTTAACGGATTTTGTTGCATTCATTTCCACTGTGGAAAATCATTTTAAAGTGTAATTATACCTGGTTAAAATTGTTGTAAGAGATAATTTGATTTGTTGACGTTTTCAAGCCACGCAGTTAGTAAGGACTAAAACCTGAAAGTTGAAATAACTAATGAATACGGTACATTACAGCTGATCTTTTATCATCAGTTATAGGCAGCATCTTCTAACATATTTTGAGCATAAATTCAAGTAATCGGGCAAAGTATAATTAGGAGTTTTAATTAAGAGAAAAAATCTAAATTTAAACTGAAAGAGATTAAAAAAAAAAAAAAAAAATTTATATCATAAGATAGAACAAATTAAGAGGGTTAAAAATATATACTGGAAATAGATTGTTAGGAAAGTGCGCCAATTTGCGCATACTGATGAGAAGTAAAATTTGAAAAGTATAGCCACATATATTTATTCTGCAACTCGTTTTTTCATGAGCCTTTTATACCTAACTGAAATCAATAAATGATATATCATTTTTAAGGAATATGTTCCATGCTTAGGTATCATATTTTAAGAAAAGTTTTTTTTTTTTTTTTTTAACTCAACCCTAAAGGGCAGATTTATTATTATTTCTTAAACTTTTTCTTGTCACGAGTTATTCACCTCCCTCGTAATTAGACCCTTAAAGGCAAAAATATCAATGTTTCTAAAATGTGTTAACTATCAAATTCAACCAGATATTCTGTTTTGGCTATGACTTTCTCAGATCCTTTTCTGAAATGTCTTCTCACTATCATTACCACCACACCATGGTGTCACCTCCAGCATACCACCTAACCTAAAAAAAATATACTTGTACACAAATATCGACCTTCTGATGCTCCTAAACCAACATTTGGATCCTTCACATGTAACAGGCCCCAATACAAAAATTGTTGTATTCATCCACTTACCACAACCAATTGCAACCTGACTACTGTCAAAACCTACCCACCGAGCGTGGTGGTGTAACGGATAGCGTTCTGGCCTCGCATTCGGGAGGACGGCGGTTCGAATCCCCGTCCGGGCATCCAGATTTGGGTTTTCCATGGTTTCCCCAATCACTCCAGGTGAATGCCGGGATGCTTCCTTCAAAAAGGCCATGGCCGAATTCCTTCCCATTCCTTGCCCCATCCTTTCCCGTCTATAAAGACCACGTTGTTAAAAAGGGACGTTAAACTGTTAAAAAAAAAAAACTAAAAAAAAAAAACAAAACCTACCCCATGATAGGCCATGCCATCTGTACCACTATCCATATCATATACCTGCTCACCTGCTCCACTGCCGAAGTTCCTACATCAGCCTTATCTCAAACTGATTAACCATCAGAATGAATGGTCACAGGCAGATAGTTTATTCTCAAAACCTCCCTGTTGTCTTCATGCCACAACTCAAACAACCCATGACTTCAGAAACAGCTTCACATTCAGAGCCATTAGAGTACTTCTAAATACCACTTCACAGTTTGAACTCTGCAGGATGGAAGTGGACTATCAAACATTTTGCAGACTAGATTCCTCCCTGACCACAATTTCAGATAATACCTTCGATCTTCACGCTATTATATCCATCAGTGGCCAGTAGAATAGATTTATATACTTAGATTCCTTATTTATAAATTTATTTTCTATTATTATTATTATTTATTTTGTACTATTTTTATTATTATTTCTCCTTTTAATTTTCCATTTTTCTTTCTAGAGACTGTCTTTCTGTAAGACAGTCTCCAACATCACCCATCTCCTCCCATATTGTTCTCCTGTTGACAAAGGATCCGTCCTTAAAATTTCTTTATTTTTGTCTTTTCTGTGTGTTCGCACCCCACATCCATCATCCATCATCTAAAAGTAAGTGGTAGCTCATTTCCCTATCCTAATTTAATTCCTTTTCGCTACTTAGCGCCTTTGATTTCATTGTTACACACACACACATATATATATATTCTCTGAACTCCGAAGGTGGGAACTTGCCTACCAGTACAAACCAGTACAAACTTGGCACACAAGGCAACCACCTGGTCTCAACTTAAGATAATACCCGGTCATTATTATTAGTGGTACATATGTTTAACCTTTTTTTATTCCTCTCCTTTCCATTAACTACTGTATATTGAACCACCACTAACCTGAGGTGATTTTTACTTCATAAATATTATTTTATATATTTTAATGTGTATAATTTTTTCAATATATATTTACTTCTAATTATATTTTGATCTTCCCACCAATCAGAAATGAGTTTGGATATTTATTTTTGCTCGGGTATTAGCTCTGATTCACTGCGTCTTTTTTCATTGTTATCTTATTATATATATACTAGACGACCCGTGCGAATATTTCGCGAAACAAATGCGATGAATAGTGAGCTTGAAAATGATGTCACCAAAGCTGAGTCATTACTCTTCATACTCCTACTTCATTTATCGATTTTGGTTATAAATCAAAAAAGATAATAGGCTCGAAAACATAAACATATTTTAGAAATATTGACATTTTTGCCCTTAAGGTCGAATTACGAAAAATTCCTTTTTTAGAATAGAATAGAATAATATATCACGGTGGAAACCTTAGTCTTTAATATGATATCTCATTTATCTATATTGGTTAGATATCTAAGGGAGATAAATAGCTTGTGACACAAAAATGCGTTGTAGAACCATTTATACTTTTTCCCTTTAAGGTTTGAATTCCAGAAACTTCTTTCTTAAAACATGATGTCACCAAAGCTGAGACATTATTCCTAATAATTCTACTTGAGTTGTCGATTTATGATAAATATCCAAGGAGATAAGTGGCTCGAGACACAAAAAACGCATTTTAGAAAAATTGACCTTTTTGTCCTTTAAGGTCGAATTGCCCGAAAAATTCCTTTCTTAAAATATAATGTTACCACGGCGGAGACCTTAGTCTTTAATATGATATCCCATTTATGTATTACAGTAGATATCAAGGGAGATAAATCGCTCATGACACAAAAATGCGTTATATGGTCCAGAAAGTGTTCCATGGCCCTGAGGCCATGCCAGTGTGGAATGTTTGTATACAAGGACGTGACATCAATGGTAACCAGTATTGAGTCAGAAGAATAGGTGTGGGTAAGGTAGAAAGCCGGAAGAGAAAGTGCTGGGTGTCCTTTATATGAGAAGGGAGCTGATCAATGGGCTGTAGGTGTATATATAACTATAAGTGAAAAGTAAAATAAATGTAAATAGCATGGATAATAGTAAATACAGAAATACAAAAAATGTTAATGGTATAGATAATAAGTGCTGGGTCTAGTGGGCAGAGTTTATTGGATATTGAGGCCATGAGGATGTCTGGTGTCAAGGATATTCTGGTAGGCTATTTCCCATCTACGAAGTAGGGGTATTGTTAGGGATAACTCTGATTGCTCTAACTGAAAAACAGATGTTCAAATTATTGATTTTGTGGGAACTGGCATGTTTTGCAACTGGATGGGCCTCATTGTTAGTATAAAATGTCTGTCTGTGGCCATTCATTCTGATAGCTTAGGGCATTGGTTGTGAGGACCTAGTATATGAATCTGGAGCAATGGAGGCATGTCAGTTGGTATATGAGGTGTGTTGTCATGCAAGTAGCATGACCAATTATAGGAATGTTTCACCTGTGGTAGGATTGGAGTAAGTGGTAGTGGCTGGGTGCATGCTGCTATGTTTACTAACGGGGTCTATTGCATGGGAATGAACCTGTGGCAGTTTGGGGGAATTACTTGGTGAGTACTTGTGAACCAAGATATTTCTTAAATTTGGTGGTCTGCTAAAACATGTGCGAGGGGCAGTGGGTAGAATTTTATGCAGGAATGGTGCGCATCCCGGGGAAGGAACGTAGGAAATCATGTCCACGGCGAAGGATTAGGTTAATGGACTCGAGACCAGGGAAGAACTGAGTGATGAAGGTGGGGCTGTGGTTAGTTTCAAGGGTACTGACTTGGAGTGGCTGTGTAAAGGAAGGGCTATGGCACGGGAGATTTGTTTGTGTTACTAAGTCAGGAGGGTAGCTACGGGAGATGAGAGCTCCAGACAGGTTTTCTGTGTATTGGGAAAGAGATTGTTCATCAGAGCAGATTCGCCTGCCACGGAGGGCCAGACTGTAAGGAAGGGAACGTTTGATGTGCAAGGGATGACAACTGTTGAAATGAAGATATTGCTGCAGATTAGTAGGTTTGATATGAACAGAGGTATGTAGGCGCCCGTTATGCAAGGAAACGGTCAACATCAAGAAAGGTAACATGAGTATGGGAGTAATAATATTTATGAAGTAAACATCACCTCATATTATTATTATTATTTTTTATTTGTATAATATTTTATAATTTTTTTCAATATATATTTAGTTCTAATTATATTTTGATCTTCCCACCAACCAGAAATTAGTTTGGATATTTATTTTTGCTGGGGTATTAGCTCTGATTCACTGCCCCTCTACTTTTCCGATGTTTGAATTTACCCCCACCATTTTCTCAACCGGCGGTCTTTCTGTGAGGCAATCTCTGGCTGCACCCACCTCTCATAGTGTTCTCTCGTTGACGAAGGGTTTTTTTCCCGAAAATTTCTTTATTATTTGTGTTTGTCTTTTCTGTGTGTTCGCGCCCCACATCCATCATCTAAAGGTAAGTGGTGGCTCATTTATATTGAACATTGGATAGGATTAAAAACCACCGCTTACCAAAGAAGGGGATTCCAGCGGCGTTGGTACACGAAAAAAAAAACACGAACACACAAAGAATAGAATTTTCGAGCATGGCTCTTCCTCAGTAAAAGTGAGATGGCTGCATGCAAGCTGCCGGTAGCGCTTGCGTGCAGCTATCTCACTTCTACTGAGGAAGAGCCATGCTCGAAAATTTTATTGTTTTTATTCTTTGTGTGTTCGTGTTTTTTTTTTTTTTCGTGTACCAACGCCGCTGGAATCCCCTTCTTTGGTAAGCGGTGGTTTTTTTTCCCATCCAATGTTCAATAGATCCGCTTTTAGCGCCTTTGTTTCCTAACAATCTATATATATATATGGAATGGGGCGCGAACACACAGAAAAGACACAAACACAAATAATAAAGAAATTTTCGGGCAAAATCCCTTCGTCAACAAGAGAACATTATGAGTTGTGGGTGCAGCCGGAGATTGCCTCACAGAAAGACCGCCGGTCCAGAAAATGGTGGGGGTAAATTCAAACATCGGAAAAGTAGAGGGGCAGTGAATCAGAGCTAATACCTGAGCAAAAATAAACATCAAAAATAATTTCTGGTTGGTGGGAAGATCAATATATATATGCATTTCCCTATTTTTCACAGATCACTGGTGTTTGTGAGTGGAAGTAACATGGAGTTTCATATCATGTACAATGTTAGCCAAAAGCCGATATCTGTGGGGGGTGTGGGAGATATGATGGTTAAAAGTGGTCGATGTAGGGCTTTTTTATATTTGGACCGAAGATTTGTGTCTCCTAATACTTTTATTTCCTGCCACAACTACATAGGATAGACCATTGGTGTTTGTGCATGGTAGTAACATCAAATCTCCCATCATGTCACTATGCTGGTTAGATGTCGGTAGCTATGGAGGTGTGGTAGATATGGTGGTTGCAAGTGGTCGACCTGTGGAATATTCATATTTTTACCAAAGACGATAGGTGTCATGGTGTGATTACTTTTCAGCCAAACATATGTAAGCGCCGCAGATCACTGGTGTTTGTGTGCAGTAGTAGCACAGAGCACCTATTGATCACAACATTGGCCTGAATTTCGGTAACTGTGGGAGTGTGGGAGATATGGTAGTTGAAAGTGGCCTATCAAGGATATGTTCGTATTTCGACCATAGACACGTGTCTCCGTATATGTCACTTTGCTGCCACAACTACATAGCACAGACCAGTGGTGTTTGTGTGTGGTAGTAGTATTCTGTCTCCTATCGTGCACTATGGTAGGTTACATGTTGGTATCTATGGGGGTATGGGAGATATGGTGGTTGAAATTGGTCGACGGAGGGAAAATTTCACATTTCAACCAAAGACATGTAGTGTCCCTATATTTCACTTTGCAGCCATAAATACCTTGCGCCGATCACTGATGTTTGTGTTTGGTATTAGCCTCAAATCTCCCATCGTGCAATATGGTGGTTAGAAGTCAGCAGCTATCAGTCAAAATACTTTACAATCACGAGCGAAGTCGTGAGCATCATCTAGTACTTTTGAGTCCTTAACCCAGTCTTTTGTTGCGTATACCTGAAACTAACCAAACTGTTAGCAAACTCTCCTTTATTTGAATTATGCATAAATTCGGTTTTGTCGCTCTTGATTTCTTGTTCCACAAACTGAATCTCTGATTTGATTTACTTTCCTTCTAAGTTACACTGTGTTTCAGTATCTCCATTATAACATGTATAATCTTCCTGACTTTCCATTTAAAACTAAATTTATACACTTCATTTAGATTATATTTTCCAACATCAAAATTACTCCTAAATTCAAATATTTTGCCTAAACATGGTATACTTTTTTTTTGGAAAGTGTTGCACAAGACAGGAAAAGATAATTGCATGAAAAATTAAATTACTATGTTATTTAGTACTTGCAGTTACTATTGACTTTTCCTTTCTCACTTTGAAACCACCTATTGCTGAATCTACTTTATTTTCATTTAATACTTCCATATTAATTAACAAATATCTTGATTAAAATATGCAACAGAAAAATGAGTGAGTGCTCACTGACCTAAATATTTTGCTGTCTAATATACAGCAATCTTCAACTCACTTTGGCCTGCATGCCAAAAAGTGGCAGTGTTTATTGACATAGAAATTTTTCAAACAGTAACATAGCTACAACAGTTCATAAATTTAGACTATAATCCTGGCATTGTAAGCACGTACACAATAATCTGGTAATTACAAATACTTACAGATTCTGTACCAAACTTTCATAAAATGCTTCGCTCATAATTTTCGGGCCGAAAGGCCGTGGTCGATAAGTAAAACTTTCCCCTCACGTTTCGTCTTCAACTGTGGAAGATATCCTCGGAGGCTAAGCGGCATCGTATTGTGATCTTCCGCAGTTGAAGAAGAAATATCAGGGAAAATTTTTACTTATTGACCACGGCCTTTCAGCCCGGAAATTATGAATGAAGTTAATACTGGCCGTGAAAGCCTACATTGTGTATTTCATAAAATGATTAAAAAATAATTTAAATGCTTTTAAATAATAGAACCTAATCCTTTCAGAATAAACTGAAATGTCCCTTTGTGTTGCTTTCATGCCAAAAACTTAATTTGGATATGGTAAAATTACTGTTCTGTTACAATAGCTTTCTTTGCCGCTGCTTTTATTAACTGCATGAATATTGTATAATTCTTTGCGGCTGCTTTAATCTATCTGATGTTAACGTCAGTGTATTTGGCATAGCCTTTTAAATAGGCTTTCTGGAAACTCCACTGAGATTTAGTTTAAATCAAATAAAAGTGTTTGGAATCCTATTTATAGACTATAGGTTTATGTTAACTGTGAGTGAGGTCACTGTGCATTTGTCTTCAAATGAGACAAAGATCTGGTGATCTGGTTTCCAGTGTGTGAAATGGAATGTACCTATGTTTCAAGTCATTGATGTCTGCCCAATTTATTTGTTTAATCCCAATTTCATCAATCTCATTATATCACCACAAAGTACAGTAGGAATAGTCTCCAACTTTAATGTTATTCTTTGTGGGGACCAATTTGATTGGTCTGTCTAAGGTCTAGTGTGTGACATATACAGGGTGTTACAAAAAGGTACAGCCAAACTTTCAGGAAACATTCCTCATACACAAACAAAGAAAATATGTTATGTGGACATGTGTCCGGAAACGCTTACTTTCCATGTTAGAGCTCATTTTATTACTTCTCTTCAAATCACATTAAACATGGAATGGAAACACACAGCAACAGAACGTACCAGCGTGACTTCAAACACTTTGTTACAAGAAATGTTCAAAATGTCCTCCGTTAGCGAGGATACATGCATCCACCCTCCGTCGCATGGAATCCCTGATGCGCTGATGCAGCCCTGGAGAATGGCGTATTGTATCACAGCTGTCCATAATATGAGCACGAAGAGTCTCTACATTTGGTACCGGGGTTGCGTAGACAAGGGCTTTCAAATGCCCCCATAAATGGAAGTCAAGAGGGTTGAGGTCAGGAGAGCGTGGGGGCCATGGAAGTACGGTACATACTAACGAAACTAAAATGAGCTCTAACATGGAAAGTAAGCGTTTCTGGACACATGTCCTCATAACATATTTTCTGTGTTTGTGTGTGAGGAATGTTTCCTGAAAGTTTGGTTGTACCTTTTTGTAACACCCTGTAGATGTTCATAACCAAAACATCATTTACTTCTATTTTGGAGGAAAATTAACTATGTTGTAGTGCCATATGTCGTTCTTAATGCCATATTTGGCAATTTTTTCCCCCATAAACTAGAACTCCGTACATGGTAACTAGCTTATCAACAAATCCTTGACAGCATGCATCCAACTGCCCTTAACCTCTGGTAGGACCGAACAATTAGATCTATCACTAAAATGCTTGTACATTTAAATCAAATATATTCACCCCTTATTAGGTTTATATATAAGTATTTTTTTTTTATTTGTCCCTTATCTTATTTTCGTTACTTATAATATGCTTCCCATAATCCAGTAATAAAATTTCTCCATAGCATAGTCATTGATCATCTATATATTATTCCCCCATACTGTTACCACTACTGCCACCCCTACATTGTCCACTGCTGCTTCTTGGATTTTATTCAAGTGAAGAGAGTCGTGTGCTATTGACCCACTTAACCAAGGTTACTACCAAAATGTGTTAATCATCTTTTTTGTGTTCATTGCTGTCCTCCTACCTTTATGTATTGTATATGTTGAATATACTTTATGTATCCTTCCTTATTTTCACTGCCTAATAGTATTTTCCATCCTATTGTGATTTTTACTCTCATAGAGATAACTGGACACTGGCACTGCTTGAACAATAGGTGTTGACAAAATGTCTAGAACACATAGAGATTACATCATTGTAGAATGCAGAATAGTTTTCCTTGACTTTGTATTATCCTTTGTGATAGTGAAAAACATTTAAATGTGTTTGACGTTTGTAAAGAAATGTGAAATGTGCAATATATTCTGTGGCTTAATGATATTCTTATCAAGCATCTGTAATATGTTCAGTAACATAAACATGGTAGTATGAAGCATAACAGTTTGCCATTTGTGATTTTTCCCTTTATAAAATATATTTTTGTAATGTTTTATATTAAATGTAGATTACTTGTATTGCAGAGTAAGTTATTTGTTATTAGTTCTTAAGGTGTTCCACCTCAAAATAACTGAGTGTGGACAGTTAGGGTCAACGCTTTGGCTTCATATTTGGAAGGACCCAGACTCGAATCCCCATCTGGCCTCACAAATTTCAGTTTTTTGTGCTTCCCCGAAATCATTCCAGAAGAATGTCAGTTCCTATAAGAGTTCCTGCACTTGTTTCTTTCCCACCTCTAATGACCTCAACATCGACATGGCAGAAAGCCATAAAATATAAAAACACACAAAATAGTGGTTGAACGCATGTTAAAATGTATACTTAATTAATTGTATAAGCAACACAATTATATCTAAGCTGATAGGATTGAATAGACGTAATTGTTAAAATATCCTGACATTTATAGTTGGTTGTATGAAACCAGTTCTGATTAGTAGTAGTAGTAGTAATATTTTATTAGTCCTCTAAATCATATACATGTACTTTATACATAATGACATGAGACACGTCAATTACAAAAAAAAAAGATTTACATTAAATTATTTACATTACATTATTTTCATTAAATTAATTCATAGAATTGAGATATTCTTCTACAGAGTAAAATAGTGGTATTGTAGGTATGATATCAACAATTTTTCAAAATTTCCCCTTTCTGATGTTGCTTTTACATTATGCGGTAATTTATTAAAAAGCTTAATCCCTATGTGAAATGTTCCATTTTGATACAGTTTTGTTTTTGTATGCATAATATGCAAATCTGATTGTTTCCTTGTGAAATGATCATGTACCTTATTATTTGTTTTAAGACCTGCATCTTTACCTATGACATTATTTCTAAAAAACATAATGGTTTCAAAGATGTAAATACTTGGTAGTGGAAGAATATTCATACATTTAAATAAGGGTCTACAAGATTCCCATGATTTGTGATTTGTCATTATTCTTATTGCTCTCTTCTGAATTTTGAAAGTACTTAGTGCATCTGATGATAAACCCCAGAATATAATTCCATACTTTATTTGTGAGTGAAAATGGGCAAAGTATGCATTTTTCAAATTTTGTTTGCTAGTGGTTAATTTTAAGATACGTAATGCATAACAGATTTGATTTAATTTAGAGTTCAAAAATTGAATATGTCTATTCCATTTAAGATCAGATTGAATCCATAAACCTAGAAATTTAGAATCTAATTTGTTTGCTAAAGTCTGAGTGTTCAAAATAATATTTGGGTTGGCAGGGTTCCTGTTTTGTGCAGTATGGAAATTTACTGCAATGGTTTTTTTTCACAATTTATTATTAAATGATTGTTTTTGGACCATTCAGATAGCTGTTGAGTCATTTTATTAATACTTTGCTGAAGAATTTGTTCAGTTTCACCTTTCATTATAAGTGTTGTGTCATCTGCAAAGAGAATATTATCATGTGACTCA
The DNA here is from genome assembly GCA_031002005.1 of Vandiemenella viatica. NCBI lineage: Eukaryota > Metazoa > Arthropoda > Insecta > Orthoptera > Morabidae > Vandiemenella > Vandiemenella viatica. Next base: position 19,908,141 of record CM061920.1, on the reverse strand, counting down.
ACATTTTCATTAATGTCATTGATATACAAAAGAAACAGGAGGGGTCCAAGAACCACACCCTGTGGAATACCGTGTTTAATACTTCTAATGTCTGATACATGCTCTCTGATTATTTCACTTTCTGTGTCCTTACATTTTAAGGTGACAACCCGTTTCCTTCCATCAAGGTATGGCTTGAACCATTTGTATACTACACCCCTGATACCGTAATGATAAAGCTTAGACAAGAGGATTTTATGATCTACCACATCAAAGCTTTAGACAAATCAAGAAATATGCCAGTTACTTTTTCTTTTTTATCAATTATTTTTAATGTACTGTTAATGCAAGCATAAATAGCTGTCTGGGTTGATTTCCCAGTTCTAAATCCATGTTGTGAATCAGATAATATATTATTCTTATTAATGAAGCTTATTAACTTTTTATACATAATTTTCTCTAGTATTTTGAGATAGCAGTTGGGATGGTAATAGGCCGATAGTTATCTAGTTTTTCTGTTTCACCCTTCTTATGTATCGGAATAACTTTTGCTATCTTTAGTATTTCTGGGAAAGTACCAGATTGTAATGAACTATTACATAAATGTGTTAGTGGTCGAATTATGTTTCTAGCACATTTCTTTAGGATTGTATCAGGAATTCCATCAATTCCTGAACAGAATTTATTCTTTAGTTCTTTAAGGCAATGTCAATTTCTTCCTCTTGAACATTATCAATAAAAAGTGATTCACCACATGTTCTTATCTTATTATCCCCTATTTTTTAATTATATTTAATTTTTTTTAAATAGTTCTTCAGGAATACCAGTAAAATAATCATTGAAAAGATTTGTTACCACAGTTGGGTCACTAATTACATCGTTACTACATTTTAATGAAATATTTTGGTCTAATTTTTAGTTTTACCTGTTTCCTTTCTTATCACATCCCACATACCTTGTTTTTGTTAGTGGACGTTTATAAATAAATCTATCATTTTGCATTTTTTTTGCTTGTTTTATGACTTTGTTAATAAAGCTGAGTATTTTTATAGTAGGCCTCAAAGTCAGTTGTAGTGTGATTCTGTTTGTATACTTTGTGTAGCAGTCTCTTTTTTTTACATGAATTTTTTATTCCTGCTGTTATCCAGGTGTTACGAGATGTACTGTTCTTTATTATTTTTGTTTTTAGAGGAAATGCTATATCAAAATAATATTTTAATAGCTCATTAAACATATTGAATTCCTCATTTAAATCATCTAATTGGAAATATCTGCCCATGATTCCTTAATAAATAATTGAAGTTTGCAATGTTTTCTTCACTAAATTATCTGGTTTTTATTTTCTTTGTGGTATTGTGTATATTGTTTTCTTTTACATACATAGTTAGTATCTGAGCCAAGTGATCACTGAAACTGGGTTGTATACTTCAAACTAAGAAACTTTGTTTATCTTTGTTTATGAAAATTTGATCAAGGGCTGTCTTACTGAATTCTGTGGACTCTTGTTGGATTATTTACTGTGTGATGTAAATCATATGAATTAAGGAGATGTGTTAACAAGTCTCTATTTTTGTTGCTTTTAAGATAATCCACATTGAAATCTCCACATATTATTAACTCAAGATTTTGCTTGCTAATATTGTTTAAGAGTGATTCTAATCTTTGTATGAATAAGTCAAAATTTTCCATCAGGAGATCTGTACACACAAACTATTATCTTTTTAAATTTGGGTAGTTTAACTGCTGTGAATTCAAAGTCCTTTTCCGAAGTCAAGTGATTATTGTGTAACAAAGGTTCATAATCTATAATGTTTTTAAGAAAAATGCATACTCCCCCATTTTGGTTATAAGATCTACAATAATTATTAGCCATGATATAATTTGAAATATTACCAATATTGAAATCTGATCATTCTTAAGCCAGTGCTCTGTAATACATAAAACTGAAATTCTCAGATTTGATTATTAACAAGTATCTCTAACAAATCGGTTTTATTGAAATGGACTGAACATTCTGATGATATACTTTTTGTAAAGTGTGAGTTTTGTAAAATATGTGTTGACTGAGTTTGTCCATGTTATTTAAATACAATTTACAGGTTAAAGTTTGAGATATTATTTATCATATGATTTTTAATGATTAATTGTTTTTATTCACATTTTCAAATTATATTTATTTTTCAGGGAACAATGGAAGAAAAAATATATGATAGACAGGTTACAAAACTATCATTGGCCTGCCGTGTAGTTGATGAGCAACAAATTGAAAGGCATTACAACATGGCAGATCTTCAGGAACTCTACAGATTTGATCCTGAACAAGTTAGCAAGAGACCGACACCTGTATTGCCAAAAGTAAGTTTATTGTGTATGAAAGGACATAAATTCTGTTTAATAGTATTTAAGCACAATGTGTATAAATTATCTCTCTCTACCCCTGTGGTTTGGAATGGATTTTAAAGTCATCATAATCCAGAAATAATGATGGGACACATTTATGGTTGTAGGAAAATGGGGGGATGGGAGGGGAGTCACAAATAAATTATTTTACCTTTATTTTTGGTTAAGTATCATACAAATAGTAATGAAATATCAGTAACTTATTATTTAGGTAGGAGTGATATTACATTTTTCTTTTTACATACCATAGTTGACAGTAGGGATGAAAGAAAACACGTAAGGCAGACACATAAATACAATTTTTCAGTATTAAACTTCTTCATGTAATAGAGAAATGAGCCACTAGGTAGTGGGAAATGGTGGGGGAACTGTTAAGAAGTAGACTATTGATATATCGGCTATGTCTGAGATAATTTTGTAAGTCGGTGGTTAAGGGCAGGAGGGTGTCTGGTATCCAGGATATTCTGTTACACTAGTTCCCGTCTCCAGAGTTCTGATGCAGTGGTGCTATCACATAGAAGCCACTTCCTTTTTCCTTAGTTTCATTACATTTTTATTTTATGCCTCAGAATAAAAATTAACACTCACAGTTGTGGTTGCACATAATATCTGCATCATTAAACTCACATTTTGGTAGAATTTCACTTTAAACTTGTTCCAAGTATCAAAATTTCACTTTTGGTTATTAAAAAAAAAAAACCTTCCATCAAACAATCAGAGCGATTCTTATTACAGTACATGACTAATTTCCTTACCATTTAAAAACACCACCCTGTCTTAATTACATAACTGTTGTGCTGGCTGTAATTAAGGAGACAAAATATAGTAGAAGGAAAACAGAGTTTGTCTTCTAGAATTGCTGTGATGCAGATATGATATCTTCAATTCCATTATAGTCCTACTACTATTTTCATATATCAAATTTGATTGCTTATCACTTTCTGCTAGATCAAAATTTCTACAGCAAAAACACTGCAGCTAATCTACTTTTGTCAACTAGAAATTATGGGGTTTTTTTCCAGGACTTTTGTTATATTCACTTTAAATTTTTATGATTCTCAACAGTTTTATTGTATAGCTAATTGTCTGCAATGACATTCGCGTGAGCTATTAATATGTGACATTTCTTAATCTGTGCTTGCGGTAAGGGCTTCAAACTTTTTACAAACCACATAACTATGTACAAAAGAGTAGTAAATTCAATACAATTTAATAAATATAATGCACTCATTACAAAATTAATTTTTAACTAATATTTGCAGGGTTTCACACAGTGATGATCTTCAGTTTGGCTGCCTTCTATTCTGTACTTTCCTTTCCTGCTGTCAGTTTTCTTCCATAACTTCACCATTTCTATCACTTTTTCCATATATAGCACTGCCTCTTCACCAGAATCTCCTTCTCTTGACATATTACCTTTCTTCGTAGTATTTCTGCTCCCTCCCTACTGTCATGATTGTAATATTGATCTCTATAAGTCTCCTGAGTGTCCAAGTACCGTAACAAATTCTGATACTCTTTCTATATCAAATCACCTCCATAGTGGAAATCAGGTTACGAGTTTGGGGAGATAATTGTCTCCAATTAAATCAATGAATTCTTCTCTATCTTAACTACTTGCATTAGACCAAACATTTGATGGAAAATCATGCTGTCTCTCACTACCATGAATATAGATCTACCAGTCATCAATTCTTTTCTTCTCGCAAATTTGCATACTTGTGTGCCTAAAATGTTTAAGAAAATGTTCTGCATAGAACTTATAATTACTTACTTCCGTAATCTGCTATATTATGCAAAAGACTTTTACGAGCTCACATCACAAGTGCAATTTTTCAGTTTGATAACGCATTAAAATTACTCTGACCTCTCAAAATTATCAATAATTCTACTGGTTGCAAACTTCCCATTATGATCAAAATAGTCAAATTCTTCCTGTGTATCAACACCGACCATTTGATTACCAGTTAGAGAACAACCCTTTGACTTAGTTGAACTTGTAACCAGCAACCCTCTACTCCAACTGATTTACCCTACATCGTGTTTCAGTCACCCCTGATTATCTGTTCCTGTGTTCTTTATAACTTTTCATTTCCTTGTACCTGTATTCCAAACTCTCATTCCAGTCGCTTTACATATTGCTCCCCTCTTTCCTACCTTTTGACTATAGTTACTTTAATTGATTCAACATATCCCACCCTCTTCGATTCACAATTTGTGCTACCTCTTCAATCTTGGTCATTTACTTCCCCTACTTGAAATTTTAATTCACAATCTCCAACTGCCTTTCCCACAATAGACTTTAACTGATTAATTCAACCACAGTCTTATAATTAAACCCTGAAAATGGCTTATTAATACTCATCAAAATGCTCACATATTACTGAGAGCTTATTATCAAAACAATTAGCTAATCAGAAAGTTTATCATTAAATTCAGAAATTTTCTGTCAAGAATCAATTCAATTTTAAATTCAGTAAATTTACCATTCATTTCAGAAAATTTGCTATTAATTTCTGAAAATTTTGCATCAAAATCAGTACTTAACCAATTGTTGCAAATTATTCTAAAAATTCTTGCAAAGTTGATCGTCAGCTATATTCAACCAGATTAATTTGATACCCTCACAAAATATAACAAATAAAACTGAAATTATGTAATAACTACAAATAAATATACAAAAACAAACATTAAATATGTAGTACTCACTGTTCGCCGTTCACTGGATGCTGAATCATCCCAAACCACTGCTTTTACACACGCTTTTATAACTTTTTTCTTTGTGTGGCACTACTATTAGATACACTAAACACACAGGCTTGCTAACTCCACCTCTTGCGTCAAAATCCGCTGGCTTGGATTCTGATGGACACTGATACCTGAACCAAAAATTTTTGCAACTTGCCTTCGGCAAATTATAGTAGACTCCTATTCTCATCATCACTCCCAAAGTAATCAGGTTTTGAGTGCTCCCTGATTATATCACTCCTCAAAATTCTCTAAACTTTATCACATCTCTTAGGTCATTTTATGTCGAAAATTCGGAAATCTTTGCCAGGTTAACAAACTTTTAAAATTTATGCGTATTGTGCCTTAGTTAGCATCTGTCAGCTTGAAGATGTTCCAGAATAACACGTCCATCAACAGTTGACAGGATAAGCATCTCATTGCAGCATTTTCAAAAACTTAATTAATTTGTCCTGTCATGAGAGCCACGCTAAGCATCTCACTGGATGGGTCTTTTTTTTTTTTATTAAAAAAAGCTGATTACAACTTAATTAATTAGTTCTTCAATTAACTGATTACTGTGGCTTATACAGCTGTAGTTCGTTCACCAAGTGATTTTAACTTTCACCAAAGGATAATGATTAGCACAGCTTCTGAATTGGTTAAATAGTTCAGTGAAATAACAAGACTAATTATACACTCACATCTAGGTGTTTTTATTTCAGCAAAATCCTAATAGGTATCAATATCCTCCAGAGATACTTAGGCACATTAAAAAACTCCAGTGAATAAAAACTGTTGAGCTACTATTAAAATGAATCCTGCTACTTCTTAAAAACAATTACCAAATCATTCGTGGCATGCCATCTCCACGAATTTAAATATTCAATAGAGAAATATACCAAAGAAAATAAAAGGTGCTGACAGACATTTTTCGAATACTAAAAATCACATTGACAGTCAAATTCATAACAAAAAATTACAACTTGTATGAAATCACTCACAATCATTAGCAACTTTTAAAAATGGAAATTAATGCTATTTATCTGCTTTTAAACAGGCATTATAAACCACTCCTAATATCTGAAAATAATCCTCAAAACACCATGGCTTATATTACAAGTATTCAATTAATATTTCACACTTTATATTATTTCTAATCATATTACACATCATTTGCGGATATTCAGGCTTGACGTCCACGGATGCAGATGTTTCGCAGAAGTGGATGTGGAAAAATAAATTCATAATTATTTAGATGTTAATACTTTTTTCAAAAATAAATTTAAAATTAATCTTTTTCTAATAAGTAAATTTTATTTCCATATAATACTGCCATATTGATTTATTTTGCCTCCTCTTTCAACAACAAAAAATGTGGAATGATTTCATAAGTGAATTAAATTATTTACATAATTAACACCAAGTCTAAAAACCAGTCTTTGTCATATAAACTTTGCGGATTTCGATCCTAGGCTAATTCAAACTTCAAGCACAAGGCCACACAACCGCTCATCTCCGTGCTCGCTTTTTTTATTTATTTTATTTTTATTATAACTATACGCCTCGTCAACGTTGATGTCATTAGAGGCGTGAAAAGATCGGGACAAGGAACTGGAAAGAATTCAGCCATAGTCTTTTAAAGGAAGCATTCACATGGAGTTATTTGGGGAACCCATGGAAAAGCCAAATCTGGATTCCCGGACGAGGATTCGAACTGGTGTCCTCCCGAATGTGAGGCCAGACCGTTACCACCTACCCGCCAAGCTCAGTTCTGTGCTCGCCACCCACCTTCTCACCGCTCTAATGGCACATTCACAGTTCAACTTGTAGGACCTAAAAGATAGGATTTTCGATAAAAGAACTCTTGATGGTCCGTGAATGCAGTTAGAGGAATACATGTATGAGTTGTTGGATGTTGTTGGACTCCCAGGCAACCAAAAAGGGTCCTTGCTGTCCAACAAGCTGTAGATATTGCAGGATGCTTTTGGAATAAACACACTACGAGCGTGTGATAAGGACACACGATGTGCTGTGAGAAAGTACGATTGGAATGGATTGCTTGGAACATCTAGAGTAGCATGAATGGTTGAGCGCATTCTACGGTAGTTCTATAAGTTGGACCGTGACTTGGCCGCTTTAACGTCGAGCAAACTAGTCCACACCGAGCCCGCACTGTCACTGTACCGACACGCAGATGAGTGACGCATCGACCCCCTCGCATCCACACTGGTCCCTAGCTCATCCATGTTATGGACGGGTTCCTACTCTGTCTTCAGTCTCCTGTAACATATACACATCTATGTACATGGAATAAATGTTAAAAATTACCTTGAAAGTAATTTGGGGATTGCAGTTAGGGTTACCATCCGTACTTTATTATAGAGTACTTACTTTATTTTGCATAGGTGTACTTTATAATATACGAAAGTAATAAATTCCTTAAAATACTTTTTTTTTCTGTTATCACCTCATTGTTTGATCTCTTATGCACAAAAATAGTATCCCAACACAGTTTTGATAAATCATCATCACTGTACTGGATTGAAAGATTCTTGTATATATCAACATAATCGCAACTTCACATTTAACATGTTTTTTTTTTAGATTCTTTTCGATTCACTCTATATTTAATAATAAGATTATTATACATTTTAATTTAAATATAGACTGCAAAGAATTCTGTAAAATAATAATAATTCCATGTGATCTAAAAATTACAATCACAGAGTTTCTTATCAGCCACACAGTACACCTCCATTGTTGTCACCTACTTTTAAAAGGAGACCTACAGATTAACATGAAATTCGAACCATGGAGCGTCCCAGCATCCCAGAATCTTAGCATTAAGAAATCAAAGCTTTGCCAGAGGTGACTGTTAATTTAAAGATCCATGAAAACTACAGCTGAGACAGGGAATTGAACAAGGGACTTTCTGTGCCCTAATCGTACACCGTATCCATCTGAGTCAAAAGACAAATCTGTACGTAATGACAAATTAATATTCAAACATAGTTAAATCAATGTACTTTTTTCTATATAATTTATTTTTGTTATTCCAAATCACAAATGTTCTTTTATATGATTGAATACGTATGTTTCAATACTTCTAAATTCAAATACTTGCAGCGTGTGATTCAGGTATGGAAGGTCTATGGCTCAAAATCCGGGTCTTGCAAGCAATTTTTACAGGCCTTTAAATCCACATTCACCTCTGGCAAAGCTTTGATTTGTTAATGTGAACATGCAAGGACTCTACCTACATTTTATGAACATCTGATGAACCTAAAGTAAAGCCGAAAAAAGGACACTTTTCTAAAGCAATAAGTAACGCTAAAATAACATTTAGTCGTAAAGGACCAGAAATTTCTGAATTCTTTGTATGCACTTCACCATATCATCCAGCCCGACAACGGCGAGCACCCTCAAAAATTAAATCAAAGTAATGACAGCCGACATGCGTTGCGTTGTTGTTTGAACTCACTTCAATCAAGTGAGTGACAACAATAAGAAGTGTCGGTCGGTGACAGTGCTGGTTCGGTGCAGTCGATTGTAGCCCGACCTTTACTTTACATGCAAGTTCAAACTTTTAAATTTGTTGCTTAGGTAATAACACCTATTAATTCATTGTTACTTTAATTGCAAGTTCGTCAGAAAACAATCACTTTTTTTGTTAGTTAAGCGACGATGGGCAGAATCTCAAATAAAGAGAAAAGAATAACATATATTGCAATGTAAACAGAACATCCACAATACACCCACATTAAAAATTGCGGATGCAAAAGCGGATGTAGTATTTCATGCATAAGTTCTGCACTTGCAGATTGTAAGAAACTGACCTTTTTATGCTTCCTGGATTTGCCTTGGGTGGATATTACTCATCACAGAATCCATGGAATATTATCTTGCAGTTTCTGCTACTTAATTGGTCTGAATGATTCAAACAACATACAATAAACTAAGGAGAACTTTATTTCACTTTTCTATATATTTCACTAATCATTTGCTTCACAAATTACACTTTCACCAAATCATTAAAAACTCAATATTCTCTCTTATCATCTCAATTATAACACAATTACTGTTCGAGCGAGGAATACCCATTCATGCCTCCGCTCGCCATCATTTCTATCCTTGGACTGACCAAAGAATACTCTCACTCCACCCACAGATTACTTCAAAGATAATTACATACAAACTGCTTCCATATCCTAAATACAAATTTCTTTTCGGTTCCGCTAACTGTTGGGGACTCGTGAAAAACCTCAGTACTAATCTCACCCATAGATCGTTCTCAACATTCGTATGCCGAATCCGTACTGCTGTTTATTTTTGCAGAAACTATTTTACTTTAACTCATTTCACTTTTCATTTTAATAATCCTTTTTGTTTTAATTAAAATTGTTTACATAACTTAATTAACTGTTCTGTTTTATTTTTTCGCACTACATCTCTTGTATGTGTATTTTAAATTGAATTGTTCTTGATCCTACCTTGTTGTTTCGTATCCCGAAGATTGCTGGCTCTTTAATTACCGAACTAATTACTTAGTTGTGCGTTCTCGTCACGTTCGCCACATGTATGATTCGAACAACATACAATAAATTAAGGAAAACTTCATTTCACTTTTCTATGTATTTCACTCATCATTTGCCTCACAAATTACACTTTCACCAAATCATTAAAAACTCAATATTCTTTCTTATCATCTCGGTTAATAACACTATTACTGTTCGAACGAGGAATACCCATTCATGCCTCCGCTCGCCATCATTTCTATCCCTGGACTGACCAAATAATACTCTCACTCCAGTCACAGATTACTTCAAAGATAATTGCATACAAACTGCTTCCATATCCTAAGTACAATCATTTGCAATGCTTCTCATCAAACTTAAATCAATAGCACAATGTTAAATATAGAACACAAACAACAAATGGAAAAAGAAAGAAAAAGGAATACTAAAACAATAAATTTTAGGTGTGAGGGGGCTATGTTTCCTAACAGGATGCGGACATCCGTTACATCCCTACTGGTTATGGATCATGGGTTAATGGTTATGATTATGAAACAAAATGACAGTCTTCGCAATGGAAGCTGGAACAATGGAACCATTACAGAAAAAATGGAGCCAAATCCGGAGCAGGGTCATATCGTTGCTAATTGCTTTTCTTCTTATTATTATTATTATGAGGGTGCTGTGCACCACAAATATGCTTCTAAAAGTTGGACAATCAACACAGAATATTATCTTGAAGTTATTAAAAGAATTAGAAGAAAATGGCATCACGTTTGATCAGGCAGTGATTGGCTTCTTCATCATGATAACGCACCAGTGCAGCATTGTGCATTGAACCTATTGCAACAATATTTTTACAAAGTACAATGTCATACAACTCCGTCGGTCTCCTTACAGTCCTGACGTAGCTACCTGCAACTTTTGGCTGTTTCCAAGATTATAAATGTCATTCAAAGGACACTGATTTAATGACAAAGAAACAGTCGAAACTAATGTGATAAATGCTCTAAAGACAATACCAAACAAAGGGTTCCAGGACTGCTCCCAAAAACAGAAAGGCCATTTGGAGTGTATTATTCAGTAAAATGGGGACTACTTCGAAGAATGCAACCAGCCCGATGTGACAGAATAACACCTGCAGGGATATATGAAGGAAGGTCGGATACTTTTTTGACAGACCTTGTTTGTGCACTTCTTATTTTACTATTATAACTCTTCAAAAATTTTTTTTTTGTTTTACCTTGATTGATCGTCACAGATATTCAGCACCACAGTTAATATTGGTTAACTTCCCCTCCACTGATTCAATCCCTTCTGGTTCGTCTTCTATCATTATTGGTTCATTCATTTGGTAGGCACCCATTTGTTCACATCTCCCCTTGCCATATGTCTTGCCTCTTGTATGGTTAAGGTTAGGAACTGAAATATACTGAAGTATAATTTGTGTGTTTTCATTTGTTCGTCTGGGCCTCCTGTCTTTATCTATGGCAAGTATTTCCCTATCCTATTTTATTTTGAATGCTTAGTGGCAGTTTCATTGTCACCATTATCCAATATCAGTATATGGTATTACTGCCCACCATTGTCTGGCAACATGCCATAAATTGTTGTTATATAGTATATTACACACAAATATATGTGTAACCCAGAATAATGTTTGCCTTGTGCATGTGTTAATCTGTATATTATTATATGTTTCAGTTATTAAAAATTATGGACGCTCATTTAAAACTTAGATCTCATATTTATTTCGCAGAAAGTGATGATGGTAAAATTTTTGGATCATAGTTTTCCAATGACGTAGCAACTTATGATTAGGCAAAAAAGAATCATAGTACTTCGCTAAAATAGACTTCATTGCAATTGTACTACATGAAAGTCACTGTTCTTACTCCTAAAATGTGTTTATCTGGGAACACAACTAACTGTATGGTATTCTTTTTCCACACCGATAAGAATCTTAAGTGTGGAGGGTGAGCATTAACGTTTTGGTCCTGCATTCAGGAGGATACAGATTTTGAATTCCATCTGGCAATCCAGATTTTGGTTTTCCAATGTTTCCTGCAATCACTCCTGAAGAATGCCAGGATGGTTCCTTCACAAATAGGGAATATGCGTGAAATTCAAATTTATGTCTAGTATTTTTATTTTGAAACTTTATTAACTTAAAATTACTGCTATAATGTTTTTTTTCCCTATTTATTCGATTTTTATTTAGTGACTTTAATTAATCAAAAGTGTTAGAAATACAAGGGAATTGTAACTTTACAAAACGCAATGCTATTGGTCGAATCGAATCATGGCGACCAAGTACATGATATTGTTGTAAACAAAGGCGTAGTTGCTGGGTGTTTTAATAGCTCTGCGATTGTGTTGAAGTTTATCTTAACATATCAGCATAATTGGTGAGATATTGTATTCTTGCTACAATACGCACACAACAAATAATGACTGAAAGCAGTTTTCTGAAAGCACAGTCGGATAATCTTCAACTAATTGAGGCTTCCATGGTGACAAGATATTTTGCATTAAATCTGAATTTTACACCTGCTGAGGTAAGAGGAGTGAAAGCTGCAAGGTAATTAAATGATAGATATTTGAATTATTATTTTTTTACCTTTTTAGCAAGTCAGATTGAAAAGACAATTAGCATTAGCTATAATTTACAGTGTTAATTTCCATGAAAGATTTAATCATCTTTTGAATTTCTACCTCGCAGAAAATTGTAACACCATCATAAGGTTGTGGTTAGGTTAAAATGCTGACAGCACGAGAAAAATCAAAACTGAAGAATAAACTTTTTCGAAATCTCGCTTAGTTCTCAAGATATTAACTGTCAAAAAATTGGTCACGCGTGTAATTTCCTGTGCCTTTGGCTACACTTTTCTTCCAGTCTAGGCCTCGTTTCGACCTAACCACAACTGCTAGTAACAAAACAAATTACCCCTTTTGCATGTCCAGTGTGTAGTTCCCTTTGGCTTTGAGGAAATGTGTTTGGTCCAAGCCGCATATTTCATTGGTTTCATATTATTGTTGTTAATTCAGTAGAGTTAAACAATTGCAATCAAATGATTTGCCGGAATACTTCATTGAACCCATCATTTTTAGCTGGCTTTAAAGTTAGTAACATAATAAAGTAGCAGAAAAGTGTTTAACTAAATGTCTGTCTGAACTTTAAAAGTTTTGTATTTGCTTTGGATTAAGTTTGAATAAGAAATGATTTGAAAAATATACCAATGAAACTTTTGCAATCAACTAAGATCTGATTAAAGTTTGAATACCATAGGTAACGAATTTTTATGTTACATTTCCTAAAATACATAAATTCTAAGTACTTACGTCAAAATGATCTTCACAACAATATAAACAACTGGTTGCAGATATTTTATCTCTTCTCATAGACTTACACCACTTTTTTCTTATATTCGCATCTCATGGGACAAAAAAATACCCTTTATAAGGTGCGTTTCTAGTAGTATTTTTGCACATAGGTACAATACAGTACTTATATCATGGTTTCCGACCTCCTTCCATATCGAAATTAGTCAGAAAACATAAAAGATTTGAGATGAAACACTCCACATTATACAGCATGCCATTGTAGTCGTGTACTTACATGTCACAGTGGAGCGCGCCAAAACGGCAGCGTTTAAATCGACGGAACTGAATTTCAGTTTTAAAATATTTATTTTTATGTTAAATCTTAATATTTACGTCAATGTTATATTTTTTACGTTTATGTACAAATGTAAATAAAAGATTAAAAAATATAAAAAATACATGCATATACCCTATACTATGGCAGAATTCGTTCCCCAGCCATTTTTCCCACCTCCAATGACCTTGACATTGAGGCATAAATCCATGATCAAAAGGGAAAAAAATAATAGAACAGAGCCCAAAATATCATCAAACTGAAGCAGGGCTCTGCTGTCCTTGTTCATCCAGCTTACCAATGCCCCATACCACCTCTCCACTGGTGGTTGAACTGATTTTATATGACTATCCTATTTTTACATTTGCTTTTACATTTTCATATTTGAACACCATTATGTTCTGTCACCTTTGTGATAGTTGTTTATGTTTTTCTAATTGTATGTTTTAATTTTGTTTTGTTCTGTCTGTATTATTTATTTCTATTCTGTGCACTTCTTTCACTTAGAAGTTTGAGCAAAGTCTTTCCCAGTATGTCAATGAAATATAAAATTTGCAGGTTAACTGCTGGATGATCTTGATGAAAGACAAGTTTTTGATGCTATACTTTGCCATCAAAAGCTCATTTTTCATCAGCATCATCTGGCAGCGAACCTGTGAAGATTATACTGTTATTACTTTTGTTCATGAGTGTGTATTTTCACTGTCACAGGATCGACTACTGGCTGAGCTGTTGAAGGAGCATGAACACTGGGTTGTAACATACCATGAACATGATTCACTTCTGCAAAATAAAGAAGAGGAAGAACTTAATGAGGAAGAACGAAAAGCAGCTTGGGATGATTATGAAAATGAAAAGAAAGGCAAAATTCCTGCAGGTGGTTAATTTTTGTGAATAACTTCAGTTAAAGGGAACTGTGAAACACAAGTCATTTAGGTTCCTGAATGGAAGCTGGAACTTTAAAGGATACCATTTCTTGATTGATTTAACTCGTACTATAAATAACCCTGTAGAAACCTTAAAAACCCATTTCACCTTTTCCTTTTTGTGTTGGATTTCAGCTCTGTGTTTAAAACTTGGTGAATAATTATCCTCTTAGAACTTTGGTCTTGTTGTACGTAGCTTTTCACAGCATTGTAAATTAATAAACTCTTCTCGGCTTCTAGCTGTGTATAAATGTCACAACTCTGGTTCATTTTGAAGGCATCCGTCTTCATTTTCAACCAACTGTTTGTTTATGCTTTACTGTAGAAACAGCAGAAGACGAAAGCCAACTAGCGTGATGACATCATCCACTCTTCTGGTCCTTACCAAATCGAAGATGTTTCAACATTTTGATAGCCGGGTTCCAGGCCACAATAAGTTGGTATCCATTGTCCCTGTTACCTATAGAATCAACTGTTCTGATTTCAGTAGCTTCTGTTATAACGCTGTCCTAAAAATCTCTAACCTGGTCTATAATTCTAGTTTCTACAAAATTAAATATATGTTGCTCTCCTTTCTCCAGGTGAAACATTCGTTGAGTGTTCAACACACCAATGCACAATATACCACTGCATTTGTCTGATATAAACATGGCTACGTTCACAGGGTTTGTAATAAACACAAGGGATACATAATTTTAGGTCATTCTTAATGCTGCCAAGACAATTTTTAGACTACCTGAAAAAATTAAGCTTATCAGAGTTGTGACATTTATACATGGCTGGAAGCTGAAAATGAGGTTATTACTTTTATATTGTTTTTAAATTTTTGTTTCTGACGATCATAGTTACTGTACAGTCATGAGTTTGAAATTGCTCACTGTTAGCACAACTGTTTTATTATGTGTGTTGAAAATATCTTTCACTTGACTGACATATTATTTGAATATTGTATTTTTTTCCATTTGTTTGCTTGCTGTTGTACTAGGTGATGTCATTAATGTTTGATTATTGTCATCAGACTCTTGAGCTACCCCAATATTGTTTGAGTGGCGTAATTGTTAACTCATTCATTTATTGAGGCATTAAGATATGTATAGTTGACAATGAATTACAGCTACATTTCTCCTCAAGTCTCTAGGGCAAATTTAGATTCATTTTTGACTGAATATTTTCTTGTTGACAAAAAAAAAAAAACACACACACACAATCTACAGACATTCCAGAGTTATTACTTTGTTTTTATTTTCAATGCGTTATTTTCCATGGGCATATAAAACACATTTCCAGGCTTCATTCCCTCTCTATTTGTTCATATTTAATTTACGTTTAAACATTTCCACTGTTTCCCAGACTATTAATTGGAAATAGCCTCCTGTTTTTGCCAATACTTTTGTCTTGTTCTATCAAAATGTGTTCCAAAACATCCAATTTGGTGAAGTGACATTACTTTGTATAGTACTAATCACTGATCCTAGCTTCGACAGACTGCTTTGTTTCTCCTTTGTATTCCTTTCGACAATCTATATATATAAAAGAAAGTCGTGTTAGTGACACTATTTATAACTCGAGAACGGTTGTACCGATTTGGCTGAAAATTGGTACGGAGGTAGCTTAGAACCAGGAGACGGACATAGGATACTTTTTATCCTGTTCGACCGCGTTCCCATGTGACGTGACAAGTCACTATAAAACGTGGTGTAACAAAAACGCATCTGACTTTGAATAACAAAACGCAAATGACAGCTAAACTTAATTTTGTCTATGGTTAAGTATGGTTGAACGTAAAAATTGGAAGGAAAATAGTAAAAATAACACTTTTTGTGTCCCTCATTCAAAACAAGACAAAGGCACGTTAGGATTATCTTTGGTATGCCTTCAAGTTGATGAGGCTCTATAGATATTGATCTATGCCTGCCTCTGATCAGCGAAAATAATACCACTAAAGTACGTGTTACCATTCCTTTCTCCGTATGTGGCATTTTCTTGGTTGCTTTTAAATTTTCGCTTCTCTCGAAAACCAATTGTGTGTTTATTTGTTCAGTTTGTTTACATTTAGACCCATGCTGCCTATCAGGAAAGTTTCGACTATGAAAATAGAATGCATCAGTTTAAAAGCATGCAATACTAAGATACCTAAAAAGCAAAATCGATTACTTGTATTTTAGTTGAGAAGCGATATGCGGTAGCGTCTGACGATCGAACCACACTTATCCTATTATTTTAAGAATGCAAATTTCTGGTAATCTTTGTATTGATGGGTTCCATTCGTTTTAAAATATGCTTTGGTAGAATTCACGATGATTGAATTGGCTGCGAGTAATAATACCTTCTTACTTTTAAAGTCTATATAGATGAAAATTAATTACCAAATGTGTTTCTAAGCGCAAAACTCGAGAATGGCTCGACCAATTCAGCTAATTTTTTTTCCCCATATTTTTGTTAATCCACAAGGAAGGTTCTTATGGAGAGAAAAAACGTAAAAATTGCGAGGAAAATAGTAAAATACAAACCAGTCAATCAAAACAAAACAAAGATGTGTTAGGATTGTCTTTGGTATGCCTGCAAGTTGATTAGGCTGTATGAATATTAGTCTATGCCTTCCCAAAATAAAGTTCGAAGGGAAAAAGGGTTTCCGTGTCATCAACGAAAATAATATTACTGCCAGTCAATCAAAACAAAACAAAGGCACTTTATGGTTATCTTTGGAATTGCAAAATGATTGATTTGAAGAAATGTTTTCAAAACACCTTTGGATTTATTGCCTCTAAGGTGGAACAGAGTTCGCCGGGTCAGCTAGTTACATTATAAATCTGACTATTTGCTTAACTATTTTTACTTTTGTAAACTGGTATAATGTAATGCCTCGTTAATAAACATCCTATTCTTTCTGTGATTCCTTTCATATAAGGCAACTAAATTATTTTTTAATTCTGTTCCTTTCTGTCTACATTTTTTTTCTTACTGTAGGTGAGCCCATTTTAGCAACTGTTTTGAAAGTCTAGGAGCAAATGTTTATCTTATGAAATACTTTGGACCAAGGAAAGAGCATGTTTAGTACCACTGTATTTCGGGAAGAGTGGTAATGCAAGTTTGCACCAAAAATTTGTCCGTGTGTGTGTTTTCGATACACAGTGGACTGCCTGGCTGTCCCATATTCTATGTATCATCACATCTAGAAAAAGCAGTTCATTCTGGTTCCATTGTAGGTTTGATGTTACTGTATAAGCTGTTGATATGGACTAGGAATTTGATCAATACTCCTTCTTCATTTGACCATACACTAAAAGTATCATCAACATATCTGGGCCAGATTGCTAATTTCTTATTCACAGAATCAGTTGCCAGGCCTTCAAATTTTTTCTTTTTTTCTGTTTTTTCCTTTTCTGTTTTTTTCTTTTCAAATAAAGATTGACTACTACTGGAGAAAGTGGACTACCCATTGAAACACTGCCCAGTTGTAATACGAGGGTGGTTCCAGAAGTACCCGACCTAGCAATGAAAAAACAAAATTTTTGGAAAAAAACTGTATTTATTTTTCAACATAGTCTCCTTTCAGCTCTATACATTTATTCCAGCGATTTTCAATAGCTTCAATACCACTTTTATCAAAAGAACTGTCTTGCTCCTCGAAATAGCCTTTAACTGCCGACATCACTTCTTCGTTGGTCGAAAATCTTTGACCACTGAGCCATTTTTTTTTAAGTTCGGGAACAGGAAGTAATCCAAGGGAGCTAAATCTGGCGAATAGGGTGCATGAGGTAGCAATTCAAACTTTAATTCATTAATTTTGGCCATTGCAATAACGGATCTGTGAGCTGGAGCATTGTCGTGATGAAACGACACTTTCTTCTTAGTCAAATGTGGTCGTTTTATCTTGATTTCTTCGCTCAAACATTGCAGTAACTTCGAATAATAATCGCCGTTGATTGTTTTTCCTTTTTCAGGATAGTCAACGAAAATTATCCCATGCGCATCCCAAAAAACAGACGCCATGACCTTGCCTGCAGATGGAATGGCCTTGGCCTTCTTTGGAGCAGGTTCTCCCTTTTCAGTCCATTGTTTTGATTCTTCTTTTGTCTCTAGGGTGAAGTGATGCACCCATGTTTCATCCATGGTTATGAAACGGAGCAAAAATTCAGCTTTGTTGTGGTGAAACATCGCTAAACACTCAATTGAAACATCTTCACGGCACTGTTGTTGCTCGAGTGTGAGCAAACGCAGCACCCATCTTGCACATAACTTTCTCATGTCCAAATTTTCAGTTAATATGTGATGTACCGCACTTTTTGAAATGCCTACTATGTCTGCTAGCTAGCGTGCTTTCAGTCGACGATCATCCAGTACCGTTTTGTGGATTTTCTTCACCATTTCTGGAGTCGTCACCTCATTTGGTCGACCACTGCTATGTTCGTCTTGGCAGCTCGTATGGCCTCGTTTAAATTCTGCCACTCAATATTTTACTGTTGTAAACAAAGAAGAAGACTCACCCAGAGTAGAATCTAGCTCAGTTTTTATGTCGGCTCAGCTGAGGCCTTTGAAATGAAAGTATTGTATCACATAACGATGACCAATTTTCTCCATTTTCACAAATTTACTCACAACGTTAAAGATTAATTGTTGGCAAACAAATACGAAATAACGTAGCGTCTTCAAACTTGAAACATTTGCTTCATAGACTATGTGCTTTGAAATAAAGGGATATTTTTCAAGCAACTACTGCCATCTCTCGGTCAGGCTGGGTACTTCTGGGACCACCCTCGTATGACTCACCCTGCCACTGATAATATTTTGAAGTAACACAAAGATTCCAACCATTTCTTTTGAGATAATGATCTGTACTTCATCTTTGCATCTTATATTCTAGAAAGTGATGGAATTATTTAAACAGCCATTAAGTATAAACAGATATGGAGAGTACAATTTGATATAAGTATGGAATGTGTTTTACATGATTGTCAAAAAATGTTGCACTGGAAATGGAAACAAAGAAGATTAACAAGATCCATAGTCGAGACTACAAATTTAACATCTCTGGAATAAAAGCATTAGTTCTACCTTGGGGGGTTATATGCCTGTAAACACATTGGTAAATGGGGTTTCACTAGGCATGGTCTACAACAAAATAGAAAGGACAAGGGAGTACTTTTTGAGTTAATGGCTAAAACAGTAAGGGAGCCCATTTCCAATGATTATGGGGTCATGAATGCGTTTTTTTTTTCTTTTTTTAGTTTAGGGGCAACTGGTGAAGGGGTGGAAATACATGATCAAAGTGATACTGATTGTAGATCCATGATGGGGAAAATCATAGATGTTAAAGAAATAAATGAAGTTTCATGAAACAATAACTGCCTGGGATAGAACTGGGAAGGATGAGGTAAATGCTGAAAATATAAAGACAGTAATAAGGGTGCTACTGGTGAACTGTAGAAGTATAATTATCAAAGTAATTGAATTTGCAAACTTAATAGAGATACACGAACCACAAGTAAATAATAGGGGTAAACAGTTAGTTAAAAGAAAAAGTACTAGACAGTGAGGTTTTTCCCTATGGTTACAGAGTGTACTGCATACATAGAGGTGCAATTGGTGGAGTAATACTCATACAAGTTAACAATAACTACCACATTTCACTGGGGCTCTTACATCATTACCAGGAATTACTTGGGGTGTTGGCTGCTTACTGCATTGGAAGAATGACAGATGAAGATGAGGCTCTTGGAGAGGATTTAAATTCATACTCAGATTTCAGAGGTGAGAATAAAATGGTCATTATTGGTGGTGATTTAAATTTACCAGGTGTAAACTAGTAGGAAATAAGATTAATAACACTTGAGATCAGAGATTTGCAAATACCTTAATAAGGGAAGGAGGATTTACACAAGTGGTAGAGCAGAACACTAGGGTACAAAATATTTTGTATATATTCCTAATGAATCCCGATGATAACCTTGTGGGGTGTCAAGTACCTGAAGGAATAAGTGATCATGAAGCAATTGTGATCGATATTAGAGGATTCAGTGAACCAGCAGCCAAAATTGAAGAGGGAATTACACTGAAAAGCCAAAGAAACTGGTACACCTGCCTAATATTGTATAGGACCCTCACAAGCACACACAAGTGCCGCAACACGCCGTGGCATGGACTCAACTAATTTCTGAAGTATTGCTGGAGGGAATTGACACCATGCATCCTGCGGGGATGTCCATAAATCCATAAGAATACGAAGGGGTGGAGATCTCTTCTGAATGGCACGTTGCAAAGCATCCCATATATGCTCAATAATGTTAATATCTGGGGAGTTTGGTGGCCAGCGGAGATGTTTAAACTCAGATGAGGGTTCATGGAGCCACTCTGTAGCAATTCTGGATGAGTGTGGTGTTACATTGTCCTGCTGGAATTGCCCTAGTCCATGGGGTGCACAATGGACATGAATGGATGCAGTTGATCAGCCAGGATGCTTAAGTACTTGTCACCTGTCACAGTCTTATTTTGACATATCAGGGGTCCCACATCACTCAAACAGTACACGCCCCACATTACAGGGCCTCCACCAGCTTGAACAGTCCCCTGCTGACATTCAGGGTCCATGATTTCATGAGGTTGTCTCCATACCTTTACATGTCCATCAACTAGATACAATTGGAAATGAGACTTGTCAAACCAGGCAACATTTTCCCAATCATCAATATTCCAAAGTCGGTATTGACAGGCCCAGGCAAGGCATAAAGTTTTGTGTCGTGCACTCAGCAAGGGTACATGAGTGGGCCTTTGGCTCCAAAGCTCATAATGTTTTGTTGAATTGTTCGTACACGGACACTTGATGGCCCAGCATTGAAATCTGCAGCAATTTGTTGAAGCATTGCACTTCTGTCACGTTGAACGATTCTCTTCAGTCGTCGTTGGTCTCGTTCTTGCAGGATCTTTTTTCCGGCCACAGCGATGTTGGAGATTTGATGTTTTACCGGGTTCTTGATTTTCACGGTGCGCTCGTAAAATGGCCGTACGGGAAAATCCCCAACTCATAGCTGTGACCCATTATCGCGTGACTGGTTATAATTATAAATAACTCAGTTCTTTTGCTTTCAAAGTATATTGTTTATTATTCACAACTCATATTCCTCTAGGAACTACATCGGACTTATAGTATTCGAAGAATGCAAGGTTCTTCAGCAATGAAATGGTTTCAAAACAACCGTTCGGTCTTTATGTCACTAATGTCTAGCTATCTCTTGATTTCTGATCACCATGGCAATTTACATTTCTTTGCTATAGGAGTAAATATATCGATTTTTGTTTAATCTCTTGGCACAAAAATATGGTTTTCTTATGAAATGTTTCTGTTCTGTCACACCATCTCTCGTGTGTCAACTATAACACCACACTCAAAGTCACTTCATCATCATAATTCTCCAGCTCTTGGGTTCTGGTCAAGAGCTCTCTCCACTTCGTCCTATCCATGAATAGTTGTTGTTTATGAATGGACTTCCAACCAGGACCTAATTCTTCTATGTCCTTCTTGATTTTGTTTATCTGTTTCTTTTTAAGTCTTCTTACATGTCTTTTACCTTGGATGTTCATATTATTGTAGGCCTTTCCTCTTCTTTCTTCCTCCATCCGTTGGATTTCTCCATACCACCTCAGGCGAGAACACTGTTGTTTATACTGACCTCTGCATGATTGATTTCATTTCTCACTTTATCCTTTCGTGTTCTGTGTAGCTTGGTACGCAGAAACTTCATTTCAGAGGCCTGAAGTCTACTGTTGTCTCTTCTGGACAGGGTATGTAATATGTTTGGAATAGTGTACGTTTGCACTTTCTGGGAACCTTATTGTCCCAGAATAGAGTTCTCACCTGGTTATGGAAGACTGCTGCATTATTATTTCTGTTTGTAATTTCACATTTACTGCTGTTATCTTTACTTAGAGTACTGCCAAGATATTTCAACTGGTCAACATTTTGTAGTTGTTGGTTGTTTAGATAAATCTTCACACTGGAAGTCCCTGTTGCCATAACCACCGTCTTACTCTGGCTGATTTTCAGTCCATACTCCTCAAACAAGTTATTCCAAGCCTCCAGCTTCTCTTGCACCTCTTCTGCACCATCATCAGCAAAGACTAGGGCTTTTGTTTCTTTCCCACAGCAATGAAGAGTAGGGGTGACAGCAGTGCCCTGTTGTACTCCTCTTCTTGTCTCAAACCACTTGCTCCCTCCATTATCTATTTGCACATAGGGCTTCATCTTACTGATTAAGGATTCTACGAGTGGCAGTCAATGCAGCTACTCATAGAATTTTTATTTATTTATATTTTAATTATTATAATTATTTCCCATTTTATGTTTAATATCTGCGGTTATGTTATCGTTGCTCCCCTCACCACCTCGGACGGTCAATTGCGTTGCTCCCCTCACCACCTCGGACGGTCAATTGCGTTGACCACAAGGCTTGAGCAAGCTCAGCCACGTACTTCTTTTAACTTGACAAAGGATTTACCCTGAAATGTTGTATTTTCTGTGTTTTTGTGGTGTTTTGTGTTGCTGCTGCCTTCCTTCCTTCAACTTTGGTGAGTGATGGGTGTTTTTATCAATCCTTTCCACATGAACATTGTTTCACGCCAGTTCTTTCTTTCCATTGTTACCAATAACACTCTTTTTTTTTCCTTATTTATTTTGTTGAGCAAAATGTGCAATTTAAAAAGTGCAATATCAAACATATAAAAGAAAATTTTTCAACATGCTTTCAGATATTTTCACATGATCGAAAAGTACACTGGTAACTGATCTTGTTGATCAGTTCCAATCATTCATCAATCACATATATTGGCTTCGAAGTATGATTGAATTGATTTGTGCCTTGTGCAGTAATTTCT
Source organism: Vandiemenella viatica (assembly GCA_031002005.1). Classification (NCBI taxonomy): domain Eukaryota; kingdom Metazoa; phylum Arthropoda; class Insecta; order Orthoptera; family Morabidae; genus Vandiemenella; species Vandiemenella viatica. The sequence continues at coordinate 19,885,066 of CM061920.1, read as the reverse complement.
ACTGTTTGGTGTTTTGTAGACATAATATACACATCTCGTTTGTCTTTCCATTTTAAAGTCAGTATTCCATTACTGCTTCTCATTCTGTATTTTCCCCTTTATAGTCTTACTTTACAGAAATCTTTTACATGTTCTTTCTATTGCAACATATTTTTCCAGTGACATTAGTTTTATTATGGCATGATAGTGTCACAAATAATTTTGCTGAAGACTTCCAATTATCTATGTATAATGTGTTTGTGTAACACTGACTCTGATAGCTCTTTGACCACACTTTCAGAAGCGCTATAATTACAGCCTGTATATATTTTACAGTTTTAACAATAACCGGAACCTGACTCATACAATTTCTAAAATTTAGTGCCCTTTTTGATGGTTTAAATTGTTTATAAGACATGCATCTATTATATTGATCTATGATTGATCAATAGCAATGTCTTGTTTCATTGTATATACTTCTTTAAATATTTCATTAAAAAATCGATCACATGTATTAGTTTACTTGATTTATCTGTACTGTCGCCCATATCATTATTTGCAAAATGCAAACATCTGGTAATTTGCCGAAATCTTTATAACAGCATCATTTTTTGAAACATAGGTGTTTCAATAACGGCTGGCTTACACCAATTCATTTGGATTGTTGGTTTTTTCACCAAAGCCATTATTATGGACAATACAAGATATAATTTGATTTCATTACAATCCACAGGAAACCAATTCTAGTTGATTGTTTGTAATTTGTGTGGATTGGTTTCTATTTGCTCCATACATCAGTTAGTTTGTGTTACAATATTTTCCCAGAGCTGATTATCAAATATTATATTAACTATATTTAATTAATTTTTATTTGCTCCTACATAAGATTGTTGCTTTTGTGCCAGGAATCACTGTATAAACCCAGATTAAATAAATATATATATTTTACACTTCTTTTCAAAGCCAGTGCTCTGGCAATTGGTTATTAATCTTCATTATCAGTATTATCTGATATAGCTATTTGTTTCCAAATTTTTTGTACATGAAATACAATGTCATTACTGTCATTATCACTAACCAAAGTATCTAACAAATCTTTGAATGAAATGTCAGCTCAACTGTCATTGTCATCCTCACAAGATTTTTGTTTTGAAGATATTGTATAGGGATACTTTTCTAATATATTTAAGAAAATATATTTCAATATGTGAATGTAATCAAGAATAACATGCAACTGAGTGCACTAACCTGGAGTATGCTATTTGGTTTGAGGCACATAAAAAAACCATGGGTGTCTGTCCTCTATCTCAACCCCAAACAAATGTATAAATTACACAAGTAAAACCACTGGTTTTACTACAGATGCACCATGAGTCAAACTCGTGATAATCAGTTTTGGGTTGTAAAAAAAACCTGATCACAAGCCTCTAATGTGGTTGTAGACCAAAGGGTTAAAATTTCTGCTGCCTCTTTCACTCATCAGGGCCATCACTGTTCTTCTCTGCACAGCAGCCTCATGTTTTCAAATTTTATCTTGTGTCATTGGGAAACTACAGTGGAAATGGAAGGAACGAAGAAATGGAGACATTCATAAGAATATTCTTAGCCACTGCCTACAGTGAATCTGACATCAAAAGGGTTTTAAGAACTAAAAAACCCTTGGAAGGCGTTAACTTATCCTATGATAGCAATTTGCCATGGAAATTGACATGTCTCCAATATGTCTCCAATGTACATTTAAGGCTCACTGCAAACTTGACCAATCATTAACCAGGGCGAAAGACAGGTTACACCCATTACAGCTTACGGGTGTTAATGAAATCTCCTGCCTCTGTGGCAGTATTTACTTCGGTGAGACAGGTCAAACTGTGGTGGGTAGACTTAAGGAACATACCCATCACTATAAGCATAACTACAGTGACAAATCTACCATACTTCGAGGTGCCATCAACACCAGGCATGAAATAAAATTTGAAAATACGAGGTTGCTATATAGAGAAGATCACTGGTGGCCTTGACAAGTGAGAGAGGCAGTAGAAATTTTTTAAAAATACTAACAACTTCAACGAAGACAGCAGCCTAGTACTGTATAGTACTTTCCAGAGATGGGTCGTTCACAAGTGAATCAGTTCTTTTGGGCAATTCTTTTAAAAGAGCGAGTGAGCAGTCGTTCACTAAAAGTGAGCGGGTGAACGGTAGTGAGTCGGTCATAAGTCAGCTAATTCCGAAGATCAAGAAGAGCTTGTTCACATGGGTTTTGTGGACTGTAGAGCTAAAAAAAAAAAAAAAAAAAAAAAAAAAAAAAAAAAAAAAAAAAAAAAAAAAAAGAGAGAAAGAAAGAAAGAAAAGGTGTCAAATAAACTGAGCTAGTGAACCGTTGAAAAGAACTAGTTCTTTTCGTGGAGTGATCAAATGAACACGCTCTTTATAGTGAGTCACTTTGCCCACCTCTAGTACTTGAGTACTTGGCACTTATTACTATGTCAACAAAAATAGTATCTCTGATGAAGGCTGTAGAATGGCAACAGAAAGCTTAAATTATCAAATAAACAACACAGCATACTCTGTGTGTCACAATTTTTGGTAAGTTAGCTCTTCTGTCATTTGCTTTGATTTTTGTAAGGTTTTGCTATTTTCATGAAATCCATTTTGTGTAAATTGTAACACATTTATGATTAACTGCGCTTTCTTACTTTATTCCCTTATTTTTTTAAAAGTATATTTTATCTTTAGAATGTCTAATTTTATGTAACTGTTTCAGCTAGCTTTGATCCATTGATGTATGAACCAATGGTAGACAAGGAAACAATTCGTCAACTGCTAAAACATCAGGTTAGTGATCCAAGCATATTTTGTTCTACAGCTTGAACAATTTAATTAATTACTGTATTTTGTCTGTTTGGAAGGAAAAAACTTACAATTCATAACAAATTTCAAGAGCGAAAAATTTGCTTTACGGAAAAATATTTTGGAACTGTCATCCAAATAATTCTTAACTGTGATAATCACAAAATTGCAGTGTCATATGGTTGTTGCTAGGGTTTATCTTTGAATATTCCTTAAAAATTGGCCCTAGGATCTGGGTAGTACACTGTAGAGACAGTAACAGAAAATAAGAAAAAATATACATACACATTATTTAAGGTGTTCATTGATAAAGTAAGAGAGCCTATTACAAGTTGTGTACATCTTGTTTTTTGGCTTCAGTTTTCATCATTCTAGTTACTTCATCCTCATTCAAATTCAGATAGCATTTTGTAGTTGTAGCCTGTTCCATTATTATTAGATATACAAATTATTGAAATTTTTTGCTGTACGAGGGCTGTCCAGAAAGTAACAGACGTTTTGTAATAAAAAATAAACAAAGTGAAAAAAACGATTTTTATTATATACATTTTAGAGGTAAACTCTTAGGCTATTTTTCAACATAATCGCCATTTAAATTAAGGCACTTATCATAACGTGGTACAAGCTTTTCGATACCCTCTCTGTAGAAATTTGCCGCCTGAGACTTCAACCACTGGTTTACACCGGCATGCAGTTGAGCGTCAGTTTCAAACCGTTGTGTTGCGAGCCACGTCTTCATAGCCGGGAACAGGTGGTAGTCGCTCGGTGCCAAATCCGGGCTGTACGGCGGGTGATTGAAAACTTCCCATCCAATTTGGCCGTGTGTGGACGAGCGTTGTCGTGGAGAAACAAAACTTTCTCACTGAGTTTTCCCCGACACTTGTTTTGTATCGCGCGTCTTAATGTTCTGAGTGTTTCGCAATACCTTTCTGAAGTGATTGTTTGGCCACGTTCAAGAAATTCAACGAGAATCACACCCTTAGCATCCCAAAACACAGTAGCCATAATTTTTCCTGCTGACGGCGTTTGCAGACACTTCCTCGGTTTCTTGGGCGAATGCGTGTGTCCCCATTCCATAGACTGCTGTTTTGTTTCACAGGTGACGTGCTTTACCCAAGTCTCGTCGCCAGTTATGATACGATCGATAATTTGGTTTCCAGTTTTGGCGTAGTCTTCCAGAAACGTCAGTGCCGCAGCAAGTCTCTGTTTTTTGTGGTCTTCTGTAAAGATTTTCGGAATCCACCTGGCACAAAATTTGTGGTAACCAAGTTTACCAACCACAATCTCATGAACTAAACTCCGTGAAATTTGGGGGGAAATGTTCTGAAAGCTCCGTAATCGTGAAACGACGATTTTCACGGATTTTTTCGTTGATTTTCACCACCAGTTCATCACTCACAACACTAGGCCTACCCATGCGGTCCTCATCGTGAACATTGGTTCGACCATTTTTAAAATCAATGCACCATTGCCTAACTCGGCTTTCACTGATTATTCCTTGGCCGTACACATCACAAATCTGGCGATAAATTTCAATTGGTTTGTGATTTTTCGCCAACAAAAACCGTATTACAGCTCGCACTTCACAACTGGCGGGATTTTTAATTGCAGCGCTCATTTTAACACTCTACTGTATTCAAAGTACGATAGTAACGATGTGCAAACTGCAACTGCTGGTTGCGTACTGAATGTATGAACAGTCTGACGCCAAGATGGCGGCGCTAGGAGCACCCATTGTTGCGCCAGGTCAAAACGTCTGTTACTTTCTGGACAGCCCTCGTATAATGTGCCGGCAGGGAGAATTGCTGTATAGCAAATAGGAAACCAAGAGACGAAAAAATTTCTGTCATAATGGCTTGAAGTGTAGATGGATTTAAAGTAGAAAGAGTTTGATATATGTATAAAAAAAATTATCTGAGCTATTCAATGAAATAAATTAAAATTAAATGATGGGGAGAATTTACCTCAGAAATTCGAAGAAATAAATTTAAATTAATAATCAGAGAAGAAATATCATGAAAAGGATCTAGATTTTCTGAATTGTAAGTTGACTAAACAAATGCAAACATTTTAGCAACATTACCTATGATTACTGGTGATCAATGGTGGAGGAGAAGGGTGGTTGGAGGAGTGGGTAAACAATAGATGCTAATGCTGGGGTTGAAAGGAGAAGGGGTTACCTCAGACTGAAACCTGATAACTGCCTAGTGGCCAGTTTGTACTGATAGGCTAATTCTTGCTGTATGAGTAACTCATTTCATACCAATGGCTGCTTTGAGGGAGAACTTTCTTAGCAATTACAGTAAAGCAGGGGTATAATATGAGGGTATTATGTGTGGTAGTCAAGCAACAACAGCATCCTAAGGATTTTTGCTATTAATGGCCATTTATTCAAATTAAAAATGGATTTGCTGATATAATTAGATAGGAAGCAAGACAGTTGCTAAATTTCATGAACAGTTATGCACATAGAAACATTTTGATTGGGAAAGTGTATAACAGTGTTGGGGATTATGAAGGTGATGGAATGAGATTGAAAGTCTTACTACTTGACATATTACTTGGAAATGAGTCACCATCTGAAGCAGAGGGGTCTGTTAAAAGAATCTGCTTTCAAGTGAAGACGTAAAGACATAGCGTCACTGAAAAGGAAGAGTTTGCCAGATTGTTGGAATGAAAGCCGGGGAAGAAATAAAAAACAAGAACTTAGCTTTTTTTTTTTTTTTTTTTTTTGTCTGATGGTCTTAGCTGGTCTGGTGTGGTTGCTGAACTGTACAGTATGGCATGTCATGTGGAATAATTATTTGTGTTTCGGTTTGCCACTACAGGTTACTAAATTTCAGACAGCAGTTACTGGAATAAGGTGACTAACATTAAAACATAGACATTTGGTGATTAATTGCCATTCATTCAGTTTCTACACAGTATGCAGTCATGTTGCTCTGTGCTCCTTGGTCCTTTCCCAGTCCTCATTGTTTATTTCATGTACTCTTTGCTTAGTTGATTGGGTGTCTTCTCAGTGTTGATAGTTGTGGCAAAATAAATCATGAGAGGATTCTATGAATCTATTGAAGTTAGGTTATTCAATGATTACATTGTATTTTTATTTTGGGAGAGTTTCAGTTTACCAAATTGTTTTTTAATGTGGAGCTATTTCATCCACATGTTGATGGTGTACATATAAATCATTTTCTTTCAAGAATTAAGAAGTTTGTGCATAATAATTGTAATGTTTCTGTTTGAAGAACCCACAGGATACTGAAGAACAATTGGAGCAAAGGGTTAATACTGTACTTCCACGTGTTCAAAGTTATTTGGAAAATACTCGCAGATATCAAGGCACTGAATTTGAAGTAAGTATCGACCACCAGCAACCATTTGTACAGATTTATGAAGAATAATCTGATAATTTTTTGTATAAGTTTGATTAATAATAATAATGAGAATTAAAGCACAAAATATTCTTAAAAAAATAATGGAGTTAAGTAAAATGTTTCTAATTAGAAATAGTTGAAGGCCACAATGAGTATCACCTTAGTAGCCAGTTTTGATCTACACTTTTTCCACCCAAACAAAAAAATATGTTCTTCTAAGTGCATCTTAGCATTTCACATATCGCTTTTTGCACCAAGTGATTGTTGTCTGACTCCTCATATCCATATCTCTTTACATTAATTGGAGTATGGAATACTAATAAACACAAAACTCTGATTTACTTGGCCATTTACTAATTATTATTGACATTCTTAAACATTTTTTTAAAAAATGATAGGGAAGACAGATGAATTTCAAAATATTGTGCAGATATTTTCTTATCAGCAAGAATGGAGTAAGATCTTTTTTTATAACTTATAACAAATTGACATTAATAATGTCTAAACATTTTAGATAGATGATAGTGGAGACAGTATTTCTAACAATCTCAGTCATTGGTTTCTTGATTCGAATTTTTTTTTGCACTTTTGATAACTGTTTCCCCACACTATTAACCCAAGTGCTGTATTGCAATCTTTTTTTAGGCACGTGTTAAATCTCTATTATCTTGCCTAAACTATTTATCAGGAGGCCTATTACACATAATTCATATAGAAAATAACTTATATAATTATTTTCATAATAATAAAGCACCTTTCAGTGTAGAACCTAACCCTGTTCTATATCGATTATCTTGCCTAAACTTTTGAGTAAGAGGCCTATGACATAAATTCATATAGAAAATAGTTTTTATAATCATTTTTGTAATAACAAAACACTTTTCAGATTGAATTCTAAACATTTTTTGGAAAGGATCAATTGAAGCTAAAAGTGAAAATTTTATGTCAATGCCATCTGTTGCCTTCATGTTCACCAATAAAGCTTAAAATTGTTTTTAATTTGAGGTTAACGTGTCTAGTCTTAAAATGTTCATTAAAGAGATTTTCCAGTTTTCAAATCGTATATTGGCATGCGGTTGGAGGGAATAAAGCATAAAGCACATTTTAAAATTTTCAATTAATGAAAAGAGTTATTCCAAATTTCAATATTATAGTTTGTTGTCAGCATAGCTAGAGGCATACTGAATAAAGTTAGAGTAAGATAGGGAAATTTTAAATGTTTTCAGGAAGGTTTTAAAGAAAAGAACTAGGAAGATAAAATTAGGCTTAAATGAGAGAGAAAAATTCATTTAATAATAATAGAACATTTTGTAGGTGTCTTGAAATTTAGATGAAGAAAAACCAAATTTTAGTGTTTAAATGTGATGACATCACCATGAGTGACATTTAGGAACTAACAGTTATTAAGTGAGGATAATTATGGGAAATTTTGTAAAAACTTAAAAGATTGGGAGTAAATCATACTATATGATAGAAAAGTTTCAGGAATAACTGAGAGAAAATAAAACCAAAGAATCTATGAAGTTAAAAATCACCTCTGATCAACAACGGTTCCATTCATGTGGTGAGGATGGAAACAAGGAGAGGGTGGAGAGAAGTTATCTGAAATTGAGACCAGATGGTTGCCTTGTGTCCAGTCTGTTCTATTAGGCAACTCCTTCCAAGTTCAGAGAAACTGCTGCTATTTGTTTACATCACAATCCGAGATGTGACGTCACAAAAAACGACAAAACAGCTGCGAACGTATTCAAATCAACATAAAAAAATGCAAAATTTGACATTTTCCTGTTTGGTTTTTCAAGAATAATATATACTTTTTTGTTGTAGTAGATACCCAGCTACAAATTAGTCAAGAACCCCATTGCAAATTGAAAAACATAAAGCTGAGGATTCTAAAATTGGCAACTATAATATAGAAACAAGTCACAGGCAGGCCAAAGAAATCAACTGCAAATAATCGCAAGTGAAATTTTTTGTGCAAATGCACTGGAGAGCCAAAGAAACTGGTATAGGTATGCGTATGCAAACAGAGATATGTAAACACTCAGAGTATGGTGCTGCAGTCAGCAATCCTCGGCAATGCCTATATAAGACAACAGGTGTCTGGTGCAGGCATTAGATTGGTTACTGCCGCAACAATGGCAGGTTATCACGATTTAGGTGAGTTTGAAAGTGGTGTTAATGGTTGGCGCATTAGAGATTAGACAGCATCTCCGAGGTAGCGATGAGGTGGGGATTTTACTGTACGACCATTTCACGAATGCACCGTGAATATTGGGAATCTGGTAAAACATCAAATCTCCAACATTGCTGTGGCAAGAAAAAGATCCTGCAAGAATTGGACCAACGACGATTGAAGAGAATCGTTCAATGTGACAGAAGTGCAACCCTTCTGCAAATTGCTGCGGATTTCAATGTTGGCCATCAACAAGTGTCAGCACGTCAACCATTCAATGAAACATTATCGATATGGGCTTTTGGAGCTGAAGGCCCACTTGTGTATCCTTGTTGAGTGCATGACTAGTGTTGCAAATTGAAAAAAAAAAGTTTTTTTTCAGCTTTCCTTATTTTTTTTTTCAGAAACAATTTATTTGATAAATTATAATTTTATTTATGAATCTTACATTTTATATGTATGTTTTTAATCTTACTGAATCATATAATGTCTTACATAATGAATCATAAATGTATATATACAGGTAACATAATTTTATTCATCCTCTATGTCGCTAATACATTCACTAGTATCAGCACTACCAACACTAGTTTGGTAAGTGTTGGGATTTTCTGTTTCTTCTTCTGTCTCCTCTAGATCCATAACTTCAGAAATAGTTACATTTTCTTTTTCTGGTTGTTCTTGTATTGTACGCAAAAGATTTTGAGATTGCAATTTTAAATTGTGAGAAAAGTACACACTGTGCATAAAAACTGTACCGATAATTCTGTGTTACAGTCTTTTAAGTGTGAATTTAAATCTATTATCTTACAAAATAGGAGCTTTATTTCATTTTCAATCGTTGGTTTACACTAACGGTTGCAAGGAAATGATTCATAATTACTGGCAATTTAAGGACTTGGTGTCACTATATGCTGAGAGTTTAACAAGTATATGAATGAATTTGGGATAGGAGTGGTAAAGAAGGAAGATTACCAGGTGTTTCTTAAGTTGATTGCTGGCGGATGTGTCGAACACATTTTGCACTGGAAAACAATCTGAATTACTATGTACGTTTTCGCGGCAGCAACACTGTAGAATAACCTCCCAGGATTCTAGTAAAGTAAAGTCAACTGGAGACGTTTCAGCACTGCCCTGATTGTCAAGGGGCTTGGCAATGGGAGCAGTGCTTGTTCTCAAAATGTCGCCAGTCTACTTTACTTTGACATGGCTAGAATCCCAAGAGGTTTTTTTACAGTCTGAATTGCGTGTAAGTAAATTAACTGACATGTATTTAAATTTACAAGAAATCTCAAATAAAACTGAAGTAATTTAATGAAAACATCAGCAGTTTCAGAGTTATGTTATACTGCAGTAAAACCTGGAATTTTAATTCGCTACATTGAACTGAAGAAACTGTATGATTCCTGAACAAATAGTTCTCTCATGAATATTAATACTTAAGTTTTTCTATTTTTGTGTCAGTTTTTGTTACAATATTTCATTTTTATTATTGCAGGGATTTTTTAAGAAAATTCGGCAGCCAATTCCTCAAAATTCTTATGTAAATAATCCTCAAGCACAAGAAAATGTTATTGTTGGACCAGATGGATATCAGTATGGTTCATATCCATATCCAGCAGCTAATGTATTACCCAATTTCTCTCATCAGATACCAAGTACATCAGGGGTATTATATGAACAAAATTATGCTAACAGACCTACAAGTGGACAACAACAACCAAGGTTAACGGTAAGTTGGCTAATAGCAATTTTTTGGCAATTTAAATTTGTGACTTCAGATGAATGTGTGCTATTGTGGATTCTGCAGCAAATCTTTCTATGATTACAGTCTTGTTTTTCTCTCAACGCTCTTTGATATGTTTTCATACCATCATGCCAAATGAATTTGCAATATTATTATGTAGTATTCAAGCTTGTGACAGGAAGGTGAAAAGTTCATGGCCCCCGTTCAAAGAGGTTTTTTTTTTAGATAAAAAGTTCCTTTCCTTTTTCCTGATGAAAAGTGACTTTCCTTTTTCTGTGAGTCTCATTTTAGTTCAGTTCATTTCATACAAACTTTTTAGAATGGTAGGTCTGAAAAATACCCAGCTATCACTCTTTATTTGATTCAGCATTTTTCCAGCCCTAAATTTATTTGGATACAGGAATTAGTTAAAGATACCAAATCTGATTAATAGTATGGATGTTCCAGCAGTAGTATTTCAGATTCCTGAGCTTTCCCATTAACAAAATGGGAAATGAAAAAAATCTATGTCTCTTCTCACAGTATATTTCCTATAATTGGTCACTATGTCATCGTATTTATGGCTATATCGAACTTTTTTCTTACTATGTTTTTGGTCACCCAGGGATCCAAGTCCCTTTCAATTGATTTTTAACTTGAATTTCCAAATTAATGAATTTATTATTTTATATTTGACATTCATTTCATATCAGACTTTAATGTCATTACTTTTCTTATTTAATTCAAATTACATTCAAGAAATGCTATCTCCAAATGTTATAAGGTATGATATTCAGTGACTGATTGAATAGTATTGACTCATAAACATTATTCATTGCTTTCCCTGTCTATTAATCTTTTTTCCCCATGACAACCAACTCTTCTTCAAGTAACCAAAAGTCTGTTTTATTTTCTCTTTGGAACCTGTTATGCTACAATGTCTTGTATAGTATTTGTCAGCTGTTATGCTTTAAAGGTAATGAATAAAAAAAGTCAATTTTTCATCCCAGTGATCACTATCTTTCTAATAATTAAAATTGAATTTTTTGCTGGAGATATACCAGCTACCACTTAATGTTTTGATTGCTGTTTCATTTATGACATTTTTAGAGTATTGTTGGTTAATGAGCTGATGTTATTGCTGATTTTGTCACTAATTGTGACCTGCCCTGGATTCTTAAAATACTCAGAATTTTACTAAGTGATATGTTATGGTTGAATAGACTAAAAACAAATAATAGAAGTCACTTCTTTGTAAAGATGGAAGTTCAATAATTAAGCTGGTTACCTTGTTGAAAAGGGTATTGACATACTGTACTTCAGCTTCAGGGTTGTCAGGTATTTATTAATTTTGTATCTGCGTGACAAAATTTAATTCTCAGAACCGTGAGTTAGATTGGATAGTATTGTATTTCATTTCTTTAGTTAGTTCCTATGTTAGTTGCAGCTAGAAAGCAGATTTATTCAGTTTTCAAGATAGTGTATTGCTTTACATCAGTTTTGAATATTCGTCTGGAGTAGTATTTCAAAAATTCGTATCAGAATTATTTACTTTCGACCAAACTAATAATTTTACAATTTTTTTTATAATAACTAAAGTTGCTACATTTGCTACAAGATCTAGCGATTTATAAAATTTCAGAGAGAATTATTTTTGTTGTCAAGGTCATGCATCTTGTACTAGCTTAGGAGCGTGAGATTTCATATCTTATAAGTTTTCCAAATGATTCTCAAGGGAAACAGGAAGTACTGCTGCTCCCAAGGATGTTTCTATGTAGAGCTGCGCAAATTTTTCCTCTATGTCGGTCCTCAGTCGGCAATTACAGTCGCCCAGTCAGTTTCATTTAGAGCACTATTGCGCCATCGTGTTGGCGAGATATAGGCATAATGAAGTTTTAAAGTTTGTTAGAATAACAGCTATGCAGTTTTGAAGTAGTATTACGCCATGGGGGGCCTCAGGATTACTTAAGTGTCGGTCAGTTTCAAACCAAATTCAATAATAGAAGCATGTGACAAACTTTTACATACTTTCAAGTGATAATCAGTGACACTGTGAACTATGGGGTGTGGTTTGGCTCAAGTCGGTTAATCAAACTTGCAAACTTTTCTTCTGTAACTTTGTCTGATGCCTATCCAGCTAATGTCTTTGCAAGCTCTTCGAAGAATATAGTGATTTTGAACAACTACTGACTTGTGAACGTTATTTGTCTATACATTTTGTTAGCTTGAGGTAAAACTGAAGGTAAGTGAAGATCTTTTCATTATAATAAAGCCATAACTTGGCATATCCAAGGCAACACACAGTTAAAGCTGAGACAAAGCCTTTGGCCCAACTCCAGGCATAAGTTAGTTTCTCACAGGGTTCCCATCTCTTCTTTAGTTAACCTATACCTCTTCAGTCTATACCGGATTACTGCTTTACGGAATCACTCATCACTAATTCTGTGCAGATTGTATCACCATTCAGTTTTGTCATTTATTCTATGTATTTTCAACTCCTCTTATTGTGTCGTTGTTTAAATCCAGTTTTGTAAATCCTTTAACAGATTTTGTGAAGTTCATCTCCATTGCATTCCAGTTTTGTAGATACTTTCACAGCTCTTGGTACATTCATCTCCATTGCTCGTAACTAGTTTTTATCTTTTTTTAGTTCCATATAGAAGCCAAGGAACTGCCACAACTTGTAAAATTTTGTCTTCATATCTCTCCAGGTCCTGTTTCCTGAAGTTTTAGTTATTGTTACACACATCATCTGATATTTGTTCATTTTATCATAAATATTCCTGTTTACTCTTAATGTGATGTCACTACCAAAGCACTTACCACTATGAAAATTGTTTAGTCCATTAACCATTTACAACTATTTTTGCTGTAACAAGGTATTGTCCTCAGAAGCCATAATTATTGTATTTTTCGTGAATATTTTCTGAATGTATGAGTGATTTGTGGAGGGTTGTTTATAAACCATTTTTAGTGTCCTCTGTTACCAGCTGGTAGTCAGCAAATGCGGGGTGTATCAAAAGGAATCATCCAGTTTAAAAAAATCATAACTATTATCTTATTTAAGATATGTGCATGATAAATGTACAGTTGGAAAGAGCAAACACTCGAGTTTTACATGGTTCCCACTAGGTAGACGCAGTGTGCGCCCACTTCAGTTCTAGTAAAAATGGTGTCGGGACAACAGAAAGCCTTTTGTGTACTACGTTTTGCACAGTGCGGGTCAGTAACAACTGTTAAGCATGAATTTAATACTAGGTATGGTGTGAATCCTCCTACAGCACAGAGCATTAGACGATGGCATAAAAAATTCCGAGAAACAGTTGTTTGTGTAAAGGCAAATCGCCAGGCTGCCCCCGAGTGTCTAACACAGGCGTTGAATGCATCTGCCATACATTAACAAGGAGTCCGCAGAAATCCATGCTCAACAGCTTAACATGCCCCACCCCGCAGGGGCGTGGTACACAAGTGGCAGGTACAGGTTTGACGAACCTGTGGTGCCCGAGCTAGAAACCTGTTAGTGCCGCAACTTTCCCACACTGTAAACTCCTACCATGCTGCAACGACCACCGTAGGGCATGACGGTGGAATGCTGTGTGCCTAAGAGAATGGGGATCTTGGCTTCATCGCCCAGATCGCGAGGACCTCTATTAAAAAACCCTCAACCTCAAGGTCAGCCACGTGCCGAGAAGGTTCATGGGTGAGAGGCAGATCACTCGATAACATGCAACCTCAGGGGCACCTGCGTACCCCTGTTGTATGAGCATTTCTTTCTATTTTGGATTTACTCATGGGACTAAAATTCAGCCTCACAAATCCAAAAACCCCAAAACGTGCGGTACGGGTGTGCCGCAGGATAATCCAAACACACCCAATTCCAAGACGCGGGCCAGGGTTGATAGCCCTTCCACTTCTGAAGGTAACAGTAACGGGAAAGCTTGTTCCATAGAGAACGCTTTCATTATAATGATGAGAATAGAGGGAACATTTGAAAAGGTGTCCCTGTTTTATATTAATAAGGATTTACAAGGGTTAGTTGGTACCCTGAAATCAGTTAAAAAGTTGAGGAATGGGACACTGCTACTGGAAACAACCACCAGTAGGCAGGCATCCCAGCTCCTTAATTGCGAGAAGCTCGGGGAGTTCGCCGTTAAAAGCGAACTCCACAGAACCCTAAACTGCAGTAAAGGCGCCGTCACCTGTCGGGACATTATGGATTTAGGAACTGGTTAAGGAGTGGGAAGATCAGAAAATGGTCAAGGTACATCAGATCACACGGAGGGTAAATGACAGTCTTGAAAAGACTGCCACCTTCGTCATGACGTTTGACACTCCAGTGTTGCCCAAGTGTATAAAAGCTGGCTACATCAACTTGAACGTCCGTCCGTATGTTCCAGACCCAATGCACTGCTTCCAATGCCAGAGGTTCGGACATACGACAGTGTCATGCAAGGGCAACCCCACCTGTTGTAGATGCGGCAAGGGGGCACATGAACTGGGTGTCACTTGCACGCTCCCACAGGTGTGCGTCAACTGCTCCGGGTCGCACCCTGCCTGGAGTAGGGAGTGTCAAGTGTATCTTGAGGAGCGCAAGATACAGGAGTTGAAGACCAAAGAGCGGATACCGTATGCGGAAGCAAGGAAGAAGGCGAAATCGATCGCCACTCCAATTATTGGAAGTAGCTTTGCCAAAATGATCTAGACTCCTGTCAGGAAAGAAAATGTTGCTACGCAGACATCCTTTGCATACATGGGCACAAGCACTACATGCTCATGTCATTGCAAGTGTGGTGCAAAATCTATGAAGGTCATGACACCTAAGACCGCGGATGTCGCTAGTAACACATCTGGAACCTCGACCACTCCAGCAGCAGTAACAAAGTCTCCACCAGCATCAAATGTAGAAGTCAAATTAAATCCACCTCCTATTCCATCACGTGCTGTTGAAGTGGTAGCGATACCATTTGCTACCAGTGGAAATAGAGGTGATCAGAAGATCCGAGGTATAAATTTTAGACAGATGGATCCGACTCAGTTTGTTAAGTCTCCCTCTTCATGTCCTCCCAGTCTGTCCAGCAGTAGGGAGAGTAAGGGGAAGAGGCACAAGAAGAAGAAGAAAAAGAATGGGGAGGAATTTGAGGAGTCCTCTGGGTCGGAGATGCCTGTCTCCTCTTCTAAGCAGGAAGAAACGGAGATGCTGGTGGAGGAGTCTGGTCCCGTTCCTCACCAGGAAATGACCGAAGACTCACCCGAACCAGGGTGGGTGAGGTTAAATAGGTAAGGATGGCTCCCATACTTCAGTGGAACATCAATGGTTTTACTGCTCACAAAGAAGAGTTACACCTCTTAGCACGGCCTGATCCTTTGTGTCTCTGTCTACAAGAGACACATTTCAGACCAACACACCAACCTGTGCTAAGAGGATGTAAAGCGTACCGTAAGGACGATATCGAGGGTGATCGAGCGAAGAGTGGAGTGGCTGTGTTTGTCCGAAACACTGTCTACTCAGAACCTATAGCTCTCACCTCTGATTTACAAGCAGTGGCAGTGAGGATTCATGGTCCCATTCAATTTACAGTATTCTCTATTTATCCATCGCCTAACACGCCCGTCAGTTATGACGAAATATTTAACATCTTGCGGCAGCTTACTCTGCCATTCCTCCTCTTAGGAAATTTCAACGCACACAGTGCGCTGTGGGGCTCAAACGCCGATTGCCCCAGAGGCCGAATGGTTGGTAGATTAATAGAGCAAGAGGAAATATGCATCCTCAATACTGGTGCATTGACGCATTTCACCACTGCTTGTGGATCGTCCTCTGCCATTGACCTTTCATTGTGCTCTCCTTCAATAGCGGACTCCATGCATTGGGAGGTGGATCGTGACCTACATGGAAGTGACCACTTCCCCATATGGAAGCACGTAGAAGCCGGTCATGGACGTGGGAACTCACGACGCAAATGGAACGTCAGAAATGCGGATTGACAGCTATTTTGCCGTTCTGTTTATTTACCACCGCGTAAAACATACAGCAGAAAGTGAATCACTTCACAGAAGTGCAGCTGACGTCTCCTTGCCTAAAAATTCCGGAGCACTGCGGAGGACGCCTGTTCCCTGGTGGAACGATGAATAATATTTCGCTATCCGGGGTAGGCGAAGGGCCGTTTTAGGTTACGTCCAACACCCGACAACCTGGCAGCGTTCCGTGTTGCAAGAGCTAAGGTGCGTCATGTGATTAAGGAAAGCAAGAAAAGGTCATGGCAGGAATTTGTGAGCCCAATTAACTGTTCCACTACATCATCAAAAGTATGGGAGTCTACCCGCCCTATATCCGGAAAGTACTCCCACTCACCAGTGTCTGGATTACTGGATCGCGGACATGTAGTTACTGACGAACGAAGCATAGTACAGCTGATGGCAGAGAATTTCGCTGCCATCACTTCATCTGCTAATTTGGACCGTAGGGCCCAGCAACAAAGAATTGCTGCCGAAAGGCGACTCCTGTGCTTCGATTCGTCAGATACAGAGGCGTATAATAGTCCTTTTTCATTCTGGGAGCTGGAGTCCGCATTGAACAGCTCCAATGACACCGCTCCAGGGCCTGATAAGATCCAGTACCAGACGCTGAAGCATCTTAGCAAAGATGCTAAAGAGTACCTTCTGGATATTTTTAATGCTATATGGACCGGAGGACACTTCCCCGACTCGTGGAAAGAAGCAACATTAATTCCCATCTTAAAACCTGGGAAAGACAAATTGTTGCCAGGTAGCTACCATAGTATTGCCTTGACAAGCTGCATGGGGAAGACGCTGGAGAAGATGGTGAATCGTGCCTCGTCTGGTGTCTCGAATCCCATAATCTGCTGAGCCACTTTCAGTGTGGATTTAGAAAGTTCCGTTCCACCCTGGACAACCTGATCCTGCTGGAGGTGGCAATACAGGATGCTTTTGTATGCAGCCAACACGTTGTGGGTGTATTTTTCGATATCGAAAAGGCCTACGATACTACCTGGCGGCATGTTATTTTAAAACAGTTACACGAATGCGGATTTAGGGGTAACCTGCCCCGTTTTTTTAAATCATTTTTATCTTGTCATTGCTTCCGGTACCGAGTCGGTAGTGAAGTGTCTGATCTTTTTATTCAGGAAAACGGTGTCCCTCAGGGGTCAGTTTTAAGTGTTACACTTTTCTCCATTGCTATCAATAGCATTTGAGCCATTATAAGGAGTCCCATATGGTACTCCTTATATGTGGAAGACTTTCTAATTTTTTGTACATCATCCAGCCTTAGAAGTGCTGAGCGGCAGCTGCAACTCACGCTGAACAGGCTGGATGAATGGTCAGTGCACACCGGTGAGAAAACCTGGTATGTACTTTTTACTCGTAGTAGAAGTATCTTACCTGTGTCCAATCTTACCCTGAGGAACACCGTTTTAACTTTTACTGATAGCGTTCGTTTTCTGGGCCTCATTTTAGACTCAAAGCTTAGCTGGCTGCCACATATTAAGGATTTGAGGACCAGGGCCTTGAAAGCCCTGAATGTTTTAAAATGTCTCTGTGGCAGGTCATGGGGCGCTGACCGCTCCTGCCTGTTACAGTTCTGTAGAGCCTTTGTACGGTCGCGTCTCGAGTATGGTTGCATTGTATACGGTTCGGCACGGGACAGCTATCTTCAGATATTAGATAGTATCCACCATGCAGGAATTTGGCTCGCCACGGGTGCCTATCACACTAGCTCAATACCCAGCATTTGTGCTGAGGCTGGCGAACTGCCGCTTTCCACCTGGCAGCATCTCCTCATGGTGTGACACTATGTACATATTGCCACAACTCCTGGTAGTCCCGTGAACAATGTAGTCATGACACCAAACTTCGAACGGCTAAATGCTAATGGCGCAGAGCGACCAAACCGTTTAGCCACCGTACAAATGCTATTTTAGAAGATTGAATATCCCTCCTTTTATCACCAGTGTTGGAGTAAATCTCCTCCCTGGCCCAGAAAAATTTTAGAAATGTCAAGGTTCAACAAGCTGTCTACCGCTGACAGTGTTTTTACCAGAGTTTTTAGTGATATTTTAAACCACCATCAGGATTTTACCCCAGTATATACGGATGGGTCTAAGCAGGCTAACAGAGTAGGCTGCTCTGTAGTGTTCCCTCGAGCGACTTACACATACAAGCAGGATGACAGGTGCAGCGTTTGTAATGCCGAGTGCTACGGCCTGCTAATGTCGTTCCATCATATGAAGGTAAGTCGTTGTATGAAATACATCATGTGCTGTGATTATCTCAGTTGTATTCAGGCGTTATTAAACATGTACCCAGCAGACCGTTTGGTCCAGGACATCCAGGACACCCTCCTTTCTCTTCAATCTCACAGAAAGGAGGTTGTATTCTGCTGGGTACCAGGCCATGTGGGAATCAGGGGGAACGAGGCAGCTGATGAAGCTGCCAAGTTAGCCTGCAACAAGGTTAGAATTGACTTTGTTCCGGTCCCTAAGTCTGACCTTGCCTTGGCGGTGAAAAGATTTATTTCCGACGTTTGGCAGAGGCAGTGGCAGGAGGTAGAGCATAATAAGCTCCGGCTGGTCAAACTGACCATTCAGCCATGGAGCAGCACCTTCCAGCGGGCGAGGAGGGATGAGGTTCTCCTTACTCACCTCCACATAGGGCACTGTCCTCTGACTCATGGTTTCCTTCCCCATCAAGAGGACCCTCCGGGATGTGATTCCTGTGGCGTACCTTTGACTGTGCGCCACATTTTAACCGACTGTGTTTTATTTTTGGATTTAAGGGCAGATGTTGGCCTAGTCAACAATCTGTCCCTTATTTTAAATAATGACACTGGCAACGTGATTAATGTTTTAAAATTCTGTTTTCTAGCCGGTCTTATCCCGAAAATCTTGGGAAGACCGGCTTAAGTTTTTAAGGTGGATTAGCGGCCATTTTACAGCCGCTCATCTATGTACATAGTTACTCTTTTAACCATTAGTTCTAAGGTTTTAATCTTGTTGGTCCCTTTACAGCCAACCAGATATGGTTTGTATAGGTCGTACTTTTATGGAACATTTACAGCCAACATTTCAGTATTAGATTTTTTCGTCTGTATGGCCGTCCCCTCTACAGTCGGCCATGCGGACGGTAATGTTGTAACTTTTAATCCACATTGCCAAGCCGGTAGTTGTAAGGGCACTAATGACCCCACGTGGACGCGCCCTTAAGCTTCAATTACAACAACAACATGCCCCAGTGTCCGACTGGCGTGTATTACGTCAACATTACACATGAAACCATACAATCTTCAGCTACTGCAGGCTCTTCGTGAAGGTGACAAATGATTACGTATGGAGTTCTGAAATTTCATTGTTGGCAAGATGCAGGATGACAGTTTTCTTCCACGCTTAGTGTTTAGTGACGAGGCAACATTCAATGTAAGTGGTAAGGTGAACTGTCAAAATGTGAGAATATGGGGTACGGAACAACCACATGAAGTTGTACAACATGAGAGGAACTCTCCAAAATTTAATGTGTTTTGTGCAGTTTCATGGGAAAAGGTATATGGTCCATTTTTCTTTGCTGAGAACACTGTTACAGGAAGCACATATCTTTATATTCTTGAGAACTTTCTTTTTCCACAGTTGGAAACTGATTCGGACGACTTTATTTACCAACAGGATGGGGCACTGGCATCTGGAAGTGTGGGAATTTTTAAATCAAGGGTTACTGGACGATGGATCGGTCGCACTGGACCAAATGATTCAGCCTTACATTACTGGCCTCCAAGGTCACCAGACCTAACTGTATGTGATTATTTCTTGTGGGGGTTAATAAATTACTGTTTATGTGCCTCCATTACCAATGACAACTTGGACATCGCATAACAGCGGCTGTAGAAGCTGTCATTCAAGACATGCTTGTTGCAGTGTGGGAAGAATTTGAATACCGCATCGATATATACCGCGCATCTCAGGAAAGGGGGGGGGGGGAGGGCATATTGAAAAGGTATGAAAAAAAACTTTTTGGTTTCCTGTTCTCAAGAAACAAAATTCATTGTATATGATCACGAAAGCGGTCACTGTTTGTATTATCTTGGTTCACCCGAAGAACCAAGATAATTCATTGTATGTGTTCATTGGTTTCAGAAATATCAACATGCCAAATCAGATGATTCTTTTTGACACACCCAGCATAAGCACGTTAAGGTATCTTCATTGTCCTAAGCCTATATCTCTCATTGAATATGCATTGTGGGTTTATCCAAATATATACTGATCAGCCAGAACATTATGACTACATACCTACTATCAATATAAACCCAGCAAGGCGATAGCAGTGTCACCTGACAAGGAATGACTGCTAGTCACGGTGCATGTAATATCAGCGATTGTGCTATCCATGTTTCAAATGGGGAAGGCGCACAATCTATCTGAGTTTGACTGAGGTCAAATTGCAATACCCCAGAGGCACAGCATGAACATTTCAGAAACTGAATGACTTGTTGAGTGTTCAAGGGGTGTTGTGATGAGTGCATTTAACAAGTGGTAAAACCACGTCTGAACGTTGAGGGGTTGGTCGGCCACCCCTCATTACAGATGTCAGATGTTGTAGGCTGGGCAGACTGGTAAAAGAGAACAGGTGGCTAACTGTGGCGGAACTAACATCAGAATTTAATACTAGGCAGAATACAAGTGTGTCTGAACACACAGTGCACCGAACACTCTTTAACAATGGGCCTCTGCAGCCGAAGACTCGTGCCAGTGTTAACACCACGACATTGGCAACTACGGCTGAAATGAGCATGTGACCATTATCACTGGACGTTGGTGCTGTGGCAGAGCATTGCATAGTCTGATGAATCCTGATACCTTCTTTATTATGCCGATGGGAGGATGTAAATCCATCTTTTTCCAGGGAAAAACTTCTTGACACCTGTATTGCAGGATGGAGACAAGCTGGCAGCAGTTCAGCTTTGCTCTGGGGAACATTCACGTTGGTATCCATGGGTCGAGTGTAGCTCATGCAAGGCACCATGACAGCCAATAAGTATCATACAGACCACATACACCCCTGGTTTGAGGAACACTGTGACAAATTGAAATTGATGTGCTGGATCCCCAACTCGCCAGATATGAATCTGATCAAACACTTCTGGGATGTGATTGAACATGGTGTCCGAGCTCATTAACCCCCCCCCCCCTGGAATTTATGGGAATTTGATGAATTCTAGCAACCTATCAAGGCGTCATTGCTTCCATACCAAAATGCGTCGCCGCTGTTATCTGTGCCAAAGGTGGACATACCAGCTATTAGGTAGGTCGTCATAATGTTCTGGTGGTCTGTTTGTTCAAAAGTGTTGGGAAGAGACTGCACTCTTATCTCATGCCTTCATTAATGGTTCTTATCTGCTGCTAATTTCTTTTTTGAGAAATAAATTTGTATTAAAATTTAAACTCTTCACGGATTCTGTAATATGCTTCTGTGAGGGATTTGCACACCAATTTTATATTTTTCAAAAACTTTTTCTATGTACATGTATGCAATAAATGCAAATAGTTTATATTCCCTCCCACTGTCTATAATTATGCCTAAAGTATGTATGTTATCTGAGCAAATGTTCTATCCTAAATCTGTTAGAAATTCTGATAGTTTGGCTTCTGCTAGTGGTTACAGTCTAACAGTGATTATTCTGGTTTAGATTTATATACTGCATTCAAATTACTTAAAGTATCTATTAAAGCAATGAATCAAAAAATATGTAGGATAACTTGAAATAAGTCAGTTACTCATTATTCACTTTTACTCTCTGTTTGAGTTACTGATCAGCCAACACACAACTACTACTCTAAAGTTGTTACTGTTTGTTAGTTTAATTTAATTTGAAAGGATAGCAGCTGCCAGTGGCAATCACCCTATGCACCTTTTTTCCCTTTCATGTAAATGCCAGTATAGTTTCTTCAAACACTCATTGCCAATTTTCTTCCGCGTAGCTTCCTGCCTTTGCCTCCCCCACCTCCCCTTCCAATTCCTATATTTTGTAGTCAAAATGTGGGTCACGCAGTACATCACTAAACTAAAGATATGGTCTGACTCTTACAGCTCTCGTATATCCCATCATCACCCTCTCCAATAAATGAAGGATTTTCAAACCTTTTCCTACCACATACCAAATGTGTCCTGCCCAGTAGAGTTTATTATCGAATATTATGCCAAGATATTTACACTGTAGGTTGTTATGAGCCCCTTCATTTACATCATCACCTGCTTGTAAATCAACACTTCCACACTCATTAATTACACAAAACTGGTTCACCCTGAAGATGTAACAGGTTTTCTTCAAGTTCCTCATAATTTTAATGACAGTTACAATTTATTTTTCTGGCCTATACCAGATGTATTCAAAAAATAATGGAAATTTTCATAATTTTTTTTTTTTTTTTGGAAAGAACTTTAATTATTTGTCTACATCAATGTTATCCCCTTCAAAATAGTCCGCATTAGATATTATAAACTTATGCCAGTGCTCCTTTCAATCCCCAAAACACTTCTGGAACTCAATCTTTGGGATATCTTTGAGCTCTTTCAATGATGCCCTTTTAATCTGATCTATGCTTTTAAATGACGGTGTTATTGCAGGAGAGCTTGTAACTAAATGCTCTGTCAAAATTAAACATGATATAGAAAGTAAATCCATCACTTACCAGAGTCACTGTTTAGGAGTGCTGTAACAAAAAAAGAAAGAAAGACACAAATTAAATTACACATTATTTTAGATAATTTTGCAATATGAGGTTTTATACTGAATTAATGATGTAATCCTACTCATCACTTAACAGGTTTTGATGTAAGTGGACTTAGATAACATAAAACACATGTTAAACCCGAGTACATAATATTTTGAAGGAACTGAAGCGTTGATCACATATGACTCATGTTTGGTAAAATTGTTTTTCTGAAGTTTGACTTTTAAAACCAAGGCACATGTTCTATGTATATTTACGCTTGTTGAATTTAAAATACGATGTTCAAAAATTCTGAAATCATGACAGATGCTTTCCAGTATGCTAAGAAACATTAATGCCTTTCAATTTGTTTCAGGTTAAAAATTTTGGCCAGATACCAAGTATGGGCAACAGTGTAAGTGCACAGTTTTCACAGCGTCCTTTGAATATTAGCATCAGTAATGATGGCAGGCTTCAGACTGTACAGACTCTGCAGAAGCCCGGGAATTTGATGGCGATGTGTAAGTACATCTTTTTCCTACCTACTTGCATAACTTATCTATAAATGTTCACAAATCTTTTGCTTTGTGACAATCAGTTGACTCGGTAATAAACAAAAATACAATGGAGTAGAAGGAAACGCTGTGAAATAATATTTTTATGAATGAAAAAGACAAATATAGCCACAATTTACTGGAGTTGAGAGCAGCAATAAAAAAATTTAAAAAACTCCACAAACACAAAAAAACACAGGAGTTGGAAGGGGCGCAAAGAAGGACTGCTAGATTTATATCTGGAAACAGTCACAGAACACAATCAGTAACCCATATGATAAAAGAGCTGGGAATGAATTCATTGGAAGACAGAAGGAGGGTGAAAGGAATCATGCCAGTATACAAGGCATGTACTGGTGATCAGGTACGGAAAGATATTAGCGTAAGAAATAGTAGTATTGCGGGAAGAGATGACTATGACCAGGGGTTGGCACTTGATTTCAGGTACAGGGGTGTGGGAAGACTTTCTTTGGTAGGTAAGGGGTTCAGTGATTGCAATAAGTTACCAAGAGAAATGAAGAATAATTTAACAAAAATGTTGAAACAATTTAAAGTTGAAATTTGTAGAAGGCATAAGTAGTAGGATATAGGAAATGGTAAAAATGGGTTTGCTGGGAAATTGCCTCCGGAGAGTGCACCCCGTCACAATTAAATTAAAAAATTAATTAAACACAATTTTTTGTGCTGTGCCCTTCTTGAAGAAGATGGAAGCATATTACTGAGGTCACACAGGCACCCATGTACAACACCATCACATGAATGATGGTTTTAACTGTTTCGGTCAGACTGGTGGTGGTTTGAGGGAGGAAGGAAGTGGTAACCATGTATAAAGTGTTAATAGGGATGTATGGAAGATTGATATTCACCCAACATCCAGACCATCCTATTGCTGGTTATGATATTTGTCACGGTGTCAATAATTGCTACAACACTCCTCTTCAACAACAGCAGCTCAAATAATGAGACTGGTTTACAAGGGCTGTGGCCAAACCTATTGGCTGGTGGCCTCGAATGCACCGTTGACAAACCATGTGCTTAGCAGTTGCATTCACCTCTTTACTTGAAGTAATAGTTTGTACTGTGTTTTAAATATTTTATAATAAAATGTTGATGTATTTCATTTTTATAAGAATGTTATGTTAGTGCAGATACATTTAATATAATAGGTGGTTTCAAAATATTTGTTATTTAAATATTATTCTGTTACCTGTGCAGAAAAAAAACATGATTGAAAGATTGTATTTGGAAAAATGTCTTTCTTGATACACTAAGGAAACATTTTGAAATAATCTTCTTCTTTTATTTGTGGCTAAAAATCCACAAGCACGTGTTAAATTTTATTTTCAGTTTGCATATTTACTACTAAAATCAAAATTATATTTTGGTATCCTCTGCGTTGCAAAACTTGCATAATTAACAATAAAATTATATCTATATATTTTGACTATAGATTTGAAATGGCTGTGTACCAAAACCTTATATGTAGAAAAAAAAAGTATGGCCATTGCAAATTTCAGTTTATAAAGATAAACTATTATATAAGTAAACAAAAATGTTATATCATAATCATGAATATTATTAGAAAACCAATTTTTTTAAGTAAAATTAATAATATCTAAGAGTAATACAATAACTTACAACCAACATTAAAACAAGTTAATTATGAATTTGGGGGTTTTAAATAACATTAAGACAACAAATGTTTAGTTGCTAGTACTTAAGAGTTTAATAAACTAAAGTACCACAGTAATTGATTATAAGGGTATTGCATAATATGTTAAATTTTCTTCAATATCTTACTTGTCATCATTCATCTCCATCAACGCCTTCTTCTTCTTGATCTTCCACTTCTTTGCTGCTCTCATCTTCTGTTGTTGAATCTTCATTGAGGTTCATTATAAGAGGCTCAATTGCATTATCTTAGACCACTTCCTTCTCGAAATCTTCTGTTTGCAGTTTTTCGGTATGGTAAACACATTTCTGCCACTGTTTGATGGTCACATTTTCCAAGGCTCTATGCAGCAAATGTTCGACATTGGTGATTTTAAAAGTGTTGTTGTTCTTCGCCACTTCTCTTTTGACTCGGGCCCAAATGAGCCCTATCGGGTTGTACTGGCAATGATAAGGGGGTAAGCGGACAAATTGTGTCCTCTTTCATTTGCAAGTACATCCAACTCATACACCGGTTCTTCTTTATTCATGTGGAACTTCTCCAGTATCTCAGCACTCATCTCCATAGGCAAAGAGGAAATTTTCTCTTTTTGTTAGCCAAGCAGCTACATCAACTTTTGGGTGTTTTGGTTGTTGGAGCTCGGTTTATCACTGTCGAGTTATATGGCATTGTCCATGTCGATGATAGAACTTTCCTCCAAAACATTCAAAAACCTGTTGAGAAACGAGTCTTTAAACATTGTTGTATTAATTTCTGAGTGAAAATCTTCAGATTTGTTGGTTTTACTGCATCTGTGTACCAACTTGCTTTCCTGGAGAAAGCCAGTCTTTGCTGTCCCCGCATGCAAAACAATCAGCCTTGCCCCTATTCTAACAGGTATCTTTAGGCCCTCACTTTGGCTTGAATTCTGCCACATATTTTTTAAAGAATGGTTCTGAGTTACCCAAGTCTCATCCAAGTAAAAGATGGGTCGCATGTCACCTGAGCTACATAGGAAGATCATTATCCTTTTAAAAAAATTGGTTCTAGAGGCCACTATGTCGTTTCACTAAAGCAAAAATTTCCTACCATCATTAAACCCTATATTGTTCAAATATGTCTTACAAATCATGCAGATCCTGTAAAATTTATCTTCTCTAATAATCTGTTTCTTAATTTTTCTGAGGTAAGGTACTCACCGCTGTCGTAAAATTCGTGTACTGTCCTTTTGACAATGTCCCTGTCAAAGTTGCTAAGTTTTATTAGAGTGCTGTATTGTTACATATTTTTGTTTGAAGAAACAAATGTAGGTGATTTTCCCTCACAACACACGTGCTGGACAGTTCTCAAACAGACACCACAAGCTGCAGCGCAAATAGCCTGAACATTACATAAATTTTTTCACAATTTGGTTGTTTTTTGCAGTAACAAATCACTACAATTTTTGATTTCATCACTATCAAGTATGTCCATATTTTTCTAGTATTTTCTCACCAGTATACATGTAGATGACAAAATTTCACCATCATTGCCCACAAGAAGTTTGAAATATTTATACATATTGTGAATAATAGGTTTACTATGCTGGTGATTATCTTCTTCAGCTGTAGCTGTCGATGACATGCGTCTTGTTGTTGTCACTAGTCCCGAAACACCTGGAGTAGGAAAATAATTCTCTTCCTGAGTTAACATTTTCAGTAGCATGATTCTCTTGCTAAATTACCCTAATTGTAAATTACTGCACTTTTTGTTTGGTAATATTGTTACACTAAATTACTAAGATTAATAAATAACCAAAATGAATTATTTAATATCACACGTAAAAATCGCAAAAATCAAAATATCCTCTCTCAAGCATCTTCACCCTCACACTGACACACTTTCTAATTCCTATTCACAGTTTCACACATTTTTTTTGTGTTGATAAGGAGGTAGAAGGTTTGGGGTTGGGTAGCGAGCCATTGCTGCTCGTACTAGGCAACACAGGCAGCTCAGCGTTACAATTTTCAAATGATAGAAAGAGAGCGCAATACGAGATTGTTCCCAAGTGCGGCAACTGTGCGTTCACATACACCTGCCAATTCAATTGGCCACAGCTATAGCAGGTCTCAACCTGAAATCTCTCAGTAATCACAATTAATATCCCATCAAACAGCTTCATTTTCAAAATCTCGTGAAAAACCAACTTCCGCCAATCTTTTCTTCCCCTGCTTTCCTTCACTGTTTCTAACAGGAACCATCTGTTACCAGAAATGATGTTGCTAAAACTAAGAAGAATAAAAAGCTATTGTGTGCTGATTTTATTTATTACCAGCTACCCAGTCCAGTTTTGTGTGATTACAATTTGGTGATTCCGTAGTATGACAGTAATTATTATTTATTTTATCATTTAATCCAATAAGGAGGGCATGGAACCATTAATTGACATTGTCCTTATTCTTCTTGTTCTTTATCTTACCAAAACCTTCTCATCTTTTTGCTCTGAGCCTGATGTTTCCATCCTGTTGGAATCTCAGGTACAATCTTATGTGGAGTGATTATCTGTCTACATATCCTCTATGTAGATGTCAGTGGGTGTAGGTTAAATTCTGCTAAGTCCTGTTGGGTTTATACAAGCCAGTGTGCTTTGATTTGTCGAGATCCATTGATGATTCATTCGCAAATCATCCCTCCTGTCATTGCGAACTAAATAGGTTAGCAGAAGAAGTATTTCAAAGCACTCGTAAATTAAAGATTTTTTGTATATTCCCCAATAAATTCAAATGAAAAAAATGTCATCTGTCAGCCAAACAATCCCAGCCCAATGTATGTATCAATTCTGTGACACTTTTGTAAAGACTGTAATTAGCAGTCACAAATCGAGCAACTGTCTTCTATACTTTCTCTAATGTTTCAATCAATCCCTTGCGGTATGGATCCCAACCTCCACTACAGTAATGCAAATGCAGACGCACTAGTGTTTTCTACACTATTTCCTTTGTATGAGCATTACAACATCTCAAAATATGACCTATGAATTGTAATCTACAATTAGCTTTGCCTTCAACGGAAGTTATGTGCAAGTCCCATTTCATGCTGTTTTGTAATATTACACCCAATATTTCAGGGAATCAGCCATGTCTACAACTGCACTTTTTTCAGGTGTGGTTCAGATACATAGATGATATATTTATGATCAGGACCCATGGGGAGGACCACCTCCTGGACCTCAACTCACTCAATAACAATCACTCCATCACTTTCACCTAGTCATATTCCCACACCTGTATCACCTTCCTTGACATACATTTCACACTATGACAGGGGGCCCTCTACACCTTTGTGCACATCAAACCAACCAATTTACAACAATACCTACACTTTGACAGTTGTCACCCCTTTCACATCAAACGTTCCCTCCCATACAGCCTTGCAATCTGTGGCAAATGAATCTATTCTGATAATGAATCAATCTCCAGTTACTCCCGAAAACTATCACTGAGGCGGTGCTACTACTACTAACAGACAGTAATTATCCACAAGGGTACAGTGGGAAGTGTGTGGGAACATGGTTAGCAGTTCAAGCCTTGTTTAAACATTGGTTTATTACAATTATTAATGATAATGCTAAAACTTACAGAAAATGTTACAACTATAATATCAAATACCACCAATCCTGGTCTTGCAAACGAAGATATGAATAATCTTGTTATCACAAAATGATATAATATTATGGACCAAACCTTGGTCTTGCAAACGAAGATATGAATAATCTTGCTATCACAAAATGATATAATATTATGGACCAAACCTTGGTCTTGCAACTTATACCTTGAATAACCCTTATAATTACAAACAATCCTACTTATACCAAATTATAGAAAATAACCAGACTGGCTCTTAATAATCTACTAGCCAAATACAATTTTATATTTGAGCCAGACCGCTAACGATGAGGTAGAAAGCGACACACTGGTAGTAGTAATTGACAGAGAAAATGACTAATATAATGTCAAATAACACCGGCCTCGATCTTGTAGATTAACGTATGAATAATCCTGTAATCACAGACAATTCCACGTAGCTCAATAACAGAAATAACAAGACCGGCTCGTTCTCATCTACCAGCATCTAACACTCTGCCAGTAGGACCAAACACAATTTATGGCTGAGGCAGACCACTAACGACGAGGCGGAAGGCGGCACTTGTGGTTGCAGTTGACGGCCACTACCTACAATACGCTCCTAGGGCGAGAAGGCAGGTTTCAGCTCGAAAAGTACCACCCGGGTCGATCGCCACGGTGTTCCCGAAGCTTCAGCACAGCACTCTTGGTGAAGAGTGTATCGGAGAAATTCCCTCTCTGCAGGTGGTCGAAGCACGGCCGCAAGGGACCCACCAATTCACCAGAAGTATAATCCACGGGCGGTCCGGTCAAAACCATCAAGCTGAGTCACGGCCACTGCGAGAAATACCAGGCATAACCAATCGACTGTTAACTGCCTCACTGACTGCTTCCTCCTTAGTCCCGCAACGCTATCACTCCGGGAAACATTAGCGGAATGCCGATTGCGTGCTTCCAACTGCACGGCCACTCAGGGCCGACCGATTGACTGCCTCCCTGGCCGCCCGGTCCAACCCGGACCCCGCTGCCCCACCGGGCCTTCAGCGTCATGGCGGCACAGGGAAGCACTCTGCTTCCGACTGACTGACTGGCAGGCAGATTGACCAAGACTCACCGCCATCGGTTCCGTGTCCACAGGAGCCCCAGTGCTCTCTAGCGGGGGAACACGAAAGAGGAAACAATCGCGAGCGGAAGAGAAGAGAGGGCAAAGATACAACAAGAGCCGAGCACGGCTCAATCACAAGCCCTCGTTTCCCGCTGATACACCCATAACCTTGTGGAAAAACAAATCTCCCATATCATCACCCACATCCCTCCTAAAATTGACCGTAGACCAACACTTGCTACCCAGTTCTTTCCTTGCTTGGAATCTGTCAACCAGATACTCCGCTGTGAGCATGTCTTCCTATGGTCCTTCCCTGGAATGCGTCTCCTGCTTCCCAAAATCCTACCGACTGCTCCCTGCACTTGCTTCAGCATACCACATAATCTGAATAACATCTTGGTCCACAAGTATTTACCTGCCAACTCTCCTCAGCCTCCACAGGGATCTTTCCCCCTGTAACAGACCCCGCTGCAAAACATGCAGCATGTACCCTCCTATAATTGGACATGCTATGCGTGCCACCACTCACCTCATTTACCTACTCACCTGCCTCCATTGCACTGTCTCCTACATAGGTCTCACCACTCAACAACTATCCTACAGGATGAATGGCCACAGGAAAACAGTTTATACTTCTAACCCAACCATCCAGTGGCAATTCATGCCAACTCACATAATTCGAACAACCTCAACATATGTTTCACAGTAAGAGCTATTAGAGTTTTTCCAAATACCACCACCCGTTCAGAACCCCGCAGATGGGAACTAGCCTACCAACACATCCTTGACACCAGACACACCCCTGGCCTAAACCTACGTTAAACCTGTCACTTGCTATCTTTCATTTTACTTTATAGTCAGTTACTTAGATATCTATATTTAATTTTTTCATTTTATATTAGAACAATAATTATTTGAATTATGCTAGGCAAAGATTAGTTTGTTTCACATTTATCAATGATCAACCTTATCCCCCCCACCCCCGGCAATTCTACCACCATTGTGCATGTTCCGCCTTTGTTTCATTCATATGGCAGGTCGGGATGTGACCACATCTTTCCCCCTTCCATATATCTCGCCTCTCACATGATTAAGGCTCATGTCAAAATATTGTGCATTTGTGTTTATTTTTTTGTGTTTTTACATGTTCGTCTCGCCTTCCTGCCTTCATCTGTGGTAAATGATGGGTATCTGTTTATTTTTCCCTATCCTATCTTATTTCCAGTGCCTCACAGCAGTTTCTTTGTTTCCATTATCCAATTGTTGACTTTTCTGTTGTAAAACTGCCCTCTGAACAGACTTACTTTTTACTCCTGCTAAGCGGATCTTGTAATAGTCAAGCACTAATGTTAGTTTCTGTGTAAGCCTAAATGTACCAACAATCCTGTGGCAAGAACCTCTCCTTGTCCTAGAATCAAACCTGTGTCCTCAATATCATAGCCAGAGCAATAACTGTTTATTGCTAGTTGAGATAGTACACCTAAAATCAATTGCTAATTTATTATCTCTTCCACATGCTGTTTCTAAATCTTATACCAATATTTATATAGGCATCATTGCCTGCATATGTTGTGTACATACCAAAATTCTTGTCATCCAGCTTATACCCTGCAATGACTCCCAGCCCAAATCCTGTATCATTTGAATTCAGAATGTCCAGAAATGGAAAAGATTTCCAGGATGTTGGGGTTGGAATAGATCGTTTAGACTAGCTGGATGTTGCAAATTTTGCAATATAGTCTGATGCGGAGGAGATATCCATGAGTTAGTTGGTTAGAGTTAAGAAATAGTATATATGGACCAGGATAATCTTATGTTAAAGGCCTGTTGGAGCCTAAATGGGTGCCAGTGGGAAGAATGGTTGTGAGATGAGTGATAATTCTGAAACTTTTAATCATTGTATTGGTTTAACCAAACTAGTTGTTTCTGAACTTCATGTTATAATTCAACTGAGGAAAAAAGAAACTGCTTTAGGCAATATAATTGCAAGGAAAAGTAAAATGACTTATCACTCACAAAAGTTGAAGGCAGCGACAAGAGAACAACATATATTACGAACACCGCCATATTGATAATCCACCTAGTCATGTAGCAACCCTCGGCGTGTGCACATCTCCCGAGCCTCATGACTCATTTTCTCTGTCATTAATAAGGTTTAATAACCGAAATATTGAGTTTATTTGTGTGTTTGTAATATGTGTTGTTCTCTCGTCGCTGCCTTCAACTTTGGTGAGTGATGAGTCATTTCCCTTTCCTTGCAATTATATTGAACTTCATGTTATGTTTTTAAAAGTGAATTGTTGTGTTTCATCCTTAAATTAAATATTTACCTTTCAAATAATACTGTAAGAATGAAATTTCCAAATAGTCAGTACTACGTTCGTTTCTAATTGGTAAGTACCGTCATCTAAATTAATTTCTGTTTTTCTCCTTCTATGGCTAGTATAATACAAACACTTCAAAATTGTGACATTAAACAATTTGATATAAATAATTCGATGTAAACATATTGACCATTGTGCTAATTCGTTGTTGATTTACATTGCATAGAAACTCAAAACTATTTGTAGTTTGGCATAAGATAGATTAATTTATTGTTTATTTTATAATGAAATTCATTTTGCCTTTTCTACAGAAATATTGTTACTTACCTCTGTGTATTTTTATTTTTCAGTGGCACCAGGAAACCGAGACTATATTCCATCAACAACCAAAGAAAATGACGATTCAGTACAGATTATTGATTAGAATTTTTTATATCACTGTAAGTTCTGATTATTTAAGCCAGAAAACCTAGGTGTGCATGAAGTAGATTATGGAGAATATTGAATGATTATTAATCTTAATTGTTATCTAGATGAATTTATATCTAGATTAATAATTATCAACCCTCTAAACTAGTTGAGAATTACTAATAGATTTTTCTAATTATTAAAGAATTGTAATTAGCATTTCTGTATTGAACACACCTGTAATTATGGCTCACAAAAATCTGAATTACAGCAGAATTCTCTCCTCCAAAAATCAGCCAGTAGTAGAGAAAGGAAGAAAAACATAACTGTGAGGAAGAAAAAATCAAATTTATATAAGGCCTGTACAGAGTAGGAGAGACCAGCTGAATCTTTCAGTCCCGAACACTGTGTATTAGAGTTGGATAGACCCATTCCGCAGCTACTGTCAACAGACGATCTATGCAGACTGTAATGTTAAGCAAAATAGTAGTGATGTAACAGAGCTCTGTTTCTGCAACTGCAGAAGTTTTGCATGCTTTTTCACATCTGTTTCTGCTTATGCAGGTTTTATGACAGAAATGTAATTAGAAGTTCACAATGGGGCAGCGTGGATGCAGCAGATTTCAGTACAATTCTAAATTTTTACAAGAAGGTTATAGGATAAATTGTACTTAACTGCTAGAATTGAAGAACTGACCAAATACAGCAAATACACAATTGCAACATATTTAGATCCATGATATAAATTTCATATTTTCACCAGAATCACTACGGTTCAGGTTGAATCTAAATTACTAAATATCTTTGTGCCGAAATCAAATTAGGAATGAAGTTCAGCCGTGTCATCATCCATACAGATGTTGGAATCAATGTCGAATATGAATGAAGAGTGATAATCTGCTTTTAGAGTTACAGACACATTTTCAGGAGTATGCTACATAAAGATCCCTGTATGTGATGTAAATCAAATACTCACATCTTTTGCCAATAAAGTATAACATACAGCTACCTGATTTCGTATATTAACTAAATAAAAAGTAATACTTGTTAAAAATTGTACTTTTTCTTCATAGCATTTACGCTTCTGCATTCACTTCCATTTCTGTTAAGAATTACTTTTGAGTTGTGTTTCTGCTTCTGTTTTGACACTTCTGTTGCATCACTACTAAATAGATAGGATAGCTTTTATATTCCAGTCAAATATATATGGTTTACAAGCCCACAGAATGGAAGCACAACTCTTAGCCTGCTCTAATCCTTTGATTAGACCAGAACACCCTTGAGAGACCAACACATTCTGCAGTATGAGAATTGAGTCTTTCCCAGTGTATAGCTTCCACATAGTTTGCACAGGAATTCAGTCAAATATTTTGCTAACTGGTACAAGCCATTGCCAACCTACCATCTGACAAAATATTTCACGTGGCTGCTAAGGCTACTTGTTGGCCACTGCTCACCTCACAGAAAGAACTCTGCTGATTTTATACAGACTATCCAGAGTACGATTTCAAATTCTGACCTGATGATTAGCTTTGACATTGTCTCTCTTTTTACCAAAGTGCCTATGGAGAAGGCCTTGGAATTAATAAAGCATCATTTGGAACTTGGTATTACAGTCCCCTTCTAGCATGTGCTGACTTCTACATACCTCGTATATGATGGGAAGCAGTATGAAAAAACTAATGGTGTAGCTATGGGGTCTCTACATTCACCTGTAATGGCAAATTTGTATTTGCATGGATTTGAAGAAAAGGCCTTAAAGACTGCTTCACTGAAATATACATGCTTCTGTGTCATATTTCTGAGGATTTATATTGGATTTAATAGATACAGCCACCAGGGGACAAGTCTGGCTCAATTTGTTTCTCTTTTGATTATCCCTGTATTAATGATAAAATGTAGTCTTTTATATTTTTACGAACTAGAAACTTTAATATCATCTCTTTTCTTGTTCCTTTACTGAACTACATTCAAGAAGTATGGTTTCCAAAGAATACAAGGTCCAGCTTTCCTGTGACTGTTTTACTATTAGCCACCAATACACACTAGTATTATTAATGACTTCCTGCATGTTACCATTACAACAAACTCTTCTCTCAAAGTATCTGGCATTCATAGTTAAGAATACCAAACATAATCAAGTATTGGTAATTATTAATACCTTTTTTGTGAAAGTGTTATGCTATACACATTTGTATTGTGGTCACATGGCATTCTGAAATCAAAAGAATTCCTGGTTCACCTGAATTCCATTCACCCAAATATACACTTCTCCATGTAAATTGAGATGGGAGGGAGTCTATCATTATCGGAAGCCTGATGTTACTTTAACTCACAGCATGTATAAGAAACTAATCTACACTGGACAATTCTTAGGGGCTACAAGCTTTCACCATTTGGCTCAATGTAAGATGTTTTTGGCTCTGTTGGGTCATCAGGTGATAGCCATCTCCAATAGTAATAACCTGCAGGATGAACTAAGGCATCTGGTCTTGTTTTCATGCAAAATGGCTATTCATAGGAGCATGTTCCACATCTCAGAGATCCTTCCTCTGGAGGGATTTATGGAACAAGAGTAATAAACAAGTAAATAAGATTAAATGGGTATTTATTGCCAGTAAACCAAGACTAACAGCTAAGCAGGAGGAACCATTGAAACCTTGAGTATTGCTACCTTATGACAGGAATACATCAAGAAAAATAGGATGAATTCTTGCATGTCATGGTATAAGGAGCATTTTCCAGCCCCCAGGAATGTTAGAATACGTGTTACTTTCAGTGAAAGACAGCCTTATCCTAATAATACCTGAAATTTATTCAATCATGTATGTATGTGGAACACATCATTGGCCAAATGATCAGTACCATAAAATACTGTTACATCACTTGTTTACTATAGCTCAAAATGTCTGTGTTAGTTGAACATGTAGTGGAAAACTGCCACAGAATAAACTTCAACAGAACTTAAGTTTTGGCCCGGATTTTGTATTTCTGGGAATTTGTTATATAAGATTCATTGGAGATAATGTTTAGCAACAACACTGTAAACATAGTTGACAGTCTTTTGCCACGGAGGCTTAAGCAAGAGCAATGGAGCCCTAGCAAATAGGTGACCATCTTTGGCAGCAGGCCTTGTACCCCAACGACTGACCAAATGTACTTACTTTATCATTATTCTTGGCCGCCACTGAAAAATTCTATCACTCTTATCTTGCACAATCCTACATCAATGTCATCCTAAGAAACAGTAACACAATACTGGCTCGTCAGTATTGCGTTACTGTTTCCTGGGATGACATTGATGTAGGATTGTGCAAGATAAGAGTGATAGAATATTTCAGCAGCGGCCAAAAATAATGATAAAGTGTGTACATACACGACTGCAGCTCATGTGACAGTTGGTGTAGAAATTTATGAAAGCATATGCTTTGTGATACCAAGTCATCTGATGAAGACCATGGAAGCTTTGAAAATATTGTGTTTAGCAGAAATTATGGGCTAACAGGTGGGATGCTGAAGTTCAATCTGAATAGTGATTGTAGCGTCTTTACAGTAAAATGTTATTCTGGCATGTAATTGCTGCAGCATATGAAATTAATGCACAACTGGAAGTGTATCATATGCTGTGGTTGCCTTAGCTGCATGCAAACTCTGAGAAATATGTACCAACGGACAGACTGATTGAGGACAATTAAGGTGTCATCCATTCTCTCCATTTTCCGGGTCAAAGGTTTAACTCTA
The DNA here is from genome assembly GCA_031002005.1 of Vandiemenella viatica. NCBI lineage: Eukaryota > Metazoa > Arthropoda > Insecta > Orthoptera > Morabidae > Vandiemenella > Vandiemenella viatica. The sequence goes on along the minus strand of CM061920.1, from coordinate 19,848,860 downwards.
CTGATTACCTCACCGTACAGGAATCGTCATGTTTGAGGACACGGATGCAACTGCCAAGTTAGTTCCCATCAAGATTCATGACATTGAAAGGAAAAATCTTACAAGCTTGACAAAGGCAATGGCTGGAATTTGAACATAAGAAGCCTCAGGTGGTTGAAACGTCGTTGTATTAGTCACCTGAAACAGCAACATGTTAGACACAGCCTTCCAGGGAGATGCCATCTTGTCATGTCGACCAATGGAAGGGCTGATCCGTTGAGGGCCGGACTCATATTGAGCCAACTGGGAGATAAGTTGTCGTGAATGGTCAGTAATGCCACCCGTTAAGCAACATTGAGTGTGATTGGTACTTGGATGGGGGAACGCCCAAGATGATACCGTGGAGTCACGAGATGCAAGCCAGTTCATGCCACCTATTAAGCGTGGTTGGTACTTGGAAGGGTGACCACTTATGATGCCACTGTGGAGTCACAAAATGCCATCCAACCGTTAGCTGCTGGGCTACGAAATGCAGCCAAACCGGTCTCACCTTGTCTGAGGCTGTTTGTAGCGCTGACCAATGGGAGAGCAGCTGAAAGCTTCCCCCAATATCAGGCTATTTATAGGAACCAGGACTCACTCGGGAGGCATTCACAGTCTTGTAAATTTAAGTAACAGCTAATCTGATGAATGCAACGAAGGTAGTTGCCGAAATGTTGTGTAATGAATTGAATAAAGAAACTAACCGGCAGAAAAGGCGAGAATTATTCATTTGATTAGAGATGCTTATGGGAAGCCTGTTTTAAGCTCAGAAGATTGATGGAAGGAATACATTGATAAACTGTATAATGGAGATGATTTGAACAATAATGTATTAGAGAAAGAAGGGGATGTCGACATTGATGACTTGGGAGATGCTGTTTTAAGTACAGAATTTGATGGAGTTGTGAAAAATTCAAAATCAAATCAGGCAATTTTAATTAATGAGATTCTGCAGAGCTTCTGAAATCCCTGGCGGAGGAAGGAATCCGAAGATTATTCAAACTGAAATCAAACAGTTGTGAAACAGGATGAATATCAATTGATTTTAATACAAGTAGCATCTTAATACTTCTTAAGAAAACTCAAGCTGATAGACGTGAGAAATACTGTACCATAAATCTAACATGCTTCAAAATTACTGACCAGGATAATATACAGAAGAATAGAAATGATAGTGGAAGATATAGGCAAAGATCAGTTTGGGTTTAGGAAAAACCATGGTGCAAGAGAAACAATTCTGGCTTTAAGGATAGTACTTGAAGGGCAGATCAAGAAAAAGAAACTTTTGTGGCATTTGTTGATTTAGAAAAAGTTTTTGATAATGTTAGGGGGACAAGATGTTAAATCCTTTTTAATTGATCCATATCTGTCATAATTCTCTTGATTCTTATATATATTATAAAATATTTTTCTATCTTGATATTTTATATGCTATTTCTTTAAAATTTTGAAAATCTTGTCCCACCTAACTTTATCAAAAACTTTTTTAAATCGACTAATGCCATAAAAGTATATTTGGTTTTCTTGATCCTCACTTCAAGTAAAAGGCAGAAGTGCTTCTTCTCTATCACATTTTTTCCTAAACCCAAACTGATCTTCATCTACTGTCTCTTCTACTATCCTTCCAATTTTTCTGTATATTATCTTGGTCAATAATTTTAAGGCATGCAATGTTAGATTTGTAGTGTAATAATTCTCACATTTGTCATCTTGTGTTTCCTTTGGAAGTGTGAAGATGATATTTTTGTTAAAATCATTTGGAATTTCTCCCGTTTCATAACTTATATCATTTTGAATATCTTTACCAGAGTAGTTTTCTGACTAGTTTACACTATGCGTTGTAAGAGTTTTTTGTGATTTTGTAAATATACTTGGCTGTATTAATGATGAATTATTGCTGAAAAAAGGCTAAATAGCTTTGAGATAGAAGGAACTGTAGTTAAAAGGTTTAGTTCATGTATGGCAAGCTGATTGCAAAATGTTTCCATTTACAATTCTGAAAGTGAAAAATATGCTTCATCAGACTAGTAGAAAATACAAGGCATATTGCAAGGTTCTGTTCTTTGTTTGTATTATAGGAGGGCCATATTTTAATCTCTGATATGTGGGAGCCAGATCTACAAGTCACACGACTGCACAGATCTTCCATCACAACCTCTGTCACTGTTGGCTCCAATGCGTCAGTCATAGTTGAGGTACTGCCAGTTGAACAAGGCTACTATGATTGATGCTGCCACCAAATGCGAGTTACGTAGTATAATCCATTTTCTGCTAGCAGGAGGACATTAGTGCCACTGAAATCCATCACAAAATGAGCAAAGTGTAAGGTGAACACTTTGTGAGTGATGGTAGTGTACGGTAATGGTGTAGACAATTTACAGAAGGGTGAATCACAGTCTATGATGGAGGTGGCCTTTGGCAGAAGTCTGTCACTACGATAGGCCTAGTTCAGCGTATTGAACAGGTAATTATAGATAAATGAAAGTTTACAATCAGTGAACTATCTGAAGAATTTCCAGAAATTTCAATGTCTGCTTTGTACACAATTATACGAGAACTAGGGTACCAGAAGTTGTGTGCTGCTGGAACCCAAAAATGCTGAGTGATAACTATAAAATGCAACACATGGCGTCAGCCTTAACATTCCTCACATGTTATCGAAATGAGGGGCCAGTTTTTCTGAATTCCATCATTACTGGCAATGAGACTAGGGTCATGTATGGCAATCCTGAAACAAAGGAACAGCTAACCAGTGAATGCACACACATTCTGCAAGCAAGCCAAAAAAGTTGAAACAGAATCTGAGCCAGAGGTAAATAATGGCAACAGTCTTCTGGGATCAAAAAGGGGTGTGGTTGGCAGACTTTCTTCAGTAGGGAACTACAATAATAAAGGATGTTTATTGTGAAACTTTAAGTCACGTCCACAGAGCCATCCAAACAAAGAGGTATGATCACGTCAGGCATGGTTTTAATTCACGACAATGCCCATTCACACTTTTCCAAGGTGACAAAAGAACTTCTTATTCTTGGATTTTCAATCATCCACCACATAACTCCCACTGATTTTCATGTGTTGAGAGACTTAAATGCATGGTTGGGTGGGCAATGCTTCCTCGCCAATGACGAACTTCAGGGTGTCATCAAGACCTGTGTCTCCTCAGTGGAGACTAACATCTTGGAAAAGAGCATCAAGAAGCTTGTGTCACGATATCACAAATGCCTCAACCGCTTTGGTAATTATGTAGAAAAATACATAAGGCCCTGCTGTACTTTTGATAGTCAAATTTTTATCTTATACAAGTTGTAATATATTTATTTATTTCATTTTTTATAGCCCATCAGAGGTTAAGTAAAGAAACAGCCTTTGTACATTGGTGGTCTTTGTGAAAATAGATCACCTGAAGCAAATAGAGCGTTTTTGTGTTGACACAGACCTGACTGTAAAAAAAAGTTTCAAACAAATCTCTGGAAGTAATTCAAATGAAATACTCAGAGAAATTTACAATTGAAATTTAATTTTTATTTAAAGCAAGAATTGTGGAGGATGATTTACTAATATATTACAAACATACCTTTATTTTAAAAACAAATAGTGTTGACATCACTGGCATTCAGTTAGAGAAACATAACTGCCTGGCATATATCACGTTATCACTGACAAATTTAAGCAGTACCAACTTTGCAATTGAACACTCTCTGTAACTCATTTATGAAACAGATGTACTCCCGTTTACATACATTTATGTCTTAGGACCTACGTATATTCTGCTTTGTTCATATTTCTGATTACGAATCAATTATGAGGATGAATGGTCACACAAAAAAAAAGTAAGCGACCAAATCTTCACATTCCTGTTGTAACACACATAAACATTACCACAGTATATGCGAAAAGTGACCTTGTTATCAGCAGTTCCTCTGTACTTTTTCATTTCTCCTACATCTGCAGAATCTGCTGTTTACTATAATTAGTGCTTGTTTAAATTTGATTTTGGTAAATTATGTTACACTATTTTCTCATCTTTCTTCTTATATTGCTGGTCCTATTTTGAATTTGCTCCTTCACCCTCCACTACCTGTCAAATGATAACTGCCATTGACTTGGCAACATCTGAGTTTCCCTATGAATTCCACATTGTCTTCATAATATAAAAAGGTAAACATAATTTTTCGTGCTCTTAATGATTTGGTGGTTCTGGAGTTTCTTATTAGTTGTTCAACCCACCTCTGTCATTGCCATCTAACTTAGGCCGCTAATCCTATTGGGTATAAAGGACCTGCAGAGTAACATGGAATCCAAACCACAGAGTACCCTAACGAAATTAAAATTAGAAAAGCAAAGCTTTTCTATAGGTCAAAGTCAGTTTAAAGAACTGTACAAATTGCTGCTGAGATCAAAATTTGAGGGTATTGGTAGAAATTAAAATTAGGAACAACATTTACATGTGCCCCCATCCTTCCTAGTGTACGAGGGTAGGGCGGCGATGCCAATGTAGAGGCATATTTGTAACTTGGTGTGTTATCCCCCACACAGGATACTGGACACATGTTGTTGGTGGAGGTGACACTGTTAGCATCATGGTACTAAGAAACTGACCTGCTAACTGGTTTGATTTACTAGATGAAACCGTGCTTCGCTGTTCTCTTGCTTGTGTTTCTTATGAATCGGAAATAATTAGTAAGTACTTTTAATGAAAGAAGATTCAGTTTACAGACATTTCATGTAATAAAAATGGTATTTAAAGCCAACACCGATTGTACAATCTAAAAGTGTTATGGTTTGTTTACTTCTTTTTCCAAAAGATTGCCAGTTTGATATTGATAATTTGATCTTATTCTTTCATGAAGTTGTAAATTCAAAATCATACATTCTGTTATCGTTTTTCATCTATTAATTAATTACACAAATTTGGACTAGGTCGCCACCTACGAAATGTTGGAAAATATTCTGACAATGCTTTAAGTTATTGAAATAAGAGAAATCAGAAGCATCTGCAAGACAACAAACACTTTTAATCATCATCGATGCTTGCTGTGACCACCACTTTACAATTTCACCATGAATTTTACATCGTGACTTCGTATTTCCAAAGATGCAGGTTCTTGCGTTTTTTAACACTTCCACCAGCTCGTATAATGAGTTCAACCACTGACAGTTATTAATTACACGAGTTCACAAACACTGTTCCTCACAATGAAGTGGCTGTTTTTTTCTATATCACCACCTTCCGAATTATTTAATATTCCACGCTAATTAAATCATACTTCACATTTCTTTGTCAGATCCCGACACAATACAACATGCTTCCTGTCAATATCCAGTCTCGTTCCCGACTGCCGAACCTCATCACGTGACACTTGTATAACAACACCGCCACACAAAAAAACTGTGGCAAAGGATCCATTTATAAATTTTATAATCATAGAATTTGACATAAAAAAGAATAAAAGAAAACAAATGGGCTGTGTGAGTAAAATCCCCCACCTCCAGTGAGTTACACTAACCAAATATAAATCATACCTGTAGTGGTGGTCACTACAGTTATAAATTTATAACATCCATTGCAAAGTATTCTAAAAATGAAAATAAGCATTAAAACAAAGTTAGATCAAAATTCCCAAGACAATTGAATAATGACAGTAAAAAACAATTCGTTGCTGTTGTAACTAAAATTGCAGCGAACAAAGATTCAGAGATCATTTTTCAAATAAGCTATAAATTCAACTGGTTGCCAGAAACTTCTTACAACATCGTTACCAAATTATCTCACTGATTTCATAAGCAAAGCCGTTCTCCAAGTGTGGGTTAAGTTAAATTCCCATATATTCAAAACATTCTCCAAAACTACTAGCCTAACATATTACCAAATCACATAAGAATTAATATATATTGTACTATTGCGTGTTAGATGTGAGAAAAATGTTCTAAACGTGGATAATATCAAACTAGTTATAACAGCATTAGTTTGGAATGAGTTTATGGTCCATCCCACCTGCAAAAGAAAACCAACACATATTGCTTCACACGCTTTGGCTTATTCTGCCTGTAATCACTTATAGCACGATTCAATTTTGCTCTACACACAACACTGTTGTCTTCACCTCCTCTTCTGTAATGCAGCGGGGTAAAGGGAAGGATAGGTTAAATGTTGTACTTGCCAGATCAAGAAAAATGGTTTCCCAGCAAGGGAAAAATGAAAATAAGCCATCAGCTTATTGGTTGCTTTTTCCTGTGGTCCCAGCATATTCGGTGTTCTGGAAGGCCACATATTTACCTCCCCCCAAAACCACTGCATCATCACGTTGTAAATAACCTTGAACCTTAATAAATTTCAGCCTTCGGCACACAGATTTACTTCTCGCATCTTCCTTCTTCTTCATCTTCTCCGTTTCTTTATATTCCTGCCCTCATCATACAGGTCTAACTATGCTTTCATCCTTTACTCTGTCCATTTTGTACTTTGTTTCTTTTCTAATCGTATCTTCTTCTTCCTGTTTCCTCGTGTTGAACTCGTACAGCAGAAGTTCCCAAATATTTTAATCAAAGAAAATTGCCATCACATCATGCCTTTCATGCCATTGTAAACAAACTGCTGTCAGTGCCACTTCAAATTCGCCATCATCACCAGCTGTTTCATTGTTGCTGCGCTCCGCTCGGTCAATGACCTGCTATACCACTGGCCACTGTAATCTGTCATTTGTCTTCACTGTGCATGACACTTCATACACCATCAGTCGTGTTAACATTGACTAATGACGCTCTGCTCATATCAATTGATTCATCTTCTTGATTGGTTTCGATCTCCCTCATCGTTTCAATCTCCTCCCACGTTTTCGATCGACAAACAACTTGTGAGAGATCATTTGTGCACTTCCACACATCTTGTCGCATCTCCAATAATTGGGATTTATTACCCTCCCTCAACTCAGTCATTTTCTTCTCCATGCTTTCGTTTTCGGTTTTCATATCTTCCCTAAGATCTTTAATGTTTTTGCCAAGCTTCTCGTTGAGTTTCTTCCCCCTGCTTTCATTCTCAGTTTTCATTTTATTCAATTGAGCAGCTAAGGATTCCAATAAATCCTTCAACTCCCCCATGTCTTCAATGCCTCCCGGCATGACTGAGGTCTAACACAGAAACAAGACGACAAAACCAGAGGAAATAAAAAATAAAATTCAGCAAAGCCAACTGCACTCATGCAAAAAGGCTAACTACGTGTTTATATTTGCAGCATGCTGCCAAGCTACAACGTCATATGTCATGACGAAATGCACTCGAAGTAATAATTATGAGAGGAAAACCTCATACTACGGTTTCTGTCCCAATAGAATTATCTACAAATTTTCGGAACACTACTAACATATAAGAGAAACTTACTGGGAGTAGGAAAGGAGTAATATTTTTGATGCTGTTTAGCTTTTGAAGTCTTCTTCTTGCCGCCGTTAATTTACTGCGCCGCCTCCATTTCAATCGTTCACTGTTAGTTGCGATGCGATCGTTATCTTGTGTCTCGCAGAATGAGTAGTTGAAGCTGCTGCCGCTACAGAGCTCCACTGTTGTTTTCTTGCCAAGAGTGGAATATCTGCCAACAGTCAATTTTACTGCAGAGCCACGCCTGCCGTATGTAGAATGTCTTTCCCGTTGGTAACTTTGGCTCTTGTCTCAGAAGTCACGCCGATACAATCCCATTGTTGACTCACATTTCTTCTATCGTATTTTTCACAAATAATGATGAGGTTTTTTCCTGTCTTGTTACTTTCACCCAGCCAACAAATTCAATTTCTTTAAAAACTGACTCAAAATTATTTCCAAGCCGAAATTTGTCTGGTCACTGCACGGGAGCCATGTAAGTTCAAAAACATATATTCTGTTATCGTTTTTTGTCTATTAATTAATTACACAAGTTTGGACCAGGTCGCCACCAACGGAATGTTGGAAAATGTTCTGAAAATGCTTTAAGTTATCGAAATAAGAGAAGTCAGAAGCATCTGCAAGACAACAAACACTTTTGATGAAAATCAATGCTTGCTGTGACCACCACTTTACAATTTGACCGTGAATTTTACATTGTGACTTCGTATTTCCAAAGATGCAGGTTCTTGCGTTTGTTAACGCTTCCACGAACTTGATAATTAGTTTGACCACCGACAGTTATTAATTACGCGAGTTCATAAACACTGTTCCTCATAGTGAATTGGCTGTCTTTTTTCTATTTAACCGCCTACTTTCCTTGTTCTGAATTATTTAATATCCCACACTAATTAAATCATACTTCGCGTTTCTTTGTCGGAGCCAGACACAGTACAGCGTGCTTCCCAGCAATCACGTGTGCTCCCACTCCAGTCTCATTTCCGACTGCCGAACATCGTCACATGACGCTTCAGACACAGATATTCCTTGTATACTTACAAAGTGGCGTCTAATCTCAATGATGTTTCTAATACATCTGTTATTCAAGAATGGCCAGCAAATTGTAATAGGAATCTATTAAACATTCTCCATGGAAATTTTGATCTTTATTAAATAACATAAATAATTATATCAAGTTATTTCTTTTTGTATAAATCAGTCTTGTTACAAAGTGCCTTGAAACACACAGAATGGAAATTGATATCCGTATTTATCCAAGCCACCAGACATACTTAAAGCTCCAGGTTAAGTAAATACACCTCACTCCCTGCTCTGCACTATCTATTTGTTTCACTCCAAAGTGCCACAGATTTTGTTTACGGCTTCAGTGTTTCAGTAACTTACCATTGAAACACACTTTCTTTGTATGTAATTAAAACTTAATTTCTCTTTTACTGCCATTCTGTTGATATAGTATCATTATCATTTCAATTGTCCTTAAAGTACAACTAATTATGCATAATAATTAGTTTATAAAATAAATTTTCTTTGTTTCAGGTTCCTGTAGCAAATATGAATCGTAAGAAATGTACTGTAAAAGACCATAACTGAAGTAAATTGTGGTAGCTTCATGTAGATTTTAATTTCACTTTCTTATGTGACTGGTTTTATTTATTTTGTATTGTTTCTATATAATTGTAAAAAAAAAAACCTTTATATCTGGAAAAAAATATAAATTTTTAATTCAACAATGAATTGTATGTAATTTTTCCTACTGTTAATAAAATGTGACATTTTATTTCCGAGTTTTTTAAATATCTCGTTTGATTCTCTCCCTCCTGTGATTTTATTCATTTTATAACAAGCCGCTGTTCATGGATTTTTTTTGGGTGGGGGCAGAGTTGGTGTTAAATCCTGACTTAAAAACATTGATATTTAGCCCACAAGATGATAAGAGATCAAGCCTCATAATAGGAAATCTTCGTGAAGACCAGATGGTATTTGATATATTAAAAGAGTGGTATAATTTCAGAAGATTAGTCTACTCCCCCTCAGGATGAAGCCATGTCAGGCAGTTCACAGTGAAGGTGAAGCTCACAGTAGATGTTTCATCAATTTCAACCAAAAGTGTTGACAGTAAAGGGTAAGAGCAGACCAATCAACACTCACCATGATGTCGATGAAAGAACACAAAATTTTGTTTAAAACATTGTGGCCTAGAGAAATACTGAAAGTCTGCGAGGACCTGGCTAGACTCGACCCCACTTGGGCCTCCTTACAACACAGTTTTTAGACCATGGTATAGATTCGAGCTCGAAATGTCCAAGTTGGAAAACCTTAAGAGAAACCATAGTAATTGAAGAACAATTAGCAAAAAGATAACGAAGTTAATAGCATGGCAAGCAAAATAGCTTAGTCAACAGGTGGTAAGGGACACGAATGTTCAAAAGCACTAGCAATAGTACTTTGGCCATGGACAGCAGTAAGAGTATGCAGGGCCAGCAGATAATATGGGTAGCAGCACCCAGCCATGAAATTCCAGGTAGGTATTTCAATGCAGTTTTTGTACAATCGTTTGGTAGCCAGAGAAGTAGATAGTTCTGTCACTTCTAAGGCTTCTGGTTTTTTACTTCTACATGGGTTTATTTGAATGTATTTTCTATTTAACATTGATAGTAATTTTTGGTGGTGTTGAAATTTTGTATGTGATTTAACTGTAGATAGATACACTGGTGGTAATTAAAATTGCAAAACCTAGAGAGGAATGTTGGAATTTTAGGATACTTTTTAGATATACTAATGGCCATACCCCATTAGAAGTAATAACAATCTGAAATGGAACAAGCTAAGTTTATTACCATTAGATATAGTTGTCATAAATAAGTGCACCCACCTTGAGCACATATACATTTGTAAATCCTTGCTGGCTTTTAATCAATAAGTATTCAGATGTCTTCTTGCGGTATGTCTCTATGCCTGATTGTATTTTCCAGTCAGTTTTGGCTAGGAGACCATGTTATCTAATGTGTCAGCAACTGAAATCTCAGACATGCTCTATTCGGGACAAATCTGCAGATCGAGCAGTCCAAATTGTGACCCTTGCAAGGCTTGTGTTCTGAGGCAACAATATGAGAAAGGGCATTATTCTATTGGAAGATGTGATTTGAATGGTGGACATGAAGGATATCAATAGGATGCAGCAACCCATCCACATAGTGGTGGGCTGTCACTGTGCCTTCAGCAACAACCAGCTCAACCGAGCGTGGTGATGTAACGGCTAGCGTTCTGGCCTCGCATTCGGGAGGACGGCGGTTCGAATCCCCGTCCGGGCATCCAGATTTGGGTTTTCCATGGTTTCCCCCAAATCACTCCAGGTGAATGCCGGGATGCTTCCTTCAAAAGGCCATGGCCGAATTCCTTTCCATTCCTTGCCCCCCATCCTTTCCCGTCTCTAAAGACCTAGTTGTTATAGGAGACGTTAAGCAGTTAAAACAATGAACTCAGTCCTGTTATCGAAACTGATTGGCCTCAAACCATGACACCAGTGGCTGGACCTGTGTAACCTTCTGAAATGATAGCAGGGTAAGCAGTTTCTTCATTAAATCTGCATACATGTTGTTGATTCTCATTTTGTCACAGACAGAATTGATATTCGTCTCTAAACACAAATGTATGCCATACAAGTGTCCATTTGTGTTTTGCATTACACCAGAGTAGATGATGCTGGCAATGAAATCAGGTTAATGATATGCATTGCAATGGGGTCAAAGAGTGTACAATCGTCTGGGGATTGATTCTCTCTGTAACCATTGCTTGGATCTTGCCTGAAATCACCTGTCTGCCAGGAACAGCTACCCACGCTGTCTTCACATGCTGCCCATCTGTATGGACCTTTTCCTGCTATAGGGGTACTAGAGCCTTCTTTCATTCAGTGTGTAACAAGTCTGTATACTGACATTCCACTATGGCCATTCCTTCAGCAAATATCATGATATGAAAATTACCCCCATTTCAAACTCACCGATTCTCCGACCTCTCTCATAGTTATACATTAGGGTGTAGAGAATTGTCACACTTCACCTTCGCATACTTAGTCATGTTACACCACACTGACCACCATTTATATGCTAAAAAAAACATCACAATTTTGCATAGTAAATAGTCCCATAATTCTCATATTATTACATGTGACACTTTGAATTTTTAATAATTTAGTACTCTTCATATGTGATAAATTCATGAAATTTTGCCCCAAATCCATCTGGTCATTGCACATTTAATTTCTGCCAGTGTAGGAGCAGCCACCAAAGATTTGTTCTGTTCTCGAGAATCAATATTCCAAGAAATTTGGCAGAAAAGTGTCCAGTCAGGTAGGTAATACATCTGAAATCAACGAACCACAAATCCCATTTTATTGTAAAATTTCCAAGTACTTCCACCAATGTTAGAGGGAAATACCTATCGATATTTCTCCGGAAAACATTGTATTAGAGAATTGATTTCACCCACTACTTCATAGCATTAGAACGATTTGCTTTGGGACAGCCCACAAATACTGAAAAAATTATTAATTTTTATAGCCATGACTCTGATCAAGAAATATTGCTGAATGATAGACAGAGGCCTGCCGCTAGCTGTTTGAGTGCCCGCATGCAGCGCCGATATTGTTGCCCCCTGTTTAACTATGACTACCTATGCTAAGCTTGCCAGAAAGGCTCTTTAGTGCTGTCTCATAAGGGTGTGAAAAAGTAATGCAATGCTTTAAAAAGAAAAATTATTTATATTTATTACTTAGTTATTTTTGTTAAGTGTAAAACCCATTAATATTTATCTACAGAAATTTAACTCTTCTTGCCCTCATGTTTGCGAAATTAGTTATCAGTGTTCTTGTAACCAAGCTGGTTAAGATTTCAAGTTCAGTCGAAACTGTAGGTAAATTACTTAGTCTTCGTTGGTGCATTGTTGATCTTAAATAGTTTTTTTAATATAATTTATAACTTTGAAAAGGACATTTCAGCAGATGCAACTGAAATCGGCAATGTTAGGAATATTCTTAGTGCTATTGCTGTGTTCGGAAACGTTGAAATGAAATCATTAGTAAAAATATATTGTAGTAGGGTTTGTCCATCATTAGACTGATTTTCCGGAAAATGGAACTTTAAAGCATTAATTTCACTTAAATTCCTTTGATTCAGTCATGTGGGAGGATGCTATATCATTTCAATTGCTTTTAGAAAATTATCCTTTTCATGCTCTACAATGTTTTTGACGAGCCACAAAATAGCTAGACACTGATAAGATAAAAACTTTGTAACAGCTATGATTCTTTCCAATACATCACACCATTGTTTTTTTTTTCTGATTCTTATAGTCTCAGCTGCATTTGATTTATAGTAGTTTTATTTTTTATCATATCATTCAATTGTACCCACGATTTCACATTTTCACTGTGGGAAACGCTTGTTTCATGTCTTTTCAGTGTTAATGATAAATGCTGCCAATCAGAAAAACCATTCAAAGAAATAAACTAGTTACAGTTTTACCAAATACTTTTCAACAAAATTCTTCTGAAACAGAATAAACAAGTTATTATCTGTTAATTTTTTTCTCCACTGGGAACATTTCTAGAATAATAATTGCAAATTTTCTTCCATTGTCATTAATGCGAAAATTGTAATCAAACACCTGTACAGGACCACGACTTACCAAAATACTAACAAGACAGGATCATTAGTCATACTGGCAGGCCACAGACCAGGATTATTAGCACAGTCTAAACTGCTACATATCGCTGATGATTATAAATTGGTTCTTCAGTAGTTCCTTCTGTTGACTGACTGGAATCTCCTTCTGAAGAAGCACTAAAACATACATATTTTTCTTCTGATACCTCCATAACTTCTGGATTTAAGGCTGTGCTTGTTGAAGCTGCGTCAACATTTTCCTGACATGTCGTTTCCTTATTTTCTGGCTTGCTTAAAAATCTCATTAAAGAACCCGCCAGTTTTTCTTTCTGCAGATACTTTCCTCATTTTTTCTGTCGAAATTGCACTACTGACAGTTTTTTCCTTTTCTCCAGTTCCTTAATTTTTTTATAAATGGTAAATATCTGGGGGGGAAAAATGTTTAGTACAGTAATATAACGAATTTAAAACAGAAAACCTTAAGGGACGAGTAGGCTTTTCTAGTTTATGAGTAATAATCAACAAATTTAATCATGTAATTAATTCTTTAAAAAGTTCACAGAAATTCTGTAAAATGCACTACAAAATTAACTTTGTATTTTTAAAATGCATCAAGTTTTGGCTCCGATTTCTTGTAAGAATTTTATATTGCCTTTACCGACAACGGAACCCAACCCTGTGCAGGGGTCAGTCATGCACCCAGTTGGTTTTTTATTTTAAATTTCATAAAGATTTAATTGTATAAATACTACAAATGGGTGATTATTAGGAGCAGTAATTATTGTGATAAGCTGATAAATAAACATAGTTACTTACCAGAATCGCGATTTTTTTCCCTTTTTTGCACTTATATTTTGCATTGACAGATGATACATTGAATTACACTGAAGAACCAAAGAAACTGGTACACCTGTCGAATATAGTGTAGGACCCCTGCCAGCACGCAAAAGTGTCGCAACACGATGTGGCATGGACTCGAGCTGAAGTAGAGCTAGAGGGAATTGACACCATGCATCCTGCAGGGCTGTCCATAAATCCGTAAGAGTACAAGGGTGTGGAGATCTCTTCTGACAGCATGTTGCAAGGTATCCCAGATATGCTCAATAATGTTCACGTTTGGGGAGTTTGGTGGCCAGCAGAGGTGTTTAAGCTCAGAAGACTGTTCCTGGAGCCACTCTGTAGCAATTCTGGATGTGTGGGGTGTCACATTGTCTCGCTGGAATTGCCCAAGTCCGTCAAAATGCACAATGGACATGAATGGATGCAGGTGATCAGCCAGGAAGCGTATGTACGTGTCATCTGTCAGAGTCGTATCTAAACGTATCGGGGGTCGATGTCACTCCAACTGCACACGCCCCACACACACCATTACAGAGCCTCCTCCAGCTTGAACAGTCCCCTGCTGACATGCAGAGTCCATGAATTCATCAGGTTGTCTCCATACCCGTACATGTCCATCCGCTCGATACAATTGGAAACGAGACTCGTCATACCAGGCAACATGTTTTTAATCATCAACAGTCCAATGTTGATATTGACGGGCCCAGGCGAGGCATAAAGCTTTATATCGTGCACTCAGCAAGGGTACACCAGTAGGCTTTCGGCTCCGGAAGCCCATATCGATGATGGTTCGCATGCTGACACTTGTTGATGACCCAGCATTGAAATCCACAGCAATTTGTGGAGGGTTGCACTTCTGTCATGTTGTACAATTCTCTCAAGTCGTCATTGATCCCGTTCTTGCAGCATCTTTTTCCGGACACAGCAATGTCAGAAATTTGATGTTTTACCAGATTCCCGATATTCACGGTGAACTCATGAAATGGTCGTATGGGAAAATCCGCAGCCCATCACTACCTTGGATATGCTGTGTTCCATCTCTCATGCGCTGACTATAACACCACGTTCAAACTCACTTAAATCGTGATAACCTGCCATTGTAGCAGCAGTAACCGCTCTAACACCTGCGCCAAAAACCTGTTGTCTTATATAGGTGTTACCGACTGTAGCGCGATACTCTGAGTGTTTACATATCTCTGTGTTTGCATACACATGGGTATACCAGTTTCTTTGGCTCTTCAGCATATAATCACAATAAGCAAGTTAATTATACCCCTGCCCACGTCACAAGAAGTACTAACAAAATAATTGAAGTTTGATGTGTGACAGCACTGTTCGAATGAGTACAAGTACAGGAAGGAAACTCTGTGGTTATTCCCTAATGTCATGTCCTATTACAGAGAACGACAATGGTCACGACTTTCGGGCGCCACTTGGCGATTGAACACTATAATACAAAACAAAATTGTGCAACGGTCGGAAATTTTTCTCCATGTGATGACATTTCTTATTCTATTGGTGCAAAGGGCATTACGACAATGACTTTGAATATTACATGATTATCTCTCGATTTCCCCCCCCCCCCCCTGATGTGCCGCCTGCATCTGGTAAACTCCTTGCCCGCCCGCTTATGGTGGACCTGGATAGAGACATTTATAAAATGCTCTTGGGTAACTAGCTGAGTTAACGAAGTGTTGTCACATGATATTTCGGTGATCACAATCACTGTCGCCATCTTTACCAATTCATTAACTTGGCTAGTTACCCGACAGCATTTTATAAATTCTGAACGCCAAGAGAAACTTCATTCTTATAATAGAGACGTGTTTTTGCAACTTTTGAAAATGAATGATGAGTAGATAAAATATTGGAGTGGTTGTAGAATTTTTTTACAAAAGTGGAAATGGACTGCACAAATCATAGCAGAGTTTTATCACTTCGATTGACCACTAATCACGATTACTGGGTCATCCGGTTCGAATGAAGGAAATTTTTCAATCTTATGCCGACTCAAAAGTTACTTCAGGTTTACTGTGTTGCAAGGTCAACTGAAAACATTGCAACATTACGTGTATATAGTAACCTCACTGATGAACCTAATTTGGAAAATTGTTATATCAATTCATTTCCAAAAATAGGGCGTTTCAAAATGAATATCTAGGTGTTAAGGCTCTGCAGATTTTTCTTATTTGACTTGCGATTATAAACAATACATCAAATAAAAGAGTAAAATAAATAGTTTCGCTGTAAATATCCTCATGCAATGTTTCATATATAGTCCACTAGAAAGCACTAGTAATAAATATTGTGACTGATGAACAGAAAGCTTTTTATGTTTTACAGTTTGATAGTATGAATTTGTATTTTCAGCTCAATGAGCTGTTGATACTAAGTTTCATTGCCATTCTACAAGTAATAGTGATGGAAGAAAGAAAAGAGTGGAAGTGGTGCAAGGGACCTAAACCACGCACTGGAGTGAAGTCAGGTAGAGAGAAGTGGGGTGGGGAGGTCGCTATACAGGATTTCCCTAGAAACATGGTGAATATGTACAAATACCTCAAGGCGATGATACGATAACCGTGGCACCGCAGTTTGATGATGGATTTTTATGTAACTCGACGAGACAAATCTAAAGTTAAGAATAAAAATGATTTGGGTTGAAATTCAGAAGAAAAATTTCCACAAACTCAAATCTGATTATAGATTCTTATGTAACACGATGAGACAAATTGAAAATATAGAATAAAATTTTTCGATATCTCGCTTAATTCTCTAGATATACTGTCTCCAAATTGAGGTATTATGTTGGGATGCGGCATGGATCAAATGATAATTTTGTCAAACCCACTACGAACTACACGCTCGACATGCAGAGCGGTTGTTACATTTTTTTTACTACTTCTTGTGGTTATGTTGAAATGCAGCATTTGTCCAGAGTAAAAATGTCACCAAAGCCAAAAGGAACTTTACCTATAACTAATTTTTGATAGCTGATATCTCGAGAATTTTACTCTGTTTTTCAATTAGTCATTTACATAAGAATCAATCATCAAATTCCATCGCCACAGTTACGATAGTGCTGCCAACTCAACACAGAAAATTCATTGCGAACTGCAGACTTACAACACCCGTTTTCAATAAGGCTAGCCTATTATTTGCAAAATAGTAAAATATGCTGATTGTCTACACTAAACCAACAAATATTCGAGAACATCATCATCCTATTGAGAACAATGAATAAATCTATAACGATAGGCCCTACTTCTGCAGACACCTATTAAACACTTCAAGAACAATAATTACAATGTGACTGCCTGATGAAATAATATTCCAGGTTATACAATATTTTACACTTTTAACAGGCATCATATTAATCAAATATTCCACTTACTTTTTCGGTATTCGCGCTGCTTTTATTGATGTATTACTGCCGACATTTCACCGCCCAACCTGGGGCCTTCATCAGGGCTGTATGGAAGTATCACTTGTGATGGTTTTCACACCACTCCGTTGTTAGCTAGATCAACAATAGAGTGGTGTGAAAACCGTCACAAGTGATCCTTCACTTCAATACAGCCTTGATGAAGGCCCCAGTTTGGGTGCCGAAACGTCGGTTGTAATACATCGATAAAAGCAGCGCGAATTCCGAAAAAGTAAGTGGGATATTTTATAGATATTCCAAGTTGTTTCCTATCTGGTCTGTCTATGCAACCATATGTAATATAAGCTGGCATTATTTAAAAAGAAAAAAGAAAACTGTGAAATTTTAGAAAATGAAATATTTACAGCAGCAAACACAGTGCAAACAACACAATGTTTTGGGAAATGTATTATGGCCACCACACATGCGCAGTAGAAGTCGAGTGTTTACAGGAGGCTTCACAGATTTAATGGTATTTCGCCTCTACTCTTTTCCTTCCTCCATGGTGATAGTAACACCCATAAATGCTATCATTGGTTTGAAGACATCAGCTGACTTTGGAAAGGAAAGAGAATGGGACAACCAACCCTGACTGAAGAACTTTTTGGAGGAGTGAGAAATTCTTTTGGGCATAGACCCAAGAAACTGGCAAGGAAAGCTAATGTGAATTAGCCTACAGACGACTGTTTATGTGGCAACTTGTTGCTGCAGAACAATGAAGATTTTCTTGATCATTTCATTTTCAGTGATGAATCGTCATTTCATCTATTTGGAATTGTGAACACTCTTAATGTGAATATCTGGAGCAAATGGCTTAGTAGAAGTCAGATTGGCGTAGTAGAAGTATTGGATGAAGTCAGATTGGCGTAGTAGAAGTATTGGATGAAGTCAGATTGGCATAGTAGAAGTAATGGACTTCCACTAAGCCATCTGACCCCAGATGTGAACATTAAGAGTGTCTATTGCTTCTATTAAGCCTGTATAAGAGTGACTTCTAGCTTACAACACCTGAAGCTTTCTGCACCTTATGAAGACAGTATAGCCAGCTGTTAAAACATTGTGCTTTTATGACACTATCCAGCTAAACACCTGTGAAGCTTAAATTGAATTGCTGTTTCCTCAATTGCAATAATGTGAAGCAGAGAACAGCAAGGTGGTGTGCTGCCCCACTGGTATAACTAAGACGCGATTGGTTAAATGAAGTTGTACAGGGCCAGCTGTTTGTTTTAGACCATGGTGGGTAGTCAGTCACAGGGGAGGGAGGGTCCCCTGAAAATGTTATTTGTTTATCTTACATAAAAATAATAATAGTGATAATCAAGTAAACAAATCCATAGAGGCAGAGACTATGAAATGATTGTAAAAAATTATCGTATAATTTATTCAATGTATTTTATATTTTCCAAATAGCTATTATTCAGTATTAAGTGTGCAATGCAAAAACTGCTATGTTTTTTTCTTGTTTGATAATGGACTTATTTAACAATTTTACAAATCAAGTTCCTCAGTGAAGTCACTATATACATGTAATATTGTGATGTTATTGAGTCATTATCTATCTTACAAGGGGAAAAAGCCAATTGTAAAATACAGATTCCATTAATATTATTGTTATATAAGCTCATTGCCAGAGTTTTAATATGGCAAAGCAGTAACATGCACTTCTTTGCCGTTGTTGAGAAAATCGGCATTGAAAAATTTCATTGCATTCAAATACTTTCTGCTCTAGGTAGATTTCAAGGGATGTGTGGTCCAGAGAGCTAGCTCTCTGCCTCATATGCCCGTCATCGCCAGGTTGAATCTCACTGCTTGGCTACATTTGTTTATTTATTCAAATGCGCATACAGATAACTCCCGGCAATCAGTTTCAACAATTGTACATATAATAAGTTTTTAAATGCAGTTTGTTCTGAAAAAACTAACACTTTCGAACTTGATTAAGTTGTATACCAACAAAGTTATATTTTAAAAACAGAAATATTTCCTGTGGTAGGTATGAAATACAAATATGGATACTTGACTGTTACAGTTAAAGGACAGATGTTAATACCTGCACTACAATTGAATGGGAGGGTCAAAAAGAGATGCCATCGGTTTTTCCACAGTAATAGGCATTTCAAAACTTATTACATGCATAATTGTTGAAACTGACTGCTAGGAATTATCTGTATACATATTTGAACAAATAAATAAAGATTTGATCTGGTGATGACAGGCTTATGAGGCAGAGAGTTTTCTCACTGCACCATACACCTCTTGATATCCACCTAATGTAGAAAGTATTTCAGTGCAACATGATGTTTCAATACCAATTTTCTCAATAGCAGCGAAGAAGGGCATGTTACATACATTACATACACCTCTGCCCATGAGCTACCGAGCATGTTGAGTGAGTGGTTAATGCTCTGGCCTTGCATTCATCAGTTCGAATCTCCATCCGGGCATCCAGATTTGGGTTTTCCATGGTTTCCCCACAACCGAGTGTGGTGGTGTAACGGTTAGCATTCTGGCCTCGCATTCGGGAGGACGGCGGTTGGAATCCCCGTCCGGGCATCCAGATTTGGGTTTTCCATGGTTTCCCCAAATCACTCCAGGTGAATGCCTGGATGCTTCCTTCAAAAGGTCATGGCCGAATTTCTTCTTTTTCATTGTCCCCAGTCACATCCTACTCTAACGACCACGATGTCGACGAGGCATAAGGCTGTAATTAAAAAAAAAGTAGCCATGAACTTTTATTACACACAGTATGAATTTAATCTGAATTTTACAACTGGTGGTCTGACCTTAACCAACTTTGCAGAATCAGTTAGGCACAGGCTATCATGTCAGGATATTTTTTTTCAAACATACTGCAACATTAGAAGAGGTGATAGAGGATATGTGATCACTTTGTAGAGATTTCAATAAGGAAAGTAGGGTAGTGACAGTGGAAGGTCCAGACAATAGTACTGCTAGGAATGCAGTTAGTATAGAGAATGACCTGGGGAAGGAATTGAAGGAGGTACAGCATACCAGTGTAGAGCTCATGCATGTCTTGATAGTTGAACCACACAGTGAGGCAGGTAAACGTGGAGAATGAGGTGTGTATTGGAAAAGGCATTAGTTGTGACTTGGGGGGTTATGCCTGTGGACACCATTGGTATGTGGGGTTTCACTATGCATAGCTTACACCTAAATAGATGTTACGAGGAGCAGATTTCTTGGATGAAAAAAAGGAAAACTAGGAGTGTTGGCTCCTTACAGTAGAGAAAGAATGAATTAAAAAGATGAGGTTGTGTGGAGGAATATAAATTCGTATTCACAGTTCAGAAGTGAATGTGGAATGGTTCTTATTAGTGGTGATTTAAATTTACCAGGTGTCAACTGGATAGAATATAAGATTAATAACACAAGGGAACAGAGATTTGCAAACAGTTTAGTACTGGAATGAGGCTTTACACATTTCCTAGAGCAAAACACAAGGGGACCAAACATGTTGGGTACCTTTCTAATAAAACCTGATGCAAATCTTGTGAGGTGTCAGTTAACTGAATGACTAAGTGATCACCATGCAGGTTTGCAGGATATTAGGGTATTTAGTAAACCAGTGACCAAAATTGAAGGAAAAAATAGGTACAATTATATAAGGGCACAAATTTAAAATTGAAGAGATATTTCAGCAAATGGATGGTATCAGCAAATGGAAGGATTGCTCAAGTACATTGGAGTCAACGAGGGAAGAATTCAGAGAGATGATAGAAATGGGTTAGGGAATATTTATTCTAAAACAGAAAATTAAGAGAAGAACAGAACCTATATGATATAATAGAGAGATGAGTAGGCTGAACAGGTTTGTAAAAAGAGAACACTTCATAGTTAAGAAATCTCAATGCAATAGAGGATATTTGAAACAATTAAACAAAGAATTAATAATAGCAAAAAATGTCACTAAAGATGAGTTTATGATTAGTATTATTGGTTCAGGGAGACTGGTGATTGATACATCTAGAAATTTGTATGGCTATATTAGAAAACAGAGGTAAAGGGAGGGTGTCGAAACAATTATTAATAAGGATGCAGAAGCTACTGAGGATCTGTAAAAGACAGAGATATTAAGCAATTGGTTTAATGAGACTATTAGAGTGGAGAAGAATGGCCACATAACTGTGTATTACTAGATCTTTCAAAGACCTTTCACAGAGCAAGCCATAAAATTATCATTGTCATTGGCGATAAGGAGGTGTGTAGAGTGCAGGTTGATGGGTACTTAAGGCAATTGTATAAATGCAGGATGGTCTGTTCTACCGCACATTCACACATAGTATTAGAATCTTCCAGATAGTGCCACCCTTGTCGTTTGAGGTCAACCGGCTACTTTTCGCTCTACCACCAGCGAGAGGAGATTTATATGTGAGTATAAAATCTACTTGTAATATATCTATGACCTTGCCAAAAGCGCTCAGAAATGGGCTTGTTAGGGATAATTTATACAATAAATAATTTTGAGAACGTTTTATTGACAGTAAAGTATCTTTTTAAATTATTCAAAAATCAGTTTCGTAAAAGATGTTAGAATGCAGTTGAAGTTGTTTTCCAAATGTCCCAGATTTGGCCACATCCATTTTCACTAAGAGAACTCACCACGACGATCATTTTATAGTGTATTCCCTAGGCTCAAAAAGATTGTTTAAAAGTTATTACAATTTCAGTAATGTAAGAGCACGTAGTTCAGTGGTATGAAAATGAAAGATTTGGAATATCTAATTAATGCAGAAAGCTATAGCAGACCTTTTGTCACAAGCTGTAGTCAGCACCCATAAGAATGTCCTGAGTATAAATTTTGTAACTAGATAAATTATAAATAGGATTTTTAATAAGGGAGAGACTACTAAAATCCAGAATAAAGGAGAAAAAAATAATTAAGGGAGGTAGGTTAAAATCATACTAATGGGACCATTTATTTTTTTTTAACTGCTTTTCATATCTTTAACAGCGAGGTCTTTAGAGACGGGAAAGGATGGGGGGCAAGGAATTCGGATATGGCCTTTTGAAGGAAGCATCCTGGCATTTGACAGGAGTGATTTGGGAAACCATGGAAAACCCAAATCTGGATGCCTGGACAGGGATTTGAACCACCGTCCTCCCGAATGCGAGGCCAGAACGCTAACAGTTACACCACTACACTCGCTAAAATGGGTCCATATAAAGTTCAAGATTTCAATAAGAAAAATAAGATTTACAGGTTGTATTGTCCAAGGTATTGTTGGTTATATCCTAAAAATGATAACATTATAGAATTAATTTTTAATCCAGTACAACAATCTTTGGAGAGAAATAAGTTAAGATATTTGGAACAGGTTAACGAGACAAGTCCGCAGTATTGTGTAGGGCCAGTCTTCTGCCATATTTATATGAGGCAAGTCTGCGGGCAGTGTGAGAAGGAATTCTACTGTAAGCACAAGTTTTTGTTAGCTTGTGGTGCTGCAATGTAGGTCAGAATATCAACCTGTTAGAACTGGAACGAGTTCATCATGACTGTGGGGGAGTAATTCATCCGATGTCTTATCCAAATTTAATCTATGGTACTGAAAACTGTAAGGTTACTTTTAGAAGAATATAAACTTTTGAAACAGAAACTTCAGTTCCTTGTCTATCATTTACGAATACCTTTCACAATTGGCGTGGCAGCTGTGTAATTAAATCTGATAGGTACCAGAGGCACTGGTCACAACTCAGCTTAGATCAAGCAGTGTGTGCCCAATCCCCTGCATCAAGCTGACTTGACATACTGTAATGTGAGCAGTAGGAAATATCAATAATACAACAGCTGGTTATGTACAGGTATTTCCATTTATTCAGTAATGTACACAATAACCATTGACTTACCTGCTATCAAGACCATACCCCCATTCCAGCCAGATCAGTCTTGACCTGCAACTAATGTTAGAGTCTAGCATATTGCTTTTAACTTCCCTTTAGGTTATACCATCTACAAATAGCTAGCAACACCTAAGCAGGATCATTCTCACCTGTCTTTACTGTAGTGCCATGATGTGTCGACCAGCGAGGCTGCTACCGATGTCTCTGCCCGTCGCCGCCAGTGTCTCCAATGTGATCCAGCTCCAGTGTGATCTATTCGACTACCTGTTCGATATCTGCTCCGTTGATGCACCTCAGTTTGGTTCATCATCCCCACTACCTTTTTTCCAGAGAGGATGTCGACTATTCAATCCCTTGCCTCCTTGGTGCAGTCATTTGATCTGACTATGTTGTTGTTGCTGGAAACCAACTATTCAGTTCATCACCCCACGAACTTGCTCTTTCTTTCTGGCTCAACTGTTTGCAGTATCTGTCACAACTGACCTAGCTCTCTATGATTTCTCTGTAAGAATCCCCATAAATTCCTATAAAACCCTTAGTTCACTGCACCTCCACTTTCTTGGGGTAAAAACTGTTCCAGTCTCTTCAGTTTTTCAACGTAGCTCTAGCCCTATTTTTTACAATACAAAGTTATTATATACATTATATCCCATACAAATTT
The DNA here is from genome assembly GCA_031002005.1 of Vandiemenella viatica. Classification (NCBI taxonomy): domain Eukaryota; kingdom Metazoa; phylum Arthropoda; class Insecta; order Orthoptera; family Morabidae; genus Vandiemenella; species Vandiemenella viatica. Next base: position 19,825,023 of record CM061920.1, on the reverse strand, counting down.
TTTTCTTCTTATATGTACATGCCTTAACCCGATGTGTTCTGTGCATACAATGTCCTCAGTGTACGCTGGTGTCGCAAAAATGCAAGTCTTCTTGGTTTACGCTCTCGACGATTTTGTGACTGTCGGTGTATCGCTTTCCTGGCATGTAGCTGCTAGCACCACATAACAGCTCAACTCAGCCAGCTGACGTCATGCTGATTGTGCAAAGTCACAAGGTGATCCACTGTGATGTCGGCTGAAGTGATAAGGTTGTTCAGTGGCCCTGTCTCTGTGACATAGAACTCCAGTATCCTGCTAACACACTCAAACATTCCTTATGCAGTATTTCTACATGCTCATACCAATTTCCCTCTAATGACTCATTAACACGGTCACTTCAATTTGAGTGCCTCCTTCTATCTCCTACACAGCGTTGTCTCTTTTGTCATCCTCCATTACTGTTCTCCAACTGAAACACTTGTTTGCCCATCTTTTGTAACAGTCACATATACGAGGGTGGTCTGAAAAGTTTCCGACCTCAACGTGAAGATGGCAGCACTCGTAAATAAAAGCTAGTGAATTTTGTTGTTTATCTGTTGACAGTTATTCACCAAAGTTTCAGCCATTTTGGACGTGCAGTTGTTGTGTAACAGTCATTTGAGTGAATTGATGTGAGTGTTTTTGTGAAAATGGCCAAAATCGAGTATCAAGCTGTCATTAAATATTTGTCTACGCAAATCAAAGATGAGTCAGATTACCACAGTGAAATTTTGGGCAGCTGAATTTAAACATGGCCGTAAGAGCTTGGGAGACGATGAACGTACGGGACGTCAAAAAACTGCAATTACCGACGAAAACATCGCCAATGTTCACCGATTGGTGCTAGACGACCGCCGAATTAAAGTGAGAGAGATAGCATAGGTTATGAAAATTTCAAAAGAACGTGTTTGTTACATATTAAATCAACATTTAGGTATGAGAAAGCTGTCCGTGCGTTGGGTGCCGCGTTTGCTCACATTATTCCAAAAACGTGTTCGAATGAACATTTCCAATGCTCTGTTGGCGCAGTTTAGGTGCAATAAATCTTAGTTTTGGCACCAATTAATTACTGTAGATGAAACTTGGATACATCTTTCAACGCCCGAAACAAAAATAGTCCAAACAGTGGACTGCAAAGGGGAAACTGGCTCCAAAAAAAGCAAAAACTGTTTTTTGGGCTGGGAAAGTTTTGGCGACTGTTTTTTGGGGATAGTCATGGAGTTATTTTAATCGATTACCTTCAAAAAGGAAAAACCATTACAGGAGCATACTATGCAGCATTACTTGCAGAAAAATTGCCACATTTTCAGAAAAAGAAAATCTTGTTTCATCAAGACAACGCACCATCTCACACCTCAGCGGTTGCCATAGCGAAAATTCACGAATTACGGTTTCAACTGCTTGACCATCTGCCTTACTCTCCAGATCTAGCTCCAAGCGACTTCTTTTTGTTCCCTCATCTAAAAATTGCACTTGTAGGACAGAGATTTTTGTCAAATGAAGAGGCAATCACCTTTGTGAACAATTATTTTGCAGAGAAAAACGCCGAGTACTATTTGGATGGGTTACAGAGATGGGAGCATCGCTAGGAGAAGTGTGTAGAGTTACAAGGAGATTAAGTTGAAAAATAAAAATTAAAAAATCAGAAAAATGTCTTGTATCTTTGTTAGGTCGGAAACTTTTCAGACCACTCTTGTACCATATTCCATACGCCACAAAACTTATCACTCGCACCGTCTCTCCGTATGATTACCCACCTTGGCATACGGTCCCTTCTGTCCTGCTTTTCCTCTCGCTGAGTAATCTTTCATAGTAATTCTTGCACAAATGTTCTGATTCATTTCAATTCACTCACATGCCTTACTTCAGTTTCCTCAGCCATGTTTGGACTAATCTCTGAAAAGTTAAAGCTCATCTCATTCAGCCACATCACGTGATACATTAGATTCATCCATGGTGCGATATCATCTCTTCTTATCGCCATCCCTAAGACTCTCTCCATTTGCAATAGCACTTGGGCATCATGTGTATGATTGTTTCTTCCTAGCTGATTTCTTTCTAGACAGATCAACTTTCATTACCCCTGGCGCTGGAAACTTATTTCTTCTTTTATTGAATTTCACCAGTCTTCCACGTAATCCCTCCTTGGTTTTAAATATGTTACAATATTCTCTGCATGTATCAGATGTGGTTCAATATTCCATACTATTAGCTTCTTTCTTGAACTAGCATGTCTCCTTCAGTAACCAATCATATACTCTTGCTGCTTTCCTTCACGTCTGCATAAAGCTTGCATCACTGTCCCTGACTTATGACAACTACTGATTCTTTGGCTATCTGCACACCTTGTGCGCTGTACTGGCTGCTTGCTCCTGATTCTGACATAAACACATTCCCTCATCTATATCCACGCACTCACACAGTAATTGATTCCACTGTATCGATTAGGTACATCCGCTTTCCCTGGCAACAGTGCCTCATTATTTATTTTCTTCTTATTCCGCTATCTATAGCTTCTGCTTTTTATTATTATTATTATTATTTCCTCTTGTAGTAGCTTCTCACTTTCCTTCTTCGAATCCTCTTTTTTTTTTCTTCATAATTATTACAAATAGCGATTTCCACTTGCTTCTGCTTTCCTTTTACCTCTGCTTTCTTATAATTCTTTGTAATCTTTACCAATGGAGATTTTGACCTGAAAAATTGGTTCAGTAACCCTTATTTAAGGTTAATTGAAGCCAAAATAAGGCATATTACCCTTATTATTGAATTTTGCGATGATCTTTCATTTCCTTTCTTCAAATACTTTGTTAATAATAACAAACTCCGCTGGATTCCGCTTTTTTTTTATTATTTCTTCTTGTAGCACCTCTTTCTTTAGATCCTTCATTAACAATGACAAAATCACATGCTGCTTCTTTCTTTTATTATTTATTCTTGTAATAATTCTTCACTTTCTATCCTCAAATCGTTCAATTGCTTTCAGGTATTTTATCCCATCTCCCACTTACTAACTTCCCGACATATTTGGGGCTAATTCATGTTTAGTGTTCCACTATGTCTGTATACGGCAAAATGTCTCCTTCAACATGGAAGATATCATAATACGCTGCACACCTCTTCCATTCAACATATTCTTCCCATGGTAATCAACATTGTTTCTTCCTTATTATTCATATTAATTGTATACCCCTGTATACATACTACTGATTTCCCATAATCTACTGTCTCCTTCCATTTCTTCAACCAGTCTTTCCCGATTATATTGTCATAGAGGGTATCCACACCAGCTGAAACCACCTGTATTTTCTGCCACATTCCCAACTCCTTTCCTTCCTTCATCGTAACAACTATTGCACCTTCCATGGGAATTGTTCCTCACGTGATTTCCTTGATTCTGACGCCATTCGTCATTTTGTGCTGCTGTGGTTCCGTTACACACTACAACCTGAGAAGGGTGCTCCTGAGTCTAGAAGAAGCTTAACTGAACTGTATTGCTTTCTTCACACTCTAACTCAGTATAATCATTTCTATTATCACAGCTGCAGTCACTCTTGCTTAGCTCCAGTCTCTCAGTGTCTCCGGACTGCCTGGATTTGCTCCTGCTCTCCTACGGGGCCCATGTACTTGTTCAATACATCATCATTCATTACAGTCCCTGGGATTATGGCTCCATCTGTGACACTTTTACACTTCATCTCCCTATAGGTGTTGCGTGCTTCCATATTGCTTGGCAAATCACATCTTTCGTATGGCACAGAATCTTTCAAATTACCATCCTTTCTACAGTGCCTCCCATATGCCTCTCATCAATAGTCCTCTCCTCCACTGTCACAACTCTCTTATAACTTCTTTTCATTCATCTTCTCACCTTCTGTCTGTTTTTCCTGACTTGCAGTAACCTCTCGCGCACATCAGCAGTGCTGTGTGTGATTCCCTACTTTCCAACAGAGCTGTCGCTTTAGTCTTGACACTGTGGCAATTCCTCATATAGCCAACACTTCTCTATACTGCCTTGTGTGATGTCCAGCCTTTTCAAAGAAATGACGATTTGGCTCTCTCACCTCTTTTTCATCCCTTCCCCTAACTCCATTCGAAAATTCACTTCTTTCTTCCATATTCATTTCTCGCCATTTCCTTCTGTCACTTTTCTAGCACTTCCGTTTTTTTTGCTGACAAGGCAATCTCTACCATCTCGGCTAGGGATAGTGCCGTTCTTCTTGCTCTGAGCACCACAATATTTTTCTTGTCTACTAATCCTTGCATGAACACTACGCATGCCATAGTGTGAATTAATTTCAAAGCTTCTGTCAATTCACTTCCTACTAATTCTCACTGGGATGATTCCAGGAATAAATGCACTATTCCAACCAACTATACTGCCACTAATTCACCTTCTCTCTGCCAACTCACAAACATATCTAATGCATAGTGGCCTACTGTGCGCCTTGGTCCTTAGAGGAGTCCTTTTTTAATTATCTGAGGTGAAATAGGGGGAGGGGGGGGGTTTCCAATGGAAATCTCATGTCTTCTTTTTAATTTAATTAATTAATCTAATTAAAAAAGGTCTACAAACAATGGAAATACTGACTTTAGGAGGGGTATAACCGCCCTGGAAGCAGGAGAGCTAAAAAAAAGTCTCAAAACACCATGAGGTCTCTCAGCAGGATCTCACATCACATCATCACAGGGGAGTACAGAATTTCTGAAAAACACCTCCGGTAATTAATGGACACTCCCTTAGCTCTCTAATAACACTGCTCACACCTGTTTTCAATCTTTGACCCCGTCCTCCTATCAGGGTCTTTATAAATTTCAATAGGATCTCATGATCCTCAGCATCTACAAGACGGAACGACATCTGAAATTCTTCTAAGGCTCCTGTCTCTCCACAAAAAGAATTTGAAACAGGCTTTAATGCTTCAGTTAAACTCACTCGTGACTTCTCTCCTTTTACTATATCTTCTCCTTCAGAAGTATCACTTTTTCCCCCAACTATAGGCATGGTGACAAATGCTACTACTCAATTTTCTGATTGCCCACTGTCACCTTGAGTAGTGCTTACAGATACTCCTTGTTGCCAACAAGCTCCTTTCAGCTTCTCTGCATGCTGTTTTGTGGTGTTTCTGCTTACAGCTGTGTCGACTGTTCGAAGATTCTGCTCATTGATGATTTCTGTAAACTGTATTTTGGGTGGTATTTTATGCCCTGTTGCTCTCTTTGTTCTATACTCATTAGGCCCAAACCTGCTGGAGTATTACACCTACTTTCACACCCAACACTTTCTCGTGCTGGCTGACCCCACACCTGACAACCAATCAAAATCCTACTCTGGTGGACTAGTTACTATTTTTTTCGCTTGCCACTAGTGAAAGGAGACTTATATGTGGTAGGAAACATAATGTGAGTGGTAGGATGCGTCAATAATACACCAGCTGGTTATGTGTAGGTATTTACGTAATATACACAATAACCATTGATTTACCCACTATTAAGATCATACGCCCATTCCAGCCAGGTCAGTCTGGACTTGCGACTAATATCAAAGTGTAGCAAATTGCCATTAACTTCCTATTAGGTTATACCATCTCCAAATAGCTATCAACGTCTAAGCAGGTTCATTCCCACTGCCTTATTGTAGCACCGTGATGTGTTGACCGGCAAAGGCTGAGATCTGCTCCACCATCTGTTTGACCTCTGCTCCATCAATGCACCTCAGTTTTGTTCATCACCCCAATACCTTTCTACCAGACTGGATGACGACTATCCAAACCCTTCATCTGATTACATCATTGTTCACTCGAAAGTGCTGAACAACTTAACCTACTATTCAGTTCATTGCACCACGTGTTTGCACATTCTTTTTGGCTCAGTGGTTTACAGTATCTGTCCCAACTGGCCTAGCTCTCTATGATTTCTCTGTAAGAATCCCTATAGGGCCCTAGAAAACCCAATAAATCCTTGGTTCACCATACGTTCTACACCACATCCTAGCTCTGTTTAGCACTTTCAATGTCTCACATTTCAGATTGCCAACTATGGGTAGCACCTTTGCAGTAGGTAGCAATTCAACTACCTGAGTCAATCTTGCTCCCTACAGATGCAGCCGGACAACTTTCAGCTGTACATCTAAAACAGCCCTTGTCATCAGGAAGCTATTCCTAGATTTCAGCCATTGTGTGGGTAGTTGATGCCCAAATAATGAGTAAGCAGCATTTGGATTAACCTTATTTCTTTCAAACTCTGCAGCTACTTCCCAACTTATATGAGGAGGAACAATTCCTACTGTATCGTGTAGATTTTAAATTGGCATGGCTCTGAGGCAATCTATATTAATTCTGCAGGTTTCATGCAGTGCTACATTTACTTGTTTGGTACAAGCAGTTGTGTACAAGATGGGACAGGCATGTTCCACAAGTTAATAACACAGGACAGAGCTAATGTTCGGAGCACTGCAGGATGTGCACCCCATACACTTCCTACGAGTTTCCACAGACTATTGTTGCAGACTGAAACTTTGCTTTTTGTGTTTAAACAGTGGTTTAAAACATAAAAAAAGAACTGAGGAACCAATATAGTATAACTCTAAGATATTTTAGATTGAAACAGTTGTACTGGTTCTACATCCTTCCATTGAACCTTCAGTTTCCTGTTGACATGTCTGTTTTGTATATGGAAGACTCATAGCTGAGTTTGGATGGATTCACTTCACAGTAGCTTGTGGGAGAGTGTAAACCATTACATAGACATTCTTCCACTGTTCCAAAATGTTTGGCTTGCATTGGTACTACTAAATAATATGCACAGAAAAATTTTGATTCATTTATGGCAAGGTTTGATCGTTAGTGTAAATATTGAATAACATCAGGGCCAGAATACTCCATTGGGTCAACCCATCATTTTGTGTTCTATTTCACTTTTGCTACCCTCAAATTGGATGAAAAACCTACAGTTTTAAAGTGAATTTGATATTGTTTTCTGTAAACTCAAAGTCGTCTGTAATTTGATGTGCTTGATACAACAATATGGTGTTCAATGCTGCAAAGAGAACAGCAAAAGCCATTCCTGTGATCAACACAAGCTCAATAGTATCCTCAATGTGGTTTAAGGACTTGTGTGGTGCGATATTTTTTTTTTGGTCTGAAACCCATTTGCTGGTGAATCAGTTTCACCTCAATTTTTGAGCTCAGTCGATTGACAACATGTTTTTAGGGGTGGCATAACAGAGAAATAGGACCATAGTTTTTAATGACAGAATTTTCCAGATTTTAATATGGCAATAACATCCATTTCTTAAGTATCTGTATACCTCACAGGCAGTTGTTATAAAGATGCTATTTCATTACTTGAGTCAGGTGTAGGTGTAAGCAAGTATTCTATGGAACTACACTTTGAATGCTGTGTTACTAAAGTAGAATATGGTAAGGAAGAGCTCATAGTAATAGCAATTTACAGAGCCCCTCAGGAAATTTTAAACTATTTTTATCTCAGTTAGGGTCTTTGCTACCATGTTTCACAAATAACAAATAGTTTTATGTGGAGATTTTAATGTTGAATTTCTAAATCACAGCAATGAGAAACTAGATATGGAAGCCTTGATGTTGTCTTTTAACTTAACAGCACTTGTAAATTTCCCTCATAGAATACAAAATAATAGCAGGACTGCAATTGATAATTTTTATGGATATTTCTCAGTACAGTAATTACAACATACTTCCAGTAATAAATGGTATCTCAGATCATGATGCCCAGCTGTTATGTATCAAGTCCAGAAACACTATTAAACAGGTAAAGAAAAGCTGGGTATACAGAAGAAATAAAACATTTCATAGATTCCTTAAATAATAAACAATGGTCAGAAGTGTACAATACACAGGGTGTTAATGCAAAATTTGATTCATTTCTCAATATATTTCTAACACTTTTCAAAGGAAGTTTCAAAAAATGGAAAGTTGTCAGTACTCCAAACAATGAACTGGGTAAGGGATGGATAACAAAGGGTATTAGAGTATCTTGTAAAACAAAAAGGAACCTGTACTTGAAAGTAAGAGAATACACTGAAAGCACATTATAAACTTTATTCTAAAATACTAAGAAAGGCCAAGAACCGGTATATATCAGAGAAAATAGATAACTTAGGCAATGAGATGAAAACTATATAGAATATAATAAAAACTGAAACAGGAAAATCTGTAAATCATTCTATAGACATAAAAATAGAACAAAATGGATCTGTTCATAGTGAAGTAGGGGAAGTTTGTGAAATATTTATCAAACATTTTACTTCGGTTGTAGATAAATTAGGCATAGAAAAGGAATCCCCACATAGTGCCTTAAGGCTTCTTCAGACTGCTTTCCAAAATAGACTTGTGGAGATGCAATTGCCACCAGTAAAACAGACTCAGAAATAAATAAACTCATAAAACAATTAAAACCTAAAAATACTTCCAGCTATGAAAAAATTACTAAAAAGATGTTAAGATTCTATCAATGATGTACTTGCCCACATTTGCAATGAATCTTTAATGCAAGTTTGTATACAAACAGACTAGAATATCCAGTTGTAAAACCGTTGTTTAAAAAAGGAGAAGCAACATGTGTAGATAACTATCATCCCATTTCATTACTTTCAGGATTCTCAAAGATTTTTGAAAAAGTCATGTATTGTAGAGTAATAAAACATGTTATGCAAAATAATATCCTCACTAAATCCCAATTTGGGTTCCAAAAAGGATCATCTATAGAAATGGCTATATATTCATTTTTAAATAACACATTTGAGGAACTTAATAATAAAATGAGTCGTGTAGGAATATTTTGTGATCTTGCAAAAGCATTTGACTGTGTAAATCATAAATTACTTTTGAAGAAAATGGAATACTATGGTATTTATGGAACCGCAGGTAAATGGTTTAAAGCATAGATGGAAAGTCAAATGAAAAAATTTTCCATTTTTGATTCTAAAATAAGTAAAGATGCTTCATCAGACTGGGAGAAAATAAGACATGTAATTCCAGAAGGTTCTGTCCTAGGACCCCTCCTCTTTTTGTTGTACATCAAAGACCTTCCTGGAAACTTATCTGACAAAGTTAAGAGTGTTTTATTTGTAAATGACACTAACCTGACTGTGAGAAAAACACCAAACAGCAATCTAGAATTTAATGTGAATGAAGTACTTAGTGAAGAAGCAAATTGATTTGAGCCAAATTCATTAAAATTAAATTTTGAAAAAAAAAAAAAAACACATTATATTAGGCTCAAAACAAAAAATTATTCACAGCCAGATTTACAAATAAGCTATAAAAATAATACAATATTAGAAACAAAGAGTATAAAATTCCTTGGTATTAAAATAGATGAGAAAATCTGTTGGCACGAACATATCATTTCACTACTGAAGAAGTTAAGTAGTGCCACCTTTACAATATGAACAATTTCTCAAACAGCAGATCTAGAATTAACGAAACAGGTGTACTCCTCATATTTTCATTCAGTTATGTCATATGGCATAATTTTTTGGGGAAACTTCACAAAGTAAAAAAGTTTTCTTAGGACAGAAGAAAGCTATTAGGATGTTGTGTAGGGTACAACCAAGAACTTCTTGCAGACAACTTTTTAAAAAACTCAATATTCTTACAATGACTTCTCATTATATATATTCTCTCATGTGCTTTATCATAGATCATTTTAACCTGTTTACTTCTAATTCACAGGTACACAATTTCAATACAAGAAACAGAAATAACTTGCACAAAACACAAACATCTCTGTAATTAGTATAAAGAGGAGTTAATCATTCTGGTATACATCTGTTTTTTAATTAAATTAAATTGCAATTCCCTAAACACCCATCTTCCCCCTTTTCTGCATCCACCTACATTTACCCTTTACAAATTTTAACCATAAATTCTTTCAATGTTTTCAGCTTAGTTTTCATCAGTTTAAGAAACTTCCCAAGTAAATAAATCAGTTTGCAGATAATAAAGATATATTTAAAGAAAAACTGAGAGATTATCTTATTGGCAACTCCTTCTGCTCCATTCATGAATTTGAACAAAGTAATTAATTGTTTTTTCTATATGACTCTAGCAAAATTCAGTTGTAAAAGTTAATGTTTATTTTTATTCTCTTTGTAACATATAATTGTTTTACTATGATTATGATTCATATTGTATGTATGAGTATTAACCATAACATGTTTCACATCCCAGAGGTCCTTCCTCAGCAGGGATCCATGAAACAAGATTGATAAATAAATAAATTCCCCCTTTGCCATTCTGTAATAGCTGAAATGCTATTTGGTTGGATATTACTTAGCATGTGAATTGGTTTCACATGGGTCATTGTTAAGTCTTTTCAGAAGTGGCCATGCCTTTTGTTACATTTAGTCTATGTGAATGGTTAACTAATTAAAGTTATATTTAGAAATCCTCTGTTTTGACATGTCCTGTGCAATTACACTTGTAATCCCATTATGTATGCTCATAATTATATTGTTGCAGCAGTAGATTTAACTTTGTTTTATTCCTTTACGCCTCATCAATGTCGAGATCATTGGAGATGGAAAATGACTCGAGAAAAGTAACATGAAGGAATTCTGCCATGGCCTTTTTAAGGAAGCATTTGCCTGGGGTGGTTTGGGGAAACCATGAAAAACATTTATTTAAAACATGTTTCCCTTTATATTGTCAACTTGTCACATACTTAGGAGATTAATTTTCTTTTAGTACAGTTAAGCATTATTTAACTGCCATCATCATTGTAGCAATTAGTTAGATTAATTGTTGATGAAGGACTAACTTATGTTTTAATGACTAACAAGAAATATACACATGATAAATAAACTTGGGAATATAAATATTTTACTGCAGACATTATGATAGATGATAAGTCTATGAGCAAACAGAGCTAACAGCAAACAGAATTTGGACTAAGTTCATGATCTAGTTAGTACACAGTGTTACCAAGTGTGATAGTAGTGAAGATGCACCAGCCATCACCCTACCTGGAGGGGCAACACAACCTTCCCAGACACCATACAGTGCCATTTTGCCATGGTCAGCTGCTTATAATGGTTTCTGACACCTGAAGATGGTAAACAATTCTATACGTTACTTTTGCCCCTCCAAAATAAATGTGACATCCAAGAATTCCGTGCTGATCAAGCTAGTTAAATCAGTCAAGTGGTCTTTTGTAGTTTGGCTCTCTCTACTGGTATGACCAGTCAGTTTATAAACCAAATAGCACTAATTTTTGGCAACTGTATGTGGGGCTTCACAATCCTCAATGTTTCTGATAATTTTTTGAGCTATTATTAATTGGGTTTTAATTATTTCACCTAAATTTTCATTACAATTTTTGGCTATTCAACTAGTGCTTTAAAAATCATGAACTGTTTCAGACAGATCAATTTCTTTGTCATTAGTAGAATATGCAATATGTTTTCAGAATTCCAGTGCAATGATGACAGTAGCAGAACAATATATCCCAACTGAATAATTATTTTGTTTATGATGATAAAAGCCCTGTAAGCTGTTTGGCAGATAATTCCTATTTTTCAACATTTGTTTTTGTAACACTTTACAGTATAATGTTTCACAAGAGAGTTGACAATTTAAATGTGACATGCATGTTTCTGAATGAGATAGTCTATTGCCTGTTAATTGAAATGTTGACTTTTTTAAATTCAGCATTAAAAAAATTGATATTGGTTGGTGTTCAGTGCTTTTATTGATATTTGGTCGAAGTTTTTTGTCAATTAATTATTTTTCGGGAGGACACATGCCATGGGATGAAGATAAATGCAAAGAAGAGTCAGCTTATTAGAAACACAAATAAAAAACAAAAGGTTAATTATGAATATAAGGTGGGGAAAGAATTGCTTGTTGAAGACTTGAAATGTAAATATCTTCGCATTACTTTTGATAACAAGCTTAACTGGGCTGGACACATTGGACAGGTGGTAGGAAAAGGTTTCAAAATTCTGCACTTGTTGGAGAGAGTGATGAGGGGATGTACAAGAGAAGTAAAGGAATTGGGTTACAAAACTTTGGTGAGACCATTGCTCGAATATGGTAGTGTAGTATGGGACCTTCATTTTACGTATCAAATACAGGAGTTGGAGAGGGTGCAAAGAAGGGCTGCTAGATTTGTTTCTGGAAGTTATCGCAGAATGCAATCAGTGACGGATATGATAAAGGAGCTGAAATGGGATTCATTGCAAGACAGGAGAAGGATGAGGAGGGTCTTGGGAGTGTACAGGGCATATACTGGCGATGAGGCATGGAAAGATATTGCAGTAGGTATGAAAAGTAGTGCATGGAAGGGAAAAGATGACCATGACCACAAGCTGGCACTCGATTTCAGGCACAAGGGTGTGGGAAGATTCTCTTTTTCAGGTAAGGGTGTCAGGGATTGGAATGAGTTACAAAGAGAAATGATGAATAATTTACCGAAAACTTTGAAAGAATTTAAAGATAAAATTTGTAGAGGGCAAATGTAGGTGGGGTGCAGGATAGGGGGAAGATGGGTGTGTAGGGAAATTGCCACCGGAGCCTGTGCTCCATTGCAATTAAATTAAATTAAATTTTATCAACTTGATTCTGTTGATTTTATCTGAGAAACAATCTTTTAGAAAAGCACATAAGGTAGCTGGTAGCTTCATATCCTGAGTTTATAGCATTTGTTTTTTTAGTACAGTATGGAATGACATTAAGAATACATAAATGTGAAACACATGTTTCTTGATAAATCAAACACTTAACTCTACAAAATAAAACAAGAAATTAGAATTAATATATTCTTCTCTGGTGACTAGCCGAGTGAGCAGAGTGTTTTCAGATGATATTTCGGTGATTGGATTCTCTGTTGCCATCTTCTGGTGAAGTACAGGATGTGGCAGAAGGCTGGCATCTTTATAGCATCAGAGATGGCTGAAGGCGCGTGAGGTAGATGTGCACGCAGCTGATTTCCTGACTCGCCTAGGTTGTGGAGTGGGGGAAGTGCCGGCAGGTGCCAGATATAGCCTCAGTTGGTTTGCGACTGCTGTTGTGTGTATGCCTCACCATGCTGGTGACGTACTGCATCAGTGACTGGTGTCCAAGCTTCACTTAGTTGGTACCCTGAGTCCCAATTGACAAGATTGGGCATGATGCGAATTTCAACTTCTTCAGTTAGAATATTCTCCAAGAAGTTTCTTGTGTTTTCAAATCAAATCCATGGCCTTGTTGAAGGCTATGTTCCACCACCACAGATTTCTCACTCTGCCCCAGACACACGTGTCAGACATGTTCCAGACATCACTAGTTTATGCACCGTACCTTCTGGCCTATGTATCTTTTTCTGCATTCAAGTGGAGCATGATTATCCTTGAGGAAGCGCAAGATATTCTTCAATTTCAGTGGAGGTAGGAAGATGGTGAACAAGGCCCCATCTTCGACTTTAAAAACACAATGATGTTGGCATGCACCAGAAACTTCTGGAACAATATTCTAACTGAAGCCATGGAAATTCGCATCACGCCCAATCTTGTCAATCGGGACTCTGGGTACCAACCAAGCGAAGCTTGGATGCCAGTCACTGATGCAGTACGTTGCCAGCATGGCAAGGCATGCGCGTAATGGCAGTCGCAAACCAACTGGGGCCACATCTGGCACCTGCTGGCTCTTCCCACACTCCACCATCTAGGCGTTGATTGAGTCAGCCAATTAACTGCGCGTGTATTATGCCACTTCTGAGGCTATAAAGATGCCATCCTTCCACCGTATCCAGCACTTCACCAGAAGATGGCAACAGAGATTACGATCACCAAAATATCGTGTGAGAACACTCTGCTCATTCGACTAGTCACCCGAGAAGAGCTCAAGATTCTCAACGCTGAGAGAAACTTTCATCTTAAGTAATTAGAAAATAAACATATATGGAAATTGACATCAGAGTATGTGATCCACAGCCATTAGATCATGTCCATTGCATAACTATTTTTATTTCAGGTTTGACTCTCCCCTTTTCTTAAATCACCAATCATACTGCCACATTACAAGTATTTATTAGTTCCTCTTTGAATTACACCTTGTGCAAAAGTGCACTCTAAGATCAGTGATGAATTCACACTTAAACACTACAAGGTTATTTTGATTACATATTTTTGCTGCCATTTTAATATTCACTTGATAGTTTGTTGTTTCACAAAAGAAATGAATAGTAGTCATTTGGTTTGTTCTGTTATATACTGTTTAGTCGAGACTTGAGAAGGTAGTAAGTTATATTACCATTATTTACCACTGACTTTAAAAAGCTAGTATTTCTTCAATAGTGGTTAATAGTTTCAGTAGGAAGACTATGCCTCCAGCCAAGATGAAGTTGCCTGCTTAATGACTGAATTAAATCATTTAACTGTGGACGATCAGCTATGTTAAGGTCTTCCATAGGATCAGCTGTATGATCATAGAGTTCTTTTGCTACAACATTTGACCAATCAGGCTGAAAAGTTCCTTTATTAAAAAGCACCCATTCAGTGTAACGATGCCTATATGTTCTCATTGAGTAACCCATATATGTTATTTCTTTTAAGTGTGGTTTGTCACTATTTGGTTTCACTGTTGGAAAAAGACCAGGGCGTGGATATTGACTAAATGCTGCACTCTTCCATTTCTTCTCTATTCCCTGAAAATAGTTTAAAATAAAGCATATAAAATAAGTAACAATATTTATGTTGACATAGTTACTAATAGATACTAATAGTAACTAATCATGATTTAAAGTATCAAGAAACAAATAGAAGAAAGATAAACTATTGCTGCCTCACTATGGTTATATCTCAGGAACTTAGTAGATAGTAAGATAATTAAAATTAACAAACAATGCTCGTTATATGACATACAAAAACACACATTCCCTGTATTCTAAAGCCTTTTTCCTCCTTTGGTGAATGAAACTGGAAAGCTGCAAATGAAGGATATGAAGATCCTTCAACCATTAAACATTATTATAATACTTGTATTGAGGAGCTACTTTTGTTTTGTTTATTAGTACATAATACTGATGGAGTATATCCTGAGCTGGAAATTTATACACACACTTACTATTACATTTCATGAATTAATCCTTTAAATAACTGATTGACATATCTCTTGATAATTTTTTCTAGCCTATGAGTGCAATCCACACTACAGAAAATTAAGCATTTAATCAAGGGATAGATTGTCTTCATGTCCATCTCTTCCCTTCCATGAACCATTATTGATTCTTCTACCAATTTTATTAAACATATTACTACCAATATATGCTTGTCTTGTGGTGGCTGATAGGCTTGTTTTGTTTAATAGATACAGGGAAAGGAAAGATGCTTTTAATCAGCAAATCTTAAAAACAAAAACTGGTAGCTGGGAGGCCTGTGTCAGATCCAATCTTAGATCACATCCCTGGGGCATTCGCTATAAGATATATGGAAAAATAAGGCCACCTAAGACGTTAGCCATTGTGATGACTGAGGAAGGTATCATGGCTAAAAACTGGACTACAACAGCAGAGGAATTATTAAGGCAGCTACTAACCGATGATGAGGAAGGTAGTGAAACTGACTCTTATAGAAACACACAGAGTGATTAATCTCAGGTTTACACAACTGAATCAGGAGGGGACGACATAACAGTAGAAGAGGTAGTAAAGGCTGTGAACAGTATTCGTGAACAATCTGGTTCTGCTGGAAATGCCAGATGGACAAGGAATGGTAGACTGTTTCCAGGATAAGAACAGTGGAAGGAATAGTATTGTGAATACAGAAAGATGTAAATAATAATAATAATAATAATCATACCCATCCAAGATACAGCATCCGTAGCTGGGGTACTATAAAATAAAAATCATGTAATTGATAGTCAAGGAACTGAAAAGTTTTCAAAGCTGGAGCCAGGCCATGTGAACCATGGAATTTGCAGTGGTCAGTAGTGTGGATACAGCAACTAGCAAGCAGGGTTAATGCCATACAAGCGACGTGCGTATTGAGCACAAATCGATACAAATGAAACTGGGCAATGTTCTGACTACTAAAGGAATAAAATTATCCAGTGGCATCAAGGAAACATGTGGAATTTTACTATTCCTTCAATGTTCAGTAATATATATCGTTTAAAAAACAAGTCCCAAATTAATAATAACAGAACTTCGGTAACACACGAACTGGCTCAAGGCTATGGAAATGAAGCAGGCAATGCATAATGTACGCATGTAGAAAATGCACTAGAAGTCAAAATAGTTACCCTTGTAATGTACATGTTCAAGGATGATACAATTGTTTAGTACTCTAAGGAGCTGAAGCTTAATAAAGATTGTAAAACCCAGTAGACATTCACAATGTATACGTGTGTGTTTGTGTGCATCTTTAAAAATTGTCGTTAGAAGCTCACTGAAATACAACCTGATGTAGCTTTGGTACATAGAGCATAGCACAATTTTGTAATGTATCCACTAAAAGAAAGTTAATATAATTGTGTATTCACTAACTGGCTAACAACTGTAAGCTCGCATTGTATTTGTCAAATAACTACCAATGTAAATATTGTAATGCAACTACTAACTGACTACCATCTGAAACAATTATTGTTTTAATATTTGATAATTTGGAATAGGTTACCAAGAGAAATTATGAATAATTTTCTAAAAACGTTGAAAGAATTTAAAGTTGAAATGTGTAGAGGGAAAATGTAGGTGGGTGCAGGAAAGGGGGAAGATGGGTGAGTATGGAAATTACCACAGGAGCGTGTGCCCCATTGCAATTAAAATTAAAAAATAAATTATGTACAGTTACCAATTAGCTAAATGAAGTTAAATAATATGCTAATTCTTTACATAGAATTTTCTAACAGTGTAAATCGTAAACTGTTAATGTGGTTTCACTAGAAAATAGGCTTGGCCTGCCTCTCACACTGACAGGAGACTGTGGAGGCTATCCAGTAATCCAAAGAGCTGAGAAGCCAGATAGATTAATAATGCAACCAGCTACACACAAGGGTGGAACCTTTAATAGATAATAAACAAATGAATGTAACAGGGCCTAATTTATTATTTAGATACTAGACTGTATGGATGTGAGAGAAATTTTTTTTTTAAGTGGCAACCGTAGGCAGCGCCATC
Source organism: Vandiemenella viatica (assembly GCA_031002005.1). Classification (NCBI taxonomy): domain Eukaryota; kingdom Metazoa; phylum Arthropoda; class Insecta; order Orthoptera; family Morabidae; genus Vandiemenella; species Vandiemenella viatica. The sequence continues at coordinate 19,807,872 of CM061920.1, read as the reverse complement.
AGATTGGTTGAGCACCTCCGGTGTTAATCCGAAGCTTCACTGCATTCGTCCTGCTGAGCTGGTTCTCTTCGATGGTGTTCCTTTGATCCCTGGTTAGCTTTGCTCATTTGAGTTGTAAGGCTTCCATCAACTTCTTGACATCTCAGATGTCCCACTGCCCCTTGCACAGTCATCGATACCAGGCTACACCATACAACCTGAGTGCCTTTCTTCAGGATGACTGGGTACTCATTCAGGTTCATCATTCAAACTGGCATTGGTTCCTTGATATTGATGGCAGCTCTCCCCAATAAAACCCCTCACAAATTTCTTCAATCACAGGTTTGATGAGCCCAGTTGCCTCACAGTCATGGCCGTCCAGTTGAACCCTGATCACATTGTCGCTTCTGGGATGGAGGAGTGGTGGGGGGGGGGAGGGAGAGAACTTCATCTGCACTCAGGACCATTTGCACTGCTCCTTCAGTCTGTATGTGAAGGATAATTTCTTCATTGTGGAATCCACGTTTAGTCCAAATTTGGTAATAACATCAATGCTAAGGATGGCTTTATCAGCAATATCGGCCACTATCACTCGTTGGTTGATCTTCTTGCTGAACAGTCTGAAGCTGACATTGATTTGATTGTATGTATTTGTAGGCTCAACCGTCACTGTCTTCAGCAGAACTCGTGTTGGCTGGAGGACTCCTTTAATGGTGCCTTTCTTCATGATCATGGTAAAGGCTCCAGTATCTATGAGCATATTACGTTCCATGCCACTGATGATTCCATCCATGAAGAGACTTTGTGTCTGAAGCATTAAGGAGATAATCTTCACCACTGGCCTGATCCTGGTTCTTGGATTTGTCCAGGGATTCTTCCTCATTGATGCTTCACAGCTGTGTGTTTATCCATGACATCTGCATGGTGCATCGAATTCCAAAGCACACGTCAATGCATCTGTAGATGAGCAAGATGGAGATTTTGTTGCAGTTCCGGGTCACTCATGCGCTTGATGAAAGTTCCTACAGACAAGCACTCACTGAAATCATTCAGGGCAGAAGGGTAGGTCACCCAGCCAAGATGTGTGATGTCCGCCTCGAATTCCTGCAGTGTCTTTCTACATTTATGTTGTCTGTTAACCAGCTGGCTATGGTGGATTGACTGCAGATATTTGTCTCCATACATCATTTCCAGTCTTGCCACCAAAGATGCGTAATCTTTTTGCTCTTTGTCTGGAATAGTCTGGAGAATAATCAGAGTGTCACCTCAGAGAGTGGTTATCAGGCTAAGGGCTTTATTTGCTTACATCCATCCATTGGCAGTTGCTGTGGCCTTGAACTGCTTCAGGTACATGGACCTTAGAGTATTCCCATCATACGTGTGGGGTTTTATATGGACAAGTAGTAGTTCCAGTTGCTGGTTTTGTTTCGTTAGTACCTGTTTTCATGGTCTTCTAGAGGGAATTAATTTTTCTTTGATGGTGGTGGTTTTTAATTGGACATCCCTTTCAGGTTTCTCAGGCTCCTCTTTGAATGCTGTAGATTTTTTGTTAATTCTATCTTTTAATTTCTCTTTTAACCGCTGGTGAATTTTGTCACTTTACCTTCAAGTAAACTTTAATTTTCAGTTTGGTTTCTGTAAATTTCCCCCATTTTCTCTTCCAGAAATCTGGAGCTTTTGGCCCAGTTCTTCAACATCTCAGCAAGAGCCATTATATTTGTAGCTATTTCGAACAAGGGAGTCTGCAGATTCTTACCTTCAGCCTCCACAGCCAAACAAACTTGCATCTGCAAAGTGGTCTTGCTTCCAGTGGTATACGGGTCATGCTCTTCCTGCTCCAGTTCAGTTACCTTCAATTCACTTCATTTTACTCCCACGGTAATCATGTTCACAGGAACAAACACCGTCACAAAATTCACAAATAAAATCACATCCATAGCCGATTCTTTATCCAACATCTAATACCATTTGTTGCGATCCATGGGTCAGTTTCTCAATTAATTAACACTGAATTCCTGATTCTAATATTTATTAAACAGTTAAATCTAATATTATGGCTACAAACAATATTCAGAAAGAATATCCTACAGTATATATGTGGTGTGCTCATACAATAAATCCTAGGATTCCAATAGTGGCCATAACATAAATTATTCCTAATGTTCCAAATGCTTCAATTTTTCCTCTTTCTTGACATGCAATATGAGAGATTATACCAAATCCTGGTAAGATAAGAATATAGACTTCTGGATGCCCAAAAAATCAGAATAAGTGTTAATATAAAATTGGGTCTCCACCACCTGCAGGGCTCAAGAATGATGTACACTACAATAGCCCAGTCCACCACTATTCACACAGTACAGGCTTAGCTGTGCAGTCCTTCACAAGACACCACTACGCCCGAAGCTCCCACTCTCATGTGTCTCACATTTCTGGAGGTTTCACACTGAAATATTGTTAAATGTGTTCATCCTTGTTATGATCACAACTGGTGTTATGTATTTATCTCTGCTAAGAAATAAGTTTTGTTTCTCTATATGGTACTTTCTTATTTTCACTGCGTAAAAGCAATTTGATTCATTGTCACTATGTTATTTATAAAAAGATTGTGCTCATGGTCATCTTTTCCATTCAATGCACTACTACTAATTCTTTGACCAAAACCTTTCAAGGTCTCATTACCAACATACACCTTTCTAACTCTGTATTTCAATGACTCTCAATGCAGCTCCTTTATCATGTCAGGTACTGACTGGGCACTGCTATAATTTCCACAAACAAATCTAGCTGCTCTTCTTTGCATCCCTTTAAACACCTCTAATTGATGTCCAAGATGTACGTTCAAAACTATACCACCATATAATAACAACAACCTCCACAGATCACTGTTGACCTATCAAACAGTCTCACACACACTCATCATCAGGGATATTCACCTCTCTAATTTATACACATTATAACACTACCCCTTTCTTAGATCTATTCACCCTGGACAGATGGTGCAGTATGGCCTCAGAACTTTGTCAGCCTGTCAATGTGAGCAACCTTCATTCGACCATATGACAACTCTCTAGAGTGGTACACAACATCATTAAGTATCTTCACCATTTCTGCAAAAGATGTCTCGAGCAGTGTTTAATTTTGGTGAGTTAACATCATCCTCAACTTTCACTAAAGCAGAGACTGACCCAATCTTGTTGACAATGTCATCTTTTTCAAGCAATCCTTTGTGATCCATCAAGACCACTATTCTTAACTGCACTGTTCCATTTTTAGTAGGCCTTAGAAAATTATCCCATATAACTTTACCATTGATGCACTGGTTCAATAATCTGCACACAGTCTTCACAAGCTTTAAGTTTCACTTGGCACTCTGTAGAGGATTTGTTCAATTTTATGGTGATCTGATAACACTGCTTAGCTTCTAACTCTAACTGTGTTAACTACTGTAACTGGCTTCATACTTTTTTGTCTCTGTTGCTATGTAAGCTAGATCTGAATCACTTAGAATGGCAACCACCTTCATCAGAATAAATAGTTATAAAGGAATCACAGGTGTTCACTAACTATTTAATGAAAAATTAAAGTCATTGGATGTGTTGATTATATTCTGAAACTTGTTCCCAGTTCTGATACCAGTTACAGTCAATTGTCAAAAATCATCTTCGATCACTAAGAAATATCAAGTTCAACTGATGACAACAAGCTCTCGGTGCAACCAAGAATTTGTTGCTTTAACCCCCTCTTCAAATAGATAAGAATAGAATAGAATTTACAACATAGTTAATTTAAATTCAAGCTTCTAAAGGTTCTCCAAATGAAAATCAGAATTTGCAAACCACTTCGCCTGCCATCATCAGTCTATAAAAAAGAGCTTTATCAACATTTTCTCCCTTATGATTTTTCCCAAATAAGCTGTATTCTAGCCATAATTAGGCTCTAATGTTGGCTCATGATGTGAACCTACAGTTTTGTATTCTTTCTTAATTATTAAACTTAGTTAGTACTTTGACTCATACTTTGTTTCTCAAATCCTACCCAATCTTATTTTAATCCTGTTTTATGGATTATGGTGGTTTATTCATATTAAATCACAAATTGAAAGTAAACAATTAACACGAGCCTTTGTCTTGGGCCAATTAACTCAAAAATCTGCATTTTATCATCTTAAAATTACTTAATTAGTATGTCTTGTTTCCTATCCTATATCCTAATTTGCAACACTTCCCAATTTATCGCTGAATTGAAGGTTTATTTTGATGTTAAGTGTGTTTTCTAATGAAGTAACTACTTTTTTGTCCTGCACACTTCTGAGCTAAATATCAATTAAAGTACTTATCTATCAAATCATTTAATCTACTCATATCATTCTCTGAACTTTCAAGGTTAACACAAAAGTTATTTCACTCTACCCTGCACCTGTATTAAGAAAATTATACTCGTTTCTTTTGATGGCATGCTCTACAGTCACCATGGAAAATCATTGATAACTTGCTAAATCCTTATCCTTCTATTAAAAATTGTATTAGTTCTTTGAATCCCCTACTTTTACTATCTCATTTTCACATTTTCTGACTTTTTACTAGTGATTCTTAAAACATAGAATGAATGTTGTACTTAAAATTCTTGCTAATCTTCCTTTAAGATGATTTGGATGTTCAAAGCTTTTCTTACAATGCTAATTAGTTCCTCATCGTAGTTATTATGGCATTTCATTAGTCCAACTCAGTTTACTTACATTCTGTTTACTTTTCCTAACCTGCTTTCATTACAGACTCGATACCACTGTAAGCTTTTCTGCATGCCTAGGAAACTGAATTCTGAATTTACTGAAATTGTAACTCAGTTTGCTACTATGGCATTTACTACATTTAATTTCATTGTTCTACATACAAAGGAAGTTCCTAGTTTTCATAACTCATAACTTTGCTCTAAAGATAGTGTAACACACCACTCTTGCTTAAGAAATTGAAGCATAAAATCAGTCATCAGATATTTTAGCTATCAGAAATGTGCATAGAAAATTCAGTCCTTCAAACTGTAAGCTGGCAACAATTTTCATAATAACCATTGGAATTGACTACCCCATGACTGTTCTTAATGCTAGGTTGGTTTTCAGTTGCATTGTTTCTTCATTCCATCTCTCTCACTTCAGAATGGATTCAAATGCACCTGTATCCACAGTATTCTCAAACTCATGTTTCTTTGTTAGTGCCAACATGAGTAGGCTGTTTCCGCATTTCTGGATGCAGGAAATAGGATCAAATGTAGGATAAGCCTTCTGAGTAAGAACTAGTTTTCAGCCTCTCCTACTAGTTCCCATCGATTTCTCGATTCTAGATTCCTGCAGAATTCCTTGGTATGTAATTCTTACCAGTGGACTAACAAATAATGGTTTGCCTGGGCTTGGAGCAGTTCATGCACATAAACCTTTCATGATGATGCTGAGTATTACTCTGTAACCACCTTATGTACTTGCTGTTATGGTTTCACCATCCTCTTGAAAACGTCCACAATTAGTGAATGTGCAAGAAGTTCCTTGAAGTAAGTGTTGCAAATGTTTAACATCAAGGTCACTTATTACAGCAGAGTAGTTGTCACAAATCAACTTGCTTGTTGCTTATTGGTCACATATGGAGTTGCAGCATGTGGTTAGTCATTTAGTATGCACCTGAGTTTTTGTCCAGGTTGTTGAATGTGATTAATTGAGTTGCCCATGCAGACCATCTCCATATGGTCATCACCAAACTTTTTTGTCAACAGCAGCATAATATACTGATAGTCATTCACTATTTGTGCTGTGATAAACTGAACAATATCAACAGACATCCCCCTAATCAACAAAATTAATGCTGCTGCCTTCTCCATTAGCATTAACCACTGCACTTTGCAGCTGCCTCAAACTGTTTCTTATATGTTGGCCAAGCTATTTGGCCATGAGAAACTGCTGGTTTCATTTTACACATTCACTGACTGACAACTGTACCAGTAGCAATTTTTTTTTTTTTTTTTTTTTTTTTTTTTTTTTTGCACCAGTGGTTGCTTCAAAACATCAGTCTTAACGATGATATTACAACCTTTTCTGTACAACTTCATCCAAAGAGCAGATGATTCTGTTTTTTCTTGTTGCATAGCAGACGCTGTCTATATGATTTTTTCTTGCAAGCGTCAATCATCATAAGTCTTAAATGATAGTTTTCATTTCTTGTATGTCAGACTTAATAGCAGATTGTGTCTTTAAATTAGCTGCTTGCATCTCTGATTTCTTGGTAATAAGGTATCCCATCATTTGTGTAAGACTAGCTATGTTAGTCTCATCAGTACCCACTAATCCTCTTAAATACTTGCTCAAGTTGAATGATTCTGGGTCTTCTCCTAGCTCTTTTAATTTAATTTAATTTATTAATTATTGGTATTTAAAACCATGCGATCTTTTCAGATTTTTTCTACTAACCGATAGTTCCGAATTTGCAGAAATATTCTTTACTTCGTCATTATATAGTTGCTGTAGAAGCTTCATTGTTGTTTTCGACTGATGCCTCCAAATAAGTCCAATAAATCATTTAGTACTTTCACACACTAACAGTTCCACTTCTGACATCAATGATAATGTTTATAAAGGGCTTTTTTACCATTTAAAACCTTTATTTCCTCTGTTTCACAACATTACATACGCATAGTGCCAACAAACAAAAACCTACTCCACAGATAACAGTCATACTGCCAAAGAGTCTCTCACACATTCATAATCAGAGATATTCAGCCCTCTAGTTTATACACATTATACCAATATTTATACTTCAAGCCTTCAATAAGCAATTCTGTCCCCACACTATACGTATAAACAACCTTAGCTTTTTATCTGTGTATCCAATAAGTAGTCACTTCTTGGCATTTATTGTCCTTTTCATGTTGACCTACCCAGTTAGATATTCTATACAGGTCACGCAGCACCTGTTCACATTCTCCCTTTTTGATCCTATACCATTATGGCATCTGCAAACAATCTAAACTCTGACTAACCATCAACACAATAAATCGTTAGAGATAAATAACAATGGTCACAATACACTATCCCATGGCACTCCCATTTTCACTTCCACTTCTTTTGATACTGCATTTCATACACCAATGCTTTGCTTTAACTTTAAAGTATTCTCTGCCCAGAAGGTCACTTTTTTATCAACTTGAATAGTTTTCATGTTATTTAATACCACCTAATGCAGTGTTGAATGCCTTAGACAATTCTAGTGCTACACTATCAACTTGAATCCCCATGTGCAATTGATCAGAAATATCTTTGCACGTAGCTCACCAACTGAGATTCATATGAATATCATTGCCTAAAGCCATGTTGTCATTTTGGAAACCAGTTTCCTTTCATGCACACATTTCTGGTGTAGTTATTTTTTCCACCAGTTTGACTATCACTGAAGTGAAATTGATCGTCCAGTAATTTTCAACCCTATGTATCCCCTATCTTTTATAAACTGATACTACTATCGATATTTTTCAGTCCTGGTAAGCAGCAAGGCTCCAGACTCAATCTAATATATTTGAAGGTAATTTACAATTTCATATATGGTCATCTTTAATACATCTGTAATAATATTATTTACCCACGTCCATTTGTGCTGTTTAAATTTCATAGTATCTTCATAATTTCCTGAGAATTTATTTCAAATTTTGTTGTTTCCACATTTCTACTTATGGGGATATGCTCCTCTGATTTACTACCTCTTATCTTAGGATGATAACACTTAATGACCTCATTAAATCAGTCACTCAATATCTGGTCAGGAAGTTCTTCTCCATCCTTCTCTGCAACTGTCTGAATACTTTTCCTTCCCCTCAGTTTCCTAAAATATCCATAGAAATTTCTAAATGCATCATTCCATGGCCTCCCTGTACCAATAATTTTCTTCATAAACATATCTCTAACTTCTCTATTTGTTATTATTAATTCCTTGTTTAAATGCTTCAAGAATTGCCTACAGCCTTGCTGTTTCTTAATTCTGTTCTCTTATCACCACCCTCTTAAACATCTTCTCTTCCTGCACTTCTCGTTATTTTCTGTTTTGAGTTAAACATTTCTTCAACCTTTTTTTATTATATCCTTGAACTCTTTGACTCCACTGTACCTGTGCCTCTCTTTATCTGCTGATCCTTCCCCTGAAATATCTCTCCAGTTCTGAAATGTGTGGCCTCCTATAACTGTACCTATTACTCCCTTAAGTTTTTTACTCAGGTTTATTGAATCCTCTAATACCCAGTAGAACTGCATCATTATCACCCCACAAGGTTTTCATCAAGCTTTATTAGGACAATATCCAACATGTTTCATGCCCTTGTTTTCTGCTTCACTACTTGTGAAAAGCCTCCTCCCCTTACTAAGGTATTTGAAAATCTCCATTCCCTTGTGTTATTTATCTTATGTCCTAACCATTTGAAACCTGAAAAATTACTATTCTATGCTCACCTCTGAGATCTGAATTTGAATTCATTTTTATCAAACTAGAAGTCTATTTCTTATAACTCATGGTAACACCAGTAAATTGTAACAATCTTTGTTAACCAGTAAGAATATTTCTCCACCAATTGCTCCTCTGCCTCTGCAGTAAACTCTGTAACCATTGTCTGGTACTCCTTCTTTTAACTGAGATTCTAACCCTCTATAGTACATCTCAGAAGAAACTCAATAAATATGTGATGTTAGAACGAAGATTTTCAATTCTAAGAGGTGTTGAAGGAGACATAGTGCCTGTGATGGAGTAGCACTAACATGCTGTCCACACAAAAGGCAAAGCTACCTTGCACCCAACATCCTCCTAGGGGGGATATGCCTCCCAGTATCGGAACTTATGGAGCAGATCATTAGAGGTGTCAGATTTTTTTAAAGAGTTTTTTTTAATTTTCCATCAGGCATATCACCATGTCTATGTTGAGGACATTGGATGCCAGATGAGGTTTGGGTACAACAAACAGGAAAGAATTCAGTCTTGGCTCACATACCATCCTAGCATTCATCTGAAGTGAATTAAGAAAACCATGAAAAACCAAAATCTGGATAGTTGGACCGGGATTTGAACTTGTTGCCTCCCGAATGTCAGGGACCAGCAATACCTCTTGGTTACCAGTCTCAGTCAAGCATTTCATATTTAAGTAAGTTTTGCCAGAGGTGTAAAAAAATAACTCATTTTATTAGTAGGTCTAGGACACAGGTTCCCATGGAGTCAGTATTATGTAAGACCCAAGGTTGATACTGGGGCTGAAGTATAGCCTTAGTGCCTCAACTTACTCTTGATGTTGACTCAAAGTTCTATGGAAAATTTACGAAATAATTTAGACTTGACCATGTAGCCGTAGAACTCAACCTAAATGCTGGAGGTCGCCACAATATTTGTTACACCACAAATAGAGAAAAGGTTGCAAGATAACTATGAAATGATAAAAGTTCACTTTCCGAAAATTCCAAGTTTATTTAAAAGAAAATCAAAAGTTCAAAATAGCATATAACAGTTGAGCTGGCAAATCGAACACACTTTTCCAAAAGTTTGCAAGTTGTGGAGAGATATTAGAACCGACCGAACCCCTGATGAAAATTTACAAGTTCATGTTACGAGTTATGCGCGCTATATACCAAAGTCCCAAGATGGCCGACTCGGTAGCTTCTACTCAACCGCCTTTCTCCCAACCGACTCGACCCTTACACAGACTATACACACATACTGCTCAGCTTGCAAAAGAATAAAGATGGAGTGTCATGTCCGCACCAGATTATATAGGTTCTCTGACGTCACAGCCTAAGCGCAGCTTTCTACTGCTGCCTAACCAAAATAGGCCTTAACTAACTCGGTAACCAAACAGATATACGGTAATTAAAGGCTGACAGTGTTTAGACTTTTTTAATAGAGAATCAGTGGAAATGCAGTGAGTAACTTTAAGTGCTTGGTTTTAAAGGTCTATTTTAACCTACGCGTATGAGGCGATCTACTTTCTGCTTGGGGGAATACCTACTCTTTTAAGTTTGCATAATTTCGTCATTTCTGCCAAATCACAATTTATTTAAATAATGTTTATGTCAACGTATTCTTCAAAAATTCCTGAGTTTAATGGTATAAGTTTTATCGAGATTGATGCCAGGATAGTGAAATTACAGCTTTGACAAGATTTACAAAAATGATATGTGTGTTTTAATTTAATAACTTTACTTCTATTGTTATTATTGAAAAGGTAAAATTACTAGAATATTCTCTGAATTAAATTGCGTATTTTGAAAGTTGTCTCATCTCTGTATCTAACTTCGACTGGCTGTAATAAATTCCTAAACTTGGCACATGGCTTCATGATGAAATAATTTCTGAAATCTTTATAAAATCGGTTCTGCTGCATGGAATGGCCTGAAATTAATATATGTGATATTAGATTTTTGGATCTTTGAAGAAATCTACTTTTTATTCCTAAAGCTTACTAGGATTCTGTGATAAAAAATGTTAAAAGTGGAGTGCATCTAACGAAGTGTTTACAAATTGATTTAAGTTATTTACACGTCCAGAAACTATGGAATTTTAGTGAATTTATACTTTAATTAAATTATTATTCCTTTAAAACTACTTTATTTCATTCAAAAGTGTGCAGAAATAGTGAAATATCGAATATCAAAAATCTATTGTTTGGTGAGCTGAATTATTATGGATTACCACATTTCAGGTTAGTAGAAGGTTTTTATATCATTATAGAAAGTTAATTTAGTTGTTTTATTAAATGTTGAGCCACTTTATTGCTCTTAAATCGGTTTAGAAATGACAAAATGCTCACATAGTAGAAGCTCATTATTTCAAAACTGAATTATTAATGATTATTTTATTTTCGGTTGACTTAGAGTTTGTTAACTGTGATACAAAGTTTATATAGGGCTTTTATTAAATACTGACAGTCATTACTGCATTTAAATTGGTTTAGAAATGGTAAAATTGACCTATAGCAAAGTTCATTGTTTAGAAATTTAATTTATGTGAATTAACCTATTTCCTACCAAGATAATGTTTTCTTACTTTCATAGAAAGTTTATTTAGGTCTTTTATCAACATTTGAATACCTTTACTGCTTCTAAAAGGGTTTATTTAGTCTGTTTGGTCATGGTATCTGCATGCTCTATAAAGCGTCACTCTCCTAACCTATATAAGCAACGAAACTATTTGTTACTAAAGAGTTAGCTTCCCCCCCTATGCCTAAAGGTGAGAAGCTAGAATTTAACAAAATTCTAAGGTGCTTACAATTAGATCCTCTACTGAATATAAACTCTAAAGTGTTTTCAGGAAACTGTAGCAGATATATGCATCTCTCAGTTTTAGCAACATTTCATAGAGGGTAGTTGTAATATCACTGGGCTGGGAGTAGTGGGGGGGGGGGGGAGAACAAGAAAGAACTTGGTGCGAGAAAGTATCATATCAGGTATGTCACAAAAGTGATGCCAGGAGTATTTATTATCAAGAAGTAGTACATCCACTATCATCATGTTTCCTTGGTGTTCAATTCATGTCAACCATGATTGTAAAAGTGACTGATGGTAGAAGGCCATATCTGGATTGTATATGAAAGCTGTGTACGACACAAGATGTCGATGAAGCAGAATATACTTGTAGTGTATTGCTAAAATCAGTGTGCTCTAGCTACTACTCATTTTTCTATCAACAGAACTTGCATATTCAGAGAAGAATCAGTATCATTATAGTGACTGAAAGTTACCTCTACTGCAAATACAATAATTTGTCAGAGTTTTTAACCTGATCTGAATGACGTGTAATCATTTGTGTTGCTCCAACCAACTAATTAGTTCCTTACTAGTAATTTTCAGACTGGCGATTGCACCCAATAAACCTACTAATTATACATATGTAGAAATGAAGACATAATAACCAGCCAAGCAAAAACATATGTTACAAGGCCCATGTCAGTAACAGAACTTATGTATATTATTAAATAATTATGTTACAACATGATTCCCTTGGCAAATAAATATTTATTGCTGCAGTCATGGAGAGTATACTCCATACTAGAGTCTAGAATTAGGATATATATCAATAATGGAATAAAAAGATGATCTGAAACTTGGAATTTCCTTGCCTTTGAGAACCTAATTATAACTTCATACTTAACTGATATATGTCATTTCCATAGTCCTTAAAATCTTAAGCTCTAAAAATATATAGCTAATACTAAATATAGGTTATAAAAAAGTTTTTCTTTACATTACTAGAAAATCTGACCTCTACATTTTCAGCAAATAAAACTGGAGCAAAGCTGACACCTTCAGTACAGAGAGAAGATTGTTCTGTAGTATTAGGACATGGCTGTAGTGGATTACTGACACCTGAGAGGTCCACCAAAGTTGGAAACAAGTCCACCAACTCCACAAGGATAGTGCTAATATGATGGGACCTTTTAATGTTAGAATTTCTGACATCATTTGTAAATATATAAGCCGGGGCATCAGTGATGCCCGGTACATATAGTATTAATGGTACATGTACTGAGACTTCAAAGTTACTGTATTTTGCCCACTCTCCATGTTCTCCGAGAGACCAACCTGAAACAAAAAATTATGCATCATTGTCAACGAGAACACTGTTAGAAAGTCTGTCTGTAAAATAAAACAAGAGGTATTAGAAAGGATGGAAATCACAATAGGTACACAATGTTAGACATAGGAAATAATGATGCAAAGAAATAAAAAAAATGTGTTTATAACATTTATTAACACTAATAAAATTTTACATTTAAGAGCCCATGTTAAAATTATGGTTAGAATTCAAAGTCAACATAGCTCAACCAATGTAATGCTTCATTTGAAATGTCTATGAAATATTTCGATGATCCCCTGAAAGTTTGAAGTGGGCAATCAAAGGTCACATGACGGATGGTTTGTTCTTCCTCACCATGTTCTCAATGCGGTGAATCTCTCATTCCCCATGTGTGTAGAGATGAAGCAGATCTGCCATGGCCAGACCAACTCTGTTGAGCAGGGCCAGTTTAAGGCTACAACAAGAACCGCAGTCGCAGGGGACACCAAGCTTGAGGGGACCCCGCCACGATCTCCTTCAAAATTTGTCCTTACTTAACGAACAATTTTCCTGCTAAAATAAATAATCTACAAATTTAGAACTTTAATAAGCTGGGTTCACAATAGATGTTTCCCAGGCATGGAGTTCCACTAGAAGTCCTTCAACAGATTCAATTTTGAGAAAGTCATATCTGATGTAATCACAATAGGCCTATTTATTTAAAGGCATGTATTGCTCTGAAACTGATTCAGCAATTTATGTAATTTCGTTTGAATAAACTCATTCATCTTTTGACATTTCATATAAAAAGTTATTGAATTAGAATGTGTATGCCTGCTCACATGTCTCCAGCCCCAAAAACCTGTATGTACTAGCAAAGAAAGGTAAGAAAAGAAATGTGGTATACAAAAAGTGTCGTCGTCGTCGTCGTCGTCGGCCATACTCGTTTCCGAGTTTATGTTGCTCTCTTGCGTGTTTATTTGTGTGTGCGCTGGTGGCTGATCAGGCCGATTCTTGCATAGAACAGTCGTCCGCACACACTGCACCCAAATGTGGGTGGCTGGCGCGGTAGGGTTTGTCGGGCTTTCCGCCTTAAACGGGATTCATCTGCCAGACTTCGCCGCTCCTCTTCGAAACGTGCCACTGCTGCGGAGGTAGTTTTGCGCCATAGAACGCGGTCTTTTGTGAGGCTGTCCCAGGTGGTGAGGTCTATATTAGTTTTCTTCAGGGTCTTCTTGAACTGATCTTTGTAGCGTTTCTTAGGGGCACCGCGAGGTCTGCTGCCAGTGCTGAGCTCACCGTATAAAAGTTGGCGAGGGAGTCTACTGTTGCTCATACGTTGAACGTGTCCAACCCATCTAAGTTGGTGGCTGATGATGAGGGCTTCAATGCTATACATTTGAGCTCTTTCCAAGACTCTAATGTTGGACACATAGTCGTCCCATTTAATGTTCATTATAGAGCGAAGTTTTAGCTGGTGAAATCGCTCCATTTTCTTAATATCTCGCCTGTAGAGTGTCCATGTCTCACACCCATACAGCAACGTGGAGACAACTACAGCTTGGTAGACCATCAGCTTGGTGCTTAAATTAAGATCTTTGTTTAGGAACACTCGCCGAGTAAGTCGTCCAAAGGCTATGTGTGCTGCACGAATTCTGTTTTCTACATCCTTCTCTGCTGTGCACTGTGTAGAGAGAATGCTTCCAAGGTAGGAGAAGCTATCTACTTGCTCAAGGGCTGTGCCGGAGATGGTAACATCAAATACTGGGAGTGTAGCTCCAGGGGCAGGTTGCGCTAGCACTTTAGTTTTTCGGGTGTTGATGGTCAGGCCAAAACGGTCATATGCGTCCTTGAAGTAGTTTACGGACTGTTGTATCTGCTGAGGAGTATGTGCTGGAGAGGTGTTGTCATCTGCATACTGCAGTTCTGTTACCTGGGTGAGGAAAGTTAATCTTGATGAGCGGAGTCTTGCTGGATTAAATAGTCCTCCGTCAAACCGGTATCTGATCTCCACGCCTGTGTTGGGGGTAGATGACGTTTCATAGAGCATTGCTGCCAAATATAGGGCAAAAAGTGTTGGTGCAAGTACACAACCTTGTTTCAGACCATTTGTGATAGGGAACTTTTCAGAGGTGTCATTCTGATAAAGGACTTGACCAACCATACCATCGTGGAGTGCTCTAATCAATCCCAGAAAATGTTCAGGGCATCCAAATCGTCTTAATACCATCCACATTGCAGATCTAGGCACGGTGTCAAAAGCTTTCTCTAGATCATAGAATACCAGAAAGAGAGGCTTTTGTTGTTCTCTGCACTTCTCTTGAAGTTGTCTAGCACAGAAGATCATGTCTGTGGTGCCTCTCGAGGCACGGAATCCACATTGAGATTCTGGAAGTACTCTCTCTGACATAATTCTAAGGCGATTTAGCAGTATTCTAGCAAAAGTCTTTCCTGCTATAGATAGAAGAGAGATACCACGATAATTGTTGCAGATACTTCGATCCCCTTTTTTGAAGATGGTGACTATGTTAGCATCCTTCATGTCCTGAGGCACCTCCCGGGTTTCCCACATGAGAAGAATCAGTTGGAAAATCCTGGTTTTCAAGGGTAATCCCCCACTTCGAATCAGTTCTAAAGGAATATTGTCTGGTCCAGGAGCTCTACCTGGATTCAGGCTATTCAGTGCTTTGCAAAACTCCTGGAAAGTTGGCGGGACTGACATCCAAGGTTGTGGAGGGTGCTGCGGCATATTCCTAAGGAAATCGTCTGCAGCAGTAGAGCTACGGTTCAAAAGAGAGTTATAGTGTTCTTTCCAGCGCTTCAAGATGTCTTGGCTCTCGGTAAGAATGGTAGTGTTATCAGCTGCTTTTAGTGAGCCAGATGAGCTGCGAGTAGGTCCATATAGCTCTTTAATTCCTGCATAAAATTTTTTAAGATCCCTAGCATCTGATAGAGTTTGGAGTTCCTTTGCTTTCTGTTGCCACCAGTTATTCTTGATTTCCCTTATTTCTGTCTGACATTTCCGCTTAAGGGCCTGAAAGCGGGTTTTCTTCGTCACAGAAGTTGGATCTTGAACAAGAAGTTGATAGGCTTCACGTTTCGCACTGATGAGGGTCAAAATTTGTTCATTATTGTCATCAAACCAATCTGGCCTTTTTTTATTCTCGTAGCCAATTATTTTCTCTGCAGATTTCGTGATGATGTTTCGAAGGGTAGTCCATTCTGATTCCACGTTCCTTGTATTGATTGGATTGTTGGACAGTTGTTCTAAAATGTCATCTTGATATTTTGAGGCGACAGTATCGATGCGGAGTTTTAAAGTATTATATTTCCTCTTGGAGGGGTTCATGTGGAAGGAGCGTGATTTTTTACTTATTGAGAGTCTCAGGCGGCTCACGAGAAGTCTATGGTCTGTCCAGCAGTCATCAATGTTCCTTGCTGTCTTATAAATATAATAGCTATAAAATTGAATACAAAAACAATTTCATTTGACACAACGGGCAGCAGGGCTTAGGTAGAAATCAATAAACTGCTGGCCCGTCTTTATATATATATATATATATATATATATTGAACATTAAGATAGGATAAAAAACTACCGCTTACCAAAGAAGGGGATTCCTGTGGCGTTGGTACACAAACACACAAAGAATAGAATTTTTGAGCATCACTCTTCCTCAGTAGAAGTGAAATCTCACTTCTACTGAGGAAGACCAATGCTCGAAAATTCTATTCTTTGTGTGTTTGTGTACCAACGTCACAGGAATCCCCTTCTTTGGTAAGTGGTGGTTTTTTATTCTATCCTAAAGTTCAATATATCCGCTTTTAGGGCCTTTGTTTCCTAACAATCTATATATATATATATATATATATATATATATTAGACATTGGGATAGGAGAAAAACCACCGTTTACCAAAGATGAGGGCTCCAGCGGCGTCAAAACACGAAAAAACACACATACACAAGCAGGTGCTTCACAGTCCGCGCCATCAAAGTACTCCCAGACAAAAGCAGCATCTCAGAACTGAGAAGGTGGGAACTGGCCTTTCAGTACCAACTGGGGACCAGACAACCACCTGGACTAAATTTAAGATAGCTCCAATTTTCCTCTCTCCTCCGACCTTTGCCCCTTACCTGCCATCATTTCCCACAAAACCATCGCTCACCAGAGCTTTCTCTTTTTGTACTTAGATCTATTGCAATAAATTTTTTTTCTCTCGTGTGTTTTATATTATTATATTTTTTCCGTGTGTAGTATTTTTTCGTGTGTAATATCTTCAATAATTTTGCGTGTGGAATAATTTTTATGGGGGCACTTATAGATCGTTTTCAGTAGATTCCACCCCCCCCCCCCCCCCCGTGTTTTCCTTGGTTTGTTTTATGCCAGTGACCTTATGACCGCAACCGCGTTTCCACTGTGCAGTCTGATTATCATTTTCGGGCTTAGGTCCTTCCACCCCCAACCCCGCCTCCCGCCATGTTGTTTCTCCCCCCTCCCTCTCCACCCCGACCAGCCGACCATGTGCACCCCGTGTGGTCTCCTCAGTTGGTTGCTAGCTTCCGCGGGGCAACCACCTCATCCTACAACCTGATGAAGAGCTAAGCTCGAAAATTTGTATTATGTTTGTGTTTGTGTGTTTTTTCATGTTTTGACGCCGCTGGAGCCCTCATCTTTGGTAAGCGGTGGTTTTTCTCCTATCCCAATGTCTAATATATCCGCTCTCAGCGCCTTTGTTTCCAAACAATCTATATATATATATATATATATGTGTGTGTGTGTGTGTATATATAAAGTCACGAAAATTATCAATAATGCAGGCAAAAGTACATCTAGAAAAGAAGTAGGGGGCCCCAAAATCAAACTTTGCAGGGGGCCCCGAAGTTCCTTAAGCCGGCTCTGCTGTTGAGAGCCGCCCAGGTCTTGTGGGGGAGGTCGAGTCCCTTTGCCTGTTGATTATCAACCAAGGAATGCCATTCTAATGGGGCTGAGGCTATCCGCTGTGATCTAATTTAATTTTTTCTAATTTAACTTTAATTGTAGCAGAGTGCAAGCTCTGGTGGGAATTTCCCTACGCACCCATTTTTCCCTTTCCAGCACCCGCCTAAATTTGTCTTCTACAAATTTAAACTTCAAATTCTTTCAACATTTATGCTAAATTAATAATAATTTCTCTTGCTAACTTATTCCAATCCCTGATCCCATTAATTAAAAAAAGAGAATCTACCTACGCACTTGTGTCTTAAATTGAGTGCTAGCTAGTGGTCATAGTCAGCTTTCACTTCTGTGTATTACCTTTAATTTTCACACCAATCTCTTTCCATGCCTCATCACCAATATATGCCTTGTACATTCCCATTACTCTCTTCATGCTCCTCTTGTCTTCCAATGAATCCCATTTCAGCTCTTTTATCATATCTGCTACTGACTGCATTCTCTGGTAATTTCCAGAAACAAATCTACATCTACATATATACCCTGCAATTCACAAAATTGTGGGTGGCAGAGGGTGCTCAGCACCAAAGCTAATCTCTTTGCTGTGCATTCCAATCCCTAATGGTACGAGGGAAAAGAGAATTCATATAAGAATCAGTCCGGCACCTTATTTCTCTAATTTTATCTTTCCTGTCCTTCCGACTCAAATAGGTTGGTGGAAGAAGTATTTCACTACACTCAAAAGTGAAAGTGGGAGTACACATTTTTACCAATAAGTTTAAACGAAACGTGTGTCGTCTATCTACCAGAGACTCCCAATCTAGTCTACTAATCAGTTCTGTGACGCTTTCATAAGGACTGTAGCAAGTGGTCACGAATCGAGCAGCTCTTCTCTGTACTTTCTTTATACTTTCGATCAACCCCTTACGAAATGGGTCCCAAATGGCACAACAATAATCCAAATGTGGACGCACAAGAGATTTGTACGCTATCTCCTTTGTTTGTTCATTACAATTTTTCAAGATTCAACCTATGAATTGCAGCCTCGAATTTGCTCTACCTACTGATGAATTAATGTGTATGTCCCATTTCATGTTCCTTTGTACTGTTACCCCCAAATATTTCATAGAATTGACCATATCAATGACTGTATTGTTTAACTCGTATTGGATTCTTTTTGTTAGTTATGCTCATTGTCTTGCACTTTTTACAATTTATAGTAAGTTGCCACTCAGTGCACCAAGCCAAAATAATATCCAGATCACGCTGAATTTCTAAGCATTCGGCCAAATTTCTTACTTCCCTATAAATAACCGCATCATCAGCAAACAATCTAAAAAGGCTTTTCAGTTTGTCTCTGAGATCGTTTATAAAAATTAAGAAAAGGAGTGGTCCTATTACACTTCCTTAGGGTACACCCAATGTAACATCTAGATTAGAATAACTCTTCAAGCTGATATCAAAAACTTATGAAACAGGAGAAATTCCAACTGATTTTAATAAAAATATCATCTTCACACTTCTGAAGAAAGCTCAAGCCAACAAATGTGAGAAATATCGCACCATTAGTCTAACATGGCATACTTCAAAATTACTGAACAGAATAATATACAGGAGAATTGAAAGGGTAGTAGAAGAGATACTAGATTAAGATCAGTTTGGGTTTAGGAAAAATCGTGGTACGAGGGAAGCAATTCTTGCTTTAAGATTGTAACGTCTACCTTGCGGACGTTTACTTTTGGGTCATACTGTTTTATCATTAGCAAAATTATCAATTTGGAATATCAAAAATCATACTTAATCTTCAGCTTATCACATGAAATATTATTGTAATGAATAGGAAAATTGAAAATTGGGTGTACAATTTATTATTGTGAAATTAGTCAAACATGAAGTTTGTTTTTATTCTGAGGTTAACAATTACATATCATTGAATATCAAACAGTTAGAGCAAAATCTCAGGGTCATTGCAAAATCTCAGGGTCATTACTGGGTGGAATGATTGCATGTGCTTCCGTCCGGGTCGTAGCTTTTACCATTGTTCACAGCCCAGGTCAGCGACCAGGTAAGCCCAGCGCCACATGCGGTCTTTCAGCTTCCTCGAACGCACCGCGTGATGGCAGCGTCCCCAGCTGCCGACTCGTACTCCGCGAAAATCACTTCGGCCGTACTAGATGAAGATCTGCACCAGAATCCCCCGTCGTCCGTCCTTCTCCTCCGAGCAAGACTCTGTACATCTCGTAATGAGATGTCGCGTCCGGCTCTTGGCGAATCACCGCAATCCGCGCCAAAGGAACAGCGTCACATTGGCCCCAGAACAGACAAGAAAAAAACACCAACACGGCAATAAATTGAGGCGGATTCTCTATTGGCTGGATCGTCTTCCCCTACTCTCATATAGCACTCATTTACTAGGAAACGTCACTAAGGTTTACTTTTGCTAGTCGGCGGGAACTTTCCGAAACGTGCGAAAATAGAAAGCGGGTCTCAGTTATTTATGGGGGTTATAAATCCGCTTTATGTCCACGTTGAGTGGGACGTTGTCAGCACCCCCCAAGGTGCGTGTAAATCTGGACGCTTTAGTTCCGTCACGTTTCTGTTCGTTGACACGACGCACCGGCAATATTCACACACACCGTGGGATCACTTAGTGCCTAATGGCACTGTACCTTTTAATTCATTACAAGATTAATACTTGAAGGGCGGATCAAGGAAAACAAAGATACTTTTTTAGTGTTTGTTGATTTAGAAAAAGCATTTAGTAATGTCAAGTGGAACAAGATGTTCAAAATTTAAAAAAAAAAGTCGGGTCTAAAACATCGAGATGTAAGAATACTTTACAAACTATATAAGAATCAAGTAGCTATAATATGAGTAGAGAAATGCATCAGTTAAAAAGGGTGTGACACATATTCAACTTGTATGTAGAAGAAACAATAAAGAAAATTTTAAAAAAGAAAATCATGTGGCATAAATGTTCAGGGCGAAAAAATCAGTATGGTATGATTTGCTGATGAGATTGTCTTGTTAGCAGAAAGGGCTGAGGATATTGAGAAGTAACTGAATGGCATGAACAAAATCCTGAAGGAAGATTTTGGATTGAATATAAATCAAAGTAAGACAAAAATGATGAAATGTAGCAGAAATGATACTAATACTAGAAGATTAAATATAAAAGTAGGATCGAATGCAATAGGAGAAGTAAGTGAATTCTGTTATTTTGGAAGTAAAATTACAACCGATGGCCAAAGGAGGAATGATGTTAAAAGCAGAATAGCACTAGCAAAAAGAGTTGGACTTTAGGAATATCAGAAAGAAAGAAAATTGAAGCATTTGAAATCTGATGCTACAGAAGAATTCTGAAAATTAGGTGGACAGACAAAGTACAAAATGAACGATTTTTGGAAATGATGGGTGAGGAAAGAAGTTTGTGGAAGAAACGTACAAAAAGAAGAGACAGGCTGGTAGGTCATATTTTGAGACATGCTGGATTGGTTAATTTGTTAGTGGAAGGTACAGTCGAAGGTAAGAACTGTAGAGAAAGACAGAGATTAGAATATGGGAAGCATATAATTGAGGACATGTAAGGGATATGTAAAGATGAAGAGGTTAGCACAACATTGTAAGGGATGGAGGATTGCATCAAACTAGTTGAAAGATTGATGACAGCAAAAAAATAAAAAATAAATAAATAAATACTATCAGGTCCTACATAAAAGAAATGAAAGTCACTGTTGGCACTATTTGATATATTCTGAAGTAATTGGTGAACTTAACACTGCCATAAGATAACATGTTTGAAATATCATTGAAGGCTGAATTGAACATTCACAATAACATCGAAAATTGCAAGTTTTTCTTCAAAGCACAACACTGTAGAAAAGCATCCATTCTTGCAAAGACAGTTACATTTGCAACCCTAGATCAGAGTGAGCTTGGAAATTTCTATACACTAGTATTGTTGTCATCTAAACACATCGCAAGAAAGGTTCCTTCCACCACTGAATTTAAAATCATCTTTCTGAAATGCGTATTACTATCTGCAAACTTATTCCAAGGCGAGAAAATTAAACTTTTGGTAATTACATTTTGAAATCATTCCTTGCGACACGACACATACCGTCAATTCTGAATAAGCAGCATAGAAAATTACCACTTTATCTACTCTCTGGAGTTTAGGGATACCCCCACAGGGAAATAGTATTCTATTGTGAATTACAAAATCCCATCTTCTCATTGTACACCATTTTTATTAAGATTTTCCTTAAACTTTTATGATTTTTTTTTTTTTTTTGCTGTTGCCAGTCTTTTGATTGGTTTGATGCAATCCTCCATCCCTTCCTATCCTGTGCTAACCTCTTCATTTCTACATACCCCTTACAACCCACGTCCTCAATTATCTGCTTCATATATTCTAATCTCTGTCTTCCTCTACAGTTCTTACCTTCGACTGTTCCCTCCACTAACAAATTAACCATCCAGCATGTCTCAAAATATGACCTACCAGCCTGTCTCTTCTTTCCATAAGCTTCTTCCACAAACTTCTTTTCTCACCCATCATTTCCAAAACTCTTTCATTTCTTAATTTGTCAGTCCACAAAATTTTCAGCAATCTTCTGGAGCACCACTTTTCAAATGCTTCAATTTTATTTATTTCCGGTATTCCTAAAGTCCATGTTTCGCTACCATAAAGTGCTGTGCTCCACACAAAGAGTTTTAAAAAGTTCTTTCTAATTCCTAAATCAATATTTGAAACTAAAAGGTTTCTCTTTTTCATTAAGGCTCTTTTTGCTAGTGCTATTCTGCTTTTAACATCATTCCTGCTTCGGCCATCGGTTGTTAATTTGCTTCACAAGTAGCAGAAATCACTTACTTCTCCTATTGCAGCTGATCTTATTTTTATATTTAATATACTAGTATTGGTATCATTTCTGCTACATTTAATCACTTTTGTCTTGCTTTGATTTATACTCAGTTCAAAATCTTCCTTCAGTATTTTGTTCATGTCATTCAGTAACTTCTCAATACCCTCCGCCCTCTCTGCTAACAAGACAATGTCATCAGCAAATCATAGCATACTGATTTTTTTTCTCCCTGAAAACTTATGCCACATGCAAATTTTTCTTTGACTTTCTTCATTGCTTCTTCTACATACAAGTTGAATATTAACGGGGATAGACTACAACCTTGTCTCACACCCTTTTTAACTAATGCATGTCTCTCATAATTCTCTACTTTTATTATAGCCACTTGATTCTTATATAGTTTATAGAGTATTCTTTTATCTCGATACTTTAGACCTGACTTCTTTAAAATTTTGAACATCTTGTCCCACCTAACATTATCAAAAGCTTTTTCCAAATCAACAAATGCCATAAAGTATCTTTGTTTTTCTTGATCCACCCTTCAAGTATTAATCTTAAAGACATAATTGCTTCCCTTGTACAACGATTTTTCCTAAACCCAAACTGAGCTTCACCTACAATGTCTTCTACTACCCTTTCCATCCTTCTGTATATTATTCTGGTCAGTAATTTTGAAGCATGTGATGTTAGACTAATGGTGTGATAGTTCTTGCATTTGTCGGCTTGTGCTTTCTTTGGAAGTGTGAAGAAGATATTTTTAATACAATCAGTTTGAATTTCTCCTGTTTCATAAGTTTTTGATATCAGCTTGAATAATATTTTGATTCATTCCTCTCCAAGGTATTTAAGAAGTTCTGAAGGGATCTCATCCATTCCAACTTCCTTATTTACTTTCAAGTCATTCAGAGCTTTATTAAATACTGTCCTCAAAACAGGATCTCCTAAGTCATCAATGTCGACATCGCCTTCCTTTTTCATTCCACCACTGTTCAAGTCGTCCCCAACATACAGTTTCTCAATGTATTCCTTCCATCAGTTAGCTCTTTCTTCTGAGCATGAAAGAGGTTTCCCATCTGCAGCTTTAATGTCCATACCTGTTTTCTTCATTTCTCCAAAATTCTGTTTGATCTTTCTTGTAAGCACCTAAGAATTTTGCTAAATTCTAGTTTGCTCAACTTAAAGCATAAGGGAGGGAGTAGGCTTCCCAGTATACATATAATTTTCATTGCAAGTATAGGAAGTGAGAAACGTTTCATGCAGAAGCAAGTTAAATAAATAAACCATTTTTAAAGCAGTAAAGACCCACAACACTTAATATAAGCAATAAATAAACATTTTTAATAGAAAAAAATCTTTAAACTAACCTGTAATAGGTTAGTCCATTATTGTCCAACTTGCAAAGAATGGATTTTTGCTACATGATCATTTCACTAATTCTTGCCACGTTTTGATGCAGTAAAATAATTTCAAAAACAATAATATTTCAAACAAATATAAATTCACTAAAATTCCGCAGTTTCAGACTGTGTAAAAAACGTAATTAAATTTTTAAACACTTCGATAAACACATTTTCACTCCCAACATTTTTTATCATATGTTTTCGATAATTTCTCGAACTAAAAAGTAAATTTCCTGAAAGAACTAAAAATCTAGTATAACATATTAAAATTTCAGAACATTCCATGCAGTATAACGGATTTTATATACATTTTTAAGATTATTTTGTCGTAATCCACACGTAGTAGTTTTCGAAATTAAATTACGATTAAACCAAACCACTTTTGTAAATATAAGTACTGTCAAAACACGTAAATAAATGCAAAGAAAATTCCCATAACTTGATTTTTTCGATACAAACAACACAAGAATAATTATTGATCAAAAACCAATTTGACTTCTGATACGTTTCAGACACGATCTTGTAAAACTCATAACAGACATTAACAAAATTTACATCACTGGAATCAGAAATTAATATACAACATTTTGGCACTAATTTTATTTAGATTATTTGCAATTCAGTAGGGTGACTTAAAAAGTACTTAAATTCAACATACATCTAGGGGAACCCCTACTTACTGTCGGAGATTCTTTATCAATGCACTGGTTAAACTAAATTCATTTATAAGCAAACTTATCATTTGAGAATCCTCATTAAACAATTTTTATACATCTTGAAGATAAGGCTATATGCAGTTAAAGTTTGAACACTTTCTATAATCACAATCATTTTATACAATTTTGGGTAAGTAGGTGAATACCTGATGTCACGCGGATGGGGTATATAAGCAGGGATCTCATAGAGGGGGTTTGTCTTTATGGTTTCGTCTTTATCGTTTGGACTTTACTCTGGGAATGCTGTGTATGATGAATCTGCACAAGTAGTTTTGGTGCAGGCCGGCAAGTGCCGGATCTGGTTGAGTCAGCCTAGGAACGTGTGTCAGCCATGATGATTTTCTTTGCAACTACCATGAACTTGTGAATTTTCTAAAAGGGGTTTTCTGTTGGTTCTATTCTCTCCATAACCTTGCATTGGAAATGTTTGTTTGATAGCCTACTCAACTGTAGAATGCAAAATTTTAAAAAAATGTGGCTTTGAAAATAAACTTCAAATTTTTATTCAAGTGAACTTTTTGTGATTTCATAGTAGACTGTAACCTTTTCTAAGTTTGTGGGTTAACAAACTTGGTGGCCACCATCAAGCATTTCAGTTGAGAATTCCAGGCAGGCTACATGGTCATTTAAAATTATTAGCGTAAAGTCAGAGAACATTTTTCTTTTCAAGTGAATTTTTAGCTAAGGTACTAAGTCTTTACTCCACCCCAGTATAATGACTTTTCCCTTACATTCTGTATGCAACATCTACTTTACCTACGACCATTTCCTTTTCTACTTCTTCACACTTTGCTTGTAGCCATTGCCATTTTTCTTTTGCTATTTTACATTTCTTGTTTACTTGATTTCTAAATTGCCTGTACTGCTCTCTTCCTGCTTCATCCCAAGCATTTTCTTACCTTCTCCTCTGATCCATCAACTCCAAAATTTCTTCTGTGATCCAAGGTTTTCGGGCAGCTTGTTATCTAAAGCCTAATGTTTCTTTACCAGCTTTCATTATTTCGGTCTTTAATGCATTCCACTCGTCCTCGGTTGAGTTCCTTTCAGAGTTACTTCTTAGACCTAAGTCTACCATTTCTACAAATTTTTCTCTCGTGCTAGATTGTTTCAGTTTATTCTCTTCCAGTCTGTTCTGCTTATACTGCTTCCTTATTGCCCTTAAATTTCAGCATGCACTTCATTATTATCAAATTATGGTCAGAGTCTATATCTGCTCCTGGGTCCACTTTACAGTCTAGAACTTGATTTCTGAATCTCTTTTTAACTATGATATAATCTAGCTAATATCTGCTCGTATCCCCAGGACGTTTCCAGGTGTATATTCTTCTTGCATGGTTCTTAAACAGTGTGTTTGCCACTACTAGCTTATATCCTTAACAAAATTCTAACAACTGCTTCCTCACTCATTTCTTTCTCCTAGACCAAAACTTCGTACAGTATTCCCCTCTTTTTCTTCTCCCACTATTACATTCCAATCACCCATGATTATTTGATTTTCCTTCCCCGTCACATATTGGATTAATTCTTCAGTTTCAGCATATATTTTTTCTATTTCTTCATCATCGTCCTGTGACGTTGGCATATACACTTGTACTAATGTGGTTGGGATGGCCTTAGTTTCTAACCTCATCAAAATAATCCTGTCACTAAACTGTTCATAATAACTCACCTGTTTCCCTACTTTCTTGTTCATTACAAATCCTACATCAGTGACTCCATTGACAGCTTGTGTGCTAATTATTCTGTGTTCCCCAGACCAGAAATCCTGTGCGCCCTTCCATTTAATCTCACTAATCCCAACAACATCTAACTTAATTTGTTCCATCTCCTTTTTTAAGTTTTCTAACCTATGATTTATTTATAATCTTTTAAGTCATGACAAATTTTCTCATAAGTTTACTTCTTTAATTTTTAAAGTCACACATGGCATACTAAAATTCTGTTTTCCTCCCTTTAAACCTTGAATTACTGTTAATATGTTATATTATAAAATGAATTTTTCTGTTTCATTTAAGCCTTCTTTTATATTCCTAGCTCTTTTATTTACAGAATTAAAATTCCTAATTTTGGAAATAATTCTTTAAATAAAGTTTTATGCCTACATATGTTACACCTCAAATTGATCAGAATTTTAAACTTTATTAGTGGAAGTTAAGGTAGTCAAAGGCATTAAGTAGAAAAGTATTATTAAAAAATGTTTATCAAAGTCCTTTAGTATATAAATTGTTTATAATTGACCTCCTTCTAAATGGTTTAAGTAAAGTTATAGAATTACTGTATTTGACGGAATATAAGACGCAGCTTAATTTTTAAGCATTAAAAAAAAACATTTTTACCATTTTTATTATTAGCCAAACAAAAAAAAATCTTAGTTTATAAAATCGAACTGACCTTTAAAACCCCCCAAAGTTGTCATCTGAACTTTCTTCTTCTTGTTCTTCCTCTTCATTGTCCTCTTCAAATATAAGATGGTCTTCACTGCCATCAAGAGTGTTACATATGCTGCACTTCTTGTAAGATTTAACAATATCATCTTCTCTCATTCTAGACCATAACTGTTTTATCCACTGACACACTTGTCTGATTGTAGGTTGTTTTAAAGCTCCCTTTAGTGTGAATTCATATTGGGTTTCATCCATCATCTATTTGTTCAATTCCTGTCTCATATACACTTTAAATTGTTTATTGAGACATCAAGAGGTTGCTATTGTGAAATAAGTCCTCCCAGAATAACAGCAAGCTCTGTACTTCCCTGCCTCAATTTCTCAGTCACAGAATTTTTCAAACGACTACTAAATTGATCTAGCACAAGAAGAGAACTCTCCTTCAATAAAGCACCATTCCTTCTCTCCCACACACTGTTAATCCATAATTTTATACCAGCCTCGTCCATCCAACCCTTGTCATGTACATGAAAAACACCACTTGGCAGTAGGATTTCACAAGGTTATGGCATTTGATTAAGTTTAGTACCATCAACACAATATGAAAGGACAACAGTGTAGTACAGTTTTTCATGTCCACCTGTTTTTATAGTTACAGTTCAGCATCTTTCATGACAACAGTTCTGCTACTGAGCACACTCAATATCAGTACGTATTCGCTATTTGGCTTAGTTCCACACTGGTTTTCTTTTTATGTTGAATAACAAAGTGATGGGAAGGGTGAAAAAAAGGGGCTGCTAGATTTGTTTCTGGAAATTATCGTAGAATGCAATCAGTGACAGATATGATAAAGGAGCTGGAATGGGATTCATTGCAAGACAGGAGGAGGATGAGAAGGGTCATGGGAGTGTAGAGGGCATATACTGGCGATGAGGCATGGAAAGATATTGGTGTAAGTATGAAAAGTAGTGCATGGAAGGTAAAAGATGACCATGACCGCAAGCTGGCACTCGATTTCAGGCACAAAGATTCTCCTTTTTAAGGTAAGGGTGTCAGGAATTGGAATGTGTTACCAAGGGAAATAATGAATAACTTACCGAAAACATTGAAAGGATTTAAAGTGAAAATTTGTAGAGGGCAATTGTAGGTGGGTGCAGGATAGGGGGAGGATGGGTGTATGGGGAAATTGCCACCGGAGTGTGTGCTCCATTGAAATTAAATTATAAATTAAATATTCTCTCTTCATAGCCTTGTGGCATTTTCTGGGACATTTTGGTTTTGGTTCGCATGCTAAGTCCATAATGCTTCATAAACCTGTAGCACCAACCAACTGCTCCCTTAAAGTTTGTTAAGTTCCACTGTAGCACTAGCTTACGAGCATGTATTTGAGTCACTTTTGTATTAATTCCAATGCCATTTTGACAGTGTTCTTAAATCCATTTCAATTCATCACTTTCTAATTTTGACCATTTTTCATTTAGTCCTCTATTTACACATTTAGTCTTCCTCATTTTTTCAGTTCTTCTTTACTAGCCCCCCAATTGCGAATGGTGTTTTCTGTTGGTGGAGGGCCAAAATGCAGCTCATCTGCTGTGTTTCCATGTTCTTCTGCATATGCTATTTCTTTCATTCTATAGCCTGTATCATATGAATACCTTTTATTTTATTCCATTGAGAAACTAGCTACTAACAAAAATATTGTACTGTTAGCAATAACACATATCACTTTCAATTCAAGTTCACTGGCACTGTAGACTGTAATGATGCATCAGAGACTGGGTTTGTGATGGCAGGGTGGGAGGGAGACAGTAATAGCTATCCTGTGAATCCTCACAACTCATGTTCGGTGCATTGGTGCACTGCTGCTGCCAGTTGAATGAAATGTTGCCAGATAGAGATAGGTTTCCCACAGCATCAAATATATGACCATTTTTAAGAATGGCAGGAATTTTAAATCAAACACTGGACATTTTTAGATTAATTTCAAGCATAAGATGCACCTGATGTTTGGAGGCAATTTTGTGAACAAAAAAGTGCATCTTACACTCCGTAAAAACACGATATGACAAACTCCACCTTGCCTTAAACCTGTTTCCATTGTAAAAGTTATTGTCAATCCTGCTGGTAGTTTCAAATGATTTGTAGCAGATATTTTCAATTCTTTTCTCTAAAATCATTGTACAAACTTGAATTTACTATTTTCAAAAACCACAAGAATAAAAAAATGTACATCAGAAAGGAATGTTGTCAGTGCTCATATAAGCAAACAGTCATATACACCATACTTTACTATGAATGACTTTTGTTTTGGCCTTATGGAAAGATATTACTCATACTTAAACTGGAGTAAAGGTAACAATGAAAGTAAAGAAATGCTGCGAGGCAATATTTACATGGAAAAGAAAGGGAAAATACACCCAACACTCACCAAAGTTGAAGGGAGGAGGGCAGCAGCAACACAGCACAACACACAAACAAAGAAAAAACAATATTTCGGGTGAAAATCCCCGTTTTCAAGTTAACAGAGAGGTGGCTGGTCTTGCGCAAAGTAAAATATATTAAAATAAAATATATTAAAATATATATAAAATATATTAAAATATATATAAAATATATATTAAATGGATTCACATGGATGATATTAGCTCCCTAAGGTATGATAGTTGAAACAATATTAATGATATGTTTCAGATAACACCATGAAATCCAGACAGCTAATTAATGAGCATTTGCATTAGGGAGGATGCAAGTTCAAATCTCTGTCTAACTGTCTACATCCTGCTTTTCCATGTTTTTTTTTTCTATAACCACTTCAGGTGAATGGTTCCTTCAAAAACAAATGGCCAAATCCCCTCACATTTCTATCCCAACTCCTCTCCAACCTCTAAAGACACTGATTTCAATGCGACAAGACATAAATCAGTGAAAAAAATAGCCAATGAAACTGTAATGTTTCTGTTTTTACATTAAATTATTTTTGGATAAAAGAAAAAATAATAAAGAATTACACATTATTCAAACAAACATCATTTATATTACCAACATTTATATTATATTTATTTACCATGGTCTCCTGTAACAACGATAATGGTGTTTTTCTCATAATGAAATGACTTTATGCTGTCCAAGAGTTGGCCAACAAGATCATCAATGAATGATGTTGCTGCATAATAACTCTGGCGAATTCTTTTTGATTCTTCTTCTGAAACAAGATATCAATTTTTTTAAAAAAAATACAGATGCTGATAATCAATACTAAAGAAACACAGAGAACCAAATCAAAAAGAGTGTAATCACAATCTTTCATCATCAAAAATAATGAAATATTGCTTTCCTTTTCCTACCCACCTTCTCAGATAAACAAAGTCCAAGAAAGTAGATATCTGTTTGATGCATGTAGGTTAGGGTGTCCAATAAAAAACAGTAATTTTTTAATGCATACACACTTACTTTAAATATACAATATTAAAACAATTGTAAGAAATTTTTTAGGACATTTGCATCCCATGCCGACTTGTATCAAAACATGTCAGTACTCGCTAAGTAATGCAAACGCGACATAATGCATCGATGTGCCTGTAATCACTGCTATTTTTTATGTACATATCATTTACAGTCAGTCAACATATCAGTGGGATTACGTAGATCTAAAAATTGTATATTTTTAGTAGTGTATGTAAAACATGAAATACAAGATTTAAAACTGCCTTCTAATGGACAAGTTCTTGCAGTTTTAGTTAGTAAAACCCATACTTCAATGAAAGTTCAAGGTGGCTGATGTGGCAGACTGCCTCACAGTCTCCCACATCACCCACCTCCCATAATGTTCTCCTGTTGACAAAGGGCTCATCCTGGAAATTTCTCTATCATTTGTATTTTTGTCTTTTCAGTGTGTTCACACCCCACATCCATACTCTAAAGATAAGTGGTAGCTCATTTGCCTATCCTAATTTAATTCCTTTACACAACTTAACCCCTTTGATTTCATTGTTACCATATTATTATATAATTAATTTCTCATTCTTTCTTATCACAATTTTTCCTGGTTTATTACGAGAATTTTTTTTTTGTTTATAGTATTTCCAAAAATATTAATTTTGCCTCTCCCCCCCCCCCCACCTATGATGTGGAAATACTAGCTCACGATAAACTACACATGGGATGTGATTACCACTGGCTGACCTTTCCACAAGTATTTATTTCTGTTTTTGTCACCAGTTATACTGCCTTCAATTTAATTTTTTTTCTATGTTAATATTGGTTATGGCATTGCTTCCTGTTCCAAAATTGTTTAAGTAATCTAAGACATATCCTCAATGTTTTGAGATTTCTGGTAGCAAAACCTTTCCCAAACTTCCATCTGGAAGTTTAGGCAGTGACAATTTTAATTCAATCTTCCTTAGAGAATGCGCCATTTTGTTAATATTTATACAAGCTTAACTGGGCAGGACACATTGGTCAGAGAGTAGGAAAAGCTTTCAAAATTCTGCACTTGTTGGAGAGAGTGATGAGGGGATGTATGAGAGAAGTAAAAGAATTGGGTTACAAAACTTTGGTCAGACCATTGCTTGAATATGGTAGTGTAGTATGGGACCCACATTTTGAGTATCAAATACAGGAGTTGGAGAGGGTGCAAAAAAGGGCTGCTAGATTTGTTTCTGGAAATTACCACAGAATACAATCAGTAACAGATATGATAAAATAGCTGGAATGGGATTAACTGGAAGACAGGATGAGGGTGAAGAGGGTCATGGGAGTGTACAAGTCGTATATTGGTGATGAAGCATGGAAAGATATTGGTGTAAGAATTAAAAGTAATGTATGGAAGGTAAAGGATGACCATGACCACAAGCTGGCACTCGATTTCAGGCACAAGGGTGTAGGAGGATTCTCTTTTTTGTGTAAGGGTGTCAGGGATTAGAATAGGGTACCATGAGAAATGATGAATAATTTACCAAAAACGTTGAAAGAATTTAAAGCAAAAATTTGCAGAGGGTAAATGTAGGTGAGTGCAGGAAAGGGAGAAGATGGGAATGTAGGGAAATTGCCACCGGAGTGTGCACTCCATCGCAATTTAATTCAATACTAACGGTGCCTTCCCTCACTCTTTCCTTGCCATTTCTAACTTTCGCACATTTCAGGTCAAATGCATCAGACATAGCTATCTGTTTCTTTTTGTCCACTATTGAAAATGTTTCATATATTTTCTTATTTTAAAAAAATATGGCAGATTATCCCATCAATAATGACTTCACAAATATTATCATATTTATTGCACTATTCATGAGAGTGAGTTACCTGGCATTATGCCAAATGGAAAAGATAAGTTAAGAGCAGCAATGTCATCTCTTTTTCGAACATCAGTCCAAGGATTCCATGCTACAGTAGGAAGCGAAGGTGGACGCCAATGGTTGGGAACCACATTTACTAGATGTATGGGATGATAATCTAGAAAACCAAAACCAATTGTAAAGCATTATTTGGAACAACAGTATAACATTACTTACAGAAGTTTCCAGAATGGCAGTAAAGAATCACAACACACTTAAATCACACATTTTTCCATAGCAAAAAGAAAACAGTTCTGTAAAGCAGTATGAATATAAACAAGGATAGAGAATACTTACATACTAATGGCCAAAACTGGAGGAGGAGGATTGCTTACAACTATGATGAAGGCTACTTCTAGACTTTGGTGTATGTGTTTCTTTATGCTTTTACTTTTGTCCTGTGTAATCTCACTCATGATTAATGGCTCACCATGAATATTGTGTCCATTTCTTGCACGTATCACTCCCCTGCCTTTAGATTCAGTACCTAATTGGTTTTTTTTCCTATCCTTGTTTAAATTCATACCGACTTAAACTTTTCATGTTCTCTTTATCTATTAGCAATGGTTAAAAGGATGGATACTTGATGAAAATAATAAGAAATGTATTAAACAGGTAGATATTTATACACATACTGAGATTGTTATATGGCTTTATGTTTTTTGGGAGTAAATTATAAGACAATAATAAGAAAAAGTGATAATTATGTTTAATTTATAGTTATCATAAGATATATGAAAATATAATGTTTTTTCCTAATAAATAAAAGAATTAGCAAAATGAAATAGTAATACTGACTAAAAATTCAGTTCAGGTGCATCAGTCTTACATCTATCATAACCATTGTAACGTAATGAGTTGATTACAAAATGATTTACTCCAACATTAACATTATTTTTTTATAAATGTCACATGGTGTTTCTTCATGATCCATCATAGCCAGGATTATTTTTATATTTTTTAAAAAAGAAGAAAGAACATATAAAAAGACATGGGAAATTCAATTTAAAACAGATCATACTACTTTACAGAATAATCACAGGATAAAACCTAAATTCCCAAAGAGCACATAATATATTCACATACATCATTCTAGCCATTCTAAGGGGAAAACGTTTATCAGGGTTAGTAATAAACAATTTATACCTCAACTCTAACCATGTTGTGTTGCCTTTGGAAATAGTTTGTGCTTGAAGAACGGCCACCATCAAGATTGTATAACCTCAATCAAGGAAAGGTGAAGATGAAATTAAGGCCATAGAAATATTCAATCATCACTGTATTGTTCAAAAATTTTACAAAGTCACAACTTAGGCATCGAACTAATTTTCCAGAATAAATGACTGCAAGTACTACAAACTGAATCGAGACAGACCAACCTCATTAACCCCTTAACTGTTTGCAGTCTTATGAGGCTTAGCAACTAAATCCTCCGCACACTGGTAAAATTCAAAGATGGCCCCCTCTAACTAATGTATGGTGGTATCGCTTGCTACCACCCGCTTAGCCAAGCGTACACTGATGCGCCACAAAGGTGAGTGGTTACTGCCCAACTGATTTTTGCAAACTGCCTGGAGCTAAACCCAGGCCCTCCTATAAATAAGTGACCCCTGGGAAAATGTATTCTCATTCCCATGCAATGTGACTCCCCAAAGTATGTCAAAAATGTAACCCTCCACATTTTTATTGAGACTTCCAAAACCTTCAATCACTAAATAAATTCCTATCGGTCTGAAATTTTTACAGTAGATAGTCAGACTTGCAAATGTTAAATTCAATCCTACTGAAAATTTTTGTAGCTATCACACTTAAGCCATAAAAATATATTTTTTGGGATTTCTAAAAATGTTCATAACTCTCAAATTTTTAAAGCTACAAAGCTGAAATGACTTTTAACGTGCTTCAATTTTTCTACTGTTTCATTTAATAGCAAGATCCACTTGTTTACTATTTTCTAAAAGTGTGAACCAAAATTATTAGATGACTTTTAATTTTGAAAATTGATATCTTTTGAAATATTTAATCTACAGCTCTGAAATGTACTTTAAACCATTCTACATCCCATTTTCTATAAGAAATCATCATTCTTTAACTGTGGTAACAGGTCTTAAATAGTTTTTTTCTGTCTTTTTATAATTCCATTCCTTCCCTTAGATATTTTGAACTGCCATCGTGGTATGAACTGTGATTATTTATTTTTCAGATATCTGCCTAGCCGTTGCACCAACTAAAAAACCAATTGCATTTTCATACCTAAAAAAATTCCTCTTTAATTTAAACACAGTGCCTCCTCTGAATTTATTTCCCTTCTAATTTTAACTATTTCTTCTCCCTGGCGTACCGTATACTATAATTTCTCAGTGGAACCTCCAAGAAAGAATACTAACTTTTATTTACCTCTCTCAAAATTTAAAATGATATGTAATCAAAAATCACACTTCTTTTACGCTATAAACAGTCTCCCTATTTTTAAAATCGAGACTTTTAGAATTTTAAATGTGTTATTACGACAAACTTTTCCTACTAGTTACGAATTTCAAAGTCTCGTATCTCTACAGGCAAATTTCCTAGCTGGAAGGTTACTAATCTCATTTTCTTAGTTATAGTCCGAAATAGCTCTGTCAATTAAGGCAACATTTTCTTTTACAATATATTCTGAATCCAATATACCAGATATGTTAATACTATGTTCTGATTTTATATACTTGTTTACTCTGAAATATGACTTGAATTATCTAAGCAAATGACATTAAACCTAAACTGCAATACTATTTAAATGAATTCACTTCTCTATGAACAAATTTAGTTATGAAGTAACAAAATTTTAGGTTACCTCACAAATCTATGATAATACAAGATCAAAAGGCACAAAACTGGAATTATTATTATTATTGCAATGGATCTTATTCTCTAATGACAACTTCACTACACACCTACATTTGCATTCCTTGTATTCTCATGTTTCTCGAGATGGAACCATGTAGATTTATTAAAATCTAATGTTTTATCCTTCATGCTGTGATTTTCAGCAAAGGATTTCTTTGTTTGTTGCCATTGTTACCTATATGTAGCTGCAGTAAACTAACATGTACCAACCAATATCTCCAGGAAGACTGCCACCATCATCAGGAAGTGAAAAGTAGAATTTTAAAAACTATAGCTCTCTGTGCACCCATGGTATCTGATGAAGCAAGAAAGGCAGCTGAGAGGAGGAATATAAAAGATACATTTCTTGCTAATGGCAACAGCTTTGCTGGTAACATTAACCAGTAGCTCTATTTTGCTCTCCTGTGAAACCCCTCCCCCTCCCCACATAGCCCAACGTGGCTCTTGCCTCTATCTCAACCCCCCACCCCCCAACAACGTAGCATGTAGCTTCTTTCTCTATTGTTTACAGAACTTTTTTCTTTTGTCAGACTATTGTAAATTACATACAGAGATAATTAAATGACAGAAATAGATATTCACATGCTGTTGTGTGTTCTGTACCTCATTTTAACTGTAACAAATAAAATGAATGAAAAGCTACGTGGCATGGCTCGGAATCCCTCTCCCCCCTCCCCCCATGTCGTCCAGTGTAGCTTTCTAGCCAACCCCCCCTTCCCCACTCCACCTGGCGAAGATTGAACCACATATTTTATGGACGCTCCCTAATAATCCCTTGATTGCTTTACTTTATCTTGCATTGCAGCATCATCGTGTGAAAACAACAAGTTGCTGGAGAAGTCCATGGCCATCCTGTCATTCACACGGGAAGTGATGGTGAAATATACTTGTGTTTAATTGCTTTCTAATACATTAAAATAAAAACTTCCTAGCTTTTTTTTAAAAAAAATAAAAAAATCATAAATAACTAATTAGTTCCTATCCATTCTAGCACAAATAGTATCGACCTTCCATCTCAAGTTCATTTTGAAATTCATTAGCATAAGTTTTATTCATTGGTTCTTAAGTACTTTTGTTACTTAGTTACTACTTATAAACCTTCAATCTAATTGTATATGAAAAGATTAACAGTCAGTTGAGTTTAGAAATCTACAAGCATAAGTTAAATTCATTGTCTGTTCTGTCAGAAGGATCAAAATGTGAAGACTGTGAACAGATGCAGGTTGACCCAGATAGAATATTGAAATGGGTAGGTTGGCATGGAATGAAGATAAATGCCAATACGAGTAAGCTTATTAGGTACAAGGGAGATTTAAAAATAAGGTCTCCAATTTTTTATATATATATATATATATATATATATATATATATATATATATATATATTTATCCACAACTCGAGATTCATTATTGGAATGCTTGAAGTTTTAACTATTTTTCTATGTAATGGTCTTCCAATATGATGACCTTCTGCATCCATGCCATGAACTTCTTGATCCCATCGTCGAACCAGTCTCCCACGGCGTCAGGAAGAAACCGAGTGACTGGACCTGCACATCCTCTTCTGACCAGAACTTCTGGTCTCCCATGTGTTTTTTATGTGCAAGAAACATGTGGAAGCTACTTGAGATAATGGCTGGTCTATAGGTGGGATGGTAAACAATTTTCCAACCAAATTGTTCGACGATGGAGGTCGTTTGATGTGAGACATGGGGACATGCATTGTCACGGTGGAGCGAATGTGAGCATTCCTCTTCTTTTATTCTGGATAGCTCACTGAAGCTTTTTGAGAGTTTCACAGTAGCGATCCAAGTTTATTGTTGTTCCTTTGGCATAAAATCCACCAAAAATACCCCCTTTTGGTCACCATTACTTTACCGGCTGACCTCTCTGTCTTGAACTTTTTCAACTTCGGTGAAGTTGACTGATCCTTAATTTTAGGAATGTAATGATATACTCAAGTTTCGTCCCCAGTCACTATCGAATACAGGAAGTCTTCCCCTTCCTCTTCAAAATGGTGAACAAATTCTTTGGCACATTCCACACACTTTCTTTTGTGTTCATTGGTGAGTTGTCTGGGGACCCACCTGGTGGACACCCTGCTATGTTCTAGAGATTATATAAGAATTGTGTGTACAGAGATTTTGCCACACTATCTATTAAGTTGCTTGGTTATCTCGTCAAGAGTTATCCTTCCATTACTGTGCACTATCTCATTAAGTTTGGTCACCATTTTGTCGGACACGCTCTGTCTTCCAGACAGCTCCTCCTCATCAATGTTACTGTGGCCAGCAGAAACCACTTCGAGGTTTTAATGTCCATACACCTTTCCCCATACACTTGCACTAACTGACAATGGATTTCAAAAATTGTATCACTGAGTAGAGTTCACACCTGGTGGGTGAGCTAAGCAGCCGCTCCATCATGGACGGCTGACAATCAGTGACTGATTGTCAGATCAAGCTTGAATCAGTAACATTCGGTGGTTGGAGAACCAAGAAACAAGGC
Organism: Vandiemenella viatica; assembly: GCA_031002005.1. Lineage (NCBI taxonomy): Eukaryota > Metazoa > Arthropoda > Insecta > Orthoptera > Morabidae > Vandiemenella > Vandiemenella viatica. The sequence goes on along the minus strand of CM061920.1, from coordinate 19,770,307 downwards.
GCTGTTATCGAATTTCACTTAGCACTGTTCATTTTCATGCAGCATTGTTGGAGACCTTATTTTTTTAATTGCTCTCGCACACATAAAATATTAAAGGCTAATTGTGATTATTACATGGGGTCAGAATTGCTTGACAATGGCTTGAAATGTAAATATCTTGGCATAATGTTTGATAACAAACTCAACTGGTCAGAGCACATTGGGCAGGTGATAGGAAAAGGTTGCAAAATCCTTCATTTACTGGAGAGGGTGATGAGAGGATGTACCAGAGAAGTTAGGGAATCGGGTTACAAAACTTTGGTGAGACCACGTTGAATATGGTGGTGTAGTTTGCGACCCACAGTTTGGCTATCAAATACAGGAGTTGGAAGGTGTGCAGAGATGAGCAGCTAGATTTGTTTGTGCAAATTATTGCAGGACCCAGTCAATAACTGATATGATAAAGGAGCTGGAATGGGTTGTAAGAACCTTAGAATTTTAGCAAATTCTAGCTCCTCACCTTTAGGCTAAGGGGGGAAAGCTCACTCTTTAGTAACAGATAGTTTCGTTTCTTGTATAGGTTAGGAGAGTGAAGCTTTATATAGCATGCAGATACTGGAACCAAACGGACCAAATAAACCCTTTTAGAGGCAGTAAAAGTATTCAAAAGTTAATAAAAGCCCTAAATAAACTTTCTATAACAGTAAGAAAACATTATCTTGTGAGGAAATAGGTTAATTCCAATAAATTCAATTTCCAAATAACAAACTTTGCTATAGGTTAATTTCAACATTTTTAAACTAATTTAAATGCAGTAAAGACTGTCAGTAGTTGATAAAAGCCGGGTATAAACTTTGTATAATAGTAAATAAACTCTAAATCAACCGAAAATAAAATAATCATTAATAATTCAGTTTTGAACCTGTGAGCATCTACTTTGGGAGCATTTCGTCATTTCTAAACCGATTTAAGAGCAATAAAGTAGCTCAACATTTAATAACCCAACTAAATTAACTTCCTATAATAATATAAAAACCTTTTACTAACCTGAAACATGATAATCCATAATAATTCAGTTCACCACATAATATATTTCTGATATTTGGTATTTCACTGTTTTTGCATACTTTTGAATGGAATAAAGTAGTTTTAAAGAAGTAATAGCACAGTTAAAATATAAATTCACTAAAATTCCGTAGTTTCTGGAAGTATAAAAAACTTAAATCAACTTTTTAACACTTCATTAGGTGCACTTCACTTTTAACATTTTTATCACAGAATCCTAGAAAGCTTTCGGAATAAAAAGTAGATTTCCGGAAAGACCTCAAAATCTAATATCACATATATTAATTTCAAGCAATTCCATGCAGTAGAACCGATTCTATAAAGATTTAAAAAATTATTTTTCAATGAAAGCACGTGCATAGTTTAGGAATTTATTGCAGCTGATCAAAATTAGATACAGAGATGAAACAACTTTCAGAATACGTTTTTGGTAATTTTATATTTCCGATAAAAGTAATAGAAATAAAGTTATTAAATCAAAACACACATAGCATTTTTGGTAAATCTTGTCCACGCTGTAATTAAACTATCAGTGCATCAATCTTAATAAAAGTTACACCAAAAAACTCAGGAATTTTGGGACAACACGCTGATAATAATATTATTTGGATATAATGTGATTTAACGGAAATGACGAAATATTGAAACTTCGAGAAGGATAGTAATTCCCCGGGGTAGAAAATAGTTCGACTCATATGCTTAGGATTTCTAAACTAAATGCTTAAAGTTACTCACTGCATATCCATTATTTCTCTACTGAAAAAGTCCAAGTACTGACAGCCTTAAAGTTTCTTATATTTGTTTGGTTACCGAGATAATTTGGAACTAAATTTTCAAAGTGGGAGCAGAAAGCTGCGTTTTGGCTGTGACATCAGAGAGAGTATATAACCTGTTGCGCAGAAGACCGGCCATCTTTACTAGTTCGGGAACTGTGCTGATATGTGCGTATAGGTTGTGTAAGCGTCGGTGCTGTAGGGCAGAAGATAGTCAGGGTTGGCACTACCGAGTCGGCCATTTTGGGACTTCGGCATATGGCGGGTTTCAACGGTAACATGAACTGGTAGAATTTTACATCAGGGGTTCGGTCGGGTTTAACATCTCTCCACAACTTGCAAACTTTTAAAAACGTATGTTCGATGAGCCAAATCAACTTTTAGAATGCTATTTTGAACTTTTGGTTTTATTTGAATAAATTTAAAGAATTTTGAAAAGTGAACTGTTGTTATTTCGTAGTTAACTGATAACCTTTTCAATATTTGTGGGTCAACAAATATTGTGGTGACCTGAAGCATTCAAGTTGAACTATCCAGGCTACATGGTCAAATCAAAATTATTTCTTAAGTTTTACAGAGAACTTTGAATCACCATCAAGAGTATAAGTTGAGGCGCTAAGGCTATACTCAACCCCAGTATCAGCCTTGGGTCTTACAGGGTGTCATTGGAGGAAAGGAGGAGTGTGAAGAAAGTGCTGGGAATGTACAGGGTATATGTTGGCAAAGGGTCTTGGAGGGATATTGGTCAAAGAATTAGGAATAGTGCGTGGAAGGGGAAAGGCGGCCATGACCACAAGCTGGCACTAGATTATATGCATAAGGGAGTGGGAAAATTTTCTTTTGTTGGAAAGGGTGTCAGGGATTGCAACAAATTACCAGTGAAGTGATTAATAATTTACCAAAAATGCTTAAGGAATTTAAAATTAAAATTTGCAAATTGGAAAAGTAAATGAGGGAGGAATTTGACACTCTAATTACAAAAGAAAATTGAAAAAAAAAAAATATAAAAAAGTGGTAATTAGATGACTAGGAGAATTGCCTCCGTCACAATTAAAATTAATAAATAAATAAATATGCATGATATACAGGGTTCTCATTAAGATATCCAATGATTTTACAAGTGTCAAAGATAATAAGGAACATTTAGAAATGCATGGCGTCTATCAAATTTTCTGTACATCGTAGAAAGATAACACCCTTTAAAGGAGAGGCTCAATGAAAATGTCAGGTATTTAAAAAAATAATGAAAGTTTACTTATTACTTATTGCTTTACATCTCATCGACACCAAGGTCATTAGAGGCGGGATGACACTGGGGACAAGGAACAGGAAGGAATTTGTCCATGGCCTATTTGAGGGTAGCATCCCGGCATTTGCCTGGAGTGATTTGGGGATCACATGGAAAACCCAAATCTGGATACCCGGATGGGGATTCGAACTGCCGTCCTCCCAAGTGTGAGGCCAGAACATTAAACATGCTCGGTTGAAAGGAAGTGTCCTATATTTCAACATTTAGTCAACCATGGACTTCTGATTTTATTTGACAAGACCGGCAATGAGGCCAAAGAGAGCAGACAAATAAGTTAAGGGCTGTAATGCAGAAAAGAACCAACAATATGAACAGTGACAGTCAGTTGCAGCTTGATAATATTTTGTCACATATACTTCAAACTGCCTATGCTGTTCACGCTAATTTCAGTAACATCACTGTGGATGGTTTGCATGCGCGATCTTTCTATAGCTATGTTTAAGTGACAGCAGCAACAGATAAAGCATGATAGCTGAAATAGTAGATTTTAATAAATTGATGTGTCTCCACCATGAGAACCAAGAGAATACCGACAAAAACCATAGTACTCTATGCTGTCTTTAACATTCCTTCGTTGTTTGAGATCAACTGTTATACTCCTCTACTGACAAGATATTACAGTCCTAGTCTCCCTTCCTACAAATGAAAATATTCACAGTCCATTATGTCTGAAATCAGGAGATAGTTACTGTTCATGGTCAACTCTTCCCATTCACGGACAACTCCTAATAATACATATAGTTGTACGCCTTTTATACACCCACCACTCTCTACACATGCCTCTTGTCTTTCAGTGAATCCCCACCAAACTTCTTTATCACATCAGCTAACATTCGTGTTCTATTGAAATTCCGATAAACACATTGTAACACACATACTGAATAATTGCTTTATTTTATTTTCTGTCCTGCTCATGGCAAGACATTTAACACGCTAATTGGGATACATGTGTGTAGCTTAAAGTTCGTCGTAGCAATTGTGCAGCTACACTTCTTAACACTATGTTCAAAGCTTTCCTCTACTACTTATTAATTTTTTAATTAAAGGTTCGTTTGCCGTGCGGTCGCCAGTCGGTAAGCTTTGCTAATTGGTTCAGCTACTTTAATTACCGTCAAAGAAGATAAGTAAAACTACTGAGAAATACTCACACACATGCTAGTTTTCACAGATTTATTCTTCTGCAACTACATAGTCCAAAAGCAAGCCACCAGACAATAAAACTAATCTCCTTCATCACCAAAAAGTTGCAGATTCAAGTACAGTTAAAGCTGAATGAACAGTGAGTACAAGTCCCACAATTACTTAACAAACAATCACCGTGGTGCAAGTCTGTAGCAGATTACAAAACACAGTTTATATTCACTCACGTCTCGCAGAACAACTTTCACAGTCCGACATATACCTCAGCTCACGTCACAACGTGTCCTTTACTACGGAACATACGTTAAGCGGCAGTACAACATATACGCGGGAAACACACACACGCGGCCGTAGCCGGTCAGCTCCCGCCAGTTGTTCCGTACTCCACACTCAACAATCCCCGACTGTTCCTCCGTGCGCTAGGCCCCACGCCAAAGACATCATATATCTCTCTGATCACACTCTCAACTCAAAATATATCCGTAACGTTCACGGTTACATTACAACATCTACTCAAATGAGTACTGAAACAAGTTGGTCATAGATGATTATGATTTTTGTTTTTACCGAGGAGAAAGGTAGATTACTAGTACTTAAATGCTATGTATCAGAATTGCTAGGTAGAAGAATTCTTAAAGCAAAAGGTTAAGGTAGGAAATGCAGTGTCAAGAGATTTGGAAGTGCAAATGGGAGTGCCACAGGGTAGTGTATAGAGAGCATTGATATTTGTCATTCTAATGAATGGATTACTATCAGAAGTCAGGTTGTTTGCAAATGATCTAATGCTATATAATAACATCAAACAGCTGCAGGGCGATTTGGACAAGATATCTAGCTTTTTTTTTTTTTTTTTTTAATTGCAATGGAGCACAGGCTCCGGTGGCAATTTCCCTACACAGCTATCTTCCCCCTATCCTGCACCCACCTACATTTGCCCTCTACAAATTTTTTCTTTAAATTCCTTCAAAGTTTTCGGTAAATTATTCATCGTTTCTCTTGGTAACTCATTCCAATCCCTGACACCTTTACCTAAAAAAGAGAATCTTCCTACACCCTTGTGCCTGAAATCGAGTGCCAGCTTGTGGTCATGGTCATCTTTTCCCTTCCATGCACTACTTGTCATACCTACTGCAATATCTTTCCATGCCTCATCACCAGTATATGCCCTGTACACTCCCATGACCCTCCTCATCCTCCTCCTGTCTTGCAATGAATCCCATTCCAGCTCCTTTATCATTTCCGTCACTGATTGCATTCTGCGATAATTTCCAGAAACAAATCTAGCAGCCCTTCTTTGCACCCTCTCCAACTCCTGTATTTGATACGTAAAATGAGGGTCCCATACTACACTACCATATTCGAGCAATGGTCTGACCAAAGTTTTGTAACCCAATTCCTTGACTTCTCTCGTACATCCCCTCATAACTCTCTCCAACAAGTGCAGAACTCTGAAACCTTTTCCTACCACCTGTCCTATGTGTCCTGCCCAGTTAAGTTTGTTATCAAAAGTAATTCCAAGATATTTGCATTTCAAGTCTTCAGCAAGCAATTCTTTCCCCACCTTATATTCATAATTAACCTTTTGTTTTTTATTTGTGTATCTAATAAGCTGACTCTTCTTTGCATTTATCTTCATTCCATGTTTACTAACCCAATTAGATATCCTGTCCAGATCACCCTGCAACTGTTTACAATCCTCTATCGTTTTGATTCTTTTATACAGCATTATGTCATCTGCAAACAATCTAATTTCAGATAGTAAACAGGCAACACAATTATTCATTAGAATAATGAACAGCAATGGTCCCAATACGCTACCCTGTGGCACACCCATTTTTACTTCCACTTCTTTTGATACTACATTTCCTACCCTAACTTTCTGTTTTCTACCTTTTAAAAATTCTTCTACCCAGCAAATCACTTTCTTATCCACTCCAATGGTTTTTACCTTATTTACTACCATTTTATGGCTTACTCTGGGTAGGTCAACATGGATGAAGATAAATGCAAAGAAGAATCAGCTTATTAGGTACACTGATAAAAAAAATTAGATTGATTTTGACTATAGGGTGGGGACTGAGTAGCTTCTTGAGGACATGAAATGAAAACACCATGCCATAACATCTGACAAAAAAATTCAACTGAGTGGAACACAATGGTCAGGTAGTAAGAAAATGTTACAAAATCCTTCACTGGTTGGGGAGCATGGTGAGAGGATGTACAAAAGAAGTTATGGAATTGGGTTATAAAACATTTGCTAGTCCTTTGCTTGAATATGTTAGTGTAGTATGGGACTTCCATTTTGGGTATCAGATGCAGGAGATGGAGGGGGTGCAAAGAAGGGCTGCTGGATTTATCTCTAGAAATTACTGCAGAACACAAGAAACAACTGATATGATAAAGGAGCTTGAATGGGATTCTTTGGAAGAAAGGAGGAAGGTGAAGAGAGTCATGAGTGTATATTGGTGATGAGGAATGGAATCATATTGGTGGAAGAATTAGGAGTATTGCATGGAAGGGAAAAGATGACCATGAGCACATACTGGGATTTGATTTAAGGCATAAAGGTGTGGGAAAATTTTCTTTTATAAGTAAGGGGATCGGGGATTTTAATAAATTTCCAAGAGAAATTATGAATAATTCACCAAAAACATTAAAATTAATAGTGGGCATAAGTAGACTGGAAAAATGGAAAAGGGGGGGGGGAAATGGGTATGTAGGGAAATTGCCATCATAACAGGCATTCCATGAAATTAAATTAAAATTAATAAACTGAAGTCACTACTTAAAATGTTATCTTGTTTCTAGAATGGTGATGAGGCTAGAAAAAAACATTTATAAAAAATAATAGTCTTGAATAGACATTTATGATTTTTTGTACTGCCAATGAATTTTTAATATGAGAACATTCTAATGTATCATTTCACTACTTGTATTATTATTATTATGAAGTATATATTTTAATTAACTACAAAATATATTAGTTTCACCATGTCACATTTATTCTCAACACTTTTTTTATTACTATACTAGCAGAGTTCCCGGTGTTACCCGGTCTAGTAAGTTCATTTACCATACACATTCTTTTTTTTTTCATGCAGTTTCATTCAATCAAGTTTCATACCATTCTCGCCATTCATTAATGGAATTAGAGCAAATCTAGATTCACCCACACCCTACAGAAAAAAGGAGTGGATCGAAGTTGATTTACCCGTACACTATTTTTTTATTTGTTCGAAGATTCACGCGTACCAAGCTTCATTGATTTTGTACCGGTCATTTGCGGTACTAAACTAGTGACTTTGGAGCACAGTTCTAAGAATGGGGTGTTTTTGATGCTTTAATACGGAATGTCAGTTTTCATTTTAGTCCAGGTTACAGTTCAACACAGCTACATCTGCTTCTCGAAAATCAAAACATTGACTTTAAACTCATTAATACATATCACATATATAAGAATATATCTTAAGATGTTACGACACATCTATTTTATGAATAATGAAGCATTACCTGAAAACTGCTGAATCGACTTTGACCGAGTTTTCACAGTATCAAACATTAGAGATGTCTTATTATGCTGACTGCCACTGGTGCTTAACATTTTCTCATAATGCTACTTCATCTGACATTGGTGCTCAAAATTAAAATTTATTCGGTACCTATACAGTTGAATTTCAGGTATTCACAATTGTATATCAAATTTTCAGAACTAAACAAGATATGAAGGAAAAAAATTAATTTCGATTTGTTTCAGTGGGTTACAAACTGCAGCACCATTTTATTGTGAGCAGAATGACAAAGACGATAGCGAGAGACATTGTAGCTGTGCTGACAGAGTTGTTGTTGTTGTTGTTGCTTTAGGGCACGTCAACAGTGGGGTCATTAGCGCCCTAACAATTACCAGCCTAAACTGTGGCTTAAGAAAGTACTAAATATTGTCTGCATGGTCGATTGTAAAGGGGTCGGCCATACAGACAGCAAATAAAATAATTCACAAATATAAAACATGGCTCAGAAAGGGGGCCACCAGAACTCAAGACCGTACACCACCTGAATGGCTGTAAAGAGGCCATACAGGGTCACAAAATAATTAAAAACACTACTTCTCTCACCGGCTGTATAGTGGCCAGCAAAAAGGAATTTAAAAATATAAAAATTAAAAACAATGCACATGGATGTGTGGCTGTATAGGGGCCACCTGTCCATCTAAAAACTAGGCCGATCTGCCTAAAATTTTAGGCACTAGACCGGCAAATACACAAAATTTTAAAACACTCGCCACACTGCTGGTCTCGTTGTTTAAATAAAATAAGGGCCAGATCGTTGGCCAGGCCAACGTCTGCCATCAAGTCTAAAAACAAAACACAATCAACTAAAATGTGGCACACCGGTAGGTACGCCACAGGTATCACATTCCGGTGGGTCCTCCCGGCGGAGAAGAAAGCTGTGTGTCAGAGGACAGTGCCCTATACGGAGGCGAGTAAGGAGAACTTCATCCCTCCTCACCCGCTGGAAGAAGCTGCTCCACGGCTGAATGGTCGATTTGACCAGCCGGAGCTTATTATGCTCTACCTCCAGCCACTGCCTCTGCCAAATGTCAAAAACAAATCTTTTCCCCGCCGAGGCAAGGTCAGACTTTGGGACCACATCAAAGTCAACTCTGACCTTGTTGCAGGCTAACTTGGCAGCTTCATCAGCTGCCTCATTCCACATGATTGGCACATGACCGGGTACCCAGCAGAATACGACCTCCTTTCCAGAAGATTGAAGGGATTGGAGGGTGTCCTGTATATCCTTGACAAGACGATCTGCTGGGTACATGCTTCCTATAGCCTGCACGCAACTAAGGGAATCACAGCATATGATGTACCTCGTGGCGCGACTTACTTTCATATGCTGGAGCGACTTTACCAAAGCATAGCACTCTGCAGTGTACACACTGCAACAGCTATTCAGTTTTAAGTAATAAATCGCTCGAAGGAATACCACAGAGCAGCCAACTCCGTTAGCCTGCTTAGACCCATCCGTGTATACTGGGGTAAAATCGTAAACTTATTTAAAACATCGCTAAAAGTTCGGATAAAAACATTGTCGGCGGTACACAGCTTGTTGTACTGCAACAATTCTAAAACTGTTCTGGGCCTCTTTAAAAGCCATGGAGGAGATTTACTCCAACCCTGGTGATAAACAGAGGGCATCTGGAACCCATATTCCTCTCATATAGCCTTTGTACGGTAGCTGAATGGTTTAGTTGCCCTTTGGTGGTTGGTATAAGGCTGTTCAAAGTTAGGGTAAAGAACTGCGTCATACACGGGACTGCCAGCAGTTGCGGCAATATGTATATAGTGTCGCACCATGAGCAAACGCCAGCAGATGGAAAGCGGCGGCTCGCCAGACTCAGTACAAATGCTGGGTATTGGGCTAGTGCGATAGGCACCCGTGGCGAGTCGAATTCCAGCATGGTGGACACTATTCAATATCCGAAGATAGCTGTCCCATGCCGAACTGTAAACAATGCACCCGTATTCCAACCGTGACCGTACAAAGGCTCGATAAAACTGTAGCAGGCAGGAGCGGTCGGCACCCCACGACCTGCCACAGAGACATTTTAAAATGTTTAAAGCTTTCAAGGATCTGGCTTTTACATCTTTAAGATGTGGCAGCCAGCTGAGCCTTGTGTCTACAATGAGGCCCAGAAAATGAACAGTATCAGTAAAATGTAAAACGGTGTTACTCAGGGTCAGGTGAGGTTCTGCTAAAAGACTTCTACTACGAGTAAAAAGTACACCACGGGTTTTCTCAGTAGAGAAACGAAAACCGGTGTGCACTGACCATTCATCCAGCCTGTTCAGCGTGAGTTGCAGTTGCCTCTCAGCACTTCTCAGGCTGGACGATGCAATAAAAATTAAGAAGTCGTCCACATATAAGGAGTACCTTATGGGACTCCTTATAATGGCTGCAATGCTATTAATAGCAATGGCAAAAAGCGTAATGCTTAAAACTGATCCCTGAGGGATACCGTTTTCCTGAATAAAAAGATCTGACACTTCACTACCGACTCGGTACCGGAAGCAACGACCAGATAAAAATGACTTTAAAAAATGGGGTAGGTTACCTCTAAAACCCCATTCGTGCAACTGTTTTAAAATAACATGCCGCCAGGTAGTATCATAGGCCTTTTCGAGATCGAAAAAGACACCCACAAGGTGTTGGCTGCGGATAAACGCATCCTGTATTGCCGCCTCCAGGAGGATCAGGTTGTCCAAGGTGGAATGGAATTTCCTGAATCCACACTGGAAGCAGCTCAGCAGATTACGGGAGTCAAGACACCAGATGAGGTGGCGATTGACCATCCTCTCCAATGTCTTCCCCAAGCAGCTTGTTAGGGCAATACTACAATAGCTACCTGGCAACAATTTGTCTTTCCCTGGTTTTAAAATGGGAATTAATGTTGCTTCTTTCCACGAGTCGGGGAAGTGTCCTCCGGTCCATATATCTCTTAAAATATCCAGAAGGTACTCCTTAGCATCTTTACTTAGATGCCTCAGCATCTGGTACTGGATTAAATCCGGCCCTGGAGCAGTGTCGTTAGCACTATTCAATGCTGACTCCAACTCCCAAAATGTTAATGGGCAGTTGTAGGCCACTGTATTCGACGAATCGAAGCACAGCACGCGCCTCCTGGCATCAATCTTGCATTCCTGGAACAGAGGGTCAAAATTGGTGGACGAAGTGATAGCAGCGAAGTTCTCCGCCATCAGCTGTGCTATGCTTCGTTCATCGGTGACTATACGTCCACGATCCAGTAAACCAGATACTGGAGGGCGGGAGTACCTTCCAGATATACGGTGGATAAACTCCCATACTTTCGACGAAGGTGTGGAACGATTTATAGTGCTCACAAAGTTCTGCCATAACCTTTTCTTAATAACTCGACGCTCCTTAGCTCTGGCAATACGGAACGCTGCCAGGTTGTCGGATGTTGCTTCAACCTAAATTGACGCAACGCCCGTCTATGACCCTGAATGGTGGATCGACAAAGTGGTTGCTTCCATGAAGGTCACAATCCACCTCCCAATGCACGGATTCTGCGATTGAGGGGGAGCACAATGAAAGGTCAATGGCAGAGGATGATCCAGAAGGAGTGGTAAAATGTGTCATTGCACATATTTCCTTTTGCTCTATTAATCTAACAACTATTCGGCCTCGGGGGCAATCAGCGTTTGAGCCCCACAGCGCACTATGTGCGTTGAAATCTCCTAGAAGGAGGAATGGCCGAGTAAGCTGCCGCAAGATGTTAAACGTCGTCATAACTGATGGGTGTGTTAGGTGGTAGATAAGTAGAGCATACTGTCAGTTGAGTGGGACCATGAATCCTCACTGCCACTGCTTGTACATCAGAGGTGAGAGCTACAGGTTCAGAGTGGACAGTGTTTCGGACAAACACCGCCACTCCACCCTTCGCTTGATCAACCTCGGTATCGTCCTTACGGTACACGTCATATCCTCTTAGCACAGGTTGGTGTGACGGTCTGAAATTTGTCTCTTGTAGACAAAGACACAAAGGATCAGACCGTGCTAAGAGATGTAACTCCTCTTTGTGAGCTGTAAAACCGTTGATGTTCCACTGGAATATGGGAGCCATCCTTACCTATTTAACCTCACCCGCCCCAGTTCGGGTGTCTCTTCGGTCACTTCCTGCTGCGGAACGGGACCAGACTCATCCACCAGAATCTCAATTTCTTCCTGCCCGGAAGCGGAGACAGACATCTCCTACCCAGAGGACTCCTCAAATTCGTCTTCATTCTTTTTCTTCTTCTTCCTCTTCCCCTTACTCTCCCTACTACTGGACAGTCTGGGGGGGGGGGGACGAAGAAGAGGACTTGACAAACTCCGGATCAGTCTATCTAAACTTGGGACCTTTGATCTTCTGGTCACCTCTATTTCCACCGGTAGCTAATGGTATCGCTACCATTTCAATAGCACGCGGTGGAATAGGACGTGCTGTTAACTTCATTGCTGGTGGAATCTTTGTTACTGCTGCTCAATTGGTCGTGGTTGCAGATGTGTTGCTAGCGACATCCGCGGTCTTAGGTGTTATGACCTTGGTAGATTTTGCACCACACTTGCATTGACATGAGCATATAGTGCTTGTGCCCATGTCTGCAAAGGATGTCTGTGTAGCAACACTTTCTTTCCTGACAGGAGTAGAGACCATCTTGGCAAAGCTTGTTCCAAATATTGGAGCAGCGAGCGCTTTCGCCTTCTTTTTTGCCTATACATAGGGTATCCGTTCTTTGGTCTTCAACTCCTGTATCTTGCGCTCTTCAAGATACACCTATCACTCTCTACTCCAGGCAGGGAGCGACTCGGAGCAGTTGATGCACACCTGTGGGAGCGTGCAACTGACAAGCGGCTCATGTGCCCCCTTGCCGCATCTACCACAGGTGGGGTTGCCCTTTCATGACGCTGTCGTATGTCCAAACCTCTGGCACTGGAAGCAGCTCATTGGGTCCGGAACATAAGGACGGACGTTCAAGTATGTAGCCAGCTTTTATACACTTGGGCAACCCTGGAGTGTCAAACGTCATGATGAAGGTGGCAGTCTTTTCAAGACTGCCATTTACCCTCCGTGTAATGTGACGCACCTCGACCACTTGCTGATCTTCCCACACCTTAACGAGTTCCTCGGTTGCTAAATCCATAATATCCCGGCAGGTCACTACGCCTTTTGAACGATTCAAGGATTTGTGGAGTTCGCTTTTAACGGCGAACTCCCCGCAGGGGTTTTGTTTTTGCTTGTGAGAAGGAATTTTGGTCCCACGAGTAAAAACATGTTATGAGGAAATGCTGATACAACAGGGGTGCGCAGGTGCCCCTGAGTTTGCACGATAACGCGTGATTTCCCTCATCACCCATTCACCTCCTCAGCACGTGGCTGACCTTGAGGTTGAGGGTTTTTTTTATAGAGGTTTGTACCATCCTCGCGATCCGGGCGATGAAGCCAAGATCCCCGATCTCCTAGGCACACAACGTTCCACCGACACACTCTACGGTGGTCATTGAAGCATGGTAGGAGTTTACGGTGTGGGAAACTTGCGGCGCTCACAAGTTTCCAGCTGGGGCACCGCGGGTTCGCCAAACCCGTACCTGGCACTTGCGTACCAGGCCCCTGCGGGGGTGCTGACAGAGACTATGATCAAAGAAAATCTCTGATTTTTCGTTATTAGTTTATTGCGTTGAATACGGCCATTTATGGCATTTAAAAACTGAATATCCTGAATTAAAGGAAATAATATTTCAAGTTTTGTTTAGTGTGCAAAATATTTATAAGTGCCAAGTGATTTTATCGCTTTCTTTAAAGGCTATGATCAGAGACACTGTATTGTGTGTTTAGTGCAAAGTATGCAACATATAATAGTTCCATCTTTGGGATTTGTCACCATACATTCAGAATTTTATTTAGTGCTCCTGCATTATGTAATGTTGAAACATAACAAATACCAAACAACTCAATTGAGATTCTAAGCTTTAAAATGGCGAAAATCCCCATTGAAATCTTCGCAGTAGTCTCTGAGTTTTTATAAGTCAAATTTATCCAGTTTTCATTTTGTAGATATATATTATTCACTAATGCAATAACAGTTGTATAACAATAAGAAAATTTAATAAAAATAGCGTTTGAAATAAAATTATATTATAAACATTAAACTAGAGAAATAACAATAAAAAAATTTATACCTAATTCTCAATGTCGTAAACAGAAAATTAAACCAGTAATTATTGGTGTGTAGGTACAATTATTACATTAGAGGATCTTACGAGGTATAACCTAATTTATCATTGCTGAAACAAATGTTCAGAAATGCTTCAGTAAGATTTAAAATGTACACTTGCCAACAAAAGGAATTTGGTTGGATCTAATCTAATTTTACACAGATACAAAACAGCAGCAAGTATTTAAATGATTAGAGATGTAATCCTCGGTGAAGGGTAGAACAGCCGGTACAGGATAAAATTATTATCAATGATAGAATAAATTAACAAATGTCTATAATTTGCTAATGACATTTTACCAGCAATGATGATGTGAGGACCAAATTACAGAAATTTCAATACCTGTTATAACAGCCCTTGAATGAAATTGTATTTTAACAATTAATTGTAGAAACCTGAAAGCTGAGTAATTATGGTTTTGTATATTTTTCTTGCAATTAATACTAAATTTGTATAAATGAACGTGGGAAGAAACTATTTAAATATTATTAAATTTGTTCAAGGACAGTACTATTCAAGAAACATTAGTTAAAAGTTTGTAAATCTAAGTATTAAAGTGAGATATGATGTTTAGAGGACAATTTGTGACAGTTTGGACTGATTAATGAGAATAATTTTGTATGTAAATATCTTTAATTTTCATTTCTGTGCACTTTATAATGATTGTGAATGATTTTACATTAATTCTGATAGTTTTTAATGTGATTTTAATTGTTTAGCTATTGTTAGAGTTCAAGAAACATTGGTCATAAGTCTTTGTGAAATATTCTGGAATTTTCTGTAAAATCTATATAAGCGATCAGCAGAGACGACTTTTAAGTCAGTCAATATTTTATAATGATTGTGAATGATTTTGTATTAATTCTGATAGTTTTTAATTTGATTTTAATTGTTTAGCTATTGTCAGAGTTCAAGAAACATTGGTCATAAGTCTTTATGAAATATTCTGGAATTTTCTGTAAAATCTATATAAGCGATCAGCAGAGACGACTTTTGAGTCAGTCAGTATTCAGTGCTCAGAGAGTTCTTCAAAGTATTGTGAGTAGTAGTTGTTTGAACATTATAATCTCTGGAGCTTGTGTTTACATTTGCACCTAGTATCTTTGGAGTTCGATGTCTTAAAGGAAAATAAACAATGTTAAAAGTGAGTGAGTCTTCCATGGACCCATCAATTCATATATAAAACGAGATACCTATCACTGTGTCGAGTAGCTAAAAGAAATTTTAAGAATACCAGAAGAGACAGAAAAATGAAATTTTACAAAGTAATAGCTGTACCAACATTATTATATCAGTGCAAATCATGGACATTGACTAAATAACAAATAAAGTGGAAAGCAGCAGCTGAGATTTCTGAGAGCCAAGGCTGGGTATAAATAAGAAAAAAGTTAAGAAAGAATTGAAAATTTTTAATCTGAATGAGGAAATAATTAGATATTGGAAGAAATTGATGAAGCAACTAACACGTATGGAGGACACCAGACCACCAAAGGTGCCGCTTAATTACAATCCAAAACATGAAAGGAGGAAGATAGATCAACCTTAGAAGAGATGGACACAGCAAAATGTGTAACCATCAATGGTTTAAACCTTGATGAAAATTACTATGATGATGAATAACTACCATATTTTTGTAGCTATTTATTTTAAGCACATGTGTGATGACAAATGATCTCATTAGTGAAGGATTGGGATTGGTACTGGTCACTGAGTGTACTCTGTACAAGCTTCAGAAATCAAAGAAACTTGGTACAGTTTCTGCAGAGAAGGGGAAAACAAAATAAAAAAAATATTCTGAGAAGCAGAAGTATACTTCGGCAGTACTTGCTGAATTGTTTTTAACCTTTTACATTTAACAACTACTATTTCTTTTTGTGTGAAAATAGTTTAAACATGCTGTGAAAATTCAACCTTAAACTTCAAACAAAAACACTTTGGATATTTTTATTATTATTTTGGAATATTAAAACTGGTATCAAAATGTATATTACCACATGCTAAATAAATCTGGATGTAAGGCACTGCAACAACAAAAAATAAAATAGATTTACATGCTCCTCTGGTATAACCAGTTGTTCTAAAATCTACAGATAAAAAAGAATACTTACCTAGGTATTCACGAGGAAATTTCAGTGGTACATGAGGTTTGTGGAAACCAACTGCCAAGAAGAAAGGAATATCTTGAATTCTATTACTGAGAAATTCCTGAGCTGCCTCAAGTGTTTGTATATCTGGCAAAGACTTCTCAGGTTGCAGATGAACTGTTACAGGGCAGATCAAGTTCCTCGCTGGTTGGCCCGAGTCACTGTGGCAAACAGGACTATTCTGATAACGCTGCGTAGGAGGATGATAAGGTTTATCAGACCAGCTGTATGGCTGGTCATCACTCCAGTTGGAACTAATACCTAACAGAACATTATTTATGAACAATGAAACATTTTCTTTCTGTCAGACAAAATATGCACAAATGTTTGTGTATAAAAAAACAAATGTCAAATAATTGATTCTAGCTTGGTGTAACTGCTTTTTGCAATACTGCAGAATTATGATTATTATTACAGATTTATCAATCCTTATTTCAGAACGTAGCCTCTTTAAGCCAAATGAGCTATATATTACAATTTAACTCTACATAGTTTTGTTGTAGTTCCTTCCAGGCTGATAGATATTTAGCAACTCTCTTCCAGTTCATGCCTGTAACTCGACGTATGTCTCTATCCCAGCGATCCAGGGGTCTTCCCCTTGCTCTTTTCAGAATACCTGTTGCTTAATATAATTTTAAGATGGAGTTGAAGAAAGACACTTGGATTTCATTAAGTGATGTTCAAATGCTGTAAATTAATAAAGTTTAGCATTTATGTTAGCATCCTTACATCATCTGAAGAAGACATTTAAAAAATTAAAAATATTCAAAAGTAATATTTGGTGACAATTAATTTGGTTTAAAACAATGGCCTTTCTTTTACTTATATAACAGGTTAAGTTAATTCTGAAATTAAACTGATATTAGCTACAGTACGAAAAAGATTACAATAGCATTAGGCAGTACTTCAGCAGCTTAAATCAGAAAAAAATCTATGTTTAAAAGTAATCAAATCTTTCAATCAGTAACAGTACTTTAGTTCTCTAATGGAAAACTCTAAGAATGCACAAATATGTTATCATCCCACAATATCTTGAATTCTATTACTGAGAAATTCCTTAACTGCCCAAGTATTTTTATATCTAGCAAAGATACTGAGATGCAGCTGAAGTTTCTTGCTAGTTGACCCAAGTCACTGTCACTTCTACTGAAATAATTCTGATTAATAATTTAGAAAGATACTTCAATGGAATTCATAGTTTCTGGCAGCTTACTGCTTACAAGAAAGAGATACAGAAATTGCAAATAACAATTTCCTTTGATTTCCCTGGTGTCTGTATATGCTGCTTCTTCTTCCCGTACAAGGATTGGGCCTGTTTGTCAGTTCTAGCTTTAGAGGCTATTCACATTTTTTTCTGTTGGCTACCTATGCTACTTCTACCTTGAAATCAATATTGGGTTAATGCTATTTTTTTTTTTTTAAAATCATGCATGTCCAGTTCTGTGCAGATGGTCTCTATTTTGCATTTTTTTAAAATATTTTTTCCATTCTTTTTTTCTTGGCTCATTTCCTATTTAATCTAAATAGCAAAGGGTAGGGAAAATGACTCATCAAAGTTGAAGTCCATGATGAGTGGAAAACATACATAATGAACAAAAACATATACCATATTTCAGTTTTACCTTACTCATATTTTTTTTAAAATGAGCCAATTGTTTCCCGAGGTTTGCACATGCCAAAATTTACCAAATGCCAAAAAATAAACTTTGGCGTGTGCACACCTCCCTATCCACATGGCCCATTTTCTAAAGCATGAATAAGATAAACCAAAACATTGTATAAGTTTTTGTTCACTATGTATGTTTTTCACTCATCACAGTCTTCAACCATGGTAAGTGATGAGTCATGTTCCTATGCTTTGTTATTTGTAGTGCCTAAAAGCCGTTTTCCTTTTCCTAGTATCATCACTTCTTATTAAATCTAGCATTTTACAAACCCTTACAGATCTTAGGAACTTCATTTCCACTGCTCGTATGTGAATTTTCTTTCTTTAATCCTTATCCATACCTCACATCCATAAAGAAGCATAGTAAATGCCATCACCTCATAAAATTATACCTTTGAATCTAACCGTGTTTTAGTTATTGTCCCACACATCCTACCATACTTGTTGACTTTATTATCAACATATATTTTCTTTCCATATTATAGGTAGTTACAGTGAGATACTTGTATAAACTGCTCTCGGGTGACTAGCCGAGTCAAGAGTGCGTTGTTACACGATATTTCGGCGACTAGATTCATTGCCGCCATCTTCTGGTGGCAATGAATCTAGTCGCCGAAATATCGTGTAACAACGCACTCTTGACTCGGCTAGTCACCCGAGAGCAGTTTATACATTCTCAACGCCGAGAAAGACTTCGTTCTTATATAGTGAGATACTTGTTCAGCAAGTTGGCCATTTACAACTATTTTGCTCTAGCAGGATCTGATCCACTGAAAACAATTATTTTTGTTTTGTCTATGGATATCTTCAGGTATTCTGCTGGATAAGTTGTAAGCACCTTAGCATTTTGCTACATTCTAGTTTCCTAGCTTCAAGTATAAGGGATGAAGTAAATTCATAGTAAACATAGAGTTTTCATTGCACACACAGGTTATGGGAGGAACGTTTCACATAGAAGCTGATACCACAACCTAATTTATTAAATAAACCATTTTAAAAGCAGTAAAGGCCCACAACATTTAATAAAAGCACTAAATAAACTTTTTATTATAATAAAGAAACTTTTAACTACCGTAACCTGGAATAAGTTAATTCATTATAATCCAACATGTAAACAACATTTTTGCTACATGACCATTTCACTATTCCTGAACACTTTTAATTTGTTTTCAGTTTCCTTTACTACCAGTACATCATCAGAAAACTAAAGTACATTATAACCAAAATTGAAGGGGGAAATAGGTACAATTATAAAAAGGCACAGGTTTCAAATTTGAAGAGATATTTCAGAGAACAATTCAGCAAATGGAAGGAAGGCTCAAGTACAGTAGAGTCAATGTGGGAAGAGTTCAAGGAGATAATAAGAAAGGGGGAAGAAAAATTTATTCCAAGGCAGAAAATAAAGATAAGTGGAGAACCTATGTACTATAATAGGGAAGTGAGGAGGTTAAAGAGGTTGATAAGAAAAGAACATAACAGAGTTAAGAGACAGCAGGGTAGTAGAGAATATTTAAAACAACTAAACAAGGACTTATTAACAGCAAAGAAAATGGCTAAAGATGGGTTTATGAAGAGTATTGTCAGTGCAGGAGGACCACTGACTGATGCATCTAGAAACTTCTATGACTATATTAGGAAACTGAGGGGAAGGGAGGGTGTAGAGACACTTATAGATAAGGATGGAGAAGAAGTTACTAACGATTTGAAAAAGGCAGAGATTTTAAGTAACTGGTTCAGTGAAAGCATTAGGAACAATGAATCAGAAACAGGAGGGTCTAATTCGGAGAACGAGCTTAACAACACAATTAGAAATGATGATAGTAAAAAATTTGATATTCATCCTGAGGAAATCTTGAAGGAAATAAGAAAGCTGAAAAAACATAAAGGGGCTGGTGAAGATAATATTACTACAGATATCTTAAACATAGCCGGATGTGACATTGTACCTTATCTTGAAATATTATTTAAATTGAGTCTGGATACTTGCTGCTTACCGCAGGACTGGAAAATTGCAATAGTAGTACCGGTACATAAAGGAGGGGTGAGAAATAGAGTTGAGAATTACAGGCCAATCAGTTTGACATCAGTGGTAGGTAAATTAATGGAAAGATTGATATGCAACCACATCAGAAATATATGTGAGGAACGTAAGTGGTTTTCAAGCAGGCAACATGGGTTCAGGCAAGGATATTCCTGCGAATCTCAGTTGGTGGGATATATGCAAGATATTTCAAATGAAATCGACAAGGGAAACCAAATTGATAGTGTAGCACTAGATCTGTCAAAGGCGTTTGACAGGGTAAGCCATAAAATGGTAGTAAATAAGGTAAAAACCATTGGAGTGGATGAGAAAGTGATTAGCTGGGTAGAAGAATTTTTAAAACGTAGAAAACGGAAAGTTAGGGTAGGAAATGTAGTATCAAAAGAAGTAGAAGTAAAAATGGGTGTTCCACAGGGTAGCGTATTGGGACCATTGCTATTCATTGTTCTAATGAATAATTGTGTTGATTGTTTACTATTGGAAATTAGATTGTTTGCAGATGACATAATGCTGTATAAAAGAATCAAAACGATAGAGGACTGTAAACAGTTGTAGGGTGATCTGGACAGGATATCTAGTTGGGTTGGTAAACATGGGATGAAGATAAATGCAAAGAAGAATCAGCTTATTAGATACACAAATAAAAAACAAAAGGTTAATTATGAATATAAGGTGGGGAAAGAATTGCTTGCTGAAGATTTGAAATGTAAATATCTTGGCATTACTTTTGATAACAAGCTTAACTGGGCTAGACACATTGGACAGGTTGTGGGAAAAGGTTTAAAAGTTCTGCACTTGTTGGAGAGAGTGATGAGGGGATGTACGGGAGAAGTAAAGGAATTGGGTTACAAAACTTTGGTGAGACCATTGCTCGAATATGGTAATGTTGTACGGGACCCTCATTTTACGTATCAAATACAGGAGTTGGAGAGGGTGCAAAGAAGGGCTGCTAGATTTGTTTCTGGAAATTATCGCAGCATGCAATCAGTGACGGATATGATAAAGGAGCTGAAATGGGATTCATTGCAAGACAGGAGGAGGATGAGGAGGGTCATGGGAGCGTACAGGGCATATACTGGTGATGAGGCATGGAAAGCTTGCCACACTAAAACACTAGAAGGAACACTGTGCCCATCCAAAATGTTGGGAGAATGATACCTATCTCCAGTCACTGCCATGCTCACTGATAATGACTATCCGAGGTAATGCAGAACCATTATTCATCCCTAAATCCCAATGCAATGTCATTCATCAGCAGTTCAAACTTCCTGGTAATGGTACCACTCCAAACACAGGTGTTTGTTTTGTAGTGTAAATGGCAGCCTTTGCAAATGATTGTAATTCCCTAGTATGGCAGTATTCTAGAGTCTGACCAATGGTGTGGGCTGACACAGAATATTGCAGGGAGTTCATTACTTGCTTTTGGAAAGCAGGTACATATCTGAAGGGTCATGATATTCTTGTTGTACAATACGGTGATTCCCTTGTGTTGGTCAGACTGTAATACTACTACATTACTTGCATATTTAATATACCTCTTAAAATGTCATGTGACATTAGTTGATTACTTGAATAATCATCATCATTTTGTGCATTCACTTAGGGACAGGCATTGGTACTTTGTGTAAATTAATAAATGCGATCACCACGGTAGGATGGTCAATAACTGCAATAACTTCATCATCAGCTAAGTTTTACCATCTAACTTAGTTTAAAGCTTTCAATTATAAAGTAAACAGTTAGGATTATTGTTAGTGAGGCCAAAATATAAACATTTTCACTCAGTACTAGAGCTTCGAAAATCACATATTCTTAGTGGCTAATACTAATTTCTTTTTGCCTAGCTTTTTTTTATTTAGAAATAAGCTG
Source organism: Vandiemenella viatica (assembly GCA_031002005.1). Taxonomy (NCBI): domain Eukaryota; kingdom Metazoa; phylum Arthropoda; class Insecta; order Orthoptera; family Morabidae; genus Vandiemenella; species Vandiemenella viatica. Next base: position 19,748,544 of record CM061920.1, on the reverse strand, counting down.
ACAGCTTGATAGATTAAATATAGCAAATTGTAATTAAACTTTTAGGCATATCTAATTTAACATCTCAAATTTCTTGTATAACTAAAAAATAAGTATTGCAGATTTGGATTGTTGCTAAGACACATTTAGACCTCTTTTTTGTCTGAAATACTACAGTTTGTTATTTTTATTAGTATTAAAGCAAAAAAAAACAATAATACAGCAAATAAATAAATAATAGTAAATATCTCACTTCTAGTTCGATGGTATCGATTCAAAAAAATCGATTGTAGGTATAACTTCGTAAATCCTAAGATATATTTATTAATTATTTCAGTCTTAAATATAATAGCTTCTTAATCACTTATTACAGCCTTAAATATAATAGTTTTGTATTTACTTATTTCCAAAAATATTAAAATAGTAACTTCTTAATAAAAATAAAGTATTTGTATTGTATGTATTGTATTGTATTGATGAAAGTATGTTTATCTATTTATTAATTACAATTACTTGGTTGAGGGTTAAAGCTCTTATCCAATTTAATAAAAACATAGTATAAACATTATTACACTAATTTATCAAATAAATTTAAAGTTCGTTTACAAGGTGCTAGAAGTATTTGTGAAAAAACATGATTGGAAGGTGTGGCACCTGTCGCAGGTAAGATGCGAAAGGTTTGGGTTGTAGTTGGTGTAAGAAGTGGTTTCATTGGGCATGTAGGGAAGGGGAAACAAGGGAAATAAATTAGGCTCACCCATGGTTTTGTCCACTTTGTCTTAGGGAACAAAGGATGAGGGAGATGGGTGAAACTATCAGAGAGTTGCGTGAAAGGATCAGGGTTCTTGAGACTTGTTCTGGGGAGGCTTAGCCCATGGAGCCATGGCCTGTGAAGGCTCAGCCTGTGTAGGCTCAACCTGCAGAGGCTCAGCATGTGGGGGCTCAACCTGCAGAGGCTCAGCATGTGGGGGCTCATGCTATAGAGGCAGGAAGTAGAGATAGTGGGTTGGAGGAAGTTGAGAGGATGGGTGGGAGGTGGTAACAGGTCGTAGAAGAAATGCAGTTAGTAGGATGAAGAAGCCAGACACTTCAGAAATTGTGGGGAAAAATAGGTTTGACCTGTTGCCAGAGTCAGGAGGAGAAGAGCCTCATGTAGATGTAGGAGCAGGTAAGATGCAGCAGCCATTTAGGAATAAGTGTGTGTAATGCAAGAATAGGGTTCTGCTGCTAGGTAGTAGCCATGGGAGAGGTGTGTGCCCACTTCTGCAGGACCAGTTGGGGACAGGTTACCAGGTCACAAGTTTTTTCAAACCTAGTACAACATTAGGTCAGGCAATAGAAGATATACGTTAACTTTGTAGGAGTTTCACTAAGGACGATAGAGTAGTGATAGTGGGAGGTGCAGGGAATGGTATTGATAGAAATATGAGTTAAAGTATAGTGTGATCTGAGGAAGGTTGTGAAAGAAACGCAGCATACCAGGGTGGAACTCATGCAAGTCCTAAGTCACTATGACCGGCCACAATTGAACTATGCTGTGAGGCAAGTAAATGTGGAAAAGGAAGTGCTACTTGGGAAAGGCATTAGTTCTGTTTTGGGGGCTGTGCCTGTTAACACTATTCGGAGGTGGGGTTTCACTAGGCATGGCCCACACCTCAATAGCAGGGACACTTTCTGAGTTGTTAGCTAAAGCAGTAAGGGAGCCCATTTCCAGTTGTGATGGGGTCAGGACTGTGCCTTTTTTTTTTTTTTTTTGGATCAGGAGCTGCTGGTGGAGGAATGGAGATAGATGATCAAAGTGATACTGACTGTAGATCCATAATGGGAAAAATCAAAGAACCAGATGAAGTTGCTGAAACAATAATTAACTGGGTTAGAATTGGGAAGGAGGAGGTATATACTAAAAATATACAGCCAGTAATAAGGATGTTATTGATAAACTGTAGAAGTATAGTGAAAAAAGTAATCGAATTTTAAAACTTAATTGAAATACATGAAGCACAAGCAATAATTGGTGTAGAGAGTTGTTTAAAAGAAGAGGTACTAGACAGTGAGGTTTTTCCTGATAGTTACATAGTGTATCGCAGAGATAGGGGAGCAATTGGTGGAGGAGTTTTCATACTAGTTAACAAAACCCACCACAGTTCACTGGTGTTCATAGATCATGACCATGAGTTACTTGAGGTAGATTTTTTTGAGGTAGTAAAAAATGTAAGAATGGGAGATGAAGATGAGGTTATTGCGGAGAAATTAAATTCATACTCAGATTTCAGAGGTGAGAATAGAATGATCATCATTGGTGGGGATTTAAATTTACCAGGTTTAAACTGGGAAGGAAATAAGATAAATAACATAAGGGAACAAAGATTTGCAAATATCTTAATAAGGGAAGGAGGATTTACACAAGTGGTTGAGCAAAACACTAGGGAACAAAATATTTTGGATATATTCCTAATTGAACGCTATGAAAACCTTGTGGGGTGTCTAGTAACTGAAGGAATAAGTGATCATGAAGCAGTTCTGATGGATATTAGTGGATTCAGTAAACCAGCAGCCAAAATTGAAGGGGGAAAGAGGTACAATTATAAAAAAGCCCAGGTTTCAAGGTGAGTCAAGTAGAGTCAGTAGAGTCAAGGTGGGAAGATTTCAAGGAAATATTAACAATGAGGGAAGAAAAATCTATTCCAAGGCAGAAAATAAAGCGAAGTAGAGAATCTATGTACTATAATAGGGAAGTGAGGAGGTAAGAAGAGAACATAACAAAGTTAAGAGACAGCAGAGTAGTAGGGAATATTTAAAACAACTAAACAAGGACTTAATAACAGCAAAGAAAGTGACTAAAGATTGGTTTATGAAGATTCAGTGCAGGAGGACCATTGACTGTAGCATCTAGAAATTTCTATGGCTATATCAGGAAACTGAGCGGAAGGGAGGGTGTAGAGACACTTCTAAATAAGGATGGAGAAGAAGTTACTGGGGATTTGAAAAAGGCAGAGATTTTAATTACCTGGTTTAGTGGAAGCATTATAGACAATGAATCAGAAATGGGAGGGTTTAATTCGGAGAACGAGCTTAACAACACAATTATGAAGATAATAAAAAATTTGAAATTCATCCTGAGGAAATCATGAAGAAAATAAGAAAGCTGAAATAACATAAAAGGGCTGGTGTAAATAATATCACTACAGATATCTTAAAGATAGCCGGATGTGACATTGTACCTTATCTTGAAATATTATTAAAATTGAGTCTTGATACTTGCTGCTTACCACAGGATTGGAAAAGTGTGATAGTAGTACCAGTATATAAATGAAGGGTGAGAAATAGAGTAAAAAACTATAGGCCAATGAGTTTCATATCAGTGATACGTAAAATAATGGAGAGATTGATATACAACCACATCAAAAATATATGTGAGGAGAGTAAGAGGTTTTCAAATAGGCAACATCGCTTTAGGCAAGGATATTCATGTGAATCTCAGTTGGTGGGATTTATGCAAGGCTTTTTCAGATGAAATGGGCAAGGGAGGTGAAATTGATAATGTGGCACTAGATCTTTCAAAGGCTTTTAAAGTGGTAGTAAAAAAGGTAAAATCTATTGGAGTGGATCAGAAAGTGATTTTCTGGGTAGAAGATTTTAGAGAGACAGAAAACAGGAAGTATGGGTAGGAAATGCGGTATCAAAAGAAGTGGAAGTAAAAATGGAGTGCCCCAGGGTAGCGTATTGTAACCATTGCCATTTATTATTCTAATGAATAATTGTGTTGATCATTTGCGATCAGAAATTAGATTGTTTGCAGTTGACATAATGCTATATAAAAGGATCAAAACAGTAGAGGATTGTAAACAGTTGCACAGTGATCTGGACAGGATATCTGATTGGGTTGGTAAACATGGGATGAAGATAAATGCAAAGAAGAATCAGCTTATCATACACAAATTAAAAAATATAGGTTCATTATGACGATAAGGTGGGGAAAGAATTGCTTATTGAAGACTTGAAATGTAAATATCTTGGCATTACATTTGATAACAAGCTTAACTGGGCAGAACACATTAGTAGGAAAAGGTTTCAAAATTCTGCATTTGTTGGAGAGAATGATGAGGGGATGTACGAGAGAAGTAATGACCACCTTTCCTGCATCTTGTACACAATAGTAATTTCCTTACTACATGAAAATAGTCTGTAGATATCACTACTTCTGAAAATTCTTGTATCTTCTAACATTGTGTTTGTTCTTTTATGCACTGTAACATAAGCCTTCAAGTATCTCAGTTCTCTGATCCTTTAGATATATTTATGGTTCTCCCTCCCCCCCCCAATCAAGAAAATATTTATAATCCAGAGTTAGTTATGGCTACAGAATTCCCTCAGTTTATTCACATTATTGTTGAGTCATTCCTCTCCAAAACATTGAAGATTATCTTATTGACATCTGCTCTACTAGAATTTGTACAAAAGAATAAATTATATATAATACGACTTTTCCAAATTCAGTGTAGAAAATAATGTTTGTTTTATTTGTTTGTTTTTATTTACTTGTTAAGATATAGTAATATTTAATTATGATTTTTTGTAGCTTTCATTCTTCCCAGCTAAGGCCTAGGAGGTGGGCTGCTGGAAGGTCTCAGGGACCCTTTTTAGTCAACTTAAGCCAAATGGAGGGAAGAGGAAAATCTGCCATGGCCTTCAAAAGGAACCATGCCGGTATTTGCCTGGATTGACTGTGGAAAACCACAGTCAGGATGGCCAAACAGGTTTAATCCCCATCCTCCCAAATGTTAAATGCGATATCACGCTCCCCCTAACTTTGTGATTATTATCAGCTTGTATGTGTATACCTTCACAATGAAACGTTCCACATCCCTGATATGCTCAGCAGGGATCCATGGAATGAGAGTAACAAATAAATAAATAAAAGATATTAATAAATACAACATTTTTGATTTCCTGATTACGTACTCTGGCATTTAGAGATCTTGCTAAAATTAGATAGTCAGATCTGTTAAATTTAATAATCTTCATCTGTGGGATATGATAAAATAGTTCTGTCTTTTCCTTCTTCCACTGTATGCATACCTATCAATATAAGGTACCCTCTTAGGATCTTCAATTCTGCTAACTATCCTTGCATTTGTATATTTACAGCATACAAGAGCTGTCTTCCACTTTTGGTCAGTTAGTATTCCCACCCTTGCAGATGTACTTTTTCTTGTTTAACCCTACTGTAAATTAACATGTTTTCATTCCAGTCATCTTCTTAGTCTTGTGGAATACTGATATATTAGTAGTCGGGCATACCCTGGGCAATGTCAGTGAAATTTAAATCACTGACGGCTGATCCTTTCATCACCAGACATGAGAACAAGATCATCATCTCTATATTTGGAAGCAATGCCAATTTTCAACAACAATCAAAGACCTATGGACAGGAAGAGTTATTGGCAACTTAGTCCAACATTGGGCAAAACTATTATGTCTGGAAATGAAAAATTAAGCAAGTACTGATATATTTGCCTTTGAGTTGTTTTTCTAATTCCAAATCTTTCATGCAAAGACCTCTCACATTCCAGGTGGAAATTTTATGGTATCAGTTACACCCAATCCCTTTCTTTGTCCCTTTTCCTTGGCCAGGATGATACTAGTAGAGCCATCCAGCTTATGAGTTGGTAGAGATTTTACATATAGGGCTTACCAGCCCATTGTACAGCCTTCAACCTGAAGGACTAAGGTTTTATTTAATATAAATTACAAGGGAAGGGAAAATGACTCATCACTCACCAAAGTTGAAGTCAGCGATGGGTGAAGAACATATATGACACAATATTTCAGTTTTACACCTTATTAATGCTGAAGGAAATGAGTTATGTGGTTTGGAAGGGGTGCACACACTGAAGATTCCTAGATGAGTGAATGCATTATTGATATGATGGGGGGACTGAGATGTTATATACAAATATGTATATCGCAGATGGTGATAGAATTAGTAATATAACAAAAGGGTATGGAATGTTGAAACAAAAACAAAAATCAGGCAAATAAATATTGGCAGATATTTTTTTTTTAAAGTTGTAACTAGTTAAATGACAATAATGATAATACTAATAATAATGAGTGATGCGTCAAAGAAAGGAATTTTATCAGTGGTTGAGGCCAAGTGGGTGTCTGGTATCTAGAATATTTTGGTATGCAAGTTCCCATCTCCGAAGTTCTGAAGTGGCGTTGGTTTCGGGGAAAACTCTGATTGCTCTCATGGTGAAACAGTCATTGAGGTTGTTGGAATTGTGGTAGCAAGCATGTTCTGGTATTGGGAGATATAAATTGCGGGTGTGGACTGTTTGTCTGTGGCCATTCATTCTGGTCATAAGTTGTTGTGTGGTCAGGTCTATATAGGAATTAGTGCAATGATGGCAAGTTAGTTGGTATATGACGTGCGTTGTGGAGCATATGATGGGAAAGGTTTCTCCTCTGACAGGCTTGCAGTATGCAATAGTGGGAGGATGCTTGTTGCAGGTTTTGTAGTGACGTCTATTGCAAAGAAAAGATCCATAAAGTATTTTTGGAGAGTCATATGGAGGATATTTGTGAACCAAACTGTTTTTGAGGTTAGATGGTCTGCTGAAACATGTACGGGGGCAGTTGGCAGAATTTTTGGCAGCAGAGTGCACATTTCTGGAAAGGAGCAAAGGAAGTCATGCCCTTGTGATAGGATTCGATTGATGGATTTGAGGCCAGGTGAGAATTGGGTGACAAAGACAACTATGGTTGGATTTTAGAGGTGCCAGTTTGCATATGCAAAAATGACAGATTTAAAAAAGTACATAGCATGATATTGTTTTCGGAACATAGCTGATACTGTTAATGTTGTACTACATAAAGATACACCAGGTGTTAAGGGCTCTGCATTTTAAATATAATTCTCTAAATATTTCTTTCAATTTTAAATTAATTTAATTGTGATGGAGTGCTTGTTCTAGTGGTAATTTCCCTGGACACCCACTTTTGCCCATTCCAAATTTCAATTTTAAATTCTTTCAGCCTTTTTTTTTTTTTTTTTTTTTTTTTTTTTTTTTTTTTTTTTTTTTTTTTTTTTTTTTGTAAATGATTCGTCATTTTTCTTGGTAAATTATTCCAATCCCTGACCCCCTTACCCACAAAATAAATTCTTCCCACACCCTTGTGCCTGAAATTGAATGCCATCTTGTGATGATGATGATCATTATCATCTTTTCCCTTCCTTGTACCTCTTAATTCTTCCACCATACCTATCACCAGTATATGCCTTCTATACTACCATGACGCTCTTCCATAGAATCCCGCTCCATCTTATTAGTTACTGATTGTGTTCTGAGGTAACTCCCAAAAACAAATCTAGCAGCCCTTCCCTGCACCACCTCCATCTCCTGTATTTGATACCCAAACTGTGGGTTCCATAATACACCATCATATTTAAGCAATGGTCTAACCAAAGTTTTGCAACCTAATTTTCTTACTTATCTCGTACATCCCCTCATCACTCTCTCCAACAAGGATTTCGAAACCTTTTCATACTACCTGTCCCTTTGAAAGATCTGTTCTACACTATGAATTTGGTGACCCTTGTCCATGTCATCCAAAACATCCCACATATAGCCTACTGAATGAGATTTGCATGAATATTTTTGAAGAATCGTGAAGATTGCATGTCATGAATATCCTTGCATAAAGACATGATGTCAACTTGAAAAACCACTAAAGTTCCACACAGAGTTTTCTGATGTGGTTGCATATCAATATCTCCATTAATTTACCTACCAATAAATGTCAATATGATTGACCTATAATTTTCAACCGTATTTGTCACTCTGTGACAGAATGGGCTGTTATTTTCCCAATACCTGTAGAAGGCAAAAGCAAGACCAGCTCAACACGAAGTAACACCATAAAACAGTTGTTGGCTGCCAGCTGGGAGATGAGGCTGTTGGTAGGAGAGGCAGAGCAGCCAAAACACTGACAGAGAGTGGGCACTTAGACTGAGTTAGTCTGTGATCATATAAACTGTGGGCCATAATAGAAAGAGCTGCTTTTCTCAGTAACTGTACTAACGTGGAATTGTACTTACAGTGAAAAACTCAGCGGTGCAGGGAGTTTTCTGTCAATAAATGGAGATGCAGGTTTCTACGAAACACTTCTAGTTTGTAGACAGATACTGTCTCCCTGTACATCAGCAAGAAGCCTAACATAGTGACATTTGCCATGACTGATGGCCAGTTGCTGTGTTATACTAACAGCAAATCCCACTATCGATGAAAGAAGAAGTAAAAAGTTGGAATGAGACTTCAATTTGGGCCAGAGCAGCAGACTAGTGCTGTTGAAGGAGCAAATAACAAGCATACTTAACAATTATTGGTTCTGGAGGAGAGAAGCAGTGCACGTGCAACAGGACAAGGTTAGCTGGATGAGCACAACCTCTGTTCGAGCAGGGCAAGATGCAGAATTATTCGAGATTGTTGCCACTTCCTGGAAAGGACCGAGTGACAAGCAGCACATGATACACACCTGTGGTGAACGGGTGATGGTCACAGCAGAAGACAACAAGATCTACACAGAAATGAAGTCATCACACAAGGACAGTAGAAGACTGCGCCAGGTATTTACCAATACCTGAACGCTGGAGCAGAACAGTGACAATTTCGAATTTTAACATTTTTTTTTCTCTCTCAGAGTAAGTTTTTTTTAATCAAATAGGAATGGTGAACTTCAAAAAGCGAAATTGTTTTGATTTTATATTTTTGTGCAGTCATATGAATGTTACAGTTTTTTAATAGAACCAGAGAAATTAAATTATAATGAAAGAAAATATCTTTGGGAGAAAGTTGATATAATTCATGCTGTGTGGTGGGTGAGTGATTAATGCTTGGCCTCACATTCAGGAGGACGCCGGTTCGAATCCCCATCTGGGCATCCAGATTTTGGTTTTCCATGGTTTCCCCAAATCACGCCAGGTGAATGCCGGGATGCTACCTTCAAAGTCCATGGCCGAATTCCTTCCCGTTTCTTGTTCCCAGTCCCATCCTGCCTATAATGATCTCGATGTTGACTAGGAGTAAACCCATAAGAAAAAAATAATAATAATTCACCTAAGTTTTCTGTAGCTATTAAGTTAACTTTATAGTATGAGTTTTTTCCCTCTGTGATGTTTCTATGACTTTTTAGCAATGCTGACCTCAGGGTGTCACTGTATTTTGATCATGTGATTTTTGATGAAGCAGCTAATGTGATTGAGATATTTAAAAAAATGATGGACCAGTTTGCAAAATTGAAGTCAGGTTTTGACAGTAAATTTTCTGGACATAATGAAAAATTTATTGAATTAGAGGCAGATTTCAGCAATAAATTTGCCACAGTCATGAAAAATGCTTTGTTTGGCATAGAATTGCAAGAGAGCCAGGTTCATGTTACAGCCCAATTGAATGGTTTAACTAAAGAAGCTAGGAGATTAAGAGGTAGATTTCCAGCTTGAAATTTTAACACAAGACTTTGTATTTACATAGCTCTCTGTCGTATTTATATATCTATCAGACTAAATCCTTATGTACATATTCGGTCGCCAGGGTAACAAGTCCAGCTTAATTCATTTAGAAATTGAATCTCCTAATTTAATTGAATAGTAACAAACTTCCATGTCATTTCTAATCCAGGTCACCCTGTTAGGTCCTCACCTGGTTTGATCCTATTGTATACCATTATATCATCTGCAAAAAAACACCTAAATTCTAAGATGTCTACAAAGTAATTGCCAGTAGTTTGTGACATAATTGACGTACCATGTAAGCTATGATTGTATATCTTCTGATGTATATATTATTTTATCAAACAATTGTTTAACTGTAAATCCTACAGAGCCAGTATCTTGTATTGGGATCAATGAAAAATAAATGTATTGTTGTTAATAAAATGTTTTATTTCCAACCAGTAATTAGGTTGAATTTTTCCCTGGACCAGCATGGCACCACCGGAAAGAGGTTGTAACATTAATCTAAAACAACTGCAGTCATAGATGGTACAATTGACACAGTCATGTGCTCCATTAGTAATTAAATTAAGTTAAATACGATACCCGCGGGATAATACTACAAGGGTAAGAGCAACGGAGTATGTAAATACAGCACCTTTATTTCTTTACCTGGATGAAATATCTTTCCAATTGATTTGGTTTCATACCCATTCTCTCTGAAATGTTGTGGCAATGTTGTAAAATTCCCTGCTGATTCCCGCCAATAACTATAAAAATCATACAGCCGAATAGTGTCCGGTCGTCTGCTAGTCAAAAAACGAATTTCGACTAGGCGCGCAAAGCGCTTGCTACAAAGGAAAGAACGTAGTTTACTCTCTTTAAATCCTAAAGTATTTCTTTAACGTAAAAAGTCGTAGTGAAGATACCTGTGCATAAGCGTTTTGAAATACAATGCTTCCTTTGGCTAACTTATCAATATTTGGAGTGTAAGCATTTATATCATTGTAACAACCTAGTGCAGGTCTTAAATCATCAATTACTATAAGTAATACATTTTTCCTTTGAGCAGTAGAATAACTGCAAAAAAACATGCAAAATAAAAACGTAAAAACCATCGTCATCGCAAAAATTTGAACGATGGTCGTCTGCAGTCTGCACTAGTCTTTGTTTATGTGATCAGCTGATATCTACTTGTGGTGGTGTCTATACATGAACTTGCGCAACCGAAGTTATTTATGTTTGCACCTTGGTTGTTCAAACGACGTAGACATACTGGCGACATAGTTTAGCTTTGTTTTTAGGCATGCAATAAAATGTGAACTTGAACAACATGTTATTTGTAACTGCAGATACAAGGAACCAAGTAAAAAAACAAAAAGTTGGTATAGCGTTGACGTCATAATTTGCTTAGAACTGTCAGTGCAGTGATTGACGCAGTGAGTGGGGTTTGGTTTTATTGTGTAAATGTTCAAGTTTTTAAGAAACGTAAGTAAAAACTTACTTACCTTCCTTAATTAGTCAATAAATTAGCTTAATTACTGACGAGAAAAATTATGCTGGATGCCAAATTCATGTCTTTTCGTATATTTGCCCATTGTTCCCTTTGTTTCTCATATAAATTGGATAGTCTGAAGTTATTGCTTATTTACCATTGTAGCTAACTCCGTTTCGTATGCATCAATACTGCGTACGAGGAGACATTTAGCTACCTCTTTTCCTTTCAACAATAATAATTATCGATTATTATTAATTGAAATCTCGTATTTTCAGTCCAGTGATGTCTGCGGAATCTCCACGGAAGCCAGTAACTTCTTCCGGTAATATAGTTTTACCCCAACCAGTTAGTGATCGTTCTATAATTGAAAGTGTTGCAGGATTCATTAATGAAGTTGTACCACAGGTAAAACTATTTTTATATTTTGATATAGCGGTATTGTTATGATGAAAAGATTTCATGAATCTACCTGTTTTATAGGGTTACTCAACTTTACCATCAACAGAGACAAAGGAAGTCATAAATTGGGCCAGATTTGAATATGCAGATATAAATGATCCTGCTTTTTATCCAGACACAACAGATGATCGCAGCGGTACACCTCCATTGTTATTGGTTCTAGGATATGGAAATGGTGTTCAGGTTAGTTAATTTCCAATAGTTGTAGTCCTAAGTAATCTCACAGATTAAATTTAATTAGATTTAATTTCAATGGAGGGCATGCTCCAGTGGATAATTTCCTACACGCCCATTTGGCTACTTTCATGTACCCGCCTACTTTTGTCCAGTATGAATGTTAATTTTTAATTCATTCAGTGTTTCTGGTAAATTATTCATCATTGCCCTTGGTTATTTATACCAATCCCTTGCATATGAAAGAAAATTTATTCCACTCTTATGCCTCAGATCAACTGCAAGCTTATGATCACGGACATCTTTCCCTTTCTGTGCACTGCTTGTAATTCTTCAACCAAAATCTTTCCATACCGCATCACCAATATATACCATGTACACTCCCACAACTTTCTTCACCATCCTTCTGTATTCCAATCAATCCCATTCTGGCTCCTTTATCATATAAGTTACTGAATGAGTTCTGCAATAATTTTGAGAGGCAAATAAAGCAGCCATTCTTTTGCACACCCTCGAACCCCTGTATTTGATTCCCAAGATGTAGTTCCCATATTATACCATCATATTCAAGCAGTTGTCTGACTAAAGCTTTATAATCCAATTCTCTCACTTCTCTGGTAAATCCTCTTATCACTCTCTCCAGTAAGTGAAGGATTTTGAAACCTATTCATACCACCTGCCCAATGTGTCAAATGTTATACCAAGGTATTTACATTTCAAATTTTCAACTAGCTGTTCTTTCCCCACTTTATAATCATAATCAATCTTCAGTCTTTTTTCTGTGTACCTAAAAAGCTGACTCTTCTTGGCATTTCTCTTCATCCCAAGTTGTCCTGCCCAGCTAGATATCCTATCCAGACCAACCTGCAGCTGTTAAGACTTCTGTCAGTTTGATCATATTATATTACATTTTCGTCTGCAAAAAACCTAACTTTTGACAGTTAACCATTAACACAATCATGCATTAGGATAATAAGTAGCAATGGTCCCAATATGCTTTAGCACTCCCATTTTCACTTCCATGTCTTTTGTTTCTGCATTTCCTATAATAACTTTTTGCTTTCTATCTTTTAAGAATTCTTCTACCCAGCAAGTCTTTAATTCATTTTTGTTTATAACATAGTTGAAAGAAGCTAGCCCAAAGCTGTTTCCCACATGGAACTTAGGAGACTGAATGCTTCATGTATTTTGTGACTTCCTTATCACAAACCAGTACTTGGACACACCAAGTGTGAAACTGCAACCAGTCTGTTATGACTCTAATGTTACGTTAGAGCTACACATGCTGTTGAAGGTTATCAGCATGTAAGCTACTATGCACAGCCATGTCCATCCTTAATCATCACTGGTGCCAATGACTGGGCAGCTATGCCCCCTCTACTATGGAACTGTCTTCGTGCCAGTAGAGGAGTTTTGACTATGTTTTATATCTTCCACTAACGTAATTGCTGCTGCTTGATAAATATTCCATGGTGTGCATAATTACAGCAATTCTACGATTGCGCTAACTTGTGATTTATTCCATTGTAGATAGTTGCTCATTTCCGCAGCAAATTTCTATAGATCAATTCAGTCTTAAGCCCTTGTATAATTGTTACACAATCCACGTCTTGGTATTATCATTGCTACTCAATTGTCTTGCATTTTTGAGTGTCTTTTCAAATACCATCATTTACTTGAAGTGCTTCTAGAAGTGTATGATTTACTTTGTAATTGTTATCAGTAAATAGCAAATTTTTGTTACATCACATTCTTGCTTCAAAGCAACCCAGTCATTAAATAATACCTAAAAGTAAATGAAATATGCCAAGGGTTCAGTCTGTCTGTTGGCCACAATATTAACAAGAGATAACTAGTATTGCTTACAATACTCCTTACTAAATAAAAGTTAACCGAATTTTTCGATATTAGTTTCACAGGCAGGTAATTCATACTCGATACTTGGAGAAAGTCATAATGAACCCCAAAATATCATGTTGCATACAGTCAAACATTCGGTCCTCACGGGAGTTCTCACATTAAACGGAAGTGTTAATGAAAGAAGAGGACAGGTGTCAGTAGAATTTAGCGAGTGAATGGTTCCAGAAATGAGGTGGTGTTTCCTGGCAAGATTCAGTGTGTGGAAAAAACAATAAGGAGCAAGTAGGAATTGTTAAAAGAAACTGCAAGAAGAGGGGAAGAAATATTTCTACCAATAATAATATGAGCCCAGAACATACTATTATAATAGGTTTATGTGAGCAACAAATAGATTAAAATCCTTTCCTGTTTGATTGTACTAAATTGCCACAGTGTATATCACATAATACTTTGACTATATGATTGTGCACTGCAGTGTTGACTATCCTATCCTTATTATTAATTGTGTTAAGTTTTTATTGCTGATTCGTACAGCCCAACGTACAGGAAACAACTACTGCTAAACAGTACACGCTACAGCATGTCGGTACAAAGATTTTACAGCAACAAAGATATAGCACACACACATATATCGAAATCATTCAATATATTTTGACCAACTCAACACCCCCACTTCAAAACATTTGAATGATTTCCTTAAATAATATCTAAACCTTGACATTTCAGAAAGTCATAATGTTTCTCTTTTTCCAATCCTTTAGTCATGATATCTGCAAGCATATCAGCAGTTTGTAAATAGAAAGGTTTTACAATTTTATTTGACACAACTTCTCTTATAAAATGATGTCGAACATCAATGTGCTTTGACCTCTTGTGATTTGACGGGTCAACAGACAATTTCAGGGCACTCTGACTGTCATTAAACAATGTTATACACTTATTATAGCCTATGAGTTCATCTAACAAATTCTTTAAATAAATGGCCTCTCGACAAGCTTCAAAAAGAGCCATATACTCTGCTTCTGTGCTAGACAGAGCAACAGTCTTTTGTTTAGCACTCTGCCAAGACACTACAGAGCCACCCAACTTAAAAATAAAACCAGTATATGACTTCCTGTCTAAGGGACAGTTTGCCCAATCTGCATCTACATAACCACATAATTCTAAACCTCCTTTCATAAACTTTAAAACATAATTCTTAGTCTCTTTCAGATATCTCAAAATTCGCTTAGCACATTTCCAACGTTTTTCAGTATGAGAAGTATTGAACTTGCTTAAGTAGCTTACACTGAAAGAGATATCAGGTCTTGTTAGTACTGATAAATACATTAAACTACCTATTAGGGCCTGATAAGACACATCATCAGTTTTAGTTCCCTTTTCACTTAGATAATCAAGTTTAGTTTCAACAGGAGTCTTTGCAGTTTTACAGTCTGTCATATTGAAACTTTTCAATAATTGATCAATATAGTTCTCTTGACTTACAGCTAGCACTTCATTAGCCTTATCATATTTGATTTCCATTCCCAAACAATTTTTAGCCATTCCTAAATCCTTCACTTCAAACTCTGAACTCAACCTATTTTTTAAAAAATTCAGTCTCACTTGAGTCATTGGAAAAAATTAAAAAATCATCAAGATACAATGCTACCATAGTAACTACATCTTCATCTTTATGTTTTGTGAACAAACAAGGTTCCAAATCAGATTTTTTGTAACCTATACAGCTTAAAACATCATTTACCCTTTGATTCCACACTCTGGATGATTGCTTTAAACCATACATAGCCTTATTTAACTTTAAAACTTTTCTTTTATCACTACAAAGATTTAAACCTTCAGGTTGTTTCAGGAAAATATCCTCTTTAAGAATACCATTTAAAAAAAGCAGTCTTAACATCAAGATTGGAAATTTTCAAATCTAGTTCAACAGACAAAGCCATTAAAAGTCTAAGTGTTGAATGTCTTACCACAGGAGAAAAAGTTTCACCATAATCAACTCCAGGTTTCTGAGTGAATCCTCTTGCTACTAACCTGGCACGATGTTGCACTTTACCTTCACTGTTGACTTTTTTCTTGAACACCCACTTACACTGCACAGCACTTGCACCTTCTGGAAGATTTACCACTTCCCAAGCATCGTTGTCTTCAAAAGCTTGTATCTCTTCTTCCATGGCTTGTTTCCATTTTTCTGCATCAGGTCCATCAAGGGCCTCCTGCACAGTTGTCGGGTCCTCGAGTTGATCCAAAGTTCCAGCCAAAAAACAAGTATCATAATCATCAAATCTTCTATTTGGTTTGGGCTGCCTTTGTGATCTTCTAATTTTCTTTACTTCATCTTCTTGCGTACCACATTCTTCATCATCATCAGTTTCTTTCTCTGATGTAACTACTTCTTTTGAGACATCATGTAAGTCCTCTCTTAATGCAGTATCAGACTTCTTGTTTTCTTCATCATCCCCCACTGAAGTGATGATTTCTTCATGATTCTTTAGTTCAGTTTCTTCATCATTAATACAGGGTGTCCACAAATGAATATCGGGGTTTTAATGCTTTATAAGATTTATTACACTATCCTTACAGTTATAAATGATATGTCAAATGAAAGAGCAACTCAAACAGTTTTGTTCGTTGGCACTAGTGCGCATGTGCGTGAAATGTTTCCGCTGCGATCCGCTAGAATGCGGTAGTAGCAAAGATGGCGACTAGTGAAGAGAAAGTGTTTTGTGTTTTACAGTTTGCAAAGACTGAATCTGTAGTTACTGTGCAGCGTGCGTTCCGCATTAAGTTCGGGCGTGATCCTCCAAATGACAATAACATCCGTAGATGGTATCATCAGTTTGAAGATACAGGCTGCCTTTGTAAAGGGAAGAGCGCGGGACGACCAAGAGTTAGCGAAGAGACTGTTGAGCGAGTGAGAGAGTCGTTCACTCGTAGCCCAATGAAATCTGTTCGGAAGGCTAGACGCGAATTAGAAATTTCTAAGTTGACTGTTTGGAAAGTTTTAAGGAAACGCTTGCAACTACGTCCTTACCGTTTACAGTTGTTACAGGCTCTAAAGCCTGCAGACCATGGTTTACGTGCCAAATTCGCTAACGAAATGTTGTTACATGACGATGAAGATTTTCTACATCATGTTGTCTTCAGTGATGAATCGACCTTTCACCTCAGTGGACATGTTAACACTCATAATGTGCGGATCTGGGGCTCAGAAAATCCTCAAGAGATCGTACAAGTGCAACGAGACTCCCCTAAAATCAATGTTTTTTGTGCCGTATCCCGGCGGAAAGTTTACGGACCTTTCTTTTTTGATGAACCGACTGTAACTGGTACTTCTTACCTTGATACACTAGAGCAATGGCTCTCCCCTCAGTTGGAACAATATGAACCAGAGAACTTCATTTTCCAGCAAGATGGTGCGCCACCTCACTGGCATAACGAAGTACGCGGTTAGTTGAACGTAACTGTACCCGACAGCTGGATTGGCCGCAAGGGGCCCAATGACAGAGCTTGCTATGCGTGGCCTCCACGTTCACCTGACCTAACGCCATGCGATTTCTACCTTTGGGGTTTCATCAAGGATCGTGTGTATGTGCCTCCGTTACCAGCCGACCTCCTTGAATTACGACAGAGGATTGAAGCAGCTGTTGCAACAGTTACTAAAGACACACTGCTCAACGTTTGGGAAGAACTCGGCTACAGATTTGATGTGTGCCGTGTGACAAATGGTGCCCACATAGAACACTTGTAAGCTTGTATATAAAACTGTTTGAGTTGCTCTTTCATTTGACATATCATTTATAACTGTAAGGATAATGTAATAAATCTTATAAAGCATTAAAACCCCGATATTCATTTGTGGACACCCTATATTTTCCATTATTATCACATCTCGGCTTATCACTACATCATTCGTTTCAGGATCATAAAGTCTATAGCCTTTTGTATTCCATTTCTTTCTCTTAACTTTGGGAATATGTACCATGACCTTATTTAGCTTGTACACACCATCAGTAAGATCTGCAGTTGCAACCAGTTTATTATGCCTGTTATAAATATTGCATTTATCCCTATTAAATTTAACAGAATTTCCATGTTCAATCAACTTACTCACAGAGAGCAAATTTGTAGTTAGTTCTGGAGCACACACAACATTTTTCACAGTAATATCAAAAGCATCCTTTCCAACTACAGTTGTTATATTAACTTCTCCAGTGCGCAACACTGGAATTTTTGTCTGATTCGCAGCCATTAGTTTATGCACTTTAACATTATTTACTTTGTTTCTTATCCAATCTTCATTTGCTGTGAGACGCACACTAGCCCCTGAATCAACATACCAATCACTTTTGTTAAAAGAGCTACTCATAAACACTGCACTGAGAACGTTTGAAGTTTTTCTTTGTCTTGTATCACTGTCACTGTTAGTACACTCTTTTAAAATATCATGATTTTTTGCAATTATAGCAGACAACGTCCTTCTTATTTTGATTTCCCACTACATTTCGGTGAGAAAACTTCGGCTTACCTTGCCAACTCTTAACCTTATAAGCACTACTGGCACTAGTAACATCTTCTTCCATATCTAGAAGCTTACTTTTTATTGTGTCCGTTGTGATTTGAATTCCTGAATGCTCAATTGCCATTATCATAGGCGAATATTTTTCTGGCAATCCTGCTAACAATAAGGAACCAATCCACTCATCACTAATACCAAAACCAGTTCCACGTAATTTCTGACCATTATCCACTACCTGGTTCACATAGCTTGTCATCGAATCACAATTTTCTAGACGTATTGATATCAGTGTCCTCAATAAATTAATTCTTCTTGCAAAACCAGAATCGTCGAACAATGACTTCAGCTTCTGCCACACGTCCACTGTTGTTTTTGCTTCTTTTACATGCACATACAAAGATGGATCAATTGTTAGAATTATCTTCGCTTTGGCCTTAGAATCTTCCGCTGTAACTACTTCTGAAATACATTCCGCTAATCCTTCGAGAATAAGCACATTTTCGATAGTGAACACCCAATCTCCGTAGTTCTCACGACCTTTCAGCTTCGGCACATTTACTAGATAATTCGTCGCCATATTTATGAACAACAACACACAAAGGACTTTAACGACACTTCTATTTTATTCAGCAATTCCTGCACTGGGTACCTGGGCCCATAACCTGTTAAGTTTTTATTGCTGATTCGTACATCCCAACGTACAGGAAACAACTACTGCTAAACAGTACACGCTACAGCATGTCGGTACAGAGATTTTACAACAACAAAGATATAGCACACACACACATATATCGAAATCATTCAATATATTTTGACCAACTCAACAAATTGCAATGGTGATTCTGCTGTGACTAAATTTCTCCATGAAGAGTAACGACATCACAATACTGTGGTAATCAATCATAAGACATTTTGTCTCCAAGCACTATTTATATTATAAAACAACTTGGACTGCTAAAATGCTCTTGGGTGTATTATCATTTGTATTTTGTATTTGTATTTATTGGCCCCTTAGCATCATACATAGTACGAAGTACAAATGATATAGGGCAAGTCAAAATTGGTCTGTACACAGACAGACAAACAAACATATAACAAACATTCTATTATATACTATGAGATAACATACTATACAGATATGATATAGACAAAAAGAATTACAGTTACAAATATACAATTAATTCTTTACAAATTTAAATGATACTAATGACATCACCCATGTTTAAAACTAACATATGGTTCGAAAATACTCATCAATACAGTAGAAGCAGTGGTCGAGCAAGTACTCCTTCACTGATGATATGAATTTAGTATTTTGTCTTACAGACTTGATCCTCTGTGGTAGTTTATTAAACAATCTGATTCCCGTATGAAGTGGCCCTTTCTGACAGAAGGTAGTATTTGTTTGTTGTAAATGAAAGTCTAGTGTCTGTCTAGTATTATACAAGTGTATGTCACTGTTTGTAGTTTATACCCAGAAGCTTCTATATTTTATTTTTTTTAATGAATTTTATAGTTTCCAGTATATATAAACAGGGCAGTGGTAGAATTTGTAACTTCATAAATAAATGTCTACATGAGTAAGGAAATGTTTATTCCAAAGCAGAAAATAAAGAGACCTACAGAAATTACATACTACAATAGGGAGGTGGCAAGGTTAAAGAGGCTAGTGAGACGGATACACAACAGAGTTAAAAAACAGGATGGCAGTAGCAAATACTTAAAACAACTAAACAAACAATTAATAAGAGTGAAGAGAGAAGCAGAGGATAGGTTTATGAAGAATATCGTTGGTGCATCTAGAAATTTCTATGGCTAAATTAGAAAACTTAGAGGGAAGGGAAAATATTCAGCCTCCTGTATGTAAGAAGGGAGTTTAAGTCACTGTGGATTTTAAAATTTCAGAGATATTTAAAGACTGGTTTAGAGAGACAATTAAGGACTATCATCCTGTAATGGGAAGGAATGAATCAGAGGAGAATCTCCCTAGAAGTATAAATGAGGAAACTACAAAATTTGAAAGAGATTCTTAGGGAATTATAAGGAACTCAGAAAGCTAAATAAATGTAAAGGGTCAGGTTGTTAGGCATAAATGTTAATGGGGGTGTTAACACTTTTGCCTAAACTTTGAACAATTAAGTTCTTGACCTGTGTGGCCTTTCTGGTACCTTTAACATTTAATAAGTCGTCCACCACGTATTCGTATTATAAACACCAAATACGAAGGGTGTAATGAAATGAGTTAACTTGACACAGTTTTGAAGAATCACACAATGCTTATATTCTTGATTAAGTTCACTTTTACAATATTGGTACCAGAAACGTGGATAAAACATCGAACAACAGTTTCATTGGAGAGTACGGGTTAAGCCCATTGATACGAGAAGACAAACTCACTAAGTCCCCCAACTTTAGTGAGTACACGACTGTTATAGCATGTTGGAACTTGCCGCAACCACTACCGCTCGGAGTGGTACGCTCCGCTAACTTGCGTGAAGTTACGTGTTTGATTTCCAGTGAAAGAATTATGGCCTTTTATAAGCTTTGCCAGACCTTATTTAATTAATATCTCCTAAAGTACAAAATAGATTAACTAGCAATTTATACAAGGGTTTCATATGATCACATTCTATCTGTTTTTAATTTAATTTAGTGTTCAAAAGGGTTTCTATAAGATTAAAATCAAAGTCTCTTACGTCACCGGTTAGGCACGATCTTACGCACTGTAACAACAATTAGCGACAATCTATCTTTAAAAACTTAATTGTGTGACGAATGCTTCAACTTTTTGCTGAAACTATTATGTATTCGTGCTCTTAATTTAGGCTATCTACTGATATAAATTTCTCTATTGAATTCCTTTTAGTTAAAAATTTAATTTTTTTCTTAATTAAAACCACTAATTAAACTTTGCCAAATTAATTAATTTTACTATCAAAGTATTCGGAACAGTGCTGACTATAGCTGGTGATAAAAGTTCAGTTGTAGCTTTACTCAATTCAAAGATATTTCAAATCTTAGATTTTTGTTTTCCCAATTGTGTGTTTTAAAACGTGAACAAACCGAATTATCTCTTAAAATAAATTTTTTCCGATATAATGAATACACTTTAAAGTGATTCTTATGAAGAGTTTACACTGTAGAAATGAATGCAGGAAAATCCCTTCAAGTTAGCGACTTCAAAATCGATCAATAGAATATTTTACTGCTGGGAATGGCTAGTGGGAGTGCTTTTGGTGAACTAAAGGGTTCCTTACAAGATGTAGTTAATATTACTACAGATTTATTAAAGATTGTGGGGTATGATGATATTGTACCTTACTTTGAAATTTTATTTAAAATGAGTCTGGAATCTTGCTGCTTGCCACAGAATTGGAAAAGAGTGATAGTACTACCAGTTCATAAAGGAGGGTTAAAAATAGGGTTGAAAATGACACAATTAGTTTGACACAATTAGTAGACAAAATGATGAAGATGTTGATATGTAACTATATCAGAAATGTCTGTGAGGAAAGAAACTTGTTTGCGTTTGGACAACATGGCTTTAGTCAAGGATATTCATGTGAATCTCAGATGGTGGGGTATATGCAAGATATTTCAGATGAATTGGATAATGTGGTACTATATCTTTCTAAGGCATTTAACAGAGTGGCCCATAAAATGGTTTTAAATAGATAGATATGTTCGCTTTGATCCCATTTGAGAATAGTCTAGGGGATGTGGAACAATACATACACTTATTAATAGTATCAATTATATTACCAGCAATTGATAACAAGTTAGCTATTTAACCCATTAGTATAATCAATAGCCACTGTAATCTGCAAATACAATCACATGTTAATTACTACTTATGTGGAACATTGTATACACTTGTTACCAGCATCTAATTAAGTTATTTTGTTAGAGACGTTACCATATGTTTCCACTGTAATCTACAACTACATGTTATATCATGTTACTTACTATATATGTGGAACAGTACACACTTATTAACAATATCAATAATATTACCAACAACTGATAACCAGTCAGTTACTTAAAAACCTGCTAGTATGATAATTGTCCACTGCAATTTATGAATGCATGTTATCCCATGTTAGTTACTATATATGAGTGAATTTTGTAAACCATATATCATTTTAGTAATTTTGGACAACTTTGTCACCTTCCTCTTCCATACATCATATAAAGTATTTTCTCAGCCATTCTTAGTTACCAAATTCCAAGAAGAAAAATTCTTTCACAGAGTAAAATGGGTTCTGAAGCAGAAACTCTTCCAGTAAATGTTATCCCTTACTGTACAATTGACAGTGATGTGCAATCCTTGTGAATATTATATTTATTCCTAGTATTATGGCTATGTATGTCAGCATTAAGATTAAATTGTTCAGAATTTTCCACTACAAATGATAGTAGGTAGTATACAAACTGTGCTGGCATTGTCAGTACACCTAGATTTCTAAATAGATTTCTGCACAATGTCTGTGGGCTAGCTCCACAAATAGTTCTTACAACATGCCTTTGTGATTTAAATACCCTCTGAACTTGTGAAGTTCCCCACAATGAGATACCATAAGCGAGCAGGGAGTGAAAATGTGCAAAATATATTAACTTTCTGGTTTCTATATTAGCTATTCTAGATATTACCCTCAGTAAAAATGTTGCAGAATTCAGTTTTTTAAGAATTTGTTGAATATGTTGCTTCCAGTTCAATTTGTTATCTACATATACACCCAGGAATTTTGTGAAACTGCTTTCATTGATTGCTTTTCCTTCCGATATCACATTATAGCTGTCCTTCGTTTTATTTTTTGTAACAGATGGAATTAACTGAGTCTTTTCTACATTAAGTATTAATTTAGGATAGGGAAAATAAACAGTTACCTGTCACTTACCACAGATGAAGGCAGGAGGGCGAAACACGTAAAAACACAAAAACAAACGAATTGCACAATATTTCGACTTTAGTCTTACTATTGTGGGAGGCGAGACATATGGCAGGGGGAAAGATGTGGTCCCCCTGCCATATGTCTCGCCTCCCACATGAGTAAGTCTAAAGTCGAAATATTGTGCAATTCGTTTGTTGTGTTTTTACGTGTTTCGCCCTCCTGCCTTCATCTGTGGTAAGTGATGGGTAACTGTTTATTTTACCTATCGTATCTTATTTTCAGTGCCTCTCGGCAGTTTCATTGTTTCCTTTATCCAATTAATTATTAATTTGTTAGCATTAAGCCACCTGTTAATTTTCTTTATAGCATCATTTGCTATGTTTTCAAGGTTTTTTACTGATGGGTCTTTCAATGATATGCTATTTTCCTCTGCAAACAGCAGCATGTATTCTTTATCACCTAGTATGTGCGGGAGATCATTTATATAGATTAAGAACAGCAGAGGGCCAAGAATTGAACCCCGAGAGGCACACCACATTTAACTATACCCCATTCTGAGTTTATAACATCTCCTGTATTAACATTTTTCAATGATACACATTGATTTCTATTTTCAAGGTATGATTTAAACCAAAGACCTGGCTTACCACCAACTCCATAGTGTTCTAATTTACCTAAGAGAATCTCAAGATCAACACAGTCAAAGGCCTTAACAAGATCACAGAATATACCTAGGGAATTTAATTTTTTATGCATTGCTTCCAATAGTTGTTTACAAAAGCAAAAAATTGCTGAATTTGTTGTTGCCTAAAACCAAACTGTGCTTTACTGAGTAGTTCATTCTGTTGTAGATGTGCATACACCCTTCTGTACATTGCTTTTTTGAAGATTTTTGAAAATCCTGATATAAGTGATATGGGTCAGTAACTCAGTCTTTGAGGTTGTAGGGGAACTAGCAGTATTCCTCACCCTTAACTAGCAATTTGTATTTAAATCTAAATTTCACCAAATATACAATCAAAGTCCCAACTGTTCAAAAAAATTTTTAGACTGTGAATACACCTTGGAAATAAAATCAACTGTAAGATATTTTGGTCCCCATTCCCCACTATTTGTACCTTTTGGAGAGAAGGGTTCAGTTCTAAACTATGAAAATAAAATTACTTTTGAAGTTACATCATCACTATATTCTAATATAAAAAAAGACCAAAGTTCACTATTACAGTTGATCAGCAATTGGACATTCATTTTTGCAAGTTATGAAATGCAGACGACAGACAGACGCAAACCCCTGAGAAAATTTTTAGTTATATGTTCAAAGTCTAGACCGGGTGCACAATTTAAAAAATCCATGATGGCTGGCTATCCCTATGGCATGTGTCTGGAACTATTTCCAAGGGTCGAAACAGAACTTCTCACCCCGACGAGCAAATCTCTTGTGCGTCCACATTTGGACTATTGTTGTGCCATTTGGGATCCATTTCGTAAGGGGCTGATTGAGAGTACAGAGAAAGTACAGAGAAGAGCCGCTCGATTCGTGACCGCTTGCTACAGTCCTTATGAAAGCGTTACGGAACTGATTATAAACTAGGCTGGGAGTCTCTGGTAGATAGACGACGCACGTTTCGTATAAACTTATTGGTAAACATGCGTACTCCCACTTTCACTTACGAGTGTAGTGAAATACTTCGTCCACCAACCTATTTGGGTCGGCATGACAGGAAAGATAAACTTAGAGAAATAAGGTGCCGCACTGATTCTTATATGAATTCCTTTTTTCCTCGTACCATTAGGGATTGGAATGCACAACAAAGAGATTAGGTTTGGTGCTGAGCACCCTCTGCCACCCACAGTTTTGTGATTTGCAGAGTATATATGTAGATGTAGATGTAGCAACAGGTCCAACCCACTTGACAATTCTCCGGCGACTGGTTGGAATGGGGGAAAATTTCCCTATATGAAACAATCTGATCTTCCAAGTCACGTGACCCCCCAGAATGTAGTGCACAGAAAATACATACTTTAGGGCTCTCAGATTTAAATATCATTTAGAGATGGGCATAACAATGATCTTACTCCCCTTTGACTTTTATCTCGTAAGTAGAACTGTTTGACTGTAATAACTTGAAATATGTTTTCGCGTATCCCTCCACTTTTGGAGAAGGAAGGGGGGTTTCCCTTGATTTTCAATTTTGGGTTTTAAAACTTACGTCAGGACTTTCTACAGCTCTTCCGCTTTCCAAAACTACCTCTCTCTTGTCTCTAGGTGGTATACTTTTGTATTAATCAAATGTCTTCGATATCTGTTTGTTTATGTCTGGCAGCCGTTTGCAAAATCTCAAGGATTTAAAAAGTTAACAGTAAATTGCTCTGAATGTAAAGCCTGTTTCGAAAAGGGGTTTTCAGTATATGATTCTACGTTTTCCCTTACATTGATTGAAAGTGTTTTTATTTCCTGACTTTCACTGGTTTGAGTGTGATAGTTAATGTAAGGCGGCAAGTGCAAAATTAAACGCAATTAACTTTTCAAAGTCCTTTTAGACTTGATTAACTATACAGAACTGCTTAAAATTTCAACACGAAATACAAGAAGAATTTAAATTTGTGTTAAAATGTCAGCTGCTATCACAAATGCTTTAAATGTGTTGTTATCAGTGCTTGAAGCTGCCGGTTTGTTTAACTGGATTTAAATACTTGTGTTTTCGTATTTTTAAACTGTCTAAAACTATTGATCATGTGTTCTTTACTGCAAAATTTAGTTTCTCCCTGTTGATTATTATTATTACTTTTTATTACGTCAAAAAGTGTTGTAAAATGGTGATGTTGTCACGAAACCGATTTGATTTGCTCAGCAAGCTGGATTATGCTTTATTGCCGTGATTTAGGTGAGTTTAATGTTTACTTTTTATCATTGAAGGTCTACTTAAAGCTGATATTATGTGTTTAGTTAGTTTTTAGATTTTAAATCGCCCTGTGTGTGGCTATAAGCTGCAGTATCAGCTCCTCTAAGCTGCCCTTTCCCCATATCTCATAGCAAAAAGGTTAGAATTAAACAATTCTGAGCTGCTTACAAGGTATCACCCTTTTTATAAAGTGGTTTGATTATTGACTTCTTGAGTGAGTCAGGGAAGATACCTTCTTCAAAAGATCTATTACAAATATGACTAATAACTCTACTAATGCTGCTGCTACATTGTTTCACTACATGGGTCGAAACCTCATCATAACCAAATGACTTCTTATTTTAGACGGATTTAATAATTTTTTCAATTTCATTTTGACTGGTGGCAAATAGAGATATAGATGCTGTTTTTGGTGACAAGGATTTAAGTATTGTTATAGCATCCATATTCCCAATACATTTTCCTTTTATTTTTTCAGCAACTGTTAAGAAGTAGTTATTAAAAGCACTTCTTACATACAAAGGGTCATTTACAAGTTAATGCTTGAAGATATAGGTTTATTTATTAATATTATCAGCAATTGAGGAAAATGATCCACAACCTCCAGATATATGGGTTTATGTTCATGGGATGATATAGTTGTTTTTATTTTAATAATGTCCCAAACACTTTTAATCTCATTATCTGCATTACTAATCTCATTATCTGCATTACTAATCTCATTGTTTATGGCCAAACAGTTAGCTTCTCTAATTACTCTGGTTAAAATCCTACAGTATTTTTTTTTTTTTAATGCTGTCTGAGAAGCATATTATCAGCATTCCTAACTTTTATGTACAATTACCTTTTATGTCTGCAAGATGTTTTAATACCAACTGTAACCCAATTTTTGTTTACTCGTTTTTGACCAATTGGAGCTAGTCTTGTAGGTAGACTCCTCTCGTAGATTTCCAAAAACATTTAGCGAAAATAATTGAATTTATTGTCTAGCCCTTTTAATGTATAAACAGTGCTCCAGTCCTCATTTAGAAGTTCATCATTTAATATTTTTATTGAATTGCTCTTTAATGGCCTAACTTTGATAAATCCTTTCTTTTTGTCATTTATATTTCCCATAATATGCAAAGTAATTATTTGAGATTGTGGTCTGACAAACCATTTTCCATTGGAACTGTTCCATATATTCCTAATTTATTGTGTTCTACAAAAATTTTATCTATAATAGTGCTACTATCTTTTTGTGTTCGAGTTGGGAAATTTTCAGTTTGATAGAGATTGAATGATCTATGCATTCCTAGAAAATAATCTGTCTGGTTACATTCTACAGCAAAATTTATTTTGAAGTCTCCACAAATCATAATTTCCCTTTTAGTTTGTGATAAATTTAATAGAACTGCTTCAAGTTTATTACAAAAATCACTGAAGTCTCATGTGGGAGCCCTATAAACTGTCAGCATTGTAAAATAGTTATCTAATTCTAACTGTATTGCACAAAATTCAGAGTCTTGCTCTGTACAGTATTTACTTAAACCTAATGATGTTGTCTCATTATTTTCTCTTACATATTATTGCTGCACCACCCATTCTCATCTCTGACCAGCAATAACATGAAGCTAACCTATATCCATTAAAAGGGAGGAGACATATTTCAGAATTCTTCAAATGGTGTTCTTCCAGACATACGATATTTATGTGATTATTGCAGGCCATTTCTTCCACAGTTGCTTATTAAGATTCAATGATTTTTGTTTTTTTTCTATATATACTATCAACTCATCAAGTTTGCTTGAGATACCCATAATGTTCTGATGAAACAAAGCTATTTTAGAATGACATTCATTATTTTTGACTGTAATATCATTATGACCATTCCTTAAATAATTCTTCCTACTCTTGACCTTTGGCCTAAAAAGGACTGAGTTCTACCACCAATTACCACCAGGACACCGAGCGTGGTGGGTGAATGGTTAATGTTCTGGCTTCACATTCGGGATGACGTGGGTTCGAATTCCTGTCCGGGCATCCAGATTTGGGTTTTCCATGGTTTCCCTAAATCACTCCAGGTTAATGCCACAATGCTTCCTTCAAAAAGGCCATAGCCGAATTCGTTCCCATTCCTTGTCCCCAGTCCCATCCCACCTCTAATGACCTTAGCCGTCGACGAGGCATAAGCAGTAAGGGGGGGGGGGGGGGAAAACCACTGGCATGGGGTGCACATCCAACCTACCTCCCCTGATGCTACTGGCAATCAGTTATGTTACCTTCTGCTTGCCCTGAACATTCAGATGGAGTCCTTGGGAGATATAGTCACTCCGTGTAATGCACGAAACATCTATCAGACCCCTGTGTGTTCAGTCAGCCTGACACAATGCATGCTTCAGATTTGCCTGTGTATGTTGCACATGACCACACACCCAGGGTCGATCATAACGCTTGAAGAGGTCAACAAAACCAACATTGGTGTGAGTGGTGTTTTTAGCAATGCTGTCTCTTTCAACACAATAATTGATATTTCTGGACAAGCCATTCCCAGGTTCCCCAACTATAATTATATGATCCTTTTTAGTAAGATCTTTCCCCAGGTTTGAAATTTTATCCACAACACTACCAAGTTCAGCTTAGGTATACTACACGCCTCAACATCAGAGCCCAGGCTTAACTGTAACATTGCACTTAATTCTCTAATGTGACTACCTCCAAGCAATAATACTTTCTTGGATTTCTTTTTTACCACCTTTGCACAATGTGTGCTTTTTTTCAGCTTTGTTACAATGAGAGAGCCCTGCTGTGGTCTCTGATACATCCTCAGTTAGATTCTCCAACACCCAAAAAGTATTGGAAACTTCCAACTGAAAATTTGTAGAATGCAGGTCCTGTTGTTTCCCTCAAGTTTTGGCTGCAGTCCACTAGAATGCTGCTTTTTTAGCCTTCAAAACATTGAATTCTTTAGTTAATTCAGCCACTGTGGATTCGATACAAGAGATCCTACGTTCTAGGTCCCTCTTTTCTGAACTACTTTTGCAAGGCAAACAACTCCAAGGAGAGTGAAGCCCATATTCAGCTTCTATGTAGCCACATTTCCAATTAAAACGTAACAGCTTTTTCCTTGTTTTACCACCCTGCGAAGCCACCAAACTTCATGCTCATTGGGATATTATACAGAACAGAATATGACCCCTTGAAGAGAGTTGTAACTTAATCTAAAAATACCTTTCCTTTTTATGCAACATAATTTGCACAAAGTACACCTTCCTCTGTTTACCAAGTAAGCAAAACAATTTTAACATTAAACTTGTTAGGAACTTCTTTTTTTCTTCACTGATAAGTGATTAATTCCCTTAAACCGGTATTAGTATAATGTAAACAAAAGACGCATATTTAAAACTTGTTGAACCAACACCCTTTTGAACTATTTAAACTATGATTCTTTTTTACACAGAGTTACTACATTCAAATTCTTTAAACACACCACCAGACAAATATGTCTACACATTATTTAATATTAAAAGTAATTTAGAAAGCTGGTATCAATTCACAACTTCCGCGTGTACGAAACCAGAGATCACAAAACTGAAATCTATTGGATTGGATGAAAAAGTTATTTGCTGTGTAAAGGAATTCTTAAAAGCCAGAAAGCAAACTGTTTGATTGGGGAATACATTATCAAAACAGGTAGAAGTAAATATGGGAATGCCACAGAGTAGTGTATTGGGACCATTGCTGATCATTATTCTAATTAATGATTATTTTGATGGGTTTTGGTCAGAATTTATGGTCTTTTTTTGATGACATAATGGTACACAATTGGATCAAAATGTGAAGGCTGTAAACAGCTAAAGCGTGACCTAGATAGAATATCAAAATGGGTAGGTCAGCACGAAATGAAGATAAATGCCAAGAAGAGTCAGCTTATTAGGTACACAGATAAATAAAACTAAAGGTTAATTATGATTATATGGTGTGGTGAGAATTGCTTGTTGAAGGCTTGAAGTGTAAAAATCTTGGCATAATGTTTGATTACAAACTCAGCAGGGCAGAGCACATTGGACAGGTGATAAAAAAGGTTGCAAAATTCTTTATTTACTGGAGAGGGTGATGAGAGGATGTAACAGAGAAGTTTGGGTATTGGGTTACAAAACTTTGGTCAGACGACAGGTAGTTTGGGACCCACATTTTGGTTATCAGATACAGGAGTTTGGGGGGTGTGCAAAGAAGAGCAGCTAGATTTGTTTCTGGAAATTATGGCAGACTCAGTCAGTAACTGGTATGATAAAGGAGTTGAATTGGCAGTAATTGGTGGAAAGGAGGAAGATGAAGAGAGTGCTGGGAATTTAGGAGGGCATGTTTTGGTCATGGGGCCTGGAGGAATATTGGTCAAAGAATTAGGAATAGTGCACTGAAGGGGAAAGACGGCCGTGACCACAAGCTGGTGCTCGATTTCATGCAAAAGTGAGTGGGGAAATTTTCTTTTGCTGGTAAGGGTGTCAGGGATTGAAACAAATTACCAAGTGAAGTGATGAATGATTTACCAAAAATGCTTAAGGAATTTAAAATTTGTTAATCAGAAAAGTAAATATGTGGAATTTAATATTCCAATTATAAAAGAAAAATTTTAAAAATAAAATAAAAAGGGGTATTTAGAAGACGGGAATTGCCACCAGAGCATTGGAATTAATTCTCCACTTTTTAATTTATGTTTTAAAATAAATTTTTCTTCCCCCTTTCTTATTATCACCTTGAACTCTTCCCACCTTGACTTTACTGTACTTGTGCCTTCCTTCCATTTCCTGAAACATTCTCTGAAATATCTTTTCAAATTTGAAATCTGTGCCTTTTTATAATTGTACCTATTTCCCCCTTCAATTTTGGCTGTTGGTTCACTGAATCCTCTAATATTCATCAGAACTGCTTCATGATCACTTATTCCTTTGGTTACTTGACACCCCACAGCGTTATCATCAGGCTCTATTAGGAATAAATCCGAAATATTTTGTCCCCTAGTGTTCTGCTCTACCACTTGTGTAAATCCTCCTTCCCTTATTAGAGTATTTGCAAATCTCTATTCACTTGTGTTATTAATCTTATTTCCTACCCAATTTACACCTGATAAATTTAAATCCCCGCCAATAATGACCGTTCTATTCTCACCTCTGAAATCTGAGTATGACTTTAATTTCCCCGCAAGAGCCTCGTCTTCATCTGCCATCCTTCCACTGCGGTAAGCAGCCAACACCCTGATTTTTTTTCTTTTTTACTACCCCAGAAATTTACCCCAAGTAACTCATGGTCATGATCTATGAACACCAGTGGTAGGTTTTGTTAACTAGTATGAAAACTCCTCCACCAATTGCTCCTCTGTGATACACTGTGTAACTATCAGGGAAAACCTCAGTGTCTAGTACTTCTTCTTTTAACCAGCGCTCTACCCCTATTATTACTTGTGGTTTGTGTGTTTATATTAAGTTTACAAATTCGATTAGTTTTTTCATTATACTTCTACAGTTTATCAATAATACCCTTATTTCTGACTGTATATTTTTAGCATTTACCTCCTCCTTCCCAATTCTAATCAGTTTATTATTGTTTCAGCAACTTAATCTGTTTCTTTAACATCTATGATTTTTCTCATTGTGGATCTAGACTTAGTATCACTTTGATAATCTGTCTCCATCCCTTCACCAGCAGCCTCTAACCTAAAAAAGGCACAGTCCTGACCCCATCATCACTTTAAATGGGCTCCATTACTGCTTTAGCTAACAACTCAGAAAGTGCCCCCTTGCCCCTCCTATTGAGGTGTACGTCATGCCTAGTGAAACTCCACCTACCAATGGTGTTCACAGGCACAACCCCCAACACAGAAGTAATGCGTTTCCCAAGTAGCACTTCTGTTTCCACATTTACTCGCCTCACAGCATAGTTCAATTGTGGCCAGTCATGGCGACTTAGGACCTGGATGAGTTCCACCCTGGTATGCTGTGTCTCCTTCACTACCTTCCTCAGGTCACTCTCTATACTATAAGTCGCGTTTCTATCAATACTATTCCCCGCACCTCCCACTATCACTGCTATATCGTCTTTAGTGAAACTCCTACAAACTGAACGTATATACTCTATTACCTGACCTAATGTTGCACTAGGTTTGAAAAAACTTATGACCTGGTAACCTGTGCCTAACTGATCCTGCAGAAGAGGGCCTACACCTCTCCCATGGCTACCACCTAGCAGCAGAACCCTTTTTTTCCTATTCTTGGTTTTCACGCGCTTATTCCTAAAGGCCTGCTGCATGTCTCTTATCTTCTTTTTTTTTCCAGATGGCCTCTCCACTGATCTCATTTATGAAATATATTTCTGCCCCTTATTTCATCTTTTTTTGTCTAGTATGGCATCACCTTCATCTTTGTGCAGAAACTGCTACATCACAGAGATGAGTCTCATGGATGAGATTCCCTACCAGACTGCTGTCAAGTGTGCAAATCCAGGGACTTGAATACTGTTGGCCATGGATACACTCCTTTCTCGAGTCCCCGATTTCCATTTTATTCCAACATTCCTGAAACTTGATTCTTTTGTAGAATGGATTTTTCTAAAAACGATTGTCTATGACGCGTTTTCTTATAGCCTTCCTCATTTAGACATTAAATTTTGAATTGTTGAGGGATGAAAATTTCACTTATCGGTCTTTAATTATAAAAGTATTTACTCTTTCTTAAAGTTACACATTATTCCTTTTATTTTTCTGTTTAATTTGGTGTATTATTTATAACTATGTCTACTTTATTTGGATGCAATATTTAAACTTACCTATTTTGTCCTTCCTCTCCACCTTCCAGGTGCAACCTTGAGATTTCAGAAAATCATATTTTTTTTATATAAGTATGGTTTTAAATGAGGTTTTCACTATTCTTCTTTAATTTTCTCACTCTTTTTAACTATCCCTATCCCATTTTTAACAAATCTTTATCATTAGTTTTTGGTGTATGATACAATTCAATTCAAGGTCAGAAATCTAAAATTCCTCTTTTACTCCTTTAAACAAAATTTTAGTTTCAAATTTTTATTATATTGTGGCCTTATTTAAAACTAGCTTTTATTTGAACCTAGTTCCAACTCTGTATCTATTTTATTTTAGGAGTTGGAATTCTTAACCTCTCCAAAAAAAAAAAAAAAAAAAAAAAAAAA
Source organism: Vandiemenella viatica (assembly GCA_031002005.1). NCBI lineage: Eukaryota > Metazoa > Arthropoda > Insecta > Orthoptera > Morabidae > Vandiemenella > Vandiemenella viatica. Next base: position 19,715,588 of record CM061920.1, on the reverse strand, counting down.
AAAAAACACCTACTTGACGTTTATCTGTTAACTCAAATTTTAGTTATAAGGTGTATCTCAGTGCAGGATTGTGTTGCCGTTGTTAAATTTTATTTGATTATTTAAATGAGCGACTTTCTTTTATTTCACTGAAACTTATTGTCTATGCATGTGAGTCCTCACTTGATTGCTTACATCACCAATTGACACTGTTTTCCTTGTTTCCGGTCTTGTGCGAAATAATACTTTCAAACTGAATTACCATCCTAAATAAATTTTTCTGACCTTATAAATATTGCATCAAAATGCTTGTTTTTTAATTTTAGAACCTGTGGATATGTTTGTGGAGCCTTTCGTTTACTTTAGTGTTTCAAATTCCATCTCTAGCTACACACGATACCAAATCGTTTCAACTTGAAAACAATTTAAATATCAAGTTTACAGTTATAAAATCTATTTACAACCCTAAAGGCTTTAATTTCATACCTCTTTTGAATTCTAGGAAACTATTGCTTTGTTATATTGTATTACAGGTTCCCTCTCTTCTTTAAAATGAGACAAATGAGTAGTTTTGATAAAACAAGGAATTTGTCATTTACTCTAAAGACACTCACTGGGACTTGAAAACCAAAATACTTGCAGGTTGTTGTGTTAGTGTATAACATCACATACATCATAGGCCATGACCAAAATTTTTTCTATTCCTTGTTCCTTGCCTTTATACACCTTTAATGACTTTGATGTCAATGAGGTGCAAATCGCTAAACAAAAAAAGTAATCTTGTTGTAGACTGTGTAAGCACCTTAGAATTTTGGTAAATTCTAGTTTCTTAGCTTCAAGTATAAGGGAGGAAGTAAGCTTTCATTTAAACATATAGTTTTCATTGCACACACAGGTTATGATAGGAACATTTCAATAGAAGCTGACACCACAATCTAATTTATTAAATAAAACATTTTAAAAGCAGTATAGGCTGTGGCAGAACGAAGAACAAGGGTTTATAGATTACTCTCTGTCAGTAAGAGGTTGCTATGGTAACAGTTGGCTATCAACGAGAGCTAGCGTGAGAGCATAGACACGAGTTGGAACGTGAAGTTATTGATAAAAGAACCTGCAATCTTCGGAATTAAAGCATATGATTGAACTTTAATAAATGTTAATTAATCGTCAGACAAGTTTACTCATTATTTAAATGAAAGTTTAATAAAGTAAAAATCAAATCGGCATAAACTACAAATGAAAGGTGACATCGGAAGAAAAGCAATATAAAGTAGAACGACAATCTTCATAAAAAGATAAATACGACCGAACACAAGAAATACGACATGAAGTGTGACACGAAATGCGACATGGCGATCGTGCAATTGATACAAAATAACAACTAAGTTACAATTCGACAACAAGAATTCATCGAGAAAAGATCCTAGAAAGGACTAACAACGAATTGACGGCAGCGCCTCCAGCGGACGATCAGGAACTATTAAGAAAAAATATCGCAGTCGGGAACAGCTGATCTTGGATATATTCCATCTGTGCTGGTATTTGCTGCGTCGCATATGGAGGTGTTTTGAACAGCTACAGCGACTGAACCACTCGTATATACAGCTAAGTGATTTTTCTAAAGAGTACTAAAGTGTAATAGTTTACCATACACTTTAAATTTTCAAATAATTCACTGTTCATAACCTTACGGAGTGTAAATTATTTTCTTGACCTTTTAACTTGCAAATTAATTTCACGAAGAACACGACGTTACCTGTAAAGTTAGATTTTAGTAATTTCAAGTGTACTTGATTTTAATTTGCGTAAAGTAGAACATGTACACATTGCATAAATTTCGAAAGCTTTCCAGCTATTTATGTTAACAAACAATTTCTTGAAGATATAGGTAGATTGATGAATAATTTTTACGAATTGAAAATTTGCCGACTTTGGTCCAATTTTGACTGAATCTTTATATAATATTAATTTGTCGTAAGAGAAAAAATAAAATATTTTAATATTATGCAAGAACCTGTTGGTTGTAGTGAACAAAGGCCATTGACTTCCTCTAACGATAGAACTACATCCTCTACTGATACGTCGGAGGATTTCTATGGGTTTCCTGAGACTGAGTCCCCGATTAATGACAGGAGTTTTAACAATGTTACTCTGTCCGATTGTGAAGCTACTTTTTCTAATATAGGACTATCTGCCACGGAAAACTTACTAGATCACATTCTCTTAGAAGTAACTGAACGGACAACACTTGATGACCCCGAAATGGTTTCTCCCAAGCACTCAAATATGATAACACTTATAGAAGGCATCACTAATGATGAACCACAGACACTGAGTGGTACTAACAAAAACACTCAACTACCTTCAGACACGATTTCAGACTTAAAACATTTTATGTTCAGTTTGTTTTTACAATCTCAAAAGGCACTGGTTGGACAGTCTGAACAATTTCAAAATGCACTGGTTGAACAGAAAAGAAAATTGTTGGAACACTTTACTAAATCTCATGAGGGCTTATGCAATAATTTCAGTTTGCAGTTCCAAATTGTTAGCAATCAACTTGACAGCATTACAAAAGAGGTTGCATCTAACAAAAAGATTTGTGAAAATATATAGGTGAATTGAATGACAAAATTGACATTTTCAAGACACAAACTGACAACACTGATTTAGCCATTGAGGAGTTGACATTTAAGGTGAAGGGTTCAGAAGAGAAAATCTGGGCAATTGAACAGAATAATACGAGAATGAGGGGTCAGGTAGAGACTATAGTAACAGACCACCAGGCATTAAGTATACAACATCATGAAACTTATAAAGAGGTTACACAACAAAAGCAGGATAGCACCTCTTGGTTCAGCACTTTGATTCAGTAGTTGACAAACTTAGTACTATGCAAACTGAAGTAAACACCATTCACCAAAAGTTACAGTTCCATGACATGAAGCTATCAGAGATACAGACAAAAGGTAAAGAGGCACAAACCTCAAACCGTTGGGGTAACCTGAACACAATAACCTTTACTTCCAGTGATAAAGTTGCAATTACAAATTCTGGGATGATGGGTCCATCCACCCTGTTACTTTTATAAAAAGTTTTGAATCCTACAGGACTTTTGAGAATTATAATGACACAGAGAAAATAAATTGTATTTATCAACATCTCCAAGGTAGAGCTCAAGTATGGGGAGAGCGACAAATCCAAAGATGCAATACTTATGATGAATTGAAATCCAATTTTCTAATTATTTCTGGTCCCAGGAGAGGCAGTACCATGAGAAAAGAGAACTGTGCAAGGGAAGAAGATTTCAGGAAGGGCGAGATTTATATTTAGATTTTTTTGCTGGAGAGGCAGCAAAGAATAATTTCTTTACAGATCCACTCCCCGAAGAAGAGATAGTAAGAGACATTGTAGGTAGGATGCCTCGTAAAATACAAGACATTTTTACGACTCAGAATGTCAGGAGCATTGAAGATGCTGAACAGTTATTATATAGGCTTGACAATGGACAATATTATAAAAGTTCTACGAACGATAATTATAATAACAATAACTACAGACAATACAGGGATTATAACAAAAATAACTCATACTACACTCATAACGAAGGAGACTATCCAAATAACCACCAATTTAATGACCGCAAAACACTAGCGAATAACAGATACAATAGACAGGAAGATTTAAGTAACAACAACCATCATTCTGACTCCCAGTCTAATTCAGAGGTCAACAATTTTTTTCGGGTAGAGGTAAAGCTTATGTAAGATATATCAACTGAAACAGAAGAGGTGATTTTGCAGGAAAACATTTTAAACCTCAAATGAATGTAGACAGAAATGAGAACACACCTAACCCATGTGCCAGCCAAGAAGGGAGTCCAGAAAATCCAAAAAATTAGACAATGCCGAAGTTATGGTCGGGACAGAGGCAATAGTAAAAAATGGACCTACCCACGAAAATATAATAGTATCTGCCCGAAGTGTTTTCCACAATAATCCAAGTGATGACTTGAGAGAAGAAGAGTTAGTTATGGAAGAGCAAATAGTTAGGGCACCAATTATTTTAGCAACGATGTATGGAAAGAAAGTTGAAGTATTACTTGATTCAGGTGCGGAAATATCATGTATTTCAGAAAGTTTATTTGAAATGTTTCAGAATTTTGCAGAGCAATTAAAAGTTAGGATAGAAATGTTACCAGTAAGTGGTATGTCTGTAGTAACGGCAACAGGGGGAAAGAGTAAATTAATACGGAAACAGATACTCTTACAAGTGAACATAAAAGAATACTCTTTTGATTTTGGTGTCTTCGTTGTACCTGGACTTACAGCTGATTGCAATCTCGGCATAGATTGGTTGAGGACCTTCAAGGCTGTTATGGATTTTGAACATGGTTACCTGGAATTCCCAATAAAAGAAAGAAGATTACAAGTACCTATGATCAGTTATTGGAGAGAGAAACAGGAAATTACAATTCGCGTTTTGACATGGGGAAATGCAGTAGCAATAGGGAAAGAAAGTAAATTTCATGAGAAATTAGTTAAATGCATTGTGAGAACAATAAAACCAGATATAATGCAGCAAGCTGAAGAAAATAATTCCTTGTTTTGGGAGGATAATAGTAATTATGAACATAAGGAGATTTTAAGTAATATTTTAAGAGAATTCAGTGATGTGTTTTCGGATAAACCAGGACTTGTACAAAACTATGAATGTAATTTTACTGTAACATGCAAAACTCCATTTTTTGTAAAACCCTATACAATACCGATTGCTAAGAGGAAACAAGTAGATGAAGAAATTGAACGAATGATTAAATGGAAGATTATTGAAAGATCAACTAGTCCCTTTAATAACCCGATAGTAGTTGTTAGCAAAGCTGACCAGTCAGTCCGACTTGTTTTAGACGCAAGAACCTTAAATAAAGTTCTAGAAATGGAAAGCGACCATCCTCCACCTATAGACGAATTATTACTGAATCTCGGAGGAAAAAAGTTCCTAACGTCTTTAGACCTGACGGCGTCTTACTGGCAAATACCTATAGCGGAAGATTCAAGGAAATGTACAGCATTTCTTTACCAAGGTCACAGCTATCATTTTCGCGTTTTACCTTTCGGACTCAATAACGCCGTGGCAAATTTCATCCGAGCTTTAGACTTAGTGCTTGGCAAAGACCTGCTCAACAAAATATTTGTCTATGTGGATGATTTATTGATTGCGAGTGAAACAATCACAGAACATTGGCAGACTCTGAGGGAGGTTTTGACAGCCTTAAGAAGAGGGGGAATGACAATAAAGTTGAAGAAATGCGTATTCTTAACAAGAAAAATTGAATTTTTGGGCCATACCATTACCCCTAATGGAATCACCCCGAATGAGGAAAAACTTAAGGCAATCAGAGAGTTCCTGAGGCCCCAAAATAAAGAACAACTAATAAGTTTTTTAGGACTTTGTAATTATTACCGCAAATATGTTCGTGGGCAAATACTCAATAGCCCTCATTTTGAAAAACTGAAAAAGAAGAACTCCCACTGGCATTGGACTGAGCAGTGTGAAAAGGATTTTCAGGAAGTGAAAGACACTTTACTTAAGAAAATGAATTTATATGCCCCAAATTGGGGCCTACCAATTTGTGTCCAAACAGATAGCTCTGATTATGGACTGGGGGCTGAAATTTTTCAAGAGGTAGAAGAAAATGAAGTGTTAGAGAAAAGACACCTTGCCTTTGCCAGCCGGGTGCTAAACCAGTCGGAACGTAACTATTGCGTTACGCAGAAGGAAGCACTTGCTATTGTTTGGATCTTCCATAAGTTTAGATATCTGCTATTAGGTAGACAAGTTGTAGTTTACACTGACCACAAGGCACTTACGTTTCTGATGAAGTGTAAACTGGTACATGGTAGACTGGCTAGATGGATTTTATTGCTACAAGAATTTAATTTTGAAATTAAATATATACATGGAGCAGACAACTGTCTGGCTGATGCCCTATCGCGAATGCCTCTAGGATTAGAGGATACTGAACCAAACCAATCGGGAATGAAGAAACCGCGGATACTTTATATCAAAGGGGTAACAGGAGAAAAGGAGGTGAGATATTGTTTGCAATTTATGCAACAAGAGCAACAGAAAGACAAGGTAATACAAGAAATCATACATAAACTAAAGGACGATGAGACCAATCACAATTTAAAACAATTTTATTTAATACTTGATGGAGTTGTATTTAGAAGGAACCATACAGACAGTGAATATTGGAAGATATGGATATCTGAAAAATATGTCAATTATTTTATTCTCCAACATCATTTTAGCTATGGACATTATGGGGCAAATAAATGTTACAAAATTATGTCAGAAACATTGTATTTTCCGAATATGGCCCGAAGAATACAGACCATAATTACCAATTGCGACTAATGCCAACGAGTTAAAGCCAACAACGTTAAGCGGATTGGGGAAATGCAATGTGTGTTACCCACAGAACCCAGAGAACTAGTTGCCCTAGATATTTTTGGACCTTTACCGATGTCTCGTGGAGGGGTAACACAAATATGTGTTGTATTAGATGTTTTTTCAAAATACATACGATTATATCCACTAAAGAAGAGTACCACTAAAGTAATTTGCTCAAAATTTACTAATGATTACATACCACATGTCGGAAAACCAAAAAAAGTACTCACAGACAATGGACCTCAATTCCTAAGCAAAGCATAGAATGATTATTTTGAAAGTCTCGAGATAGAAATACTTAGAATGTCCTTTTACTATCCCCAAGGAAATGCCGCAGAAAGAGTCATGAAAGAATTAGGACGTTGGTTCAGAACATACTGCAATGAGCATCACCAGAGATGGGCATATGAATTAGGGGCTATAGAAGTTATTAACACCTTACCGCATGATTCGACATCTGTAACACCTTTTGAACTCATGTTCAGAAGGAAACCTCATCGCATTGTGTATGAAATTATTCAATTTCCAACAACCACGTATAGTTACTCTGAAAAAATAAGAATGGCATGTGAGCAATTGAAGAAACATGCCGAAAGACGAAGAAGACACCACGATGCACCCATCAAGCCCACAGAATATGAAATTGGAGATTTAGTATTGGTCCAAACTCATTGGAAATCAGTAGCAATAAATAAAGAGATCAAAAAATTCAAATTCTTATATGAAGGGCCTTATAAAGTAATTGGTAGAGACAACGAGAACTCATACACAGCAGCCTACCCAGGTGGGAATAAAATTAAAGGAAGATATAACGTTATTGGTCTTAAACCTTTCAAACAGCTACCACTCAGTAAATGAGTGGTGGAATATGTAGAAAAAATAAAATAAAAAATGGTAAAGTATTAACATGATTAACTGTTTAGGTCCAGGTACCTACTTTCTCACAAATCAATATTCCATTCATGCGGTGTTGTAGTGGTATAGGTAGAAATGTTATTGGGAAATGATGATAAAGATATGACATAAAATGAAAATAATTTGCATGTATTATAAAAAATTATGTAAAGGTCAAGAAAAAAATAATGATGCATAATAATTAGGCAATTAACTATTGTAAATACTTTTGTTCCATGTACTTGAATAATTCATGAGATTGATCTGTTTTACATTTTTGAAGATTAGTGAATAGTTTTTAGTAATCATTAATTTTGCTGATAAGATGGGTAATGCAAAGTTGTTGCCTGTTACAGACTTTCCTTCGCCGGAGAATGGTGTCAGTGCTTTGCAAATGATCGACAAACAAGCTGCACTAACTCCCGCGACAGGACATTGGGATTTTGTTTTGTTCTGTGTGCTATTAGTTATAAGAATGCAAATTGTGATCATTTACTGTAAAAAAGATCCCGAAGAATGCAAAGTTCTTACGTCCAACCTCATATAAAGTTTACCAGAAGTTTTTACTTTTAAATATATGGTAAACTTGGGAGGGGTTGTGGCAGAACGAAGAACAAGGGTTTATAGATTACTCACTGTCAGTAAGAGGTTGCTATGGTAACAGTTGGCTATCAACGAGAGCTAGCGTGAGAGCATAGACACGAGTTGGAACGTGAAGTTATTGATAAAAGAACCTGCAATCTTTGGAATTAAAGCATATGATTGAACTTTAATAAATGTTAATTAATCGTCAGACAAGTTTACTCATTATTTAAATGAAAGTTTAATAAAGTAAAAATCAAATCGGCACGAACTACAAATGAAAGGTGACATCGGAAGAAAAGCAATATAAAGTAGAACGACAATCTTCATAAAAAGATAAATACGACCGAACACAAGAAATATGACATGAAGTGTGACACGAAATTCGACAAGGCCCACAACATTTAATAAAAGCACTAAATAAACTTTTAACTACCATTACCTGGAATAAGATAATTTATTATAATCCAACTTGCAAACAACAGATTTTTGCTATGTGACCGTTTCACTATTTCTGAACACTTTTAAATGAAGTAAAGTAATTTTAAAATAATAATAATTCAAAAGAAAGCTAAATTCACTCAAATTTCGTAGTTTCTGACCGTGCAAATAACGTAAATAAATTTTTAAACACTTCGATAAATGCACTTTCAACATTTTTTGTCATATGTTCCTAGTAATTTCCCGAAGTAAAAAGTAGATTTTCTAAAAGAGCCAAAAATCTAGTATCACATATTTAAATTTCAGAACATTCCATGTAGTAGAACAGATTTTATAGACATTTTAAAAAGATTATTTCATCATTGAACACACGTGGGTCAATTAAGATTTATTTGCAACTAAACCAAGTCACTTCCAGAGATAAAATAACTTTTAAAACACGTAACTAAATTTAAAGAAAATCCCAAATATTTTTCCTTTTCGATACAAACTATATGTTAATAATTATTAACGAAAAACCATATGATTTCTAAACAGTTACTTTACCAAATCTTGTCTAAACTGTAACTTCGCTATCTCGCCATCGATTTTCATAAAATGTACACCATTGAACTCGGGAATTTTAGTAGAAATTTTGACATTAATTTTATCCAGGTAATTTGAAATTCAGCAGTGTTTCTAAAAAAATTGAATAAATTCAAATGTTTGGTTAAATCCCCACTCGCTTCAGAAGACTTGGTATCACTACACAAATTAAACAAAAATTAAAACTAATCACTTTAAATTTCTCACTAAACATCCTTTGAGCATCTTGCAGATAAGACTACACACTGTCAAAGTTTGAACAGTGTTTATAATCTAGATCGTTTTACACATTTTTGCTAAATGGCAGTATACGTATGGTGTGCAGCTGGCGTTAATATAAGCGGTAGCCCCAGGTGAGGGATGTCTTTTCTTTCTTTCTTTCGATTTCGTTTTTGTCTTTACTCCGGGAACGATATGTAAGGCGTTAGTCATTTTGTTGCGGGTCGGTTATTGGTGCGCTAGCCTGGAAGCTTGTATCCGCCACGTTGGGTGCACTTGTAACAGATCGTGATTTCAGTGACTACTAAGAACTTTTAAATTTCAAAAGGGGTTTTGCTGTCTGTATTATTTCTCTCCACAACCTACAATTTTCTGGAAATGTTTGTTCGATCGCTTACTCAACTTTGAAAAATGTGATTTTTTTAAATAAACTCCAAAATTTTGTCCAAGAGAACTTTTTTGTGATTTCATAGTAAACTGAAAACCTTTTATAAGTTTGTGGCTTAAACAAATTTGGTGGTGACCAATAAGCATTTTAGTTGAGTATCCAGGCAGGCACATGGTCAATTTAATATTATTTCTTCAAAATTCCACAGAACTTTTAATTCAAGTGAACTGCTAGTTAAGGTACGAAACTCTACTCAACCCCAGTAGCAGTTTTGTGTGTTACAACTGCCATTTTGCCATACCTTCAATTAGTTTTATGAGTTTATTTGTTATTTAATTGACGTGTCAGCAGAAATTAAAAGTAAGAATGTATTAATTCATGTTGCAGCTTATATTTTATTTTGAACTTCAACAGGTTTGGGTTGTCCCAGCAAGTGGTGAAGCAACAGAAGTGTTGTCTTGGCGCCAAGGTGTTGTGCGAACATTGCGCATTCTTCCTTCGCCTGAGGGGACTGATCATTTCCTCCATAAGCGACCTTTGGTAGCATTATGTGACAGTGCTGGACCTGGTCCACATTTCTGCTCTTTGAGCTTCATATCACTACGTTGTGGAGATCAGGTGAGCATTTTCATTTCTCCCTGCCTAATATAATCCAGTATTTGGGGAATTGCTACACTAGCATAATATGATGCACCAATGTTAGATGAGGAATAAATTTTAATATTCATTATTAGTTTCTTAGCGAAACTGCTAATAATTTCTATATTAAATGTGCAATGTCACATTCAGTGTGAACTTAATTAAGTTTTATGTTGCTTTGTGTTGTAAATTTTATTTTCAAGAAAGCTGCTACAGGGATTTTTATACTTTAGACAAAAATCTGTGCTATCATGAACAAAACTTTCTGTGAACATAGGTATCAAGACTTTTCAAGCATTTGCATTTTGGTGAATCACAGGCCACATTATCTGGATTTCTATACAGCTAGGACAAATTTGAGAAAAAAAAAATCTTTCACTTGTCCAGCTTTCTTATTGATGAGAACATTTAATACTAATTTTTTGCTTGTGTAAGATAGTTAAGCAGAGACTAAACATCAGAATAAAGAGAGTACTGCACACTCCTTTCCCCTGCTACCTCCATCTTTACTATGAGCATTGAAAAATATTCAGACTTTGAGAAGCTCCCAGAAAATGGTTATAATTATTTCTTTATGGTCATTTGATAAAGGTAAAATTTATGGGGAAAGCATGTTGTTAAATCATATAGATTTTCTCAAAAAGTAACCAAGTAAATTCTGATTTAAAGAACCTTTAGACAACAATGGTACTAATCTTTGTGTGTAATTGCCCTAGAAAATATTTATTTTGCGTTTTTTATTTGGAGAACAAATTCCTGTTTCATAATACTTCGCACAAGTGGATTCTGGTAGTTGGGAGTTATAATGTTGGGCAGTTTATAGAGCCCCTTAGGGAAAAGGTGGATTCCTTGGGGAAGAAATCCAACGTCCATTTGGTGTGTATTCTGTGTGGCCTGATCCAAGATGTAGAACAGGCCATCCCAGATGCCATTGAACGGGCGGAGTGTAGCCAACTACAGATTGTGGCTCGTGTCGGCACCAATGATGCATGCTGCCTTGGGTTGGAGGTTATCCTCTCTTCCTACCGGCGGCTAGCTGAAAGGGTGAACTCTGTGGCCAATGGCCACAAGATATTGGCAGAGCTAACCATTTGTAGCATCGTAGATTGTGGGCCACTGATTCAGAGCCATATTGAAGGGCTGAACCAGAGACTATGATGTTTCTGCGATGATATTGGCTGCAGATTACTTGATATTCGCCATAGAGTTGAGTCATGTATTGGTCCACTCAATAGGTCAGGTGTGCTCTACACATGTCAATCAGCTACACGGGTGGCAAAGGCCATGTGGAATGCAGTGGTCTTTTAGGCTGAGGAAGGAAGACCCAGATCATGAAATACAGTTATGAGCAACCCCATGAGATCCAACACCGGAATGGAGGATGAACTTAAAAGAATCTCAACAGTTAAAAGTTCTCATAATTAACTGTAGAAGCTTTTGTAACATACAACCGGAGCCTGAAAGCATTATTTGTAGCACAGAAATAATGGATATCATTATCGGTATAGAAAGTTGACTAAAACCGGAAATAAGTTCCACTGAAACTTTTAAAGATAGCATGAACATTTTTTGTAAAGATAGATTACATTCTCATGGAGGTGGGGTATTTATAGCTGTGAGTAAATTCCTGCCACATAATGAAATAGAAGTCGATACGACCTGTGAAATCGTATGGATTAAACTCAATGTTGCTGGGTCAAAACTTGTCATAGGCGCCTTCTACCGCCCACCTGATTCCGGCATAGCTATCACCAAGGAGTTAAAAAATAATGTAAATAGTATAGCTAGCCGTTTCTTTGTTGTAGGCCATGTTCTGTAGTTGTTGCATATATATTTTTGAATAAAAATCTGTCTTCTAACAACTGTTTTTATTATTAACTTTCATCTACCAGACGTGTTTCACCCTTCTGGAGTGCGGCATCGTCAGTAGTAAAAAATGTGGTGGCTAGCACCTGTCAGTCCGGAACAGCACCTTCCGCGTTTTTCTGGACCTACAGTTTAGCATTATTTCCTTTAATATTGCTCACTTCACTCTATTTATATAATTTGCTGTTAAATTTCACTTTTAACTACACCAAACTAGTTATAGTGTCTACATCGCAGTCAACACTATCACTACTTAATAATAACAGTTAAAATACGGATTTTGATTCAAAAATATGTATAGTTAGCCGTTTTCAGGATCATGCTATGATTCTGGGAGGCAACTTCAACCTGCCTTATATCGACTGATGTAATTATGTTCACTTTACTGGTGGCAGGGGTAAGGCAGCTTCTGAAGTAATTCTTGATCTGTTCTCAGATAATCATCTCAAGCAGCTAGTTAATGAACCGAAGCAGTGTCATAAGTGTAGCGAAAACATTTTAGATGTGCTTGTTACCAACAGGCCAGAATTATTCACCAACATTTCAATGACCACAGGAATAAGCGATCATAAAGCGGTAATTGCGGCTATCAATTTAATGTCCAAGCAAAATAAGGGAATAGAACGTATTGTATACAGATTCGGTAAGGCCTCAAAGGAGTGTTTTAGAACCTACCGGAGGAATTATTACCATAACTTCAAATTAACAAGACACCTTTGCAGAGATGGGGCATCGATTTATATGTATAGTCAGTGAAGGTATGGAAATACATATGCCGAAGCAGTTAATAAAGGGGGAGAATGATCCACCGTGCTACTCACACAAAGCAAAAGGTTACTCAAAAAACAAAGGAGGGCAGATGCTCGTTCAAGGAGGAAGTGGTGTCATAGCGATTTAGAAACCTTAGCTGAGTTAAGAGGACATAGTAAGAATGTGATGTGTGAGGTCTTCTATGATTTTCATTCCAACTATCTCTCTAAGAGTCTCACAGAAAACCCAAAGAAATTTTGGTCATATATACAAAAAGTCAGTTGTACCAACAATAATATTCCAGCACTAATTGGTATAGGTTGCGAGGTTAATGAAAGCCGCGATAAAGCTAATGTACTAAATACTGTATTAAAAATTCATTTACTTATGAATATAAGGATAGCATTCCCGTTTTCCCACGTCATGTCGAGTTGGTGATGGAATCATTTAGAATAGATACTGCATGTATCCAATAGCAATTAGAGCTCCTGAAGTGGGGGAAAGCACCAGGTCCGGATGGAATTCCAGTAAGAGTATTTTCACAGTACACAGCGGAAATCCGACCATTTCTGTCTGATATATTCAGTGAATCCTTAGAAGAGTGAAAGTACCATCCGACTGGAAAATCACACAAGTAACTCCGATTTTCAAGAAAGGTGATCGAAGTGATCCTAGAAACTACCGTCCCATATCTATAACTTCTGTTTGTAGTAGAGTCATGGAGCATATTACATGCTCGAGCATTATGAACTTTCTGGATGAAAATAATTTATTTACAACAAATCAACACAGATTTCGGAAGAAAAGATCATGTGAAGCACAGCTGGCCCTCTGTACACATGACGTAATGATAGTTATCGATGCAGGTTCACAAGTATATGCAATTTTTTTAGATTTTCAGAAAGCCTTTTACTCTGTGCCGAACAACCACCTTTTAGTGAAGCTTCGAGCGTATGGTGTATCGGATCAGCTTTTTGAATGGATAAAGGATTTTCTAACTGGTCGGTTGCAGTATGTCGTCGTTGAAGGAGAAAGTTCTTCTAATCTAGATCTTACATCAGGTGTGCCTCAAGGAAGTGTAATAGGGCCACTTAATTTCTTAATTATTATAAATGGTCTCAAAGTGAAAAGCATTTTTAGATTGTTTACTGATGATGTGGTTATTTATAGGGAAGTAAGGAATTTCGCCGATTGCTTAGAAATTCGGCGCGATCTAGATGTTATTTCGGCATGGTGTGATGAATGGCAACTTACACTAAATTGTAAAAAGTGCAAGACAATGTCCATAACTAACAAAAATAAGCCAATTGTTTAGAAATACAAATAGATCAGTTATTGATATGGTAGATTCTGTGATATATTTGGGAGTAACAGTACAAATGAACACGAAATGGGAGTTGCACATTTTTTCGTTAGTAGGTAGAGCTAATTCTAGGCTGCAATTCCTATGTCAAATCTTGAAAAATTGTAATGAACAGACAAAAGAGATAGCATACAAATCTCTTGTGTGTCCACATTTGGACTACTGTTGTGCCATTTTTGATCCGTTTCGTAATTGACAGTATAGAGAAAGTAAGGAGAAGAGCTTCTCGATTTGTGACCACTCGCTGTCATTACGAAAGTGCCACAGAACTGATTAGTAGAGTTTCTGGTAGATAGATGATGCACGTTTCGTTTAAACTTATTGGTAAACATGTGTACTCACACTTTCACTTACTAGTGTGGTGAAATACTTCATCCACCAACCTATTTGAGTCAGAATGACAGAAAACATGTGAATTAAGAAATAAGTTGTCGCACTGATTGTAAGGGAAACAATCCAGTACTCGGGGTGTAGTATCAGTTTAGTCACCTTAAGTGATTTTTGACTTGTTGAAAGTTCTACTAAATTTGCATTAATAAATTTAAATGACCTTGTATCAGACTGGATAATTCAGCTTTAAAGCTTATCGGTCCCCTCAAAGCTTATTTAAACCAAAAACTGAGGAAAGGTTAATGTTTGCTACTAAAGCATATAAAAATCCACTTGATGATAAATTTTGAACTTATTTCACAGTCACATTTGAAAAATAGCAATTACAGTCGAATTGGCAATCACACTAAACGTTTACGAAACTCACAAGTCGTGAAGAGTAAGAAGTACCAGACTAAACCCCGATCGAAAATTTATGTGTCCATAGTCAATTCTAGCAGTCATCACTGACGGCAAAAGCTAACAAGGCCGTGTATCGCACATGTAGTATCTCTAAATTCAAACCGACCGGAAGTCAGCTTGGCTGACCGACAAACACACTACCCGATGAAACACACTAGCTCATGATTACTCCGCGACTGGAAACAAAAGGCCAAAAGACCAAACAATAAAGACGAAATCAAAAGACAGCCAGATGGCCTGAGCAGCCCAATTTATATCCTCAGCCGCATGCTAAACGTGATATCCCGCTTACCAAAAAAATAGTCTGAAAAAATGTAATTATAGTTAGTGTTCAAAGTTTTAC
The DNA here is from genome assembly GCA_031002005.1 of Vandiemenella viatica. Classification (NCBI taxonomy): domain Eukaryota; kingdom Metazoa; phylum Arthropoda; class Insecta; order Orthoptera; family Morabidae; genus Vandiemenella; species Vandiemenella viatica. The sequence goes on along the minus strand of CM061920.1, from coordinate 19,700,291 downwards.
AGTGTGAAGCCTGGCCCTTAATATTTATTAAAAGTATGATGACTAGAATTCTAAATTAACTCTTCTTCTTGTAAATAATTAAAGTGTGTGTGCGTAATGGTAATAAATTTCCTAAAAACAGTTGGTAAATCCCCGATTTATATCCTAATTTATGCAATTTTTAGACGTCCCTACTGGATTACAAATTATCGTGTTTAAATTAGTGTCAACATGTTCAGTGTGTGCTTCTGATTTCAAAATGTAACTATTATTATTATCGGTGGTGTATTAGCAATGTTATCTGTTTTACAAAGATCGAGGTTTATACTGCTTAGAAGCAATGTTAGAAAAATTTTGTTTCTGGTTAATAATTATTAAAGTGCTGTTTATATCGAAAAAGTGTTATCAGCTGAATTTTTCTTTTATTTAGTTGCGTGTTTTAAAAGTTGTTTTGTTCACGGAAATGGCCTAGTTTAATTACAGTTTAATTTCGAAAACAACCACGTTTTGGTTTACAACATCATTACTTGAAAATTAATTTAATATTTGTTCTACTGCATGGAATGTCTTGAAACTTGAATATGTTGTACTAGATTTACTTTTTAGATCGAGAAATTATCGAAAACGTGTGGTTATTTAATGCTGAAACAGCAAGTGTGTTTAATGAAGTGTTTAAAATTTTATTTACTCTATCACAAGGCCTGAAACTACTGAATTTTAGTGAATTTGACCTTCTTTCTGATTATTATTATTATTATATTACTTTACTGCCTCGAAAAGTGTGGAGAATTAATGAAATTATCACGTAACCAAAATCGACTGTTTACAAATTGGATAATATTGGATTACCCTGTTTCAGGTTAGTTTAAAGGTTATTTACTATTATAATTTGTTTATTTAGAACTTGTGTTATATGTTTAGTGACTTTACTGTTTTTAAATTGGCTTATTTACTGAGTTAGGTTGCAGTATCGGCTTCTGCATGAAATGTGTCTCTTATATCCTGAAGTTGCTAACTGAAAAATTTTATGTTTACTGGAAAGTTTACTCCCTCCCTTATGCTCTATAGTCAAGAAAACTAGAATTTACCCAAATTCTAAGGTGCTTACATGATTCTTATATGAATTCTTTTTACCCTCGTACCATTCAGGATTCGAATGCGCAGCAAAGAGATTATTTTTGGTGCTGAGCACCCTCTGCCACCCACAATTTTGTTAATTGCAGAGTATATATGAAGATGTAGATAATCTGTCTTTTAAGATTTTGAATGTAGATAATTTTGTGGTCACTCTTTTTTAATAGCCAATCTTGTCCACTCGGTAATAATTTGAAAGAAGGCATGAGAAAATTATTGTAGCTGCATTGTGAATGTGGCTGAAAACAATATTTTACAGTTAGGAATTTGAATAGTTATAATGTGGTGTACCTACATTGTGAGTTAAAAATCTTATATTTGTTTTTAGCATCAAGCAGCTCATATGCAGCATATAATGGAATCTGTAAACATTCTTCTTTTTCTACCTAACTCCAGTCTGTCTGCGTTTAGTTTCTATACAATACTTTTGAATACTTTTAATTACTAAAATGCCAGACTTGGTAGCAAGGGGGTTGGAGTGCTACCTCCATGTGCCTATGGTCACCGGTTTGATTCTGGCCAAGGGCATGGGTGTTTATAGTGTAATCTCTCTCTCTCTCTCTCTCTGTGTGTGTGTGTGTGTGTGTGTGTGTGTGTGTGTGTGTACATGTTGTTTCCGTCTAGAGTTTCTTGCAAAATAAAATACAGTGGAGAAAATGATAACACTGCATAATGTGAAATCACACTTGAGCTGGCTTTATGGCCTAAGATAAACCAAATGCCACTTTTTTAAAAAAAAAAAAAATAACATAATAGAATTGTGTTTATTCCCATCTCTGTTTTGCAGGTATGTTTTATCAAATGATGGTCAGAAGTCCATATATGTGATGTGAACTGTGGTAAATTGAAAGCTTTGGTTAAATTGAAAGAAAAGCTCAAAATACATTACTGCATATCGTAAGGTCCTTGGTTTTTAGTAAGAATTGTTTGGCGCCTTTGACTGCCTTTTAACATTATGTTTCAATCTTGAGGGAGAGGCAAAAATTTCCTTTGTCTGGTACAACGGCGTTGCTATGCTATGAAGGGATTTATCAGTAGATCTTGCAGCAGTCCTTAGAGTCCATGAACAGTTATGCTCAAAACCGTATACAGAAATTGTCCACACTGTACCAGCCTCATCTCGGAGCCGGACAGTCTCTTCCCTTGAAGCTACCTCATCACCAACACAACCATCTCTTTCCCTGCTGCTCAACATACCTCAACACTCATTTAAAACCCACACCTCACCTTCCCAAACTGAATCCAGCTAACAAGCCCAACTTCTGTTATGAATCTATCCTCTTTCCCAGAACCTCAACTTTCGATGATTTTCCAAGGGTCTCACTTTCTCGCAGACTCCTAAATTTGATCAGATCACCCTAATATGTGACTCCCTATTATTCTGCCTCACTCTCCGTTTGAGGTATCACTTCGTCTCTCAGAACAGCAAACCTGATACTCAGGATGATGTCAAGCCCAGCATCCTTTGATTCCAACCATTCACTATTGACCGACCCATCACCCCTTCCACAGAACCACACTCTACAAATGTTCGAAGATCTTTTTTCCACCAGCTTGGCTTCCCCTATTTTTTTTAAACCTGTGTCCATTCACACCAGTCTTGACCCATCAGAAACCCAGGTCATCAGGGAGCATTCCTCAAACCCAAACCTAATTATACTCCCAGCCAATAAGGGTTTAATGACAGTTGCGATGAATCATAGTGACTATATGGCAGAGGCTGTTCGCCAGTTTTGTGACCTCCACCCTCAGCTGTGGTCCCACACCCTCAGTCAACTAGAAGATAATGGACTTTATAAAGTTCAATGGATCCCTCCAAGGCCTCACTACACAGGTCTATCTCACTCCTCATTGTCAGAAAGATGCACACCCCTTCTCTATACCTGCTTCGCAAGGATCCATAAACCTGGCAATGCAGAATGCCCCTATAGTTGAGTTTACAGTTCACCAACTGAACGCATCTCTTGTAGACCAACACTTACAGCCCATCGTCAGGCAACTTCCTTCCAACATCAAAGAGAGAAAACACTTCCTCCTTCATCTGTCTTCGATTGTCAGACATCTGACTTCCTTATACACCAGCATTTCCTTCCATCATGGACTTAGCACCATGGAACATTTTCAGGATCATCCCCCTTCCCCAAACAGCCTTCCCATCAGATCCTTCCTCACCAGCTTGGTCCACCTGACACTTAACAACTTTTTCTCCTTTGATGGCTAAATTTACCATCAAATTTTTGGTGCTGCTATGAGCACCCAAACCCCAGGTTCCATCATCCTAAAAAAATTTAAATAGAAACTGTCCCCAAACTTGGCAGTTATTCAAGGTACATGTGGCCAGGTAATAGTCATACCAACTTGATTCAAGGCAAAGAAATTAACAATAGGTGGGTTGTACCATATAATCCATACCTTATTCATCAGCATAATCTGTTTGTGCATTAAATATTATTTAAAGAGAATTTTTGTGAAAAAAACTGAACTTTTTCTAAATTTTTGCTAATTTCAAGCATTGCTGGAAAGAAATGTGTTTGAAACTAAGAAATAAGAGAAAAAGAACTCTATTTCTCTAATTTTTGTGTTACGTATTTAACCAACATCTATTTGATAGTTTATCAATGAATTAACAGTCATCATCATCAAAGGTTTTCCGCTATTCAGCAGGTCCATTCACAGTGACAGCCTTCCAAGCCTCCCTTTGTTCTGCGATTCTCTTAGTCTCTATATATTTCCCATTTATCATGATGTCATCAATCATTTTCTTTCTTTGTCAACCTATTCTGTTTCCCTCCATTTACAATCTCCTCCAGAGCAGTTTTAAGCAGGCACTCATTCCTCAACACATGAACAATCCAGTTCCTTTTTCTGTTCCTTATTGTTTTTATAAGGGACCTTTCCTCTCCTACTTGTTCCAGCACTTCTTCATTCCTTACTATATCTTTCCAACTTATTTTCTCTATTCTCCTCCACATCCACATTTCAAAAGCTTCCAACCTCTTTAGATCTTCTTTGCATAGTGTCCATATTTCTGAGGTACAGTTTTATCTGATCTTTATACTTTAAGTACATAGACACCACTACCAAGTTACACCACCCTGTGCTGATTTCTATACTTGTGTAATAATCACAGAATTTTAAGATTTTCAGTTGTTGTGGTCCTGTTTAGGACTATTATACCCATCTTGGGATGTTTGCATCAGGTAATTTGCACTGACACTGGCATGTATGGTATTGATCCTCTATTCGAATAAAGTTCTTGTAGGCATAACACATCCCAGCTGTTTTATTCAGCTAATTTTCTCAACTCATGGAGTATCAGTTTGCTCCATCTGGCATTTATCTGTGTGAATTTTACACTGTCCATTTATGGATGTCTAGTATAGACATTGCATTTGAGCCATGTAAGCTGGGGATCAAACCTAATCCTTACATGAGCCATGACAAACTGTTTGTAGATCTCGTCAGAATCAAACAATTCATACCCCCTAACAAATATTGTTTTAACCAGGATTAACACTGGGACAGATCTGCAGGCAGTTAAGCCGCTAAGCCAACTTTTGACTACTGCTTCCAATTGAAAGGATATCAACTTCCCAATTGGATGCAGCATGCATAATAGTGTCTGAGTGCCATTGCCAGCAGATACTCCTGTTCAATTTATTCAGTCTTAGCATGTCTTCTATATTTGCATACAGCCACATATTGCCACACATTTATTGAACTACCCCCTTCTCCCCACTCTTCCTTCTCGTACATATTATTACTTCTGCTACTGACATGAGTCATTGTCATCATTTTTAATGACACAATTGATTGATATTACCATATGGTAGCAAAGTTTATGATATCTTAATTATGTAAGTTCTTTGTCTTGTGAAAATAAGAAATTGTGCAGCATGTAAGTCCCATTTCATTTTTTTTCAAATTGCTTTGCAGGTAAAGAGTATAAAATTCAAGAATCCAGTGAGTGATGTATTGGCAAATACACGATCAGTTGTGGTTACATTTCCCGAACGAGTGGCAGTTTTTGATGCCGGTACGCTGGAGGACCGTCTTACAGTTACAACATGCTATCCATGCCCTGGACCTAACCCTAATCCAGTGGCACTAGGACCACGCTGGTTAGCTTATGCTGCTCGCCGCCTACGCCCTGGACGGCGCTCCTCTGGCGGCAGTGAGGGTGATGGTGTACAGTCTTACACTGCTGCAGTGTTGCAAGCAGCAAAATCACTGGGCAAAGGACTACGTGGTTTGGGTGAGACTGTTGCCAGCAGCTTGAGTGTGCAGCAAAGAGTGGGGGCAGGTGGATTACCTTCACCTGGGGAAGGTGGTCTTCAGCCTGGTGTCATCACAATAATTGATGCACAGGTTAGCAATATTTAATTTTTGATTTTTTAAATATAATTTTCAGTGGATGAACAGTTTATTTATAGTTTCATAATATATAAACTAGTAGACACACAATAATGTGTCAATAAAATTCTAAAGCTCTAATTTTGAATTCCTCCTCTTTCAGCAAAATGCCATGGGATTAAATGTAGTGAAATTCATGGAAAAATGCCAATTACAAAGAGGGGTGAGGGAAGGTTGAATATTGGAAAACAAAGGGATTAGGTTAAATATTGATGAAGGTATATTTACAATTTGCTAATGAAAAGCTCAGGTGAAATAAGAATGTCTGGAACAAATTATTTATCATTTAACTATATTACCTCTCAAAATGATGATTCCTGCAGGGGCATAAGTGGAAAAGGAAAGGGTGCAGAGTGGGTATGTTGGAGAGGGTATGGAGTCTGCAGATGGGAGAAGGGGTGGAAATGGGGAGAAGAATTGGGGGTATCAATGAGAACTGTTTGGAGGTTGAGACCTGGTAATTGGACATCAGTGGAATTGGTGCTGTTGGAAAGGCATTCACAGTGAAACAGGTTTTGAAATTGTTAGTGTCATGTAATATCACAGCTGTTGAATGGTTCAGAATTTTGGTGGGTAGTATTTGGCTATAACAATTTATTGTAACTGATAGTTTATTTGTGGCCAGACCATTGCAGGAAGCAGAACAGTTATTTCAAGTTAATTTGTAAACCACATGGGAGTTTTATCAGTTGAACAACCAATGATGAGATATCATTTGTGTGTGACTGTGTTAGTGGAAATGGAGGAAGCAAGGAACATGTTACACCTTTTAAAGTTTGGTATGTTATACAGGACTGAGCATATAAGCTTCTATACTTTCAGAAGTAGTCAAAATGTCACCAGAAAATAAGTGTAAATTTTGTGGAGTTTATTATCTAAAACTTTATATAATGCTCAATTATAATTATTACCTACATTGTTTAGCCCAAAGATTAAGAAATGAAACTCTCAGTTCCTGCTACTATATATGTAACTTGAGAGTGTACTTTGTTTTGAACACTGTGAAATATGAGTTTGCCAGTATGATGTGGCTAACTTTAATGAAATATTTATTGTAGTGAAACTTATGTAATATTTCATTAAACTGGTAATCAAATTTATCTGTCAAGTTGATTTCATTGCTGCACTTTTGATAATACCCTAACTTAACATTTGAATTTTACCCTCCTAACATCTTTCTTTTTCTGTTGGTAATGGATGCAACTTGATAAAGGATGAAGTTTCTTTACTCTTCTACTAATCCATTCAATTCGAAAATGTCATTTATTTGAAATTGCTTGTGCTTCATCAATAGACTTTTAAGTATTTTATACATTAAATAGTATTTATTATTATTCTTTATAAAATATAGAGTAAGTTCATAATGCTTTAAAGATTATTGCCTTTTGGCTCAGAGAACCAACAATAATAATGTGTCTGCTTTCTGTCAAAACTTCTTATTTAATGCAAATTTGCATCTCATATTGCCCTTTTTTCTGTTAGGGTGGCCCGAAACTCACGATCTTAAGGATTATTGGCATATTTTGTTACTACTACTTTCCTTGTAGATGAATTAATTTTTAATATTCTTCAGGAAGTCACTGGATTTTGGGAAAATATTTTGGAATGTGGGTTGTTGTATCACCCACATTCATGTATAAATTACGAGGGAAGGGAAAATAACTCGTCACTCACCAAAGTTGAAGGCTACGACTAGTGAAAAACATACATGACGAACACTAGAATACACAGTATATCAGTATACCTCACTCATGTTGTAGGAAACGAGTCATGTGGTTTGGGAGGTGTGTACATGCCGAAGTTTAACACGACTAAGTGCTTTCATGTATATATCTGATAAAATAGGTCTGAGAGTGATAGATATATCAGAAAAATATTTGGATGGCAGACGAGGAAAAGGTGCAAAGATGCAAACCCTAGTGCCATAAATCTCTGTAACTGTTAGAAATGGCAATTAGTTTGATATATTTCTCATATGTCTTTCCTATGTCATTCCAAAAGCTTTAATATCAAGCAATTATATGTACTACCTCCCAACTTCCACCCTACAACAATGAAGAGAAAACATTGCTCCATTTTTATTTCAGTCTCTCCTGACTTCATGACTATATCCTAAAACAAGAAAATAAACTATTGAAAAAATACTATGAAATTAGATGCCTCTTTTCTACACACTTCCTTAGCCATCTGAAAACTTGTTTCTGAAGACTACCTGTTCTTAGTCAGCTTCTGGTATAGAAATGCCACTTTAATGAATCAGCAAGCCTATCCCTTGGCTTCTTAATACTCTATGCTGAAAGAGTTGTATCTTCACTCACTCCATCAACTGTTGCAAAACTGTTCCTTGTCATACTTGAAAGATTGGAAGTTCATTAGGAAGTGAAGGATTTTAAGGAACTTTAGCAAACTTAGGGTTTTTGTTCATTATTGTAGAATAAATTTGTCATTACCAAATGCTCTGCGATATTGACCCAGTTCAAACTTCAGTAAAGGAAACTATTTTACTTAGATAGTCACCATCCCTATAATTAGGGAAAAGGATTTCACCACATTAATAAACACTGTTCTTTCATGAAAGATACATTAGTAAATGAAAGTCAAAATGTTATGGTTTATTCTTTTGAACCGTAAGATTTATTCTAGTTAATTTGTAGAATTCGGTACCAAACCGTACTTACACTTCCAATAAACTATGCAATTGGACTTTGCAGTTTAGAACACAATGGAACAGGCTGACACCTTCACTTATAACATACAACAACATTCATTCCCATACACTAACAGTGGCCCACCCTTGTGCTTCATGGTCCATGAATCTTTGTTACATCATTTTGGATCTTCACACAAAAATATATTTCTCCTCCATCACCACTGACCACTAATACACATGACTTGATAAAAGTACAAGACACTTTTCATAACTCGACATCTTAATATATTCTTAGTACTAAAGAGACAAGATAAGCGGTCGCTTTACTGCTTAAAACCTGCCAATCACAATTGTCCTTTCTCTCGCGTGATATCTATTGTGCTATTACATGTCTTGGCAAATCAAAGACTGTTTTATTACACCAGACGTGCCAATGCACAGAACTTTCTTAAACTGTCTGCTTCAGCACTCTCATTACCCCTTTACTCTTTGGTTTTAATACCTTTCATCTCAGGCATTACTCAGACCAAACACTTTTTCCTCCTAAGCCTACTCATCTGGAGTTTCTGCATCTGCATTACACAACTTCAACACTGGACAGAACTTTCCAGTCAAAGGATATGCCTCTTGTACCAACTGTGCAGCTGTTATTTATCATTATGAAGGGCAGTGTATAAATGGTATTGAATATATTATCAGTAATTTCAATTCCTACTTCTCTGTGTATGGTGTTAGAATCTTTCCATTTAGCAGTGAAACCTCTGGTATCTTGGTGGTTCATGTTGACCTACCAGTTCAGACTACAATTAAACACAAAGTTGTAACATGAGATGATCAGAAGTCAGTTTTTACCAAATCTTCTATTCTGATATACCTACAAACCTTTTTTTTCCGCACAACTGGAAGTATTGTTAATTGTTGTTGACTGAATTATTTTTTGAATTAGCTACACTTCTACACTCAGTTAATCATAAACTTAGCAGTTTTAATTTTTTCCTCATTTTTGTTAAAATTATCTTTACATTTCTATTTTCCTTAAATACATTTTGTTCATCATGTATACAGTTTTAATACATTCTCTTCATTTGTTGATCCTCAACACCTTTTCTCTTTTTCTGTTGTTTCCAATTTAAACTTCCACACACTAACCTTTGCCACCATAAAGTTTGTTTACATAAACCACCTTGTAGCATAACGAGTTTCATAGAAAAAATATGAATTATTGAAGGTTACTGTAAGAAAAGTTCGTTGTAATAGGTACAACAGAGTAATAAAACTGTGCAAGCGATGTACAACATTAGTGAGCGAACGAGTCATGCTAGGCAGACATTTGCCATTAAGAAAGGACCTTATATCTTCAGATACCTTATTTTTTGATTGACAGTTGAATAAATGACAAAGAATCATATGAAAGATTATTATCATTCAAATATGAAAGATTAAGTTGACAAATTTGAAAGTTCAAGTTCTAAGCTAATTAAAATGGGACTTGTATCCCTGGTGACTGAAAAACATAAAGCTATAAAGAAATATGAAGTCCGACCATAAAAAAATACAACCACCTTCAAGTTCACACCATGTACATCTACTAAATTTTTTTGCCATTTGAGAAATGTTCCAACAAACCAAATGCAAAAACAATGCTTCTCCTCCACTGAATTCTGTTTCTTGCTTCCTGGCACCAGTCAATCCATATGCTGACTTTCATCAGGTTCTCATGTAGTCCATTGCTTTTCACTCTTCTTAGCCTTCTGCAAGGAGCAGAATAAAGCCACTTAACCATTTACACAGTTTAGATTCTTAGGCAGTTATTCCAGATCAGGTTTGTTTCATCCTTTATTCAAAAATTTCATGTATGTGTTTTTACCATTCCCTAAGTCTCTGCACTTAGCTGCCATTAATCATGGTATGTGATCATACAAACTTAAATGTGCAGGACACATTGGACGGGTAGTAGGAAAAGGGTTTAAATTTCTTCACCTGATGGAAAGAGTCATGAGAGGATGTACCAGAGAAGAAAGGGAAATGGGTTATAAAAGTTTGGTCAGACCACTGCTTGAATGTGGTGGCTTAGTATGGAACCCACATTTTGGATATCAAATACAGGAGTTGCAGTGAGTGCAAAGAAGGGTTGCTAGATTTGTCTTTGGAAGTTACCACAGAACACAATTGCTAACTATGATAAAGGAGCTGGAATGGGATTCATTGGAAGACCAAAGTAGGGGGAAGAGAGTCATCAGAGTGTAAAAGGTATATGTTGGTGATTAGACGTGGAGAGATATTTGTGGGAAAATTAAAAGAGGTGTGTGGAAGGATAAAGATTATCATGATCACAAGCTGGCACTCAATCTCAAGCATAAGGGTGTCAAGGATTGGAATAAATTACCAAGAAAAATGATGAATAATTTACCAAAAACACTGAAAGAATTTAATGTTCAAATTAGTAGAGGGTAAAAGTATGTGAGTAGTAGAAAGGAGAAAAATGGGCACGTGTGGAAATTGTCGCTGGAGCATGCATGCCATTCCAATTATATTAAATTAAATACCTTTCCATACTGCTGGGTTTTTTTTATGGTTGAGGCACACCCTTTGTTTGTGCCAGCTCATTCTATCAGATGATAGCTGCTATAGGGGCTTGTATAATACAGCTCGTCCTGAACTATGACCGTGGCGTAAGGTGAGATTGTCAATTCTGTTTTGCGGTTACCATCTAGCTGATAACCTCAACTAGAGATGTTATGGTTGAAATAAATTTCACTGTAGACTGTCAGATAAATTAAAACCATTATATTCTTAAAAAATTTACACACATTTAACAATTTCAGGCATCAGATCTTCTTTTCCAAATAAAATGACCGCAGGTTTGAAATGTGAATCAAGTTCCAGACAACTCCTAACACCCCTAACTGATGAAACTTCAGTTACATTTGGAGCGAGTATACATCTGCACCATATATGATAGTCAGACCAAACTGGCCGACTAGCTGGTTGCGAACCTACATCAACTTCCTGTTCTTGTCTGCTTCTAGCGCCAAATCGCCAGCACCACCCGCTTGGCCTTTTGCTTACAAGTGCTTGCCAGCAGTTGCCCCCCAACCCTGCTTCTAAAGGGCCTTTTATAGAGGCGCTTAGTGTTGCACAACTTAACTGGATCTTACGAAATATCTGAAACTTTCCAAATTACTTTTTCTTCCATTTGACTTGAAATTTTGGTGAGATGTAGTTCAAGGTCTAAATATCAAAATCAATCCTAGTAAAAAAATTTCTACCTTTAATGGTTCCACTGTAAAAAATTGTTTTAGTTCTGAGTTTTAAAATCTCTCTCATATCCAAAGTATTTAAGCTACCGAGCTGAAACTAGTTTTAAAATAATCTTTTAAATTTTCTCTTTCTTTTGATGTATAAACAGGCTTGCTTACAATTATCTAACTTAGTGCAATGCAAAATGCGAAACTTAATAAATCGATATCTCTCCAAAGCATTAAAGCTATATACAAAGTTAAAATGTGTTTTAAATGTTACTACATCAAAATTGCTAAATAGTATGAAGTTGTATGATCACTAACCAATTTCCTTCATGTAGTTTCAAATTCCTTCTGAGCCTGTCTTTGAACTGTCTTTCATAATTTTACAAACCGGAAGGAGCCATTTCTTTCGAAACTATGATTAATTTGTTTTTCTGATTCTAGCCAAAGTATTGCATAGATTTTCATAAAAACTAGTGCAATTTTCTCATGAAAAATTCTACTTTCTGTTAGTTACACTTCCCCCCCTCCCCCCCCCTTGTATTCAGTTGAAAAGTATTACCCAAAGTCTAAGCACGTGTAAAATAATTTTTCGTAAAATCTTTCAAAAAGAACACTGAACTTTTACCTATCAATTTCAATTATTTTACAGAATGTACTATGCATCTTTTGAGCTATAAATCATTTTCCTATCTTTAAAACTTTGACTTCATGAATTATTTATCAGTTTATTGCGATTTGCAAAACCAGTAAAGTTCGACTTTAAAATGTAAATATCTCTTTAGTGTGATTTTCTACATATGAAGTGTCATACTTTGATTTACTGGTATCTCTGAAAATGAATGCAACATTTTCTAAGAAGAAATAAGATGTTTTCCATTATGTGGGTAATATTTACATACATTACGATCTAAAATCACTCCATACTTCAACATGTCCCTTGAAACTTGTAAGAAAATTAATTTAAATATGCTTTACAGTAGGATCAATGCTAGCTTGACACTCTATAAACAAATTTTGGTGATTTATAAACAAAAGTAGGTTATATTACAATAAGTTGTAAAAATTATATAATGTGTTATATTTACTTAAAGATTTCTCATCTTGATCAATGTTGTATCTGTGATTCTTAAAAACAATAATTGTTGCATGATTCAAACAAAATGTTTTATAATGTTTTCTTGTTGGTAATTTGATGTAAATGCAGAATTTCCATTTTTTCCTTTTTTTACTTTTTCAGGCCCAGGGAAGTGTGAGAGGTTGTGAACGGGATAGGAGCAGTGTGGAGGAAAGTACAAGTGAAATGACAATTGCACATTTTACAGCTCACAGTGAGCCAGTGGTGGCAATGGCTTTTGATCCATCAGGCATGTTGTTGTTGACTGCTGATCGTCGAGGTCATGACTTCCACTTGTTTAGAATACAGCCTCATCCAGCAGGCTCCTCACTCACTGCTGTGCATCACCTTTACACTTTACACCGTGGGGACACTACTGCCAAGGTTTGACACATTTGATTAGTCTATTAGATATTTACTTTCCATCCGTTGCCTTAATTTTTTAAAATAGATGGATTTTTTTCTGTAAGAAATTTCTGATTACTTAAATTGAGGCCAGATAATGCCTGTAGCCAAGGTTGTACTAATAAGTTAATCTCATTTGTGGTAAAAAGTGGTATTTATAATCATTTAATTTTGCATTCCAAAACTAAAATGAATGTTCTAACAGTTACCAACATTGAAGCATTGCTCAGCATCTATTGTATGGTAATATAATCCAGAATTAGTATTCACTCCTTCTCCAAAGATATGGTTGCAAGTCCAATGTGAAATGGTACTATCTTATAAAATTTGAATACAATTTTAGTGGGTTGTATATGAAAATCATAAAAACAAGTTTGTTTCACAATTACTGCTTTAATCTTAAAAAACAAAGTATTTAACACTTTTCTGATACCAACAACTTCCTTAAGCTTCTCTTTATAATGTTTTTTAACTATTTTTTAACAACTTTACACCTGCAAAACAAGCTTCCCTTCCTTTTGAAATTCTCTCAATATTAAGATATTTCAAAGTACAATAATCTTAGTTAAGAAATTCTTTCACTTTATGGATTTATACAAAATTCTTCTGTATTCCTCTGGAGCCTCTGACATTATTAGGACTTTTAAGGATTGCATTATTGGTTCAACTCAGCAACCCAACACCAAAGTTCATTTCTCACTAATGCAGCTGTTTTCATTCATTTAAATGAAACCAAGTGCTTATATTCTACATATTGTGTTCAAATAGTATAAAGGTTTCAGAAATTTGTTATCTGCCAACTCACTTTTTGAGTTAGTACCTCATATTGGATTTAAAGAGTTTTTTTTTTATAAATGTTCAGATTAACAGTTGCCAACTGCTGTTTTAAGTGACCATGCACCGTATAAACATTTGTTGATATATGTTTACATCTTAATCTATACTGGACAGTATCAGTGACAAAGTAAACTGTACCACTGAGTTAGTCTACTGGCGAATTTCTGTTTGTCCATTGCACTATAAGAAAAATACTGATTATTTGTGATGGTTTTCTTAGCTTCTGATATACAAAACTATACAGAACAAAATTTCTCACAGAAATTTAAAATGAGAAAAACCAGTAATAATTATACCACCTTTTAGTAAATTAAAATCTAGAGAGCATGGAAGGCAAGTCCCCGGTACCTTAAAACTGGAGCACTCTGGCTAGGGGAAGGAAAACCCTGAAATAAAACACTGGTCCTCAAGGATGGGAGTTGTGTGAAGGGCTGGTAACCCTTCCTAATAAAAACAAATATTACTCATAAACGTCAAAGTAAGGAAAGCCGGACGGATCTTATGAGGACAACAGAGGCAAGGTCAAAGGACAAACGATTTGGAATCAAAGATAATTTGAAAATAGGAACATGGAATATGAGAGGTATAAATAATAAAGAATACAATCTGGACAGGGAGTTAACTAGAAAGGGGTTCAATGTTGATGTAATTAGATAAACAAAAAGAAATTGAAGGAAACGGAAGAAATAGATAAATATACAATGATCTACAGTGGAGTGGTACGAAAGAAAAGAGCTGCAGCAGGAGTGGCAATATTAATGGATAGAAAATGGAAAAATAAAATTGTCAGTTACACTATGATAAGTGAAAGGATTCTGACTCAAGATTGAAAGTAGAGAGAGGCACCCTAATCTTGATCCCCATATATGCCCCAGAAGAAAACAAACGAGAAGAATCTGAACAATTTTATGAACAGCTTCAAAATCAATAAAAGTGATTTCCTAATACTGGCTGGCGATTTTAATGCTCGTGTAGGAAATAGCCCATTTCCAGAGGTAATCTTTATATATAAAGATGAATGTATGTTTGTTTGTTTGTTGGTTTGTTTGTTCTTCATACAAATCCACAGTTTTTATCCGTTCTCGATGAAACTTTGCACACTTATCCTTTGAAACAAGGAGAAAAATATTGTCTACATTTGGTTGAAAAATTATCTGTATAAATAACACATTTGTCTCATAACTTCGAAATACGGCGGTAGACTGACATGTTGGATCTGGACGACTCCGTATTGAGTATCCACGTAGTGGCCTGGCAGCTGAGTGGCTAAAGCGCTGGCTTACGAACGTCGTGATCTCCGGTTCAAATCTCCGTCGGGGATAAGATTTTTAAAAATTGTTTTTCATCGTAAGAGTCAGGCCTGGGCCGTAGGTTATTCGGATTGAATGTTAAACCGTAGATATTAGAAAGTTAGGGGTGCAATGCGAGGCAAATCGTAGGTATTCTTGCAATGTTGTAGGTGTATACTTTTTTACGTTATAATGATCCCTCAGGTTTTGTTCGCAGTCAGTGTGTAAGTGTGAACCACAGTAATCTTTATATATAAAGATGAATGTATGTTTGTTTGTTTGTTTGTTGGTTTGTTCTTTTGTTTGTTCTTCATACAAATCCACAGTTTTTATCCATTCTGGATGAAACTTTGCACACTTATCCTTTGAAACAAGGAGAAAAATACTGTCTACATCTGGTTGAAAAATTATCTGTATAAATAACACATTTGTCTCATAACTTCGAAATACGGCGGTAGCCAGACACGTTGGATGTGGACGACTCCGTACCGAGTTTCCCCGTAGTGGCCTGGCAGCTGAGTGGCTAAAGCGCTGGCTTACGAACGTCATGGTCTCCGGTTCAAATCTCCGGTTCAAATCTCCGTCGGGGATAAGATTTTTTAAAATTGTTTTTCATCGTAAGAGTCATGCCTGGGCCGTAGGTTATTCGGATTGAAGGTTAAACTGTAGATATTAGAAAGTTAGGGGCGCAATGCGAGGCAAATCGTAGGTAGTCTTTGCAATGTTGTAGGTGTACACTTTTTTATGTTATAATGATCCCTCAGGTGTTGTTCACAGTCAGTGTGTGAGTGTGAACCACAGTAATATTATTATAAATACGGAAGTAAGTCTCTGTCTTTTTGTTACGTTTTGACGACTAAATGGCTATATCGTTGTGATGTAATTTTATAAGGAAATGTGTATTAAGGGCACAGGATATTTTTTCCAGTATGATTAACAGTTTTAGTCACGAAATTTTGAGATCTTATCGAATAGGGACAGAAATATGTTGGAAATTAATTCTCTTCAAGAGGCAGGTTCGACGGTAGAATGATATAGTGATAGCTTTCCTGTCATATTATGCCGACTCGATATTGTTTGGGACTAATCCTTTGTTACCAACAACTTACTATATTTAATTCTGGCAAAAAAATTCTTCAAAGTCGCGGGTACGAGGCTAGTGGGGAATAAAGGTGAATACACATTAAATGAAAATGGAAAACAGATAATTTATGTCCTACAACCAGTTAAAGATTACAAATACATTCTTCTCAAAAAAAAATATATCCATAAATTTACGTGGACGGCAAGAGGACAAAGGTCTATCATTGACTATGTAATGGTTAATAAAAAATTAGGTCCAGATGTAGTAGACACCAGTGATATGTAATAAGAATACTTGCTAAATGGAGGAAAAGAATGAATAAAAACTTACAAAAAGATCAAGAAGTTTTTAAAACCTACCTTCTAAAAGATGAAGGAATAAGACATCTGTATGAAAGCCAATTACAACAGTGCTTACTGGAAAATCCAACAAATAATGATATCAATAAAGAATGGGAAACTATAGATTCATCAATACTGAAAGCAGCATATGAAGCCATTTGCCAAGAAAACCAAATTTAGAAGAAAAACTGGACTTAAAATGTGGAATGAAGAAATTGCAGAAGCAAAAGTCTTATCTAAAATTGATACAGGATCGAACCCTAGAAAATGAAAATGAATATAAAAGAAGACAATAACAAAGAAGTTGAAACGAGAGTCATGGGATAGATTAATCAGTTCAATAGAAGATGATGTCCATTGTAGACAAGAGATAGCTTATAAACTTAAGAAACATCTTAACAAAGATGAAATGGAAAGTGCTAACATAAACGTAATTGAAGAAGAGGAATGGATAAAGCACTACAAAAATTATGGTACAGTAGTAATTATAAACAGGAAGTAAAGAAAATAGGAATTGACCTTGTGGATACTAAAGAAACCGACCTTATAGACATAGAGGAGGTTGATGTAGCACTAAGATCATTTAAAAACAGAAAAGCTCCTGGACTAGATGCAATTAATTTAGAATTGATTAAGTAAGGGGGAATGATTTTGAAATTTAGATATTTACACTTGATTAATATGTGTTGAAACAAAGTTATTTCACTGTTTAAGAAAGGAGATAGGAATTCATATGATAACTGCAGAGGAATTAGCTTATTGAATACGGGCTACAAAATATATGCAAAAATAATAAATAACAGGCTCAAAGTAATAGCAGATTCTCCATTATCAGAAGAACAATGTGGGTTTAAGAAAGAAAAATCCTGCATAGATAATATATTTTGCCTTAAATAACTATTGGAAAAGAGAAGAGAATTTAATTTAAAGACTTTAATTGCTTTTATAGATTATGAAAAGGCATTCGATAAAGTAAATAGACAAAAACTATGGGAAATAATGCAAAGAAATGGGTGTCCAGAGCATTTAATAAAAGTTATTCAAGATATGTATAGAAGGACACAAATCGTATTAGATCTCGGAAATAAACTTACAGAAGAAATAGCGATTAACCAAGGAGTGCGGCAAGGTTGTAGCCTGTCTCCAACACTCTTCAGTATATATATATATATATATATATATATATATGACTTAGTTAGAAGATGGAAAGAAAATGTCCATCCTGGTATAAAAATAAGCAACAACACACATATAAACACTATATTGTTTGCAGATGGCCAATTTATCCTCCAGAAAAATGAAGATGGACTTTAAAAAGCAATTCATTTACTAATCATTATCAGCAAAGATTACAATCTGCAGTTGTCTCATGCAAAAACAAAAGTTATGGCGTGGCAGGGGAAGTACCCTGTCAGAGTTAAAATAGTGGTAGACAATCAGCCAATAGAACGATTCTCCAGCTTTACTTATCTCGGATGTGAATTATCTTTTAATGAGGATAATGAGGTGAAGAAGAAACTTCACCGATTTCAGTATATGTGTGGAACAATTCATTGAACACTGAAAGGTAAAGCACGAGAGGAGACGCAACTCAAGTTTTATAAAACAATGGCTATATGGACTCTTCTATATGGCAGTGAAACATGGGTAATTAAAACACAATACAAAAACAAAATTCAATCATCTGAAATGATGTTTATAAGGTCATTAAAAGGGTATTCCCTAAATGATAGGAGGAGGAATGAGGAAACAACTGCATATCTCCCCGCTAAATGATAGAATTACCCAAAAAAGAGAACTGGAAGAACCATGTACTACAGATGAGAAATGACAGATTTCCTAAGCTTACCCTGGAGTATCATCCCACAGGCAGAAGGGACATTGGAATACCTGGGAAGAGTGAGATCGGAACAGGCTTTTAGCCTATCTTTAAAGAAGTAAGTTCTGCGCTGGAAGAAGACCCCAGAATGAGGGTCGAAACGTCGGCTACGATGAACATGACGCGGCGCCACCCGTACAGCCAAGAATCATCTGTTTAAAATTATGTTTACTTTATTTATACGACCTGAAACTACTGGTTTTTAGTGAATTTAGCTTTCTTTCGGATTACTATTATTATAAAAATACTTTACTGCATCGAAAAGTGTTGAGAATTAGTGAAATTATCGCATAACCAAAATCAACTTGGATAACTATGGATTACACTGTTTCAGGTTAGTTTAAAGGTTATTTACTATTATAAATTGTTTATTTAAGGCTTATATTATATGCTGAGTGACTTTACTGTTTTTAAATCGGTGTATGTTTTGAGTTAGTTTTGCAGTATCAGCTTCTGCATGAAACGTCTCTCTCATGTCCTGTAGTTGCTAACTGAAAAATTTTATGTTTACTGGAAAGCTTACTCCCTCCCTTATGCTCTATAGCCAAGAAATCTGGAATTTACCTAAATTCTAAGGTGCTTACATCCCCTTCCTTCGCTAATATATCTAGTATCTTCCCTCTTCCTACACCCCCCCCCCCTCCACACACACACAATAACTGAAGCATCACTTTTAATTACTTTTTAATATTCCCCAACTTTCTTCCCAAGTTGTATTACTCATCTGAGCTTTAATGGAATATTCACCAAAATTTTAAAATGTCTTCAACAAGTAATTCCTGGCCCACCATAATCACAATACAAAACTTTCCTCCTCCATTTGTGTACCTAACCCTGCAGTAGTCATGCTCTGAAAAGTCCCATTAGAAATAGCTTGAATGGACTATGTATATAATCCATGTAACCACTCCAGGGCCAATCAGCTGATCTTTTCTGGGGACATCTGTGCTGATTCCATGCTGACTATATAGATAAATAGCCTCTCTAGATCCATCTCTTTAAAGTTTATAATCCTTTCTAATTGTAACCTTAGATGGAATTATGACATCAGCAAACTACCTGGCTCGTGATTTTAAAACAATCAAATCGTTCATTAGAATAAAGACAGCAGTGATTCCTTCACACTTCTATCCATCAGTCCTCTTCATGATACTGTATTTCTTCATTACTTTATTGAAAATCCTCACACCCAGGAAACATGTTCCAATCCTACCTATTGGGTTTAACTTTATTTACCCCCTATCTGCACGTCATTTTGTCAGATACCTTAGATTGATAGTTTACCTACTTTCTGAGATTCTCACGAATAATCACTTAATGTGGTTTCCCCAAGGACATTATTTTACATACCAACCTCCCTATCAACTGTACTAGAACTGGGGTAAAACTAATTGCACTACAGTTTTGTCTTTCCTCCTTTATGTACCAGTACTACTAAGTATAATATTTTCGCATATAGGAAATTTCAAAACTCAAATTAAAAGTGTTCATAATATGGTATGATATATAAATAAATCTCTTACATGTCTTTGGTATTATTATTTATATGAGCCCATTTTTATTTCTATCTCTTCCAGCTCTTTGTTAATTACCTCAAATATCTGACTTCCTAGATTATTTACACTAGTGTGGTGATGCTCATGTTGTGATACTTCTTTAGCTGTGCATTTGTGACAGTCCCTAGAAACCTCAGAAATATATAATGACTACTTAGTCATTCTTCTTGGATTATGAATGCCACAAGTTCATTTACGTCCAGTGTGTTGTAGAAGATGCTTGTGCTCATTTCTTTTTTTTGCACATATAAAATGTCAAGTGATGTTTTGTTACCCACTCGGTTTCTTTATTTTACAGGTGCAAGACATAGCCTTTGCAGCAGACAGTCGATGGGTGGCAGTCAGTACTCTTCGTGGAACAACACACGTGTTCCCCATCACCCCATACGGGGGTCCAGTCGGAACACGTACTCACGCCACACCGCACGTGGTGAACCGCCTTTCTCGGTTCCATCGCAGTGCAGGCCTCACAGGTGATGCCACAACAACTGGTCGCAACAGTCCTGTTCCTGAGGCAGTGGCGGCTCCACCAGCACCGAGTGTGCCATATCACAACCCTCGGCTGCCTCCGTATCCTCACCCCACTCTTGTACAACCACTAGCCCAGGTTAGAAATCATTTCGAATCTGGTTTCTTCACCCAAAAACCTGAAAAATATTTTTATGGTGTTATTTATTTTATTTTGCATATGATGCTGTATGACATTTACAAACATTGGATGTATGTAACATTAAAATTTTTCTCTTTTGATCAACATATTTTTAAAATTATAATTATTAATCTCTATAAACAAAAAAGGATAGTGTAAATAAACCCATTACTGACCAAAGTTGAAAGCAGGAGTACTATGACAAATGTACAAAACAAAATGTTAACTCATTTGTATAATATTTCAATTTAAAACCTTATTCTTGCTAAGAGGAACAGGTCATTGGGCAAGGCAGGTGTGCAAACATCAGGGCTTACTGCATAACATTAATCTCTCATTTATGAATTTTATTAGATAGTCTTTCTGTAGTTACTTTCTGCATTTGATGGGGATAAACAAAAGTCACTTGGCTTGTGAAGTATCAATAAAGATAACTAGATTAATGTGTATGTTCTATTTTTATTTTATTTTTTATTAATTTATACCTGGTGAGTATCATTATCACATATGATGTTTTTGCTGTCCTCCTCCCACACCCCCACTCTGATCACAAAGGTCAAAACTGCCACTGATGTATGTGGCTCTCTACTGAATGCAAACCCAGTCTTCTGCTTCTGTTTTCATGAGTAAGAGCATAACCCGAAATATTGGTCCCTCCCCCTCCCCCCTATCGTGCCCTGTCTACTCTCCTTTCTTTAATTTTGGTGAGAAATGGGTATATATTATTGTTCCTTTCCATATTATAATACTGCACAGGTTGACAGAGGCCTGAAGAGGTCAAAGCCCCAACCCTTGAAGGTAACGATAATGACAATAATGAAATAGAAATTTCTCACTTATTAAACAGAATCTTAACAAATAATATATCAGATCCCTCCCAAGATAAGAAAGTATATTGTCTTTGGAACAGTAATAGGCAAGTAATACTAGGGCCTCACAGTCAGGAGGTTGAGAGTTTCAATTTCTGTCAGGCCATACAGCGTCCAGTTTATTGTGAATTTGCGAAATGAAACAGTAATAGGGCTTTTTTAACTAAGATGTTTATAAGATGCTCATTGATAAGAAATATTCATCCTTATGTCAGGCCACTTGTTTTTAATTATTTTCATTGAATTTGCATACTACACCTATGAAAATATAATACCTAGGAATTATCATTACTTTTATTTTAGCTGCTTTTATGGAACCAGTGAACATACAATATAGAAATCTACTAATTATTTTAGAATGAAGAAGTTTGGCATCAGCAAGGTAAATTTTTAAGAGGTAGAATGTGAGTTACTAAAATGGACAGGCTAAAGAATGTAGAAAAACATCTCGAGATTCTAGCCACATCAAAGTCGACTGGCAACTGCTCCCATTGTCAAGCCCCGCTTAACTTACTGAAGCCTACCGCACGGTAGTCTGGTAGTCTATTATATAGGGCTACCAGCTAAGAGCGGAGGGTGGTTTGTGTGGAGGGGCAGTCTAGTTGGGCAGGGCCTACTTGGTGACATCATGTGTTAATTGCTATTATGCCTTAATATGGTTCAGTCCCATGTGCCTTGCAATAATCTAATAACCTGCTTCCATGTTTGGCTTAAGGGGCCTTTAGATGACCCGTTCCTGGTCCCATTCCCAATCTCACTTTCTTTCCGTCAACAGAGTGTTGCATTTAGGCGGCCCGTCGGCCAGCCTGGTCTGGTTGCTACCGCATGGCATCCTACCACCATGCGTTTATCTGTCTTGCTCTGAAATCTGTACATTCCATTTAATAGTACTACTAGTAATAAAATTTGTTACTAACTTTTATAATGTTATAATATTTAAATTAAATATGCATGGCCCCATATTTATCAAAATCACAAATTCTTGGTGTATCCCTGACTGCTTGACATTGTTCGAAAAATCTATGAAAAAGAAAAAGACATGTGTTAAGCAATTATGTTTACAAAGAGCATATGTTCAGTCACATAGACTCTTAGATGTGTTGGATGGTGAGGATTTCCAGAATTTCTAACAGATGACACTTGAAATTCCTCATTTCTTGTGTCTTTGTTATGATAGAGGGCACGTGAGGTTAGGATTGACAACAATGCTTTATTATAAAGTATCATACTTTATTTTTTGCTGTTATACTTTATACTATTTCCTACAAATAAACTATGCAAAAATACTTCATTTCACATAAAGTATGCAATACATTTAACTGAATGTTCTTCTGTTAGTTTCACAACCTCCTACCAGAAAAAGTGCCTATCGGCCAGGGATTTTTTTGTTCGCTCCCATCCTTTGATCTGTGTACTTACCACTTCGGAGTCGGGCCAATAATAGCGGACCATTCATATGGTTGTACTCCAGTCAACTCTTGTCCGCTCGCTGTTATTTGTGAATGAAACAGTGGATTAACAATTGGATAATTTGTGGTTTCTTCTCTTTCTAGTCTTTTTTAGGTTGTAGTTTTCAGCTGCATTATTTTTCTTTTATAATTTTTAAAATGGCAGATTTTGTTCTTGATAGTGATAACTGATACACCACTAACTCCAAAGGAAACAAAACTGAAGAAACCTAAACAATTTAAAAAATATAAAAATTTGTGGGAGAAAACATAAAAATGCATAAGAAGGGGTACTCAAAATAAATTCTTTCCGAATTGCTGTTTCTGTACTATGAGTTTTACTATTGTGTCATCTGGTACTAGACATTCCAGTCAGTATCGATTTTCAGTAATTTTCAGAATATTGTGAGCATGATATTATGTTGAATAAATTGTAATATAATGTTAAAATGTGCCACACTGGTCAGAGGCGTAGGGTTGCTAACCTTACTTAAATACAAATATAAGGTATCATACTTGATTTTTGTTAGGTATACGTTATCCTAACCATAAAGTATGTGGTTGCGGAAATAAATTATTTTTGGTAAACTATATTATTCAGTTAATTTCCAAACAACTTGTTAGTGCTTATGATGAAACAAAATAAATGCAAGATGCTGGGAAGGGAGAAATGGAGTGTCCTTAAATTAAAAAATGAGTGTTCAATTATTCATAGAACCAGATTGAGAATGTGGCTCCAGCTGTAACTCTTTGAAACGAAACCAGCAATTAATAACAACTCTCGTAAGTCGAAAAATATATGTATTTAAGGCAATAAATAACTAAATTAAAAACATTTTTTTCCTTTTCATATACTTTTTATTTTCCTCTTCAAAAGACAAATATTCTTAATTTTTTTTCTAAATAAGTTGCCAACCCTATGTGAACGTAGGCTTCCGTGGCCAGAGTCAGTTGAGTCTTGGCTGTCCGGGTGGCACCGTGTCATGTTTCTTGAAACCGAGGGTTCGACCCTCATTTTTGGGTCTTCTTCCAGGCCACCCAGACAGCCAAGAATCAACCATATGTGAGGTGTACCATAAAAATTTGTGGGTTGTCTACACCTCCAGCAACTCTATCAATACTTCTTTTTCTTGATTATCGGATGAATCCATCTCAAAATAATAGAAAATAAGGAACCAGGCATTGTGAGCGCAACCGGGCAAGGCTTTACACAGCCAATTTTCAGGGCAGATTGGTGGGGGCCTGATTTACCCCCACCTTTTTGCCCTAAATCGGGTGGAATTTCCACCCGATCCCCCTACCTGGTCTCGTTGCAAAAACATGACCAGGAGCTCACTTTAGATGACCTGATTTCGGGGCCGAAGGTATGTGGCCACGATTTAGGGAGACCAGGTCGGGTCATCTAAAGGGGCCTTTAAGCAGAGTCCCTGATCCCGATTTATAACATTATTAGAAAGCCTAATTTCAATTGCCTCCTTCACTTCACTCTCCCATGGCAAAAACAAGGCTCTTGGCCGAAATCAATGGCGTGTTCAACTATAACAGATTTTTATTTCTGCCCCAGTTTAAAATATCTGATATGTTCTTTGCATCTTTCATTGATCATCCTTTAGGCTTGTCCTACATAAGAAGTTGTAAAGACTAAAACCGCATACCGGGGTGGTAGTATCGGTTTAGTGCCTTAACTAACAGTTCGCTTGAATTAAAAGTTCTGTGAAATTTTTGACGAAATAATTTTAAATTGACCATGTAGCCTAATTAGAAACTCAACTGAAATGCTATATGTCCGCCACTAGATTTGTTTTTAAACCACAAATTTAGAAAAGGTTCTCAGTCTACTACGAAATCACAACAGTTAACTTCAAGAAAAATTTTAATTTTATTTTAAAAGTCACATTTACTAAAAATTGCATTAAACAGTTGAGCAGGCAATCGAACACTCGCTTCCAGAACATTGCAGATTGTGGAGAGAGAAATTACCGAACCAAACCCCTTTTGAAAATTTAAAAGTTCCTAGTAGACATTATAATAGCAGACTAACACACTGATGTCCCAACATGGCCGCTGAGTAGCGCCAAATTTCAACCGGCTACTTCCCGCTCTGACGCAAACTAGCGCAGGTTAACTCACATAACGCTCCCGAGGTAAAGACACGCCATGATAGCGGCGGGACCTTATATTGGAACTACCAAAACCAGTGACGTAAGCAGCTTGTAACATAGCAGCTCCAAAATATTGGTGAATTAAAAGTTAAAATGATTTATATATAAAAAAGAATATAAAGTTTAATAAATATTGTTTGCCCAGAGATGCTTTACAGGATATAATCTCTGAAAAAAGGAGGAAGTGAAGCTAAGAGAATTGTTGGTAGAGGTGGCAAAGAAAAAACAGCAGGGAATCTTGAAAATAATAGTTGCGAAAAATAACTTTGATAGATCTTGAGTAGAAAACGAACCTGCAAATCTTCGGATTTAGTGACAAACACGGTCGTTATTGGTATCAAGAGGATTTTTAAGCAAATAAATGGGATAAATAAACTGCAAAAGTTCATAATAAAACTTCAGTCTACAAAATTATCTATTTATTTATCTATCAAGATCGCATAAAGATATTTATATGCCACAAGCTGTACCACATCTTTTTGCTTCCACGTAATAAAAAGTGTGTATAATTTATTAGACGATCCAGATTATTAAAAGTCTAGACTTATCTACTAGAAGTCCAAAGGCTGTTTAGTGGGAAATTTCATGTGATTAGTTTTAATTTTTGCTTAGTGATACAAATCTTTGAAGTAAGGGTATTAACCCGACCATTTGAATTTATTCAGTTTTCTCCTAAATCCATAGAACTGCAAGTTACCTGAATAAAATTAGGCTCAAAATATTCTACAAAAATTTACGAGTTCAATGGTGTAACTTACGTAAAAATCGGTGACCGGATAATGAAATTACAGAATTAGACAAAATTTGGTAAATTAACGGTTTAGAAGTCGTATGGTTTTTTATTAATAACTTTTTAGGTATTGTTTATATCGAAAAGGAAAAATTACTAGAATTTTCTCTGAATTAAATTACGTGTTTTTAAAGTTATTTCATCTCTGAAAGTGTTTTGGTTTGATGGCAATTAATTCCTAAGTGAAGCACATGGCTTTAGTGACGAAATAATCTTTAAAATCTCTCTAAAATCTGTTCTACAGCTTAAAATGATCAGAAATTAAAATATATGATACTAAATTTTTAGTTCTTTCAGGAAATCTACTTTTAGTTCGGAAACTTTCTAGGAATCTGTGATAAAAATGATTAAAAGTGAAGTGCATTTATCGAAGTGTTTAAAAATTAATTAAAGCTATTTACTCGGTCAGAAACTACAGAATTTTAGTGAATCTAACTTTCTTTTGAATTATTATTATTTAAAAATTACTTTACTTCATTTAAAAGTGTTCAGAAATAGTGAAATGGTCACGTATCAAAAATCTATTGTTTGGTAGTAAAACAAAAATGGATTATCCTACTTCAGGTTAGTATAAAGTTTCTTTTACTCTTATAAGAAGTTGGTTTAGTACTTTTATTAAATGTTTAGGGTCTTTACTACTTTTGAAATGGTTTAGAAATGGTGAAATGCTCATACAACAGAAATATATTGTTTACAAGTTGAATTATTATGGATTATCCTATTTCAGGTTAACACAAAGTTTCTTTACTGTTATAAAAAGTTTATTTAGTGCTTTTATTAACTATTGTGAGTCTTTACTGCTTTCAAAATGGTTTAAAAATAGTAAAATTATCATATGGCAGAAGTTTATTTTTAAGAAGTTGAATTACTAGGAATTATCTTATTTTCAATTAAAATGAAGTTCTCTTACTATTATAGAAAGTTCATTTAGGGCTTTTATTAAATATTAGAGGTCTTTACTGCTTTTAAAATAGTTTATTTAATAAGTTCGTTGTGGTATCAGCTTCCTACCTAAAACGTCCCTCCCATAACCTATGTGTGCACTGAAAACTCTGTTTACTGAGAATTTACTTCCTCCCTTATTCTTGAAGCTAAGGAACATGAATTTGTTAAAATTCTAAGGTGCTTAAAAAGTACCACAGTCGTAAGAATTTTGTAGACTCTAGGTCCTCTTCTGAAATCTTCCAATCCTGTTCTTCACAGTTCGTATGACTTTATCATCTGTTAGTTTTTAATGTAGATATATGGTGATCAATATATAATCAATAAGATTTTCATTCTTAATGTACCAACTATACTGGGTAAACTTGTTGCTCTTTTCTTACTACTAAGGAGTTCTGCAAGCATAAATCCAACAACTCTTCTCCTTACATTTTTCTTGGTTCTGTACTGTGACTTCCCATAATCTCTTCGTCCCTTATTCAGTGTCATCTTATAGCATTTAGAAATCCTATGATGGTGAATTTGCTTTCTTAATTTCTGACTCCTGGCTTTGCATGAACTTTTCTTTTTCTCTGTACTCAACTCTTCAACATTGTCTGTTATCGCTCCATTTATAATGTTCTGGCCTCGCATTCGGGAGGACGGCGGTTCGAATCCCCGTCCGGGCATCCAGATTTGGGTTTTCCATGGTTTCCCTAATCACTCCAGGCAAATGCTGGGATGCTTCCTTAAAAAGGCCATGGCCGAATTCCTTCCCATTCCTTGTCCCCATCCTTTCCCATCTCTAAAGACCTTGCTGTTGAGAGACGTAAAGCAGTTTAAAAAAATCCATTTATAATGACTAATAGTTTCACTAGCCTTCCATTTGTGTAATAAGCATTTATGATTCTTCGTGCCAGTATATCTTTCAATGTAATTGTTACTTCATTATGTATGTTCCATGTCTAATTCTACAGACCGTGTATTGGGAGAGTGGTGGGGGATATTATTAGACTATTAGGATGGTTATTAGTTTTGATAATCTGGATAGCAAGAATTTTTGATTGCTGTACAGGTAAATAAATATTAAGTTTTATTCAGTCTTCTGACATTTATATTGCCCTGTATATTTAACGTTACCTCTAACATAAGATAATGCAACATTATAAGCAAGCAATACCCAGACCTTACAATTTGCCGAATCAAAGCAAACAATAATTGAACTTTAATTATTTTAGGAATCAAAGTGATTATTGAAACATCGTGGCGACACAGGCCAACTGTTAGATGTTATGCATATACACATATGAATATTCCCAGGGTGCCATTAAAAACAAAATGAACATCATCTGAATCGTGTTAAAAACAAGGAGCTTCAGAATTTAATGTTCATTGAATAAGTTGCCAGCTAGCTCAGCCTACAAGTCTACCTGGCGTAAGAGCACGTAACCACATGAAGACAACACCATGATGGACGCAACATGGTGTAATACTGTGTGATGTCGATCTCAAAGTCGCGGCCAGCGTGGCAGCGCTTTTCTCATCCAAGTGTCTTCCACTACTGCATCAAGCCACTGTGGCCAACAAAGCTTCCTTTAGCCACAAGAAAGCTATGGCTCCACCCCTCACAGTCCAGCGACCAGGTCACATGGAAAAAAGAAGCTGTGGAGTAACTTTTGTAACCCCCGATGCTATGCAGCATAGGTGGAATAGCGCATGCCAAAATCACGTGATGCCCAGAACACTTGCTGTTAGCTTTTCATTTCATGCTCACTTGAGGTGGCGACGACCTTCAACACCCTCGTGTCTTGGCTGAGAGTACAACACCCTGGCCTTGGGTTAAAGGAACTCGCTTGTCGCACCCGGCATCCCTATTGTGCTCAAGGCAACTCCTTGATGCCCATTCGGGAGGATGCCGGTTCGAATCCCCGTCCGGGGATCCAGATTTGGGTTTTCCATGGTTTCCCAAATCACTCCAGACAAATGCTGGGATGCTTCCTTAAAAAGGCCATGGCTGAATTCCTTCCCTTTTCTTGTCCCCCCCCCCCAACCTTTCTTGTCTCTAAAGACCTTGCTGTGAAGAGACGTTAAGCAGTTAAAAAACTTGACACCAACCACCAGCTTTCTCCAGCCACACAGACATTCAGAATTTCACACTGATCATCAAAAAATTTCATTATTTCACCGTTCTTTTGCTTCTTTACATAAGCAACCTTGCATTACCAAAAGTTACTTATAAATCTTTGGCTGCCCATGATTAGTATGAATAAATTAACCTAGGACTTGAATAACAAAATAATTTGCATTGAATAAATAATCTGAATATAGTAAGTCAAAAACTATATATATTCATGGAGTGTGGCATGAACGTCACACTACAACAATTACAGTATGTACTATTTTCCTGCTACTTCTTTCCACCTTGTTTAACTAAATCCTAGTTTACTCAGTTTCCTCTATTTTACTATCCTAACCACTTCCTTTCCCTTCAGTGACAATTTTTTCAATGTGATCTGTACTGAATTGTTTCATCCATTAATTGTAATGCTGTGCTTAATTTTGAAAGAATTCTCCAAACCACTAACTAGCTAGGCCTAAGTTTTAAATTTACCTTAATCCTAGCAAAATCCCAATTTTGTTTTAAAAATAATATCTTTCTATGTCCAATCCATTACACATCTTATCCTGTTGATTTTTACATGTAAAATATGTGGTCCCTAATATAATTGCTTTTTGAGTCCTTGTCATGCTGCTATGATCTGTGATGGTTTGGTTCTCATTTCTTATTCAAACTGAGTAACAAGCTACTTTTGTTTTGTATTGGACTAATTTATTTTCCAAATAAAATAAATATTAAGTATTGTTTACCAAAGAGAATTGCATCAATTTTTGGGAATGAGTATGACTAATCATGGTGAGGGGTTTTTAGCTCATTAGGAAAGAGATGTGTTTTATAGAACAGTCAGTGTTTCTCAACCTGTGGTCTGCAGATCACCAATGGTCCATGGATATGGTTCAGGACATCCACAAGCAGAATGTTATAAATGTAGATACTGTATTTATATGGCATGATGCTATAAATGAGTATAAACTATAGGACCAAGTTATTAAAAGTCATGTATTTTTCAATGATACGAAATCTTCGCGGGTTTCTCCGCCAGATAGTATTATCGAAAGACAAGCTTTCGGCAGCTTGTTCTGCCGCCATCATCAGGTCCATTGTAAGAATGTGACAACTACAACTGCACTGGAAGTCTCGTGGATTCATAGTGGGCATGGATCGTATGGAGCCATACCGTCTTCTGATTGGCTGACCACATTCTATGAAGGATGATTTGGGATTAAAAATGACGGGAGTCTATAGCATACCGTACCAGTGTGGCAAATGTTTATTGGTCAAACCATCAAGGCCTGTGTGACTCAACATCAGCGCAATATCCAGCTGTTTCAGCTGGAAAAATTTGCCATGGCACAACAAGTGATCGAAAATGGTCGCAGTATGGGCTTTGATAATGTGAAAGTTCTAGCTAAGTATTCTTTATTCTGGGAGTCCATCATTAAAGAAGCTATTGAGATACGTCTGAATGATAATGTGAAGAGGGACATGGGTCTGTGGCTCTGTGACACATAGAAACCAGCTATTTCCATTCTAAAACAACCACGTTTTTCGCTGAATGATAGGATGCCGGCAGCAGACCCCTCCTACCCCATCTACAGCCGATTCCAGAGCTGACCAATTACGGACAAGCAGAATGAGAACGGGCTTGTAGTCAACCAATCAGAAGACGGTATGCCTCCATACAATCCATGCCTGCTACGGATCCGCGAGACTTCCATTGCAGTTCTAGTTGTCACATACGTACAATGGACCTTACGATGGTGGCAGAGCAAGTTGCCGAAAGCTTGTCTTTTGATAATACTATCTGGCGGAGAACCCACGAAGATTTCATATCAGAAATATGCCGGAAAGTCTTGTTCCTCATATGTATTTCAATGATCAGGCAAAAATCTGGCATTTCCAGGATGAGGATAGGGCAACATTATTTCTACAAAAATCTATTAATTTCCTATTGGCATTAAAATGAGTGTCGTTTATTTAAGGATTAAGTAAATGTCCATTTTTTCAGGGTCTTGAGTTAGGAGTGGGAAACAGCAGAACATGGTAAAATTGGTAACATTAACATATAAATGTTAAAGTAAACAAAAATTATTTTCTGCATGTTGGTCGGCAGTATAGCGAGCATACTGCTTATAACTACATTATTATTGATTTGGTTACTAAATATTGAGTGTCTGGTCAATATGTAATTATCTTTTAACAGCTCACTTCCAGTATCATAACTTTGTTTCCATATGGATTCAAAACATGCTTTTAGATTTATTATGATATACCCAGTGTGGTGGGCTGGTGGTAACACAAAGGCCTCACATTAAGTAGGACTTGGGTTCGAATCCCCCTCCAACTATTCAGATTTTGATTTTCCGTTGTTTACCCAAATGAATCCAGGCAAATGCCAGGATGGTTTTAAAAAAAGGCTATGACTGAATTCCTTCCCATTCCTTGCCCCTTGTTCTGTCTTGCCTTTAATGACCTCAGTGAGGTTTAAAGCCATAGCAAAAAATGTGATATAATAACACAATAAAATATGTCCCAGATGTTAATAATATTACATATAGATTAAATTACATTAGTTGTCTGCAGCATTATTTTTGACAATTTACTGGTCCTCTGGCTGAAAAAGGTTGAGAAATGCTGGTGTAGAATATCAACAAGATGCAGCTATTAGACTTATTGGTTTATGCAGCATGTAGGTAGATATCTCCTAAAATGTTTCCTATTTCTTCCCTACAATATATTCCATGCATTTAATAAATTCTGTTGTTAAACCAGGATGTCACATGATTTCAGCTTGTTAATAACCTACGGAGTAACTGTTTGCTTTCTAGATTATCACTGCCTATCATTCAACATGGGATCTGAATCACTAATTGTAACAACATCCTGGTATACTCATATGAACAAAGTGAAGCCCATAAAAGTTCCTGGTTGCATTGAGATTTAAACCTAGACCATGAATTGAAGGCAAATGCCTTATCCACTAAGCTACCAGACCATTCTAGCAAAGTGGCTGGTTATTCTGGGTGATAGACTTGATAACAAATTTCCGCTTTCAAACAGAATATTTGTCTTTTGATTTAGTGATAGAACATGGCACATTTACATATTCTGCTTTCTTTCTGTTGTTATGACAGGTTCGCCAGCCAGTAGGAATACACCCACCGTCGGCTCCTGCATCTCCACTTCCAACAGGGCCTCAGCAACAGCAAGGCTATGGGCGCAACCCTCCAGTGCGCCGTGCCCATTCGGCACCCTCGGATGAGGGTGTCCCGTTGCGTGTGACAGCCTGCTTTGCTCCTCCTCGTGCCTGGCTTGCAGCTTCACCAACAACAGCCCGTGAGGTCCCAACAAAGTCTGGCAAACGCACTATAGATTCGCTCTTTATCATTTCTTGTCATGGTAGCCTTGTTGAGTATGATTTGGAACCCAGGCATGCTGCTGGTAAGTGAAGTTTTATTTATAATGTAATATGTTTTTGAAAGTCTATACAATTTTTCCCCCCATAAATGCTAAACTGAAAGTAAAATAATTCCATTTAGTTTTAAAATTATTTTGGAAAACCACTGTGTTTTCATCATCCAAATATTTTTAAATTATTGCTTGTACTTATTGCAGTTCGTATACATACCAACCAACCAGAACAAATGCAACCTTCGACTCACCTTCAAGTCCTACAAGTACTGTCATATTTCATTCTCTTTAGAATACCAAAAAATCCCTGTACACCTACCTTCTATCTGCTCTCAAAGATCCACATTGTGACCGTAATGGACAGTCTGCAGTGCAACCAGAGGATATGGCTCACCAAAATTTCTGTCTTTATTGATAAATATATCTATCTTCTTGACTTGATCCCATCCACTCTCCCTGTAACATTTTCCTGGCCACAATGCTTAAAATATACCCATACACCAGTTTCCCTCATTGCTGCTATTACTGCATGTCTCATATACTTATAGTACTTTAAAAAATCCCAGCTACATGAACAGAAATAGTGCGTGTCCACAGGCACTGTGACACCCCTCCTAGACCATCAACTTGCAGGCAGATAGAAAGGGAAACCTTTCAACCAAATCCTTTTTAAAGAACTTGTGTGATTCAGATACAGAGACACAGTGAAAACACATTGCCCACTTCTTCAATTCCTTGTCACTATAGATATCTTGATTTACTCCCACTCTTAATCCAAACTGAGCATGATGGGGTGAGCGGTTAATGCTCTGGCCAGGAGTACGCCGATTGAAATCCCCATCTGTGCATCCAGATTTGGGTTTTCCATACTTTCCCCAGATCACTCCAGGAGAATGCCGGGTTGCTTCCTTTAACCTTAATCCAACTTCCTAGATGTTGACATTTCTTCACAAAGAGTCCACCTTCACACATCTATCTTCACATCATGCCCACAAACTTCCAATATCTTCATGAATTCCAATTAAAGAAAAGATGCTGGGTAAAACATTGCAGTAAAAGTTAAGATAGGAGAAGAAACCACCACTTATTATAGATGACAGCAAGATAGTATCAACAACACGCATACAAAATACTGGAATTTTTTGGCATAAACTCTTTTATTAGCAGAAGAACACATCCTACACAGGAAGGAAGTCAATTACAAACCCTTGCAGTTTTTGTCAGTATAGCAAGTGAACAGTGTTTGGGGACTATCACACATCAGATGTGTGGTGTTAAATATCTGATATACAGGTTTTTATTACTAACTGTGATGTTGTAATTATATTTATATGGAGAGGGAAGTTAAAATATAACCTCCACATGCCAAAGTTGAGGGGAAGAGGGGCAGTAACAACAAAAATTTCTGATGAATGTTTCTCGGGAAACCAACCAAGTAATACTATCATTTATACACAGTATTTCACCAATATAAATCTCTGTCACCATGTTCAGGTGTAAACATTATTGTCATAGGTATGAGGGTTAGCAATCATGAAGAAGGCGATACCACAGCTGACTCCGCATTTAAAGCATTTCAAAGACAGAAAAGTAACTAAACATATAATAATAGCCATAAGCAAACATTTAAGAACATTAAATAATCTTTAAACTTACCGGAATTAGTGAAATAAGCCATAATCCAGCCTTTTAATAATCAATTTGCATTTCGAGATAAAATCGGTATTTACAAACAATTTTTAACACGGTAAAGAATGTTAAAAATAATAATAAATTCATAGAAACAGAATTCAGTAATATTTCAAGCAAAACACTCCGTTTAAAGCCGTTTATAAAGTGAAAACACAAATTTTTAAGTATCCAGCAACTTCTAAAAATAATAATCAACCCTTTTAAACACATTTCAAGTACAAACAACACTTTTCCCTTAACGTTCATCCTTTCTGAACAACATGGGAAACTTCTAAAACAGTTCTGAGCAGGGGGTTAAGTGGGACAGCAATTTTAAAATAAAACTGTATAGCAAAACATACGTCTAACACACACACATAAAATTTTTACAGCTAGACCAGACACTGTACAAGGTTGGGGTTACTTTTAAAATATGTATCCAAGGTGCAGGGACACCATACAAATATTTATTTCAGGGGACAAGCTTTGCTTTGGACACAATTTAAAGAAACATGAAATTTTTTAAATGGCGGCTATTTCGAAACCTGGGTATCTACCAAAATTCGGAGATGTGGCGGGTGATGCAATCATGACTCATGGCCTCAAGAGAAAATTAATTATGCTAAATTGATTAACTTTTCGAGAAAATGCGAAGAGGGAAAAAGTGCTTAAAATCCCCAGTACTAAATAATACTAAAAGCTGAAGCCTCGGGGAGAGGAGGTTTAAAGACACTATTTTCTGGCAAGTCATGTGATGCGTAAGAATACTACAGCCTTTATAATGAGCTAGAGCAAACTCTTGTGCCAGTTGCCACTGGAACGTTCAGAGGGTCAGACTGCACTACTTGTACTAGCAGCCTGGGACTTTTTCTTGAGCATGTGATATTAAGCATGTTCAAAATGATGCCATGTTTGAGTTGAAGTGGCGAAGGCAACCTAACTATGACTAAATTAATTTAAATTGCTTGAGGGGTATTCTGTCTGCTTTCTACAGTTCATAACTTGCTTTCTTCAGGAAAAGTGTTTCCGATAGCCGAAACTCAACTGTACCAAATTTTCTTGTTTAATTTTCAGAATATACCAATAGTGAACTTAACAGTGAATTTTATTTCTTAGTTGAACTCATTTCCTTTTCTTCCAAAAGGTAATTATGGGAGTGGTGGCCGACACAATTAACAGTTGATTAAATTCCTAAGGCATTTTACGGTCTACAATTTGTGAAATTTTAGAAAAACATTTTTACTATGAAGCATTGTAGTAGAAGTAAGTTTGTTAGTTGAGGCGTGTGAGGTTTATATCCCATCTCTATATCAGTCTTTCCCCTTACAATGTGTTGTTGAAAAGCTGACATGGCAATGTCGGGCATTGTTACATTGCTTAGCAGATGTCATTAGACACCCGCTGTAACAAATTGTTAATGGGGAGGGGGGAGGGTTTATATGCACTTTCTTATTTATTAACCAACACTCGCCAATCTCTTATATTACTGTAGAGCAATTAAATTAGGCGTGAAATTAAATGAAAGTTCAATAAACAAAATTACTTTTCATGTTCTGGATTTTTTTGTTTAAAAGTTCTAGGCATCAATTCTCTGGAATCAGAATTACAGTTCCATATTGACTTCTATCTGCAAGACTGCAGGTTAATGCTGAGTAGGAACATACACACCCTGTTCACATTCTATGAAAACTATCTTCACCTGGGGGCCCCCTTCCACAAACAAATAGTCAATGTAATTTTAGAAATAAAGTTCATTTACTACAGCTCCATTCCAAAGCTAAACCGACTATGGCAGAAATGTTCAAAATTCATCTCTACATGACTGCCTAATGGCTCTTTATGTCTTATACCTCGTTGTCATGTACTCACATACTGTCACCCTGATGGGCTTAATACAAACCTTGCATCCCTTGATCTGGAATCTGATCCCTTGAATGCACCCGTGATTTGGACAGGATATCTAGTTGGGTTGGTAAACATGGGATGAAGATAAATGCAAAGAAGAGTCAGCATATTAGATACACAAATAAAAAACTAAAGGTTAATTATGAATATAAGATGGGGAAAGAATTGCTTGCTGAAGACTTGAAATGTAGATATCTTGGCATTATATTTGATAACAAGCTTAACTGGGCAGGACACATTGGACAGGTGGTAGGAAAAGGTTTCAAAATTCTGCACTTGTTGGAGAGAGCGATGAGGGGATGTGCCAGAGAAGTAAAGGAATTTGGTTACAAAACTTTGGTCAGACAATTGCTCAAATAAGGTAGTGTAGTATGGGACCCTCATTTTACGTATCAAATACGGGAGTTGGAGAGGGTGCAAAAAAGGGCTGCTAGATTTGTTTTTGGAAATTATCGCAGAAAGCAATCAGTGACGGATATGATAAAGGAGCTGGAACGGGATTCATTGCAAGACAGGAGGAGGATGAGGAGGGTCTTGAGAGTGTACAGGGCATATATTGGCGATGAGGCATGGAAAGATATTGCAATAGGTATGAAAAGTAATGCATGGAAGGGAAAAGATGACCTTGACTACAACCTGCCACTCGATTTCAGGCACAAGGGTGTGGGAAGATTCTCTTTTTTAGGTAAGGGTGTCAGGGATTGGCATGAGTTACCTAGAGAAATGATGAATAATTTACCAAAAACGTTGAAAGAATTTAAGGATAAAATTTGTAGAGGGAAAATGTAGGTGGGTGCAGGATAGGGGGAAGATGAGGGTGTAGGGAAATTGCCACTGGAGCTTGTGCTCCATTGCAATTAAATTAGATCAAATCCCTTACATAGGGGAGCATATGGGGAAGCAAAAGCCAGTGGAATTTCCCTTTGTGTCTGATAATTGTCGTCTCTCACTTTTAGTTGTCTGGCATATGTTCCAAAAGTTTTTCCCAAAATGTTTATGATCTTCCAGAATCTTTGTAATAATGTAACCCTTATTATTTTAAGTACTTTGTGTTCTAATAAGTTTTGTTGTATTTATTCAAGGTTGCTTTGAGTTTTTGAAGTCTTAAAACCTATTTTTTAGTTTTACTGTCCAAAATATTTGCCCTTTCGTGTTAGTTCTCACCTCAGGAAAAAATACATATTTTTACAATCAGTTTCTTGTATATTACTCCCTTCCAGATCCCTTTATATTCGGAGATTTAGTCTCTAGAAGTTCTTCATTTTTCTTGTCCATCGTTACTAATTTTCATTCTTATTCTTCACAATTAAATATTACATATTTGCAGTGGATTCTTTTAATTGAAACTTATATCAAACTTACTTTAAAAAATTGTGCTTTCATTTAAACAGAGTGCCTCCCTGAAATTCTGCATAGTTTAGATTTGACTTTACTTGTCTTAATTATGTTGTCTATTTTACGTTGTCTCATGCATCGATTTCACCCAGGAAAAAAAAGCTCTTCACTTTTATGTAGTTTTCTTTTATGTATATATTTTATTTAGAATTTCACATTTACTTTAAATTCCATTTGTAACTGTCTTTTTGACTTCCAAACCAAAATTCATTACTTTCATCTTTGTATATGAATTCAGTAACTATTCTTGTTTCATATATTTGTAAGTTCATTGTCTATTGCGTCACATGATGCTTTGGCACCTCTTTGTTTCAATTATGAGATTTTGTTTAACTCTCTTTAGAAATTTTGTATAGCTTTCAGACTATCAAAAATGTAATTGTTACCTTCCCCTACTCCTGATAGTGTTATCTTTTAGGAGCAGTATTGTTTCAGGCATCTTGTCCAAATCCCGATCGTTTTCTCCTACTCATTTTTGTTTGCTTATAAAGCTATGCTACACCACAAAGCACAAAATTCAGAGTGTTGCTGCTGAGCAGGCTCAATAACCAGTTTGCTTGCATCAGTTTGGAACCTACCCAACATGTTCGCCTGGGGCTAAAGGATGAACCCGCAGTGGTGGAACATAATTTAGAACAAGGAATGGTTTTTGTCAGGGACTAGCGGGTAGTGGGGGTTGGTACCCGGCTAATGCACCTGAACCAAATGTAGTCCAAAAATATTCTGAGTCCAGAAGAAAGTTCTGTAACCGTGTTAAAACCTTGATGCTAACTGCTAAATTTGACCACAGTCGCCACTTGTAGTTTTAAACCCACCACAAGAAGGGTACTAAAGTATAAATGAAAGTCACGAGTTGAAATCACCAAGTTGTATTTTCCAAAATCTTCAAACAAATAATGTCATTTTACAGTTAGCAAGGCAATCGGATATTATCGTCACCAAAAATTACAAGTTGAGAATCCAGAGCACAAACCGCTTCTCCCCCAAGTGAAACAAACAAATTTCGAAATTTACATGTCCAACAAACTTTCAAAGATGGCTGACACCATGCGTCCTAACAAGGTACTCTGACCACACCCGACGCCATGATGTGTAGATTACCCATGACCACCTTCATCCAAACCGCGCCGGACCCACACGTGCGTTCACGTGCACTTTATACTCGAGACTGACCACTGGTTCCCCGTAGGTTCTAGCCCAGCCTGCTTATATAGAAGTGGCTCACGTGATGCCGTATTTCTATAGTGTACATCCGCGCTCCTACACATACCCTACTGTTTGATCTAATAACTTTCTTGTTACAAGCTTAATCTCGGCGAGGAAATGGGAAAGTGATGTGTGTTACTAGCTGAAGTGTTTAATGCCTAAATATCACGTTAATTTCGTCTCTCCGAAAACTTGTCGACATGGTTGATTTTCCCAAGTCTTACGGCATTAGTCAAAGTTTTGTTACTTTTAAAATTGGCTGTAATTATTTACTCGAAGTAGGCTTAAAATAATATTCTCGATTTTAGATTCTCCCAAAATGTCTACTTTGTTTAAATCTATTTAGTTATGGTAAAACCGGTAATTCCTAACAATCTGTTGTAAATGTTATTTAGTTTTCATGGTATAACTCTGAAGTTTTATAGATTATCAAGCCGGAAAAATTATCAAAGTGTAGCCTGAATTTCACTGTTTATTTTAAAGTTTATCTCATCTTTGTAGCTGTTATATCTGAGGCACAATAAATTATTCAGTTATTTACACGTGTGTTTTATGCCAAGTGAATTTGCAAAACCTATAACATCTGTTCTATTGCTTTAAATGACGTGAAATTAATATGTAGGAAGCTAAAAGAATGGATTGACACGGCAGACTAATTTTTAACCCGGAATTAAAGTAGGCTTTTAAATGAAAAAATGCTCAAGTTAGGTGTACAATTTTACGTGTTCATTTAATGTTTAAAAATACTTAGAGCGTTGGAAACTATCTGATTTAGGTGAATTTACTTCTCTTTATGGCTGCTTTAATTTATTCTCTACTTTATATTGTATGGCAGTGTTTAAAATCAGTGTAGAAGCATTTTATGTGTGCAGTGTCTGTAGAAAGTCACTTTGAGATTGGATTATCCTACAACAGGTTAGTGAAATGCCTTAAAATGTGTCTAGAAAATTAATTATGTGTGTTAACTGTTATTTACATGCTCTTTGTGCTTTTGAAATGGTTTAATAGTGCTAGAATTAATTCCGAAAAGTCAAACAAATTAGTTGGTTTACCGGCTTCAGGTCCTGCGCTAATATCTTGTATTTTATGGTTTAAAACTACTTGAAATCTATTAAAACTGAAAGATTAATTTATTTACTGCCCGTTTTTCTACTTTTTAAATCCTGAAATTACTTAAAAGACCTAAAATTATTTATGTGAACTGTTTAAGAAAATGAGTATTAAAAATCCTATATAATTACTTCTTGTGATTATTCACCTCTTGAAAACTATCAGAAATCTGTTAATTTATCTACTACACTGTCTCAGGGATTATTAAGACTACTTTTGGAGCTTTAAAATGGTCAAGTTTCATTACAATGTGATATCTTCATTCTGCTTCAGACTATTCTTTAATCATCCAGTCTATTTCTTTAAAAATCCTACTAAACTATCTTTAAATGTGAAGTCATGTTTATAATGGTTCTAGGCCTGTGTATTATTAGTTCTTTATTGTCTTTACTGTGTGAAAATCTCTTCAGAAGTACCAAAACTGGTATATGCCAAAACTTATGGGTTAGATTTTACTTATATTAAAATTGCTTATTTATCTCCAAAATAATGCGTATTAAACATGATAAAAGGTTTATTTAGTGGCTGTATTACTATTTTTAATCATTTCCTTCGTTTAAATCGGTACAAAATAACTCGTTAAACAATGTCAACATCTGATATTACAAGTTTACTTTAACATGAGGTTACCTATTTTATATTGGAATATCGTTTATTTAATGCCATATATATGTTGTTTGCCTTGGTTAGGGATTATTTATTCACTTTAGTGTATGGAAAGTGTTGTCAACTCGATTTAAGGTGTGGTACCGAATACTACAGTTAACCCAAACTCGGCCCGATTCTAACCAAATATTGCAAATATAACGATGGATACCTTACAATTTGATTTCCAATCAACGAAGATGCTGGCACATGTGAGAGGCATCTGGGATAGCATCTTTACTGAAGTGTTTGATATTCGCCTCACGTCTGATCTGGTTAGCCAGGATTGTGATTACTAAGTGATGTGTGGATACTTATTGAGACTGCTCATCGGCAAACACTCTGTGTTTTATACTTGGCAGGCGTCTAATGAAGTAAGAAATGCTTCTGAAAACATCTGCTGTTTGTAAGCATCTTAGAATTTTAGTAAATTCTAGCCTCTCACCTTTAGGTATTAAGAGGAAAGCTCACCCTTTAGCAACAAGTAGTTTCATTTCGTGTATAGGTTATGAGAGTAAAGCTTTATATAGCATGAAGATACTGTAACCAACCAAACTAAATAAACCCCTTTTAGGAACTGTAAAAGTATTCAAAATTAAATAAATGCCCTAAATAAACCTTCTATAACAAAAAGAAAACATTAGTTTGGGAGGAAATAGATTAAATCACTCAAGTTCAGTTTCAAATAATAAATTTTGCTACAGGTTAACTTCACAGTTTCTAAACCAATTTAAATGCAGTAAAGACTATTAGTAGTTGCTAAATGCCGGATATAAACTTTGTATAATAATAAATAAACTTTAAACCAACCGAAAATTAAATAATCATTAATAATACAACTTTGGAATTATGAGCTTCTACTTTGGAAGTATTTTGTCATTTTTAAACCGATTTACGAGCAAGAAAGTAACTCAATATTTAATAAACCAACTAAAGTAATTTTCTGTAACAATATTAACACCTTTTACTAACCTTAAAGATGATAATCCAAAATAATCCAGTTCAGCACACAAGCAATTCCTAATATTTGGCATTTCACTGTTTTTATACACTTTCGAACAGAACAAAGTAGTTTTAATGAAGTAATAATGAAATTAAAATATAAATTCACTAAAATTTCGTAGTTTCTGAACGTTTAAATAACTTAAAATAATTTTTAATACTTCGTCAGATGCACTTCACTTTTAACATTTTTTATCTCAAAATCCTAGAGAACTTTCGAAATAAAAAGTAGATTTC
This sequence comes from Vandiemenella viatica, assembly GCA_031002005.1. Classification (NCBI taxonomy): domain Eukaryota; kingdom Metazoa; phylum Arthropoda; class Insecta; order Orthoptera; family Morabidae; genus Vandiemenella; species Vandiemenella viatica. The sequence goes on along the minus strand of CM061920.1, from coordinate 19,658,822 downwards.
CGGGAAGACCTAAAAATCTAATTTCACATGTAATAATTTCAGGTAATTCCAAGTAATAGAACCGATTTTATAAAGACTTTTAAGATTATTTTTCAGTGAAGCCATGTGGTTAGTTTAGAAATTATTTACAGCTGTTTACGAGGAGATACAGAGATGAAACAACTTTCAGAATACGTAATTTAATTCAGAGAATCTCTGGGTAATTTTATATTTCGAATAAAAGTAATAGAAACAAAGTTATTAAATTAAAATTGAAATAACATTTTTTAGTAAATCTTACACACCTTGTAGTTAAACTTTTCCTGCACCAATCCTAATAAAAATTACACCAATAAACTCAGGAATTTTGGTAGAACACGGTGATAATAATATTATTTGTGTAAATAGTAGCTTTATAAAAAATGACGAAATAAAGAATCTTCTAGAACAATAGTAATTCCCCAGGGTAGGAAAATAGTTCACCCATACGCTAAGATCTTTTAAACCAGATGCTTAAAGTTAATCACTAAATATCCATTATTTCACTATTAAGAAAGTATAGACACTGTCACACTTAAAGTTTCGTATAATTGTTTAGTTACGGAGATATTTCCGGCCTAAATTTCCTAGGTGTTAGCGGAAAGTTGTGTTTTGGCTGTGACGTCAGCGAGGGTATAAAACATGACGCCATGTTGAGACGACATCTTTTCGGGTTTGGAAGCTGTACGATCATGACGGGCTAATCGCGTGTGCGCTGGTGAGTTGGTAGCTCAGGTTTTGGGTTGGTACTACCGGGTCGGCCATCATGGAACTTTGGCTTTGGGCGCGGCACTTGTTTTCTTAACATGAACTTGTGATCTTCATCAGGGGTCGGTCGGTCTAATCTTCTCTCCACAATCTGCAAACTGGAACGAGTGTTCGATTTTGCCTAATCAACTTTAAGAATGCTGTTTGAACTTTTAATTTCATTTAAATAAACTTGAAGAATTTTTGGGAAAGTGAACTGTTTTATTTCTGTAGCTGTGGTACTACCTTTTCAATATTTGAGGTCATCAAATATTGTGGCGACCTTTAAGCATTCTAGTTGAATATCCCGGCAACATGGTCAAAGCAAATTAACATATTCAGTAAGTTTTCATCGAACAATGAGGTGCTATCAAGAGTTTAAGTTGAGGCACTTAGGCGATACTCAACCCTGGTATCGGCCTTTGTCCTTACATGTTGCCATGCCAGTTTTTCAACGACATGATCTAGGCAAACTTCAAGTGTTAAAACTACATCTGAAGATGGCAACTGAGGTTTTTCACTGAAATATTGTATATAAATGATAGTATTACAAGGTTGTTTTCCCGAGAAACATTCATAAATATAAAACACAGAGAAAAAATTCATTCATTTATAAAAAAATGTATCCCACAATTAACATTTTCAATGATGTTGTTTCTGCTTTTTGTGTTCTCCTCCCCTCCCCCCACCCTCAACAGCTCCATTCCAGTTATAACAGTCAAAATACCATTCATAAGATTCTTCTTTTAGCATTGGTGAGGGGTGGGTACACCTTATCTTTCCTTTCCAAATAAATTTTGCTTCATGGCATTTCTTCCACCCCATTGTTGCTGACATAATTATATTTATTTTACTTTTAATTATTCATATTTCTAACTTTGGGTTTTCTCTTAAATTCCTTGCTTCCACTTCTTTCCTGTATTACCAGTTTTTTTAACTACCCACATCTTCCTACACCTCCGCAACCACCACAAATAGTAACAGTTTGCCTTTGAGTCCCCAACCTCTGCATTTTCCTCCAATGAAAGGTTTATACTAGAAAATTTCAATATTTAATGTGTTTCTGTTACTTTTTTTACATGTTGATACGAATCATGTCATTATCTGTGGTTAGTTGTAATTTCTTCATCTAGAATTCTTTATTCCCTTTGATCGGAGATTTGATTGTATAGAATAGGAGTTTTATACATTTACAGAAGTATTATTGTGGATTTTCTTTAGCTCAGTTAAAAACAACCATTAAAAATAAAGAACATGTTCATAAGCATTTGGTTGCATGAAATAACTACAAAGAAGTTCATTTTCTCCAATTTTGCTTTGGTAACACCGAGCCGAGCGTTGTCATGGAGAACAATTACATCACTTATCGGCTGGTCACATCTTGTTCAGCGATAAGCAAGCTTAACTTCATCCAAAAGGTTGCAGTAATGGGCTGCATAGATGGTGCGATGTCCATGCAAAAAAGTAATGTGCAAAATAAAGTCAAAAATTGTATGTTCTGCTCTGTAATGCACATCCATGGACGACAATCATGACTCTCATTTTAACCTCTTTAGTAATTCCTTATGTCAGGCGAACAAACAAGTCCTTGACAGCAAACTATCCTAAAACTGTCTCTTTAATCTCCACAGAATTTTGGTTTGTTTCTCACCTATACAAGTAAGAAATTTAATAATTATATGTTGTGCAATAGATGGATGCACATCTTACTCTGACATTGCTTGTGATCAGGCAAACAATCCCTCCTGACATCCCCAACAAACATGCATAGAAGCATGTGACCATTCAGACCATTATTGCCTGCTTATCCACCCTCGTAATTTGCAACTCAATGCTCGTCTCTGTCGCTTCTTTATACAAACGCTACAGAAAATTCCAGAATAACAGAGAGAAAGCTGCTCGATGTGTCTCAAATGGTGACAGTGCAGCTAACATTCAAAACCACATTACAACAACCATAATTATTACAAAGAAAAGAAAGGGAAAATACACCCAACACTCACCAAAGTTGAAGGGAGGAGGGCAGCAGCAACACAAAAAAAACTATTTTGACATGAATCTTAATCATGTGAGACGCGAGACATATGGCAGGGAGAAAGATGTGGTCACATCCCAGCTCGCCACATGAATGAAGCACAGGCAGAAAATGTGCGGTGGTGGTAGAATTGCCGGGAGGGGGGGATGAGCTTGACCTGTGATAAAAGTGAAACGAAATAATCTTTGCCTAGCATAATTCAAAAAGTTATAATTTTATTTAGATGAAAATATATATGTCTAATTGAGTTAAAGCTTTTTCCTGCTCATTGTTATTATATATATATAACAATGGAAAAAAGACGCTAAGTAGCGGAAAGGAATCAAATTAGGATAGGGAAATGAGCCACCACTTACCTTTAGATGATGGATGTGGGGCGCGAACACACAGAAAAGACCTAAACACAAATAATAAAGTAATTTACAGGAAAAAAACCCTTCATCAATGAGAGAACATTATGCGAGGTGGGTGCAGCCGGAGATTGCCCTTCTGGCGGTCTTTCTGTAAGGCAATCTCCGGCTGCACCCACCTCTCATAAGGTTATCTCGTTGATGAAGGTTTTTTTTCCCGAAAATTACTTTATTATTTGTGTTTGTGTCTTTTCTGTGTGTTCGCGCCCCACATCCATCATCTAAAGGTAAATGGTGGCTCATTTCCCTATCCTAATTTGATTCATATATATATATAAAAATGTGTAAAATGTAAATAAATAAAAATATAATTGAAAAATATATGACACTATTGTGCTGGCCAGTGAGGGGTGTATCTGTCAATTTCTTCCATTCTCACCCCTATGCACCCATCACTGGCTAGCACAATAGTTTCATATATTTTTCAAATTTTTTTTCAATTATATTTTTATTTATTTACTAGCTGGTACCCACGACTTCGTTCGTGATTGTAAAGAATTCATATTGACAGCTATAGACATCTAACCACCCTAGTGCACGATGGGAGACGCGATACTATTACCACACACAAGTACCAGTCTTCTGCGCTATGTAGTTCCAGCAGCAAGGTAAAATTTACGGATACACACAAGTCTTTGGATGAAACACGAAAATATTCATGATCGACCAATTTCAAACACCATATCTCACACACTCCCACAGTTACCGAATTTCGGCCAAAGTTGTGATCGATGGGAGACTCTGTGTTACTACCACACACAAACGCCAGTGATCTGGGATTGATAGTTTTCACTTAAAAGTTATACACCGTGACACATGCGTCTTTGGCAGAAATATGAAATTGCCGCAGGTCGACCATTTTCATCCTCCCACACCCCCATAGCTACAGACATCTAACAACCATAGTGCACGACAACACACACGATTCTACTACCACACATAAACACCAATGCTCTATGCTATGTAGTCGTGGTAGAAAAGTGAAATCTGCGGAGACACATGCCTTTCGTCGAAATACGAAAGTATCCTTGGTCGGCCACTTACAACTACCATATCTACCACAGTACCACAGTTTCTGAAAATCGGCCGCTGTTGTGATTGAAAGGTGACTCTGTGCTACTACTACACACAAACGCCAGTTATCTGTGATCTGTAGTTTTCGCTGAAACGTGATACACCATGACACTTTTGTCTTTGGCAGAAGTATGAAACTGCCACAGGTCGACCACTATCAACCCTCATTTCTCCCACACCCCCATAGCTACCGACATCTAACAACCAGAGTGCACTACATGAGATACGATTCTACTACGAAACACCAATGCCCTATGCTATGTAGTTGTGGCAGAAAAGTGACATATGCGGAGACAGTCGAAATACGAAAATATCCTTGGTCGGCCACTTACAACCACCATATCTACCACAGTACCACAGTTTCTGAAATTCGGCCGCTGTTGTGATCGAAAGGTGACTCTGTGCTACTACTACACACAAACGCCAGTTATCTGTGATCTGTAGTTTTCGCTGAAAAGTGATACACCATGACACTTTTGTCTTTGGCAGAAGTATGAAACTGCCACAGGTCGACCACTTTCAACCCCCATTTCTCCCACATCCCCATAGCTACCGACATCTAACAACCATAGTGCACGACAGGAAAGACAATTCTACTACCACACACAAACACCAAAAGTCTATGTTATGTAGTTGTGGCAGGAAAGAGAAGTATACGGAGATATGAATTTTTGGTCAAAATATGAAAACGCCCTGCACTGACCAACTTTAATCATTATATCTCCCACATCCCCACAGCTATCGGCATTCGGCCAACGTTGTGCACGACAGGAAACTCCATGCTACTTCCACCCACAAACATCAGTGATCTGTGCTAGGTAGTGGTGGCTGAAAAGTGAAATATAGGAAAAAACACGTCTCTTTTTATATATATATAAGATTTACATTTTATGTATTTATATATATTTCTATCTCCCTTTATTTTCATCTAAATCAAATTATAACTTTTTGAATTATGCTACACAAAGATTATTTTGTTTAACTTTTGTCGCTGGTCAAGCTCATCCCCCCCTCCCAGCAATTCTACCATCACTGCGCATTTTCCTCCTGTGCTTCATTCATGTGGCGGGCTGGGATGTGACCACATCTTTCCCCCTACCATATGTCTTGCCTCTGACATGATTAAGACTCATGTCGAAATATTGTTTTTTCTTTGTTTGTGTGTTTTTTTGTGTTGCTGCTGCCTTCCTCCCTTCAACTTTGGTGATTGTTGGGTTTATTTTCCCTTTCTTTTCCATGTAAATATTGCCTAGCGGCATTTCTTTCCTTTCATTGTTACCTATAATTATTACAAAATTATTTACAATCATTATGAAACACAAGGAAATGAAAATCAAAGATATTTACAGGTAGTTACACACAAAATTATCAACATAAACGAATTCAAACTATTTCAAATTGTCCTCCAAACACCATAGCTCACATCAGTACACAATTACAAACTTTAATTAATGTTTCATCCCATAATACTGTCCTTTAACTCATTACATAGAATTAATATAGTTTCTCTAAAAAAAAAAAAAAAAATCTTTTCATGACAGATATACACAAATTTACAATTAATTACACAAAATATATACAAATACCTAATTAATAAACTTGCTATACATAATTTTTGAAATAACATTTCATTCAAGGGCTGGGTATGAGGGGTGTTATAATTAATGTGTACGATGTCTTCAGAGAATTGACACTGCACATTCTTCAGATGAGGTTCACTCACAGGCTTGTCTGGAAGCCCATAATGAACATATTTTTAGAAAAATGGAACTGGATTCGCCAAAGTTTTCAGGATGACTAGCTGCAACCCATTATCTTGCAGGGTAGTTCTGTTTTAAGACCTTTTTTTAAATGATATTTTCTAGAGTAAGGGATGACACTCAGATTTTCTTTGCATAATGATGGTTTAAGCCATGATTAAAGCTGTGTCCAATGCACTGTTGAAGAGTGACTTTTCTCAGCTGTCTAATAAAAAAATATATGTACTTTAGCCTTTTATTTTTATGCATTTCTGTACTTTCTTTTTCAGGTTAGCTTCTGTAAAAAAAATTTAATTGTAATCATTAATGGTAATATTATTAGCTGAATGAAAAATAAATAAATTGTCAGTGATTAAAATCAAACTCTGTTTGTTCTTGTAGTTTGTCCCATTTCTTCCCACATTTTTCAATTAAGTACATATATATTGCAGGTATTCCAAAAGAGAAGGTGTGTGATGACACGCCTATTGAACTAAGTGTACATGCAAAGGCACAGTGGCTACTGCTGCGGCCATCATTATCAGCAGAAATCCCACCACCTCTGCCACCTGAAAATCCACTGTTGGCCTTGCCAGAGCGACGGCTGACTCCTTCAGCTGGAAATGGTGCTACAGATGGTGATGAACGTTGGTTGTCTCAGGTTGAAATAGTTACTCATGCTGGCCCCCACCGACGGCTCTGGATGGGTCCACAGTTTACCTTCAAGACTTACAATGGCACACCAGGGTATTGTATTACACCTCTGTCACATCTGATTTTAAATATGATGTCTGATCAAAAAATAGCAGAATTTTTGTTTTTCTTAAAGAATATTAAGTTATAAATATGGATCAATTTTTTCCAATTCAGAGTAATCCCCCTCAAATAAAATACACTTGTGCCATCACTTTTCCCAATCTTTGAAGCACTTCTGGAATTCACTTTTCGGTATAGCATTCATCTCCTTCTGTGATTGTCTCTATATCTCATCAATGTTGGAAAAAAAATCATCATTTTAGTATTCTCTTCAGCCTCAGGAATAGGAAGAAGTCACAGGGGGCCATGTTGGGCAAATACAGTGGCTGAGGCATGCCAAAAAATTGTGTCTAACCAGTGTGGTGCGAGTGGTAGCATTATTGTGATGCAATTTCCATGGGTAGTTTTTTCACAATTCTGGGCATTTTAGACCGCTAACTTCAAGAAAGTTGTGCATAACTTCCATGTAGTATTCCTTATGAACAGAATGGCCATTTGGCATGAACCCATGATGCACAATGCCAATGAAATCAAAGAAAACATTTGATTAAACTTGTCGAATTTTTTTTAGTCTTGGCTCTTCAGGCAGCTTCCATTGAAACGACTGGACCTTGCTTTCAACGTTATACCCATCACCCATGTTTCATCACCTATTATGATCGTTTTAAGAAGTTCTGGATCATTGTCGACTTCATTCAGCAATTCGTGATTGTTGTTTTTGTTTGAAATCCAGCAATTTTGGGACTAATTTTCCTGCCACATGTCATGCCCATAACATCCAAAAAAATTTCTTGACATGAGCCAATGATATTCCAACATCATCAGCAACCTCTCTAATAGTGATACAGCTTTCTCTACCATTTTTTCATTTGTTTGATGTTGTCATCAGTTATTGATGTATTAGACTGTTAGAGCATCCAGAGCAGTCACCTTCAACATCATCTCATCTGTACCACTCATAAACTCTTGTTTTACTCATAGCAGATTCACCAAAAGCTACTGTTAATATTTCTAATGTGGTACTGCAGTTTATTCCAGTTTTCAAGCAAAATTTTATACAAATTCTTTGATTAATTTTTGGAAAGTGCAAAATTGCTGAGAACTTCAAAACATGCTTAACATTTTTGTTTTTGAAAATAAACTAAACATTCAAAATGGCTACCAATTGCAACATACTTCAGGAACATGATGTGTATCAACAAAAAAGAAAAAAAAATACAAATAATGTTTTTAAAGCCTGCTAAATTAAAAAATTACCTTTTTTATCAGCCCTCATTCAAAGCTAAGTGTATATATAAAGTTGTGGCTACACTTTATACAGTCGCACATTTCAGTTAGGCCATTTTTTTATCTCTTATGTTGCTTAATAGACTTCACATAATAATTCACAACTGGGAGTGTCCAGTTTAGTTCATGGCTCCTTAGCAAACAATGTTGTTCTTTTAGTTGGTTAGCTTCCATCTCAAATTCCACAAAGACTGATCGTTCACTTGCTTTGCTACTATATGCACTCTTCTATTTGTTGTAGTAGTTGTGGTTATCAGTGGTTTTCTTTCAATTGTTAATGAAATCAAAGTGTGTATTATCACATTCCTCATTAAATTTCTGTTTGACTCTTCTGCAATAATTATTAATGTTGAACTGTTTTTGTAGAATCTGTGTCTTCAGTAAAATGTGTCCAGAGGGAACAGTTTTCTTTTAGATGACATAGTAATAATTAACCTAAAACAAAAGTCAGTCTTTGGAAAAGGTTTAAATGAACTAACAAGTTAAGGAGCAAGATATTTGGGAACTAGTTTGTGTAGTTCATCAGTGAGAGTGCTCTTCTGAGCTAGTTTGTTCACGAACTACACAGGACTAATGCTTAACAGCATTTGGGCAACAAATGATTCCTTTGATTTTTAAGTTTTTGGCCCAGTTTCAACTTTTGATGACTTTACACCATAATAGATTTTATCTGTGTCAACCTATTTTTCCAAGTAATCTTTCATATTGCTCACTTTCTGACAATACTATGAAGCCTGTTTCTCCTATTTCAAATGGAAGTTTTATTTCAGTGTTACACACAATTGAAATTCACTTGCAATGGCAAAATTAGTGTACCGTAGAGAGAGAAAATCATGTATTAAATTTTATACAAAAGTAATTTGCTAGTTGCTTACAGACTGATTGTTTCCTCTCTAAATGTCTTTCACGAGCATTCTAAATAGTTAATTAATGTTGATTATCCTTAGTTCTAAAGTATTAATAGTATATGCCAAAATAAAAAATAACTTGTTGAATTACCTAGACATAAGTGTAATGCTTGATAAATCTAATGTGTTGTTTCTGCATTTGTAATCAATGATAGGTATTGTAGTTGATGCCTTTGTATTATTTTTCTTTGATTCAGCACTTTAAAGTTATTGCATTCATTTTAGTCTACCGTATTACTGAAACTTGCATATAGAATAATACATTTCTTATTTACATTTTTATATATTTAACAATTTTTTTTTTTTTTTGCTGTCATCAGTCTTTAGACTGGTTTGATGCAATCCTCCATCCCTTCCTATCCTGTGCTAACCTCTTCATTTCTACATACCCCTTACAATACACGTCCTCAATTATCTGCTTCATATATTCTAATCTCTGTCTACCTCTGCAGTTCTTACCTTCAACTGTTCCCTCCACTAACAAATTAACCAATCCAGCATGTCTCAAAATATGACCTACCAGCCTGTCTCTTCTTCCTGTAAGCTTCTTCCATAAACTTCTTTTCTCACCCATCATTTCTAAAACTCGTTCATTTCTTACTTTGTCTGTCCACCTAATTTTCAGCATTCTTCTGTAGCACCACATTTCAAATGCTTCAAGTTTGAAAATTTGTTTCACAAGCACAATAAATAAATAAATAGGATAAAAAAATTAATAACAGAGCATGCAAAAAAGGGAAAAAGAAACATCTTCAGATTTGAAAAAGCTTACAATTATTGTTTTAAGGCATGCCTGTATTTAAAGGATAAGTATCATACCATATTCTACCTGCAGGGTTCAGATTATTTTTTGATCTCAAGAAGGATAACTGCATGTAAAGAATTTTTTATTGTTATTGGTACTTTAGAATCTGAAATTATTTCCTGCTGGATGACATGTGTTTCAGATATTGACTGCTAGTCTATAACCATTTATTCATAATGACTATATTGAGAATGTCTGAAATATTCTCTTCCGTGACCATAACCAGGAATGCCAGTTTTTCTAAGTCCTAATGACAAATTTTAGATGTGTAGGGAAAACTAATATTTGTTTTCATCTTTGGTTTTTGGTGTTTTTCCTATTATATACTTGCTTCAATTTATATTCTTCTAACCTGATTAATAATACAAATGAGGACAAAGGAAGAAAACTGTTATTGGATTGTTTAGTGATAAAGAACTTCAGCTTAAATTCAAGGAAGCAAATCAATTATAATTGTCAGCAAAGGAAGAAAATTGAGATTTGATAGAAGACATCTGACAACCAGTGTGAATGTGTCTGTGCTGGGACAAGATAACTATAAATGTAAAAAAAAAAAAAAAAAAAAAAACGTTTGTAAGCACAAATGATGAACAGATACAGAGACCCTTCATGGTCTAAACCATTAATCCTCATAGGAATATGATTTGTAGAAGGTACTTAGAGAAACTGGAATAAAAGTTGGAATATTTTGTAAATGAAAATACTCTCTCTTAACAGTTGCAATTTTTTATTGCTATACGTTCAGATGCGTTTGGCTCTAGTGGAATGGGGCATCGTCAATGAGATTTTTGAAACAATCATTTGTTGGTCAGTAAATAGCTCTAACATTGCACTTTTTTGTAGAACACAACCTCGTGCTGCCATTCTGCATTGCTCAATGTCACTGTTTCACTGTTTTTAAATTGGCAAACTTCTTAGTTTGTTTGATTTACAGACAACTAGTAGTTCAGAAAGCCTTCGATGATGATTGCCTAATCAGATCGCATTCAAACAGATGTTCAAAGAATGCCGGGAGGTGGTCACCTACGAAGCCCGCCATTCAACATTGCAAAACGATGATAGTATGACTCGTGTGCACCATTTGCTGAATTTTGACCATCAAATCAGTGTTCAGTTAATGTCAAATTTATTGAAAATACCAAAAATACTTTCACTGGATCGTATTGGAAGATTTGTTTCTTGCTTAAGTTTTGCATCCAAATTGTCCCAAAACTTTTGACCGCCACACAAAAACAGAATTGAGTGGAAGTGTGTGAAGAACTCAATCAACTCTGTGCAGATCATTCTAATTTTTTGGACTGTTATCACCGGGTGATGAGACATGGATCTTCGAATACAATCCGGAAACAAAGAGGCAGAACACAGAGTGGCGCACCTCGGCGTCTCCACCCCAAGAAGGCTTGCACGATCAATTCACGCACGAAAGTCATGCTCATTGTTGTGTTGTTGTTTTGTTTTTTTTTTTTCACAAAGAGGATAGTGCACAGTGAAATCATACCTCCTGGACAGACTGTAAATGCACAGTTCTACAAACAACAGGTTCACCATGCCCGAAAGGAGATCAACACTTCATGGAAGTTTCACCATGACAATGTGCTGGCCCACACCACCTTCCTTGTCAAGGGCTACCTGGCCACCATTGATCTGGCAATGCTACCACAGCCACCCTATAGTTCCGACCTTGCTCCACAAACTTCTTTTGTTCACCTGACTGAAAAATGTTATAAAAGGAAAGCATTTTCAAGACTTAGTACAACATCAAAGCAAGTATGATGAGGGTGCTAAAAGATTTCTGTACCAAAGGTTTCCTGAGAGCGTTTGAAGCATGGAAATCGTGTTGGCAAAAATGTATTGATGCAAATGGTTCATACAAGAATTTGAAGTTGCTATCTGATCAATAAATTTGATTGAAAGAAATGTGATGTATTTCTTTTGGGGCATACCTTGTATGACACTGCACCTCCTGTGACCTGGAAGCAAGCACTTATTTCTCACAGACAACATAAAGTCAGTTATGAACCAACTACAAGTGAAAAATGTAAGGCAGCATACACAGAAAATACTTGAAGACACTTTCAAATTCGATACAAGGGCCACAAGGCAGCAAAGAAGTATAGTAACAATTTACCATTCACTGAACATATCATGGAAAATGATCAGCTATCAGCAGACGTGATAACCCTTACAGTCAAGTCTCTTGCTTTACAGGTTAAGCACTACATACAAAAATAATGGATTAGTGGTAAATAAGTACAAAATGATCACATATCACTCTAAATCTTTTCCTGATGTTTGAACTTGACCATGGTAAAGTTTTTTTAATTTTGTAATAATGTGAATTATTTTTTAAGGATTTCTTTTTCCTTTTACTATTTAATGTATTTTCAATTTGTGAGAAGATGTGGAAGGTAAAATTTAAAGGTATGAAGGGTTGCAAAAAATAAACTAAAAAAGAGACGGCCAGGAAGTTTTATATAACAATTAAATGATAATTCAAGAACATCTTTATAATGATAGAGGATAAATGGATAATTAGATTTTAGTTTTCCGTGTTTTCCCCAGGCAAATGCCGCGATGATTCCTTCAAAATGCCATGCCCAAATTCCTTTCCATTCCTAGCCCCCAGACCTTTCGTGCCTCTAATGACCTAGACATTGATGAGGTGTAAAAAACATTATCCTTGTTCAAATTGATGGTAGCAGTGTGTATCCTTCTCCGTTATTATGGCTTTTATAAATTCAACACTTGGAATTTTATTCCTTTTAGAAAAACAATGTTATTGGGAACTGAAACAACATTTCCAATATTTGTAGCATCAAAACATAATAATTTTGGTTCTGCAATGCCATATAACCAACACAGATAAGCAAGAAAGGAGCATAGGATTATAGTTGAGTAATACTGATATTGAATTGTTAAAAAATGAACATTGTTATTTATTCACATTTTATTCGTACCTGAAACAGCTCTAAATCATTCTGATTAGTTGAATTAAGTTACTGATGAAGGTATACAATAACTAATGGACAGTATTTTATCTGTTTAATTGGGTTAAAAAAATCTTTTTTCTTATGTTCTTTTTCTTGTTTTGGATGCAGCACACCTCTCTCTGTTCTTGAAATGGAAACTACAGATGTTGGATCTGGACTTGGTTCTCGGCCTGCTCGTTCTAATCCTGTCAACATGCCCCTTTCCAGTGGTGGGACACGTCCTGTTGTCCCAGTGCTTATTGAATCTGGATCTAGCAGTATGATTCATGTTTATTCATTAATATTGCTAATAAATGTAACATATTACAACTTTTAAAACCAATTTTAAATATAAAGTGTTGTTTAGCACTGTACTTATTTTTGAAGATCTCTGCACGCCCGAGAGATCTTCAGATCCACCGGGAAAACTTACGATTACACACTGTACTTATAGATTATTGTTTATACACAAAATGTATTTATTGAGAAAGTTAATAATTTTTTGCTCTTTTGCTTCACATTAAAATGTTGCCTTATTAAAAAAAAAAAAAAAAGCTAAACGATGATGTAGAAATAAACAGAATATATATATATATTTGTCAAAAAGCCAAAGATTCTCTCATCTTACACTAATTATAATACCATCTGTTTCACTAAAGGTACTATAGTTACAATACAGTCTGATTTGTATTTTTCACTATTGCCACAATTATTTGAATTTTTCATGAAAGTCCATTACTCTTCTTGCTGTAGAGTTATTTTGAATTTTTGTTGTTAGATATTTTGTTATTTCAGCAAGATTTTGTTTATTGTTTACTCTTCTATAGTTCATATTTCTGAAATCTTGTATATAGTTTCTGTTTTTGTTTGCTAAATTTTGAAGTTTCCCAGTCCACTTGAATTATTATTATTTTTTTAAAAATATTTTACAATGTTTTCATATAATTGTGTCAGAGGTTCATTCACTTAGTAACAATAGTACATTTTAACAAATTTGTCACTTGTATATTTCAAAGTATTCTCAACCAAGAAGTGTTTTCTGAGATAGTCCATGTAATTATTGCGTACTTAATCAAACTGTACACACACTGTGTCATAAAATATGCTGAGTTTGTCATGTTTCTGGCTCTTTACAAACATCACCAGCATTGAAAGTTTAACCATGCAACTGTGGAGACATTACATATCAAATACCGATTAAGTACTTACTTTCCATGTTTGAACTGTTACAAATTAAGTTACAACTGTTCTGCTTCATATATACATCTGATGGCTAATCTGTTGTCACGAAATCTTCACAGGTTTTCTGCCGGATAATATTTTCAAAACACAAACTTTCGGCGGCTTGTTCTGCTGCCATCATCAGGTCCATTTGTTCTCTTAAGTACAATGTACCTGATGATGGCCCCCAGTGCACCCCCTTCTGTCTTGTTTCATCTTTGGTTCATTAATGTGGTAGGTCCAGATGTGTACACAGTTCCGCTGTCATATGTCTCGCCTCCTACGGGAGTTGGGTTATTAACCGAAATATTGTGAAGTGTGTTTGTGTTTTTTGTGTTTGTCTGGCTCTCTTGCCTTCATATGTGGGTAAATAATAAGTAGCCTAATGTTCCAATGTAATTGAGTTTGTGTTACATTTTATGTTTCACCCCATTTTCTGGAGCATCTTCATTGGTTGTCTGTGTGACATTGTGGAATATGGAATGATTTTTGCTGTATTTCAGATGGGAGAAAGTTCATTCCATTTCAGGTTTTGGAGGAGAGTGAAATAGTAATGCCATTTATAGCTTAACAAGGGTAAATACAAATATTTTAATATCCAACACATTAATGGGAAAATAAATAAGAAAAAGTTATTCACAAGAGTGTAATGGCCGAGTTTGTGTGGAGTCCTTGTTAGCACTGACAATAGGAATTTGATTAATAATATTTTATCCATGATAGATTGGTGGAACTTCCGCGACTGTGATGTCAAATATGGGTTGTAAAAAATACAGCAACCAGTCAAAATATGATGTTGTTTATATCCATCTCAATCAGTGCTAGTGCAGCGCATGTTTATAAATGTGTGCATTTATAGTGCTTTAGTTTTGTTTTTGGATATATTCAGATGCAAAATGACAACCATACATTCCTGTATATTACATTTGTTGATGTAAAATTTACAAACCATCTGAAGATGAGCAGGTATAGCTCGAAACCGGTAATGGTTTAATAAACAACATCATATTGTGACTGGTTGCTGTATTTTTTACAACCCATATAGGAATTTGATTATTGAAAGCAGTTATGTTTATTCAGTTATATATGGGAGAAATAGTAATCACATAATGCTGTAGAAGCTTAAAGAAACTCAAATACAAAATTTCAGTAATATTAAAGATTTATTTACTAAAGAAATTTTGAGACTAAAGTCATAACACAAGAAGAGTTGACTAGGTGTAACTAAAATTGACAGAGTGAGAAACAATAGATTTAGAGAAATACTAAATGAGAAACCTATCCAGAATAGTGGTATGGACCTGTACAATATTGGAAAAGATAGAATACCCCTTAAAATGTTTACAAATGAAACTAAAGAAAGAAAGATCAGCTGGAAGAAGGGTGCCGACAGAAGGTGAATTAATTTAATCACAGTGACAGAAGATAGGTTGTGGAAACTTTAGGAGTGCAGTAAATGGCAAATTCATGTGGCGGTGATCTTTTTTGACCGTTTTTTAGCTCCAATGCAGCCCTGTGTATGGAAGTGACTTTTTTTTTTTTTTTAAGTGCTACTGCCCAGGGGGGCAAAATAATGTTTGAGGGAGTGCCAATCTCAAAATTTTTCCTAGGCTTGGGAAATTCATAGACCTACCACCGTAGGTGATAATCTCTGTAAAGTTATGTTACAGTTTTATAGTAATTAGATGCAGTTCATTCATAGACGCAAATTCATTATTCAGCTATACATTTACATTTCTTCATATGCAGGTAGCTATGAACAGTCACCAAGGCTGATGGAAGTATATGGAGCTGATGGAATAGATTCTGATGGTTCTACAGGCCCAGGAGAAAGTCAGTTGAGGGAAGATTTAGCTGATGCCATGATGGAAAGCCCAGGAGTTCCAATTCGAGAGACAGGTAAATCTTCATTTGTTACTTTACAATCAATGGGAATATGTGTAGTCATTGTTTCTGTGTGTTTATGCGTATGATAAATGATTTTAATATTGGAAAACTTAATTGTAGTACTTTTTGAAATATTTGCTTTATTTGATGGTCCATTGTGTGTTGTCAGACCTCTGACATTTGCATCTTTAATCCTCTTAAGTAACAGTTCTGTTTTTATAAGATAAAGTGTGGAGCAAGAACTAGCCAGAGACAGGTACAAAGAAATTGTGGAATTTCATATTCTTCATTGCAGCACTTATTAACCTAATGCAATCGAATTTGTTTAGTTTGCTATGATAGTGCAAATTATCTATTTTTTGGTATTCATTTATAATTCTGGGAAATTAGTTGATTGTGTGTGCAGTATCAAAAACTATTTAGAAACAGCCTGCCTCTGGCTTTTTCTTTGTTCAAAGGGAGAAGAATGATGGTTGCGATCCGCAGCAGTCCACTAGGCAAGAGAAGTTCAAATCCCATCGAAAAGGTCGTGAACCCTGTGGGAACAGTGATAACAATTTCCCTGCCTGATGAGGAAGAAGTTGGTGCAGATTGTGATATGGCAAGTGTGCAGAGTAGTTTACCAGAAGACAATAGTATCATAAAGTGGCCAACAGTTGTTAAACCTAGCACTTCTGAATCTAGATTACCTACACCTGTTGTTGGGATTGTGCAGCAAAAATCTGAACAAAAAAAGGCAGACACCACTAGTAATGGATTTCAAAAGTATAAGGAAGAGGCACTACAAAAAACTTTGGAAGAAAATACAGGTGATGTTAGTAATCCACAGATAGGAACCTGGCATCCTAATGATTGTGTTGATGGAAAACAACAGAATGCGGCAAATGATTTTTTTAATAAAAAAGATAATCTGTTTTGCCAAACAGGCAAAGGCTTCGAAAATGGACAAAAAAAGAGGAAGTCAAAGTCTGTTACTTTGAAGCAGGATAACAGTTTAGAAAGTATTAGCCAATTTAAAGAAAACATTACCAGTAAGAAAATATACCTTCAGAATAGAAGTGAACAACAAAATATCACTCATTTTGAAGTATTAAATAAGAAATTTGAAGAAACGGTTAAAACAAATAGGCATTCAAATTTGATGGAAGGTTGTAAACCTACCTTGGTTCATTCAGAAAAACATCAGAAAGTATGCAGAAATAGTGACAGAACTGCGCGTAATAATTTTGATGATAAAGTGGAAGCACAAAATTTTAAATCGAAAGAAACAAAAGCTTCCCATGTAGAACACTTTGCAGAGGATGGTAAAGAATATTATGACTGCACAATTTCTCCAGAAAAAAGACTTGGTTGTTCAGTACTACAGAGAGATAAAATGGAGAGTTTGGTAGAAGCTAAAATTCAACAGATGGACAAAGAAAAAAAATATCCAGTTGATGCCTTGTGTAACACAGTTTTGAATTCTTCTTTAACACAGAAGAGCAAAGATAAGCAACGAAAACATAAAGGCTCTCTTTGTGATGCATCTTCACTTAAAATTGGTACAAGTAGGGAGCATTTGGTGAAAAATATTTTGGCACATGATAATTATACTTCTTGTAAACCAGAATGCGTAGATTTGAATAGTGAGATTGTAAAGTCTAGTTCTTTTGATTACCCAGAAGTTTGCTGCAATGCAAGTTATGTGGAAACAACACAGTCATCCATTAACAATACTGAAAACGATTCCTTTGATAATGATGTCCGAGAAAAATGCTGTGCTCAGGATGTGAGTACAATGAGTAAACTCCCTGTTACAAAGCTTTGGAGTAGTGTGGTTTCTCAAACATCAAGAGAAACTCGAGAAGTACTTTCAAAAGATAGCCATGGTGCAGTTATAAAATCAAAAACTAGAGCTACAGATTTATTTCCCCTCAAACAAATGATGTGTGATAGTGCTGATATTAATTCAACATGTGTAAACACAGAAACAGATAAGTTTGATGAAAAATCACATAATTTGCCCGAAGCGATAAGAAAGGGGCAACAAGAAATAGAAACCAGTGACTGTATTTCAGACGTCACAGAACAACTTCTGCAAAATTCTACAATTTCTTCTCTGCAGCCAGGTCCCAGTTCAACAGAGGACTGCAGTGATGATTCAAAAGAATTATCTGAACTGTCATCAAACAATGTGAATCAGATTCCTTCAACACTTGATTTTCCTGTTGAATCAATTACAGAAAGCAGTGTTATGTGTAATGAAGAAGAAGCAATTAATGACACTGGAAGTCTTACTTCACAGTCAGTTAAAAAGAATAAGCGAACAAAGAAGAAAAGAAGATAGTTAATAATTTTTGTACTTGTGTGTGTGTTAGTGTGTGTGGCAAAAATTAAATACATGTTACATGTGACTTACTGAAAAAGTTTTCAGTATTGCGTTAATTCTTTTACTGTTGCTTTGTGTTAAATTTTATGTCTTAATGTATTAACTGGTCACTGGCTAATTATTGTTAACAGTATACTGTTTTGGTGTAAGACTCAGTTTTTTCTTATAACCATATGACAAGTCTACATCTGGAGAGTGCTTGGTAATAGTTTATTTGCACTTGATGGTTATGTAAATGTTATCTTTACTAATTTCAAGTTGTTTAACATGGTCATCAGTGGATATTATATATATATAACATGAATTAAATCATAATAAAATAACTGTTTTCTTTTAGTTTATGCCATGTAATAGAGTTTAAATTTTATTCGATTGCAATGGAGCGCACACTCCGGTGTCAATTTCCCTACACACACGTTTTCCCATCTTCCTGTACTCGCCTATATTTCCCTTTACAAATTTCAACTCTTTTTGTGTTTTTTGTAAATTATTCTTCATTTCTCTTTGGTAACTTACTCCAACACCTGACCTTCTTACCTATGAAAGAAAGTCATTCCACACCATTGTGCCTAAAATCAAGTGCCAGCCTGTGATCATGGTTACCTTTTCCCTTCCTTGCTCTACTCTAAATCTTACACCAATATCTTTCTACACCTCATCACCAATATATGCCTTCTACACTTCCTAAATCTTACACCAATATCTTTCTACACCTCATCACCAATATATGCCTTCTATACTCCTATTATTCTCTCCATTCTCTACTAGTGAATCCCATTCTAGCTGCTTTGTAATATCAGTTAGTGATTGTGTTCTGCAGTAACTCCCATATACAAATTTAGCAGCTCTCCTTTGAACACCCTGCAACTCTGTATTTGATACCCAGACTGTCGGTCCCATAATACACCTCAATATTCAAACATTGAGGTACATTCCCTCATGACTTTTACAATAAGTGAAGGATTTTTAAACCTTTTCCTACCTATCCAATGTGTCCCACCAAGTTCTGTTTGTTATCAAATGTTATGCCAAGGTATTTGCATTTCAAGTCTTCAACAAGCAATTCTTTCCCTGCCTTATTATTGTAATCAACCTTTAGTTATTTATCTTTGCATCTAATAAGTTGACTTCTTTTGGCACTTATCTTCAAGTCATGTTGACCTACCCTGCTAGATATCCTGTCCAGATCACTGTGCTTCTATCTTGATCCTATTATATAGCATTATGTCATCTGCAGACAACCCATTGCTGAGAGTAAACGATCAAAATAATCACTCAGAAGGATAACTAATATCAGTGGTCCTAAAACACCATCTTGTGGCACTCCTATTTTCACTTCCACTTCTTTAGATTCTGCATTTTCTACCCTTTTAAGAATTCTTTTACCCAGGAACTCACTTTTATATCCACTCCAATAGTTTTTACTTTATTTACCACTATTTTATGGATCACTTTGTCAAAAGCCTTTTAAAAGTCTAGTGCTACACTATCAATTTGACCCCCTCGACAATTTCATCAGAAATATCTTGCAGATAGGCTACTAACAGAGATTCACATGAATTTCCTTGTCTAAAGCCATATTGTTGACTCAAAAACCACTTACATTCCTCACATTCATTTCTGATGTATTTTGCATATCAGTTTCTCCATTAATTTACCTATCAGTGACATCAAATTGATTGGCCAACAATTTTTGACCCTATTTTTAACTCCTCCTTTATGTTCCAGTACTACTATCAAACTTTTTCAGTCCTCTGGTAAGTAGCAAGTATCCAGACTCAAATAATGTTTCAAGAGTTGGTAACATCCTGCTGTCTTTAAGAAGTCTGTACTAATATTATCTGTGCCAGCCCCTTTGTGATTTTTCAGCTTCCTTAGTTCCTTCACGACATCCTTAGGATGAATTTCAAATTTCTGCTCCTATCCAATAGTGTGAAATAAGCGCATTCTCTGATTTACTTGTTCCCATTCCTGAATCATTCTCCCTAATGGTCTCACTAAACCATTTACTTAAAATTTCTGCCTTTTTCAAATCCTCATTTACTTCTCCATTCTTATCTATAATTATCTCAACACTCTCCCTGCCTCTCAATTTTCTAACATAGCCATAGTTGTATCCATCTGTGGTCCAATGCACCAATAAAATTCTTCGTAAATCCAACTTAAGCCACCTTCTTTGTTATTATTAATTCCTTGTTTATGTTCTCTTCTCACTCTCTTCCTTAGCCACCATCCCTCCCTATTATAGTGTGAAGTTTCAATCCATTTTTTTATTTTCTGTTTTTGAATATATATTTCTTTGCTTATTTTTATTATTTCTTTGAACTCTTCCCACTTCAGTTCCACTATAATTGTTCCCTCCTTTCATTTGCTGAAACTTTATCTCAAATATCTTAACAATTCTAAAACTTGTGTCTTTTTATAATTTTACTTATTTCTCCCTTTGATTTTGATCACTGGTTTATGGAATCCATCAAAACTGCTTCATGATCACTTATTCCTTCAGTTACTTGAACATTGGGCTTTATTATGAAGATATCCACATATTTTGTCTCCTTCTGTTCTTCTCCCCCACTTGAAACAAGCCTCCTTCTCTTATTAAGGTATTTGCAAATCTCTGTTCCCATGTGTTATTAATCTTATTTCGTACCCAGGTTACACCTGGTAAATTTAAATCACCACCAATAATGAACAGTCTGCTCTCACTTCTGTATTCTTTGAGTATGAATTTAGTTTCTTCCCGAGAGACTCGTCACCATCATTCGTTCTTCCACTACAGTAATTATGATTTTATTTTTTTCCTCAGTTATCTACTTCATATATTCTAATCTCTGTCTTCCTCTTTAGTTCTTACTTTTCACTGTTCCTTCTACTAAAAAAATTGACCAATCCAGCATTCCTCAAAATATGTCCTACCAGCCTGTCGCTTCTTCCACAAACTTCTTTCCTCACCTATCATTTCCAAAACCCGTTCATTTCGTACATTATCTGTCCCCTTAATTTTCAGCATTCTTCAGTAGCACCACATTTCAAATGCTTCAATTTTCTTTCTTTCTGGTATTCCTAAAGTCCATGCTTCCCTACCACAAAGTCCTGTGCTGCACACATAGAGTTTTAAAAAGTTCTTTCCTTTCCTAGATCAATATTTGAAACTAAAAGGTTTCTCTTTTCCATGAAGGCTCTTTTTGATAGTGCTATTGTGCTTCTAAAATCATTACTGCTTCGGCCCTAATAAACTCGTACACATCATTCATGGTATGCATTTCGACTGAGAGAAAGCTGTGCCATCTAAAATCCATTGTTCATGAGTACACCACATTCATTATCACTAACAAACAACTGGTCCCATAGAGGCTGTAATCACACCATATGTTGTTAAAATGGCGAGTAAGATTTTAGTTGTTTCATTCTGATAGGTGGCTTTTGAGACTAAACTCGATATGTAGGAACTGTTTTTCCTAATACTTAAAGGAATCCATTTAGAACTTTCTCATAGTCAAAATGCCTACCAGAATCAAGTGCCACCTATAGGATTGATTAAAAAAATAACTTTATGCACCTTCTCAATAACATTTCATGTAGATATCGCATGAATTGGTCCAGTGGTTTGTCTGTGATGGTGCTGTTAGCAGATGCCTTGATTTTATAAGGTAGAAAGATTACCTGACCTAATGTTGCACTAGGTTTGAAAACTTGTGACCTTGTGATCTAGTAACCTATGGCTAATTTATCCTGCAAAAGAGGGTCACCCCTCTCTCATGGCTACTACCAAGCAGCAGAACCCTTTTCTTCCTATTCTGTCCTTGCACGCCTCTTTTTCCCAAAGGCTTCTTCATGCACATAAGGCTCATCCCCTCCTGGCCTATTCACATTTTCTGAAGCGTCTGGCTTCTTTGTCCTACCAACCGTATTTCCCCTACCCATCCTTCTCACCCTCCTCACTAAACCTGCCATCCCTAATTTCTGCCTCTATAGGCTGAGCTTACACCGGCCGAGCCCCTACAGGGTGAGCCACTACAAGTCAAGCCTCAAGGGTCCTGACCCTTTTGCGAAATATCCTCTTCATTTCACGTTTCTCCCTGAACATTTTGCCCATCTCCTTGACCATTTGATCCCTAATGCATAGTGGAAGAGCCTCATTTATTTTGCATTTCCCCTCTCCAATAATTCCCAATGAAACTACTTCGTACACCAACTACATGCCACGCCAATTGCCACATTTCCTTTCTTACTTCTCAGAAATGGTCTACACTTTAATGTTAATTATTTTCTATCTACATTGCAGCTCAAATAATACTGGAAAGATGTCAAAAAAACTACACTTTTATGTATGTTATTAGAAAGGAATTTGCCTACAATACAGATTTTTGTATATATATAGGAAGAGTAGAGAGATTAATCAAGCAATCATTAGTATGTTGATTTTAAGCAAACTGAAAAAAGTTTGATGTAAATTTTTTATTCTGTGTTAGTAGTTATATGCCTTCTCCGTGAATAATTTAGGAGAGTGTATACCTTCTCAGTGAATAATTGAGCAGAAGTATTTTCATTTGATATTTATTTCTTACAAGATTTTAGTGTTACAGTTTGGAAAACTGAAGAATATGATGCTTCACTTAACCAAACAACAATTTGTATGTTCTCATTAAGGTAAATAGTTTTAAAGGTAATACTGTCTTGTATGAACTAAAAATATCTATGTTCTGTATTAATTTATTTATGTGTCATCTCTAGTATCTAAAAATAAGATAGAATAGGGAAAATAGCCCATCACTTGCCACAGATGAAGGTGGAAGTGCCAAATAAACACACACACAAAAAAAAAAAAAATCTTCACAAGATGGCAGGGGGGAAAGATGTGTACAGGTCTAGATCTGCCACATGAATGAACCAAAGATGAAACAAGAGAGATGGGTGGTGATTGAACCAGTGGTGGGGCGAGAAAGTTGACCAAAGGTAATTGTGGGTCAGAATAATCTCTCTTACAATCACTCGAGATAAAATAAAAATTATTTTTTAGAACTAAAATTTAAATCTGTTATAACTTTTTTTAAATAAATTATTATTATTGACTGATTGTCCAAAAATTATCTTTGGTCAACGTTACCATTGGTGCAATCCTTAACCTTTTATCTTGTTTCATCTTTGGTTCATTCATGTGGTAGGTTCGGATGTGTACATATCTTTCCCCTGCCATATGTCTAACCCCCTGAAAGAGTAAAGTTATTTACCAAAATATTGTAAAGTGTGTGTGTGTGGGTCCCTTCTCTCTTTATGTGTGTTAAAATGATAGGTTGTTTTCCTTATCCTATCTTATTTTCAGAGCGTAATACCATTGTCACCATTATCTAATATTTTAAAAAGACATAATCAGCAACTGCTAAAGTTTCTCCTTTTCTCTGTCCCCACACTACCTCTGTGATGTTAATTATTGACTGTTTAGTGGAAATTTGTTTTCATAGTAAATTTTGTCACAATTCGAACAGCTATAGTAAAAATAAATTATCTACTCTATTCGTGGGATTGGTTGTCTTGAATATACAGCATATGCTGTAAAAAATTTCCTCAAATTGCTACTTATCTCGGAGGATGTGAATCTTTATTATTTTGTTACTGTATTTGAAAATATTTACAGCATGTTTGGTACAATGTCGTATTATGTAAGTGATAAAGGTGCTAAGTTTGATTTATTTTTTTTTAAACTCTGTTGTTATCACAAAAAAGTACAAAAATCTCTAGTTTAGGAAATAATGTGAACAGGTTAAATTGTGTGTTAAAAAGATGTGGAAAAATCCATTGAACTTTGTGCTACTGAGCTTGACTAGATTTGATGATAAATTTATGATGTGTGTCAATAGGAAATGTAGTTCATGAATATGGCTTGCATTCATGAAGGTGTTAATGAAGAATTTTAATTCTCAGTCTTTATCATGTGATTGTTTTGTTTTATTTCCTTACATGTAGGGGAAAAATAGTTTTCAGCTAAATAAGCTAAACAAAAGTTAATGCCAGTTTCTAAAATGAGCTGTTTCTTTCGTGTTTCTGATTCTTGTTCAATAATTTCGTTTATGTACTTTTACCATGTGTACTGTGATTGCTGTTTGCTGTAAGCTAGTCATTTTTTGTGGTGCTTTGGATTTGTGGTTATGCTTGATAAACAGTAATGTAGAACTGTTAGTAAGTAATTTATTTCACAGTTTGGTTGTAATAGCTGAATTTTGTTTATCAATTATTGCATCAATTTTATTTTTTAAAAAAAATGTAATACCATGATTGTTTTTTGTAAATATATTTATTTCTTGTTTTATATATATGTTGAAGTTAATTTTATGGAACACCTGTTCAAAAGATCTATTTTGGAAATGAATATATCATAACTTTTATCATCTCTTGTCACATAATGTTAAAACACCAGGACTTCAAATATTTTTCTGGTTAATAAACTACATTCTTTTATCAGAAGTGGAATAACTTGAGTTAAAAAGTATGGATGTTTGCTCACTATGCATTAAGAAAGGTGTAACCTATGTAGTGACAAATTTATGGTTAGTATTGAACTTGTCTCTCTTTATTTGGCAAACAGTTTTTGTGAGTAGTTTCAAGTTTTAATTTCTGCTACTTGATTTTTAATACAGACATTATAAAATTCATGCATATTTCACTAAAAGTTGAAAACTGTATGAGAGTATATATTTAACAGCTCATAATTCTGAGCCCAAATACAAATTAACCTGGAGCATTATTGCCTTAAAACATAAATTTGTGGTAAAAATTGTAGTAATTCTGTGCCATACTGTAATGAATTATAAATAATTTGCTACTAGAGGAATTAAAAGGTTGCAGATAAATATGTTAACTCTCATGAGCTAGCTTAAGCAGTTGAATTTGCTGAACTGGCAGCAGATTAAAGCTACTGAATTGATATACACTGAAGAGCCAAAGAAACTGGTACACCTGCCCAATATCATGTAGGGCATGCACGCAGAAGTGCCACAATATGACATGGCATGGACTCGACTAATATTTGAAGTAGTGCTGGATGGAATTTACACCATGCATTCTGCAGGGCTGCCCATAAATCCGTAAGAGTGCGAAGGGGTGGAGATCTCTTCTGAACAGCATGTTGCAAGGCATCCCAAATATGCTCAATAATGTTCATGTCTGGGGAGTTTAGTGGCCAGCAGAGGTGTTTAAACTCAGAACAGTGTTCCTGAAGCCGCTATGCAGCAATTCTGGACATCTGGGGTGTTCCATCGTCCTGCTGGAATTGCCCAAGTCCGTCTGAATGCACAATGGAAATGAATAGATGCAGGTGATCAGCCAGGATGCGTATGTACGTGTCACCTGTAAAAATTGTATCTAGACATCAGGGGTCCCATGTCACTCCAACTGCACACACTCCACACCATTACAGAGCCTCCACCAATCCCCTGCTGACATGAAGGGTCCATGAACGCATACATGTATATTCGCTCGATACAACTGAAAACAAGACTCGTCAGACCAGGCAACATGTTACCAATCATCAACAGTCCAATGTCGGTGTTAATGGGCCCAGGCGAGGCGTAAAGCTTATTGTCGTGCATTCAGCAAGGGTACACAAGTGGGCCTTTGGCTCTGATATTGATGATATTTCATTGAATGGTCTGCACTCTGACACTTATTGAAGGCCCAGCATTGAAATCCGCAGCAATTTGCGGAAGGGTTGCACTTCTGTCACGTTGAATGATTCTCTTCAGTTGTCGTTGGTCCCGTTCTTGTAGGAACTTTTTCTGGCTGCAGCGATGTTGGAGATTTGATGTTTTACCGGATTCCCAATATTCACAATGCACTCGTGAAATGGTCATACGGGAAAATCCCCACCCCATCACTACCTCAGAGATGCTGTGTCCCATCTCTGGTGTGCCGACTATAAAACTATGTTCAAACTCACTTAAACCATGATAACCTGCCATTGTAGCAGCAGTAACTGATCTAACGCCTGTGCTAGATACCTGTTGTCTTATATAAGCATTGCCAACTGCAGCACTGAGCCGAGTGTTTACATATCTCTGTTTTTGCTTACACATGCCTATACCAGTTTCTTTGGTTCTTCAGTGTATGTGAAAGGAGGGGTTGACCGATTAGATGCTAATCATAAATGATCAGCATCAGAATTTATTTGCAGTAAATCAGTTTTATAATAATAATGACATGATTAGGTAAAGTTTACCAATCCCAAAAAATGGAAGAAGTAACAAGGACACTGATGAACTCACAAAGACTAGCACATTTAACAATATTTTGGTTTAAAACATTATTCATATAGGAAAAAGAGATAAACAGAATGGGATCAGCTATGATCACACCTGTCCCTGCGAAATTGTTAAAGCCAGGGTTGGCTGTTGTGGGTAGTGTCAAGGTCGCATTAGTGGTGTTGATTAGAGTAAGGATGGGAGGTAAACTGTTGATAACTATGGGAAATTATTATCACTGGACAAGGAGTTACAAAGTGAAGCTAATAATAAAAAATTGATAAATAAATGATACTCCATTAAAACTACAAACCAAATATGGTGACATAAATTGAGTGGAAAAATTTAAGTACCTGTGTGAGTAAATCATGAAAAATGGATGATCAAAGAAGCTACTCAGGAAAAGGTAAAAATAAATAAAAACTTGAATTAGTCTGCGAAATTTTGCAAGAGATCTACAGCAAAAAAATATCTTTCACAAAATACAGTGTTGAAACTAGTAGTTTTGCACACAGCTGAAACCTTGTTCCTGAATGCTGAAAAGGACTCCTGGAAGAATTGGAGAAAAAAAGAGTGAAAAACTATTAGAAGAATTTTTGATTCCAACTTTAAGAATGGAATCTATCAAAAGAGATCCAACAAAGAATTCTACATTAAAATTGAGAAAATCACTGAAACAATCTGCAGATGATGGGCATGATACTGTGGTCACTTCAAACGGATGGAGGAAACAGTCTGACTAAATAAAAAATAATAATTTCTTTTATGCAAAACCCAAACCGTAATGTTTTGGTTTTTAAATATCAAAGATGATCTCTGTTGGTTGGAATTAAAACCCAAAGATGCTTTTTATAGACATCTTAAAATTGTAAGGACAGGGAAAATGACTCATCACTCACCAAAGTTGACTGCAGCGACGAGTCGCTGCCGTCAGCTTTGGTGAGTGATGAGTCATTTTCCCTGTCCTTACAATTATATTGCCTAAAGCATTTTCCTTAGTTTAATTTTATAGACATCTCTTTCATAAGACGTCAGTGACACATGGTATAAACAGATGTGAACAAACCAAAATAAGATGTGGTACCCTGTAGACAGAAGAGTGAAAAATGGCCTGCTCAAAATGAAAGAAGGGACTTAGTTTGAAAGGGACCTCATTGTGTGGCATTTGGATGTGACAGTAGCCCAGTGTGGAACCGCATGAGAACATGATGGCAGCCTTACTCATTATCAATGTTGTGGTTGATCACATCTGACTACCACAAGAGGGGATTAATGTATAGTGCACCAAGGACACCATTGTAACCTCTTCACATCTGTACCTGCCATCCAAAAACAAGTAATGGACTTACTCAACATCCTACCGGTACACCATTGGTTGGAGACAAACGGCAACATGCCTAGAGAACAACCGTCTCATGCATAGGCTGTCATTATCACCACAACACAATCTGCTGCATTTGGAGTGATGTTTTGACTGAGAAGCGTAGACTGCTCCCCCCCCCCCCCTCTTTCCTCCATCAACACTCTCTCTACTGGTTTGATGCAATCATCCATCCCTTCCTATCTTGTGTTAGCCTTTTCATCTCGACATACTGCTTCCAACCATCGTCCTCAATTATCTGCTGCAGTTCTTACTTTTGACTGTTCCCTCCACTAACAAATCAACCAACCCTGCATGTCTCAAAATATGACCTACCATCCTGTCTCTTCTTTCTGTAAGATTCTTGCACAAACTTCTTTCCTCGCCCATCATTTACAAAACTCGTTCGTTTCGTACTTTACCCATCCAATTAATTCTTAGCATCTTTTGTGATATTATCAATGATTTGTGAAGTAGTTATAATTATAAATAATTCAGTTCTTTCGACTCAAACAGTTTTTGTTTATTGTATATTATTTTAATCCACTATTGATTATATCAAAATTGAGTAATCTCTGAAGATGCAATGATAATCACAAGCACCCGATCTACGCTTCTATGCCGATAGCTACCATCTCTTGAGTATTTATTGCCATAGCAACCTATATCGTCTTGCTTTTCTCTAAGAGTATATAGTATTAATTTTTGTCCTTGCTCAAGAAGCTAAAATATTATGTTCTTTTTTAAAAAAATATTTCCGTTATGTCACATGCCTTCTCAAGTTTACCATGGACTTTTTTTTAGGAAGACACTGGTAAACTTATAGAACAAACCTTGCATCTCGTGATCCCCATTTCTCTCATTCCTAGTAGGGAAGAATTTTTACAGACATTTTACAAGAGACATTCTCTTCTTAATACTAACAACATAACAAAACAAACTAAAAAGCATTTCAGAAAATACATAAAAGCAAGTCCTGTCGCGGTAGTGTCTTGAAATATCTCATAATGCAAACATACATACATACAGCAATGAACCAAATTCTAGCTTAACATCACATTACTATGACATCAGACTAAAATGTAACTGACCACAATCTTTCCAAGTCAAAGCTACAATTTCTGGTCTAAGTAGTTTCATTTCTTTTAAATTATTGATCAGGTAACAAAACCGGTAATCTTTCTGGGCAAAAATAAAGATTATGATTTATTTTCCTATGTATATTACAGTTTCTACTGTCCAATTCAACCACATTTGTGTATGTAAGTAACAATAGATTAGTTACTTGGAAGTAGTTACTCCGTAAGGGAAAAGGTACCTAAAATTATTATGGTTTTAAATTCTTCATTCCCTTGTGTCAAAGATACTCCAAGAATAAATATTGGGAATAATATTTGACATACTTTACTTCGTTTTGTAAGAATTGGTTTTTTAACAATAAGTATTAAAAATATTAATGCAATCCTAGAAAATATTTATCTAACTTAACTATTCCCTTGCATTTTTCAATGGGTCATAGTTCACATGACCTTGCCTTCATACTCATGGCAATCATGATATATAATATGTCCTCAATATTTCAGAGTAAATATTGTCTACTTATAAACAAGTACATCCAACATTCCTTTTTATCACTACTTTTCGCATCTTTTTCAACAGTCAAAGATCTGTGTCTGCTTCTCTAAGCTAACAGAGCTATTTCCCTTAATTTCATTTTGTTAAAAATTAATTCATCTTTATTTTTCTATTCTTCCAATTATAAAACAGCCATTTTCATCACTTAGCAAAATTTTATTTCTTTCAGCTGATTTTGCATTATGATCAATATCATTTGCAGCACTATCTTTTTTTGTATTGCCACAAACTTCATTCCTTTCCATTATTTCCATATCTTTCTTTGTCAAAATCATTCTGTATCTCTTTCAATAGCGAATATTCCATTTCTTGCAGTAGTAATTTTTTCTCACTGTCTTTCTGTCCTCATGTCTTCTGCAGTTATTGCTATCTTTCTTGTTACTTTTTCTTCTTTTGTTCTGGTAAAATAATTTCTAAAGCTGTTGGTATTCTCTGCAGCTTGTTTTGTTAACCTTTGGCTTTTAAACTTAAGTTTTTTCCTCTTCAAGTATTGGTTTTGTGAGTAAATTATTGATTTTGTTTTCACTCTCTTCTTTTTCAGAAGTCGGGCTTGTGAGGAAATCATTGTTTTCTCCTTTACTTTTTTCCTTTTCAGAAAGCAGGTTTGTGAGGAAGTCGTTGTTTCCTGCTTTACTTTTTTCCTTTGCAGAAAGCAGGTTCTTGAGAAAATCATTGTTTTCTGCTTTACTTTTTTCCTTCTCAGGAAGTCAGTTCGTGGTTCTTTATACAATTCTTCTTTTTTACTATGCAGTTTCTGCTCTGCCAGTTTGGCCTGCGTCTGTTGCACATCTTGTAGTGGTAATGTGCATCTAACTCTTCACCTCAGATCTATTATCAGTAAGTTTTACTTCTGTCACTCCTATTTGAGAAACTAGAGGGGTGGTGTTTGGTTTTTGTATTTCCCCAATATCCACTACCCTGTCCTTAGAAGGCATAGTGGTCAAAAATGTTTCACATTCCTCCAGAAAAATCTCCAAATTTTCACTTGCTTTATGATCATTTCATTTATTCGCAATCTCTTGGAATAAGTCAACAAAATCATTTTTGGATAATTCAGAAGAATAATTTTCTAATATGTAAGTAGAATTGAGTGATGAAAATGTGGTTGAATTACATATACCAATTGGTAGTGGCAAAACAAAATCTTTAGTATCAACTGTAATTTTCATTGGTGTACTATCTGCTGCTATGTCTTGTACGGTAACAGTTAGTTCAGTTTGCAAACTCTGAAATTCAGACTTAATTTCTTGTGTTTGTATTTGCAAAGTCTCCTGAGATCCCCCAATTTGTTCATTGTTTGTGTTAGAGACTTTCTAAGGTCTATACCTGAATTTATTTCCTATTTTATTTCTGGGTGTATATCATCACACAGGGAAATGTGTGTAGTAACTTTGTTATCAGTGGTGGAAATGTTGTGAGACCATCTTGGTTCAACATCTGTAATAGTCTTTGAGATGCCTTGTATGATAACTTGAGATTGGAATAAAAGTTTATCGTTTAATTGTTCCTCAAAAGTGTTTTTTAAATCAAAAAATTGTGAAGTTTGACTGTCTTTTAATTCCAAAATCTGACTTGCTATTTTTGAAGTTTATCTGTCATTTAATTCTGAAACAAGTGTGGTTTGAGTTGGTAATTGTGCAGTTAGACTGTCTGTTAGGTCCTTCACCTTTGCAGTGAAACTGTCTTTTATGTCCTTTAATGCCACAGAAAATAAGGTTTGTCTGTCTTTGAATTTTTTTATCCCTGCCATCAGTAAGTATATTAACTCTACTGTAGTTACTTTACTTTCTAACTTATGTTTTCCCTCCATGCTGAAGAAGCAGAATGACGGTTAGATTATTATTTATAACACGATAAAAGTTCCCGCGAAAAAGAAAATAAGTAATCCTCGTAATTACGACAACAAAAAAGTCAGCAAATTACAAGGTTAGTAGGAGAACTCCACACCATTTGATCAATATTACTCTGTGAGTAAGTCACACGTAGGTTCAAGATGATAAAACATACCAAACAAACAAGAGAAGAAATGATTCAAAAAGTTCTGCACAACTCCAAACTTCATTTGCATAAAGTGAATTTTCCGACTAGATTGGTTGTTCTAGTGAATACTCTGTTTTCATTGCTGAGTGATCTACGCGATCGCCATGTGATATTATCGATGATTTGTGCAGTAGTTATAATTATAAATAATTCAGTTCTTTCGACTCAACCCGTTTTTGTTCATGGTATATTATTTTGATCCACTAGGGGTTACATCGAAATTGGGTAATCTCTGAAGATGCAGGTTCTTTTAGGCAATGATAATCACAAACACCTGATCTATGCCCATAGCTACCATCTCTTGAGTATTTATTTCCATAGCAACCTATATCATCTTGCTTTTCTCTAAGAGTATATATTATTTATTTTCATCCTTGCTCAAGGAGCTAAATATTATGTTCTTTTTAAAAATAATATTTCCATTATATCACACCTTCTATAGCATCGCATTTCAAATGCTTTAATTTTCCTTCTGTCTGGTATTCCTAAAGTCCATGCTTCGCTACCATAAAATGTGGTGCTCCGCACATAGAGTTTTAAAAAGTTCTTTCTGAGTCCTAGAGCAATATTTGAAATCAAAGTTTTCTCTTTTTCATGGAGGCTCTTTTAACTACTGCTATTCTGCTTTTAACATCATTCCTGCTTCGGCCATTAGATGTAATTTTACTTCCTAAGTAGCAAAATTCACTGACTTATGCTATCACATCTGACCCTGTTTTTATATTTAATCTCCTGGTGTTGGTATCATTTTTGCTACATTTCATCACTTTTGTATTTCTTTGATTTATATTTAGTCCAAAATCTTCCTTCAGTATTTTGTTCATGATATTCAATAACTTCTTAATATCCTCAACCTGTTCTGCTAACATGGCAATGTCATCATCAAATCGTAGCATACTGATTTTTTCTTCTTGAACATTTCTGCCACATTCAAATCTTTCTTTCACTTCCTTTATTGCTTCTTCTATATAAAAGTTGAGTATTAATGGGGACAGACTACAACCTTGTCTCACACCCTTTTTAACTGATGCATGTCTCTCATGATTCTCAACTTTTATTATAGCTACTGGATTCTTATAAAGATTATAAAGTATTCTTCTATCTCAGTATTTTCGAGCTGACTTCTTTAAAATTTTGAACATCTTTTCCCACCTTACATTATCAAAAGCTTTCTCTAAATCGACAAATGCCATAAAAGTGTCTATGTTTTTCTTGATCCACCCTTCAAGTATTAATCTTAATGCCAGAATTGCTTGTCTTGTACTGCAGTTTTTGTAAACCCAAACTGATGTTCACCTACTTTCCCTTCTACTACACTTTCCATTTTTATGTATATTATTTTGGTCAGTAATTTTGAGACATGTGATGTTAGACTTATAGTGCAATAATTATCACACCTGTCAGCTTGTTCTTTCTTTGCAAGTGTGAAGATCATATTTTTGTTAAGATCAGGGAGTCTCTCCTGTTTCATAACTTTTTGATATAAGGCTGAATTATCTTTGTGTTCCTTTTTCTCCTAGGGATTTCAGAAGTTCTGCAGGAATCTCATCAATTCCAATTGCCTTATTATTTCAAATCATTCAAAGCTCTATCAAATCCTAAATCATCAATGTCAACATAAACTTCTTTTTCTAATGCACTGTCGTTCAAGTCATCTCTGTCATACAGTTTCTCTATGTATTCCTTCCACCAGTTAGCTCAATCTTCTGAATTTAAAAGAAGTTTCCCATTGGCAACTTTAATGCTTATACCTCTTTTCTACATTTCTCCAAAATTCTGTTTGATCTTCCTAAATGCCACATCTACTTTACCTACGACCATTTCCTGTTCTACTTCTTCACGCTTTTCGTGCAATCATCTTTCTTTTGCTTGTTTGCATTTTCTGTTTATTTTATTTCTAAACTGTCAGTTTGCTCTCTTCCTGCTTCATTCTGAGCATTTTTGTACCTTCCCCTCTGATCCATCAACTCTAAAATTTCTTTTGTAATCTAAGGTTTTCTGGCGGCATGTTGCCTAAAGCCTAATGTCTCTTTACCAGCTTTCATTATTTTGGTATTTAATGCATTCCAATCGTCCTCAATAGGCTATTACAATAAAAATCTGAAATTTAGTTGGAAGTGATATTTATATATTTAGAAACCTCATCCATTATTTTTTCATGAAATAATAATAATTTATATTTTTAAATCAATAAATAAAATCTGATTTTCAGCCCATTCCTCATGTCAAATGAAACACCAATCACAGCGCCTGATGTCATTTGTTAGGAAACAAGTGATACAGCGTCGCATTAACTTGTGTTTTTTTTTTTTAACTGTTTCTACGTTTATTTAAGTTTTTTGTCACAGAACTGTTATAATACTGAGTGATGAGGGATGTGGTAACAATCTTCCAAGTAGAAATTGTTGCAGATTCTTTAAACCATTGTTTTCATGAATCTAGAAATTACCGAATCCGATAGTACAAATCTCCCAAGAGTGAGTATAATAATGGCTTGGAATTTGGATTGTAGTGCTGCTGAGTTTCGAAGTGTGAAAATGCCTGGAAATGCTATACTGTCTTGCCGATGGCATCTTACAGCAAAAGGCCAGCTCCCGCCAATTGGCATCATGAATGACCGGCAAGATTAAAACCAACAGTCAAATGACGCAATATAATGCGAACTTTTTCATTGTTAAGACAGACTACTGTGCAGTTTGGCTGCTTTGTGACTTCAGTCTCTTTCTAATCAGTATTGTGTGTAAACGTTTCTTTCCGGTTTAACTATTTTGTGACTTCAGTCTCTTACTAATTAGTATCGTGTGTGAGTTGAATTACGGCACATTATAGTTTGGAACAAAGAATATTCCTGGATGATACGTATGCGAAATAAAAGTCCTTTAAAAGGTGTTGCAGTAAATAATGTCGCAATTATCCTGGTGCTTTGCTGCCAGCTAAAACAACGGTTCTGCATTTAGTTTTTTAAAAAAGTAAGAGAAACATGAAATCAGCTGTAGCTTGTGGCACCAGATTACCCCGATTTAAACCCTTGTAACTTCTATCTAGCTTAATGGAAAAGTGTATGAAGGAAATCTTCACATGTTGGAAGAACTTGAAAACAAAATCTATCAAGTAATAATGTCCAAGGAGAGAGGTGAAAACCAGCGTGTGCCTTGAAACATGTTTAAATGATGTCAAATGTGTATTACACAAGAGTGGCAATACTTTCAACATCTTTTGTAAGGTAAGTTAATGGAATATGTAATATTTAAATGCTTTCACATAGTTATACATGTATATGATACGTAATTATTTCTAAGTAGTTCCGCATTTGATGGGAGGCTGGCCGCTCACTTGCTGGGAGCAGTTTCATGGTTGTAGTATTAGCAGCGGGGAGCGTTTCCCAGGGAACACCATGTATTTTAACTATTTGCCTAATAAATTGAATTTTGAAATAAAAGAAAACATAACCGCTACCCAGTGCAAATGGGCTAATCTTTGTTATGAATGTCGTGTCATTTTTTTATATGTGATAGTACATACCTATGAGACTTAAAGTTTTGGTTTCACGTAATTTTAGATCGGCGAGACAATCCTATGGTAACGATGCCATAGGATATGCACAACTTAGTCATGATTTCGGTATATGTACTATCAAGTGCAAGGTTTGAATGGAACACAAAATTCGTTCAAACTCTTATGGATTGAAATCCCATCATTTTGACGTCTTGCTAGTTGTAACCACTTGATTCGTATTTCTGCTTTTTGTGGTACATCAATAAATAATTTGTTTGGAGAAGATATAGAATTATTGGTACGTTTAGGTACTACGCACCAACAATTCGTTCTTTAGTTCCGTTACGACTATAATTTCACGAAATGCTTAATACCACTTAATACTGTTGGAATAATAAATCAGAGGTCAAGTTACTTTACACATGTATCACGTCACACACAACAAGTTTACACGGGAATTTAAACAGTTTAACATTTACTTACATTTATGCATTTATAAAGCTTTATTTAGGTAAATTACTATTTTTCTTCGATAAATATATCCACAATGGTCAATTTAAAACACTTTATGAAAATTTGTCCAGTCCCCTATTGAGTCCTTTCCAGAGTTACTACTTAGACCCGCATCTACCATTTCTGGAAACTTTTCTCTCATGTTAGATTGTTTCAGTTTGTTCACTTGCAATCTGTTCTGCTTGTGTTGCTTCTTTATTCTCTTGAATTTCAGCCTGCACTTCATAACTATCAGATTATGGTCAGAGTCTATGTCTGTTCCTGGGTATGTTTTACAGTTTAGAACTTGATTCCTGAATCTCTGTTTGACCATGATATAATCTAGCTGATATCTGCCTGTATCCCCAGGACGTTTCCAGGCGTATATTCTTCTTGCATGGTTCTTAAACAGTGTGTTTGCCGCTACTAGCTTATATCTTTCACAAAATTCTAACAACCTGCTTCCTCACTCATTTCTTTCTCCTAGACCAAAACTTCCTACAGTATTCCCCTCTTTTTCTTCTCCCACTACTACATTCCAATCACCCATGATTATTAGATTTTCCTCCCCCGTCACATATTGGATTAATTCTTCAGTTTCAGCATATATTTTTTCTATTTCTTCGTCATCTTCCTGTGACGTTTGCATATACACTTGTACTAATGTGGTTGGGACGGCCTTAGTTTCTAACCTCATCAAAATAATCCTGTCACTAAACTGTTCATAATAACTCACCCATTTCCCTACTTTCTTGTTCATTACGAATCCTACACCAGTGACTCCATTGACAGCTTGTGTGCTAATTATCCTGTGTTCCCCAGACCAGAAATCTTGTGCGTCATTCCATTTAATCTCACTAATCCCAACAACATCTAACTTAAGTTGTTCCATCTCCCTTTTTTAAGTTTTCTAATCTACCTGCTCTGTTCAGACTTCTAACATTCCACGTTCCGACTCGTAGAATGTGTCTATCCATTGTGAAGACTTCTTCCTGAGCAGTCCCCACCCGGAGATCCAATTCGAGGACTATTTTACCTCCGACTATTTTATCCAGGAAGATGCCATCATATTATATGTAATTTGAGAGGATTACATAGCCTTGGGATACCCTTAGGGTCTTTAATGCAGTGGTTTTCCCTTTGCTTTCCGCATCCCCTTGCCTTTGGTCATTTCTGATTCATCTGCCTTTAGGGGCTGTTTCCAACCCCAAGGGCAAGAGAGTGACCTGAACCACTCCCCGCTCTTCTGCCTTCCTTTCAGACGTCGTTTGCAAGCAGTGGGCAATTCCTTATACCGGGAATTTTTCAGACGCCAGAGCCTCGTCCGTGCAAACAGGGTGCACAACGTGAAGGAGAGGGTGACATTTGGTTGGAAAAGGCTAATATAGTCTTCCCCAAACCCTTACACCCCTGACTGCTTGAGAATTACATTACATGGCATTCTGTTCAATGATGTATCATGGTTCTGCAGTATCTCAAATGATCATCACTGGCGAGTATGGTGGCAACGTTGATAGAGGTCCCAGTGTTTTGAGGTTTTGCATAGGTTTAACTGCACTGCTCTTGGTGTCATGTTGTGAGAAGCTGCACATGTATGACTTCAGATTACAATAGTAATTGATGGAACTTTGACAGCACAGTGGTAAGTCATGGACATCCAGTGTTCCTATGTGTTACCTCTGTTGTAACAGTACCATGGTGCAATTTTTCAATAGTACAATGCTCTTCCACACGTGGCATATTTCTGCATGATGTTGAGGTACTTCTGTTGCCATCAAGATCCACAGATTTCCTCCCAGTAGAACATGTGTAGTACCAGCTCAATCAACAACTTCATCCCAGTTCCGATATCAAGGACCAGTTACAGTTGTGGCCAGCTCCGTAGAGAATACAATGGCTTTCACACCCTTCCTAACCAAATCAGTACATACATCCAGGTCTGATGGGGTACAGTATCATACAGATAAGTGGTATCATTCTGTCAAATTCTTTGAAATTTGACTCAATTTTGTAATCGCTGACATAACATCACATACCCTTTCAACCTGTGAATTTTTAACTTTGCTTTCTCCTACCCTTCTGCGTGCTTCACATTTTTTGTCAGGTAGTCTATATGTGAAAAATAAATTTGGTGAAATTAAGAAATGAAAACTAACATGGTAAGTATTGGTGAGGTGTTGAGAGAGAGTTGAGATCAGTGGCAGTCCTGGTGTGAGCAGTACAAGGGTGTACCTCCCCCCTCCCCCCAAAAAAAGGATTATTTTTTAAAAGCTATTTATTTTTAAATTTTGTACAAAATAATACCTTATCTTCTTCAAAATACTCTCCATTACAAATAAAACATATTTCCCACTGGTGCTTCCACTGATTGAAACATTTTCTGTAGTCATCTTTAGTAATGGTTCACAGCACCTCCCACGTTTTTTTTTTCCCCCCCCTTGACCTCTTCAATGATGTCAAATCAGTGTCCCTTCATGCCCCTTTTCATGTGTGAAAATATGAAAACGTTGCACAGACCCAGGTAAGGTGAATAAGGTGTATGGCGCAGCGGAACCATGCCATTTTTAGCCAAAAACTGCCTAACAGAGACAGCTGTGTGTGCAGGTGCATTTTCGTGTTTTTTTTTATGAACACTGTTGCATATTCTTCTTAAAACTTCCAAATAAAAGGTTTGATTGATGGTCTGAAGCGGGAGAACAAATTCTGAATGATCCACGCCCTTGGCCTCAAAAAAGCAAATGAGCATTGTTTTGATGTTTGATTTGACTTGATGACATTTTTTGGACAGGGTGACAATGACATCTTCCATTGGCTTGACTGTTGCTTTGTATCTGGGTCCTAACCATAACACCATGACTCGTCACCAGTAATGACCTTTGATAGAAAATCTGGATCAATATCAAGCTGTTGTTTCGAAGCACGACATGTTTCAACTCGACGTTCTTTTTGACTGTCAGTCAGAGCCTAACGAACAAACTTGGCAGCAACCCTTTTCATTCCAAAATCTCTAGTTAAAATTCGCTTAACCAAGCTCCAAGATAACCCACTAATCTCTGACAGTTGATCAATTGTCTGTTGACAGTCTGAGAGCACAACCTCTCGAATTTTTTCAACATTTTCATCAATTCGGGCAGTTGATGGACACCCAGAAAGAGGTTTGTCATCAATCAACATGTCACCATTTTTAAACTAAGTGAGCCACTCATAAACATGAGTTTTTCCCATAGTGTCATCTTTGTAAACTGTTTTAAACATTTAAACTGTTCCAGCAGCATTTTTACTGAGTAGAAAACAAAATTTCACAGCTGCACGTTGTTCACTTAAACTTGCCATCATCAAAAATGAAACAATATCAAAGCAGCACTAGCAAAAACAATCATTGCAGATTAACAGAACAAGCCAGGTCGATAACGCATGTGGCACTGAATTGGCAATGCGTTGCGCTAAAAATGTCTAGCGGCAGAAACGCGTACTACACAAGCTCTGCCCACAGCAATGCTATTCCAGTTATTTTTGGATACTCCCTTGTACATCTCTAAAGGAAATATCATATAAAACATTTGTGCATGCCAATATGGAATACTGGTGTGCTGTATGATATTTATGTCATGAAGGATTGTTTAATAATGTTGAGAATGTACATAGAGGCACTGCATGTTTTGCAACCACTTTCCACATTTTTTATGAAAGATATAAAAATAGAGGATGTAGTGGAATTCTCTGTAACATAGATGATGTACTTTCTGTGTGAATTTATTGCTTAATATGTGATCAACGTACTTAATTTGAATGGGTTGAAATACTACTCTTATCAACATATTTGGATTACAGCGACAGGATAGAAAAGATCGTATGCCATACTGATGTCTGTATTTATTCTTCCTTCTATTATTCCATTGGAGATTAAGATAGGAAGGTTAATGATTAATTCTTGTGCAAAGTTCCTCTGTCAACCAAATTTTGTGTGAATAGCGAAGTGTATGTGCTGATATAAATATTTCAGGGCAACACTTAAATATGTAACAGAAAAATGAGATGAGATTGAATACATAACCATTGTAGATATAATCCACAAATAAGCTGGGATGCTTGGTTGTCTATGTAGGAGTTAACAATGTTAGTAATGGAAACCATGAAGTATCAAAATAAGTATAATGATTGGAATATGGTAAGCAATTTTTTGATGAGGAGGGAACAAATAGTGAAAACAAAATGTTGTAAAAGTAGCCTATAAAAATGTATAAGAGTGGAGGCTTTCTCGGCATTGTATATAGCTGAAATGTTCTCGGGAAACTAGCCGAGTCAATGGTGGAAGATAATATGACCGCCAAAATGTTGTGCTTTACAAACGTTCTCATTTGGCTAGTTTCCCGAGAACATTTCATCTCTATAAAAATGTTGTGAATAATGGACATAAAATGGCAGTTAAATATATGCAAATAAATTCTTTAAGGTAGAGGCAAGCAGGGTGCCAGGGATATATTGGTAAACCAATTTCCACTGTTTGAGTACAGTTTAGATGTTGATCTGAGAAATAGTGCTGATGATTAAGGTTCATAGCCTTTATTCAAGCCTCTGTAACTGGCTTTTGAGTACAACAGTATACCTATTAGCATCGATCATGATAGACAGCTGATTGATTGTGAGAACAAACTTGGACATTGGAGGCAGGTGAGTTGGTATGGAAGGTGGTACAGATAGGTTTCAGAATGAAACTTTTCCTCTTTGTTAATTCGACGATGGTACCAATTTTAAGGAGGAGTGATATTTCTTGGAAGGTAATAAAAAGTCCATACAGGTGTAAAAGAACATTTTTATGGATTTGAAACTGAGTTATAACTGGGTCATTAGATTGTTTTAGCCTGCAGAATATAAGTGCTATGAATCTGTGGTGTGTTTCTGGATGGTGTAATAATACTTCCTACTTTCTTCTTCATTTAAAGCCACATGTAGTTTATGTGGTACACTTGCTTCCTCTACTTTTCATTTAAATTTGGTTACACTCCTCCTGCAATTTTGAAGAACTGGATTTGGGGAGTGAAAACCTAGGATAAAGCTGCATCGAACACCAAACAACCAAAAAACTTTACTCATATTTATAATTCACCATGTACTTCTTACATATCTTTTACACTGCTCATACAACCAATTTTTCTCACTACTATCTTATCCACCTCTCCCAAGCCCCTTTTTTAATTCATTATCGTTGAGGACCATCTCCAGTTTCCCGGGTGTGGTTTACGAGCCTTGGTTATTATAGACGATTGTTTTCCACCTTTTCCTGTCCAGAAAGGTTTCTCTGTCTGTGATGTACTCCCAATTCCAGCCTCTTCTCTCTACATCCTCCTTCAGTTGGTCTGTCCATCTTCTTCTTGGTCTTCCCACTGGTCTTTTGCCCAGTATCCTTTTTTCCAAATAAGTTTTTGACAGTCTTTTGCTAGTCATTCTCTTCACATGCCCAAACCATCGAAGTCTAGATGACCTAAGTCTCTCTTCCATGGATTCCCTTAGCTCTAGGTTTGATCTAATTTCATCATTCTTTATGCGGTCAAGTCTAGTTTTCTGGAGGGCTGTTCTAAGAAACAAATTGTACACTCTCTACCCCTTGTATCCAAAAACAGCTTCAGCCCACCATTTTTCCATCTTGTGGCCTCCCACAAAGATTATTCTCTCAATGACTGACTGACTTGCCAAAGATATTTACACTACTTTCAGCTTCCAACTCGTAACTTTTATCATCATTAGCAGGTAAAGCAAATTTTGTAATTTGCCTCAAATTCTTCCAGAGCTTCTCATAATTTAGTTTTTCATATTTAAAATGCACACTATGTCAAAACTCTTTTTTGACAAACCACTGTTTCCATCGGACCAGTATTTACTCAAAAAATTTTTTTGGACATTCCTTGCAGTTTCTTCCATACTTATCCATCACATACAAAACTTCGTTCTTCATGATCATCTGCACATATTCAGTTTTACATTCCTTTGCCATGAATCCCCGTAGGCTTTTAGTAATAAACACGGTTTTATCTCGTGGCCAGGCTCAAACATTACCTCAGACTGCTTTATTTGCATGGTCTGTTCATGTCGACTGCACCGTCAGCTTTCTGGCTTAAAAGATTGTCGCACCATTAATTCAACTCCATTAATTTTCAATCGGCTGAATCTTTGCAACTCACTGCTTCTGCTTGCAGAAATATTTCTTGATATTCCATTCCACTAATGCTTTCTTGATGTTGGTTCTGAATTACATTATTGATCTTACTTTCTCTCCACTGTTGCATTTCTTGCCATGTCTGTTTCACACTTTGTTCCACCTCTTCTAGTTTTTGTATGATCATTTCCGACATTTTCTCCATAGAACTAATCTACAAAATCAGATATCCAGGCAACGCGGTAGTGATTTCAACACCATATAGAAAACCAAAGACCAGCATCAACACACACATTAATTGTGCATAGTACTCAACGGAAAACATATTTATATCTATGAATATGCTTGCAAAAATCAAGTTTACAAATTATCAGTACACGTTTAATCAATATCTTTTATAAACAATTTAGTTTTCAAGACTATACTTACAAAAAAATGAAAACATACTATTACTTTCCTTAATAATAATTTCTTTCCTCTAAACCGATAGTTCTCGTCATTACTTTCAGTGAAACATAAATCACTTTATGCAACCAGCTGTACTTAACTATTAGCAGCTTGATTGTTCACTTTTAATTTAAATTTACAGTCTGCTTATTATATTACTGCAATTCACAATTACAATTAACTTTATAGAAACCTTGATCATTTTACTTGAATTTTCTAAATTTTGTCTTTACTCAAGTTTACCACACTTTGTCTTTTGCTCATGTAATTTAAACTGGTTTTACTCGATTCTATCTTTGCTGGCTTCATATCCCGAGATTTTCTTTGAATTACCAAGCTAAATAATTAGCTTTGTGTCTCAGTCACATGTAATACTTCCTCCTTTCTTCTTCACTCAAAGTCACACGTAAGTTTACCTGTTACATGTGCTTCCCCTCCTTTTCATTTTAATTTTGTTACACTCCATCTGCAATTTTGAAGAACTGGATTTTAAGAGTGAAAACTTAGGATAAGGCTCTCATCATACACCAAACAATCAAACTCTTTAAACTTTTTATAATTCAAAGATATTCACCGTGTACTTCTTACATATCTTTTACACTGCTCATGCAACCACTTTTTTCTCACTACTCTACAAATTGTGTTCTCTGTAACCTTAGCAAGGCATCCAAAACCAGTTTCAGCCCGCCATTTTTCCATCTTGCGGATTCCCACAAAGATTATTCTCTTCATGATTCATTCACTTCCAAAAGATATTTACACTACTCTCTGGTGCAAATTCCAATTGTATTCCCTTAAACTAAATACTTTTTCTCTATTATACAAAACAGTTCATGCTGCACATAATAGAATTGAAAGAACTAAGCATATTAATACAGTATACCCCAAAAAGAAAAACAATAACAAACAAAATTTAATTGGTAAGAAACTACGTTTTCTTACAATTGTAATCATTTGGCAATATAATTTTTGGATCTAGTTTTAGGATATGAGGACTTGTGCCAAGTGAATGATTATTGGCCAGGAGTTTTGTAAGTGTTACAGATGGTAATGATGTAGCACCTATCTCAGGGAAGTTTTTGAAGAAAAGTCTTCCAATAGGAGCTAATTGTTCTTACTGCTAAACAATACAATATAGGGAAAAAGAGTTTCATTATATCCATTGGAAAATGGTAAAAATACACTGTAACTGAAGCCAGTAATTCACCAAATAGAAGTTAAAATTGCTGAAAGTGTAGTATATTTGTGGAAAGGTGAGCCACACAATGAAAATAGTAAAGAATACCTGAAACATTCAGAAGATTTATAGAAGCTAAAAGGATTTACTAATTTTGGAGGTCCTAAAAAAAAAAAAAAAAAAAAAAAAAAAAAAACAGATATTTTTGGTAGAAGACTACAAATGGTACACCAATCTGTGATATTAAACAGGATAAGAAAAGAAATCCTTGCTTAATACACAT
The DNA here is from genome assembly GCA_031002005.1 of Vandiemenella viatica. Lineage (NCBI taxonomy): Eukaryota > Metazoa > Arthropoda > Insecta > Orthoptera > Morabidae > Vandiemenella > Vandiemenella viatica. Next base: position 19,615,281 of record CM061920.1, on the reverse strand, counting down.
GACAATTGGATGACCTCAACATTTAAAAACATACGGATATGCAAAAAAAAAAAAAGGATTTTTTGGTGATTTTAAGTTTGCACGACTAGTTAATGATCTCTTGCCTCTCCTAGTGACACCACATCATACACAATGACACAGTGTAACCCAGACAGTCAATGGACCATAGGAATTTTTTTCATATAAACCCTCCATTAGCAGGACTTGACATTCACAAGAGGGATAGGGAGAAGGTGCAAGGGCAAACTGCTGCAATTTATATTACTTGAATGGGTGGCCAGGAATGGAGATAGAGTTTTGAACTTTCTCTCTTCCACCCGTCATTGACTGCGACACCTGTTTTGTGTATACCACATGTTTCTGGTTTATACCTGAAAATACCAATATCTTCTTGGTACCTGTATCTTTATCGTATTCCCGCTTTCATCTCTGATATGTGGTGATTCCTTCCTGTATTGTATTTTAATTTTTTTTCAGCATCTTGTTTCTTTGGAATCCTCATAACTATATGAATTTTATGTACATTGGCTTGGATCAGTATCCAAGTTGAAACACACGCTAATAAAGAAACAACAATTATAAATGTTCTACTATAAATAACATAGGATTGTAGAACACATTTAGTCTCCCTGACTGCACTATGCAGGAACTTTTTATGAAATGATAACAAACACTGTTAAGCTTATAATTCAGTTGGCATTGATTCACTAACCACTTAAAATTCCACACCAGCACCAATACTTTAGTTTATTAATTTGACCATGCCAGGGTAAGAACATCAAAACTTCCAAGATTACAAGTTCTTGCCACATATCAGCTTAGGTGGCACCACACCCAATAAACCTCCAGCTACAATTAAGCAAACTAATTTCTATACATCTCCAAAATTTGCCAGAAAACTTTTTTCCAAAACATCTGAATACTATGCCTAAAAGTTCCTTTTACCCTGCACTATGTAATGCGAGAGTTGACACTCCAGCTAATTAAGTGAGAAATTATAAACTATTTTGGTTCAGGTAGTGACTGGGCTAAGAGGTTATCACAACATACTGTTCATTGGAGGTTTCACTATACTATATTCACTCTCAAGTGGCGCGTCAAGGTCATGTGCCCCTCGCCCCGCGCCTCACCTCACCACCCCCTCCAGAAGCCTTCCCCTCCGAGCAGACCGCTGCCTACAGGCATTGTCGTTTGTCGCAGTATTGTCGTGTTTATTACGATACACCGTTATAAAAATGAAATGGTATCAGATAGTTGTTACATTAGGCGACATTATTTTTTTATGTGTATAGTTTTTTAAGACGTAGAAAACTCTGAAGAGAAAGTTAATATACTTTTTAGGGAACCGCTAAAAATGACGGCGTATCGTTACGAACCATGCAGCGTGTACGTAGCGAAGCCAAGCTGAGCCAAAGAAAAACATTCACCGAGAAAACCTGGTCACGGAGATGGATGACTTTCAGAAAGATGTCATTCGACGTTCCGTTCTAGAATTTTATGACCGAGGTCAATACCCTACCTTACGAAAATTGAGGGAGGTACTGAACGAGAAAATTAACTACACTGGAGGCATATAAATTATTAAAAGCACTTGACTTCAAATACAGAAAATGTGATGACGGTAGACGTTTTCTGATGGAAAGGACAGACATTATTGCAGCAAGGGCCTCATTTTTAAGAAAAATGCACGATTTAAGGAAGGAACATCCTCTTCGACCTGTCATCTACCTTGACGAGACATGGGTAAATCAAAATCACGCAAGGAAGTTTATTTGGCAACACACTAAACGCAATGGTATGGTGGTCTCATCAACGATTTCTGTAAACAGAAACTATCGCTTCGCGTAAATATCAGTTTCATTTCAAAATTTAAACGACGTGTTTAGAGAATTAACTTCCACTGGGAAAGACATCTAAAAATTGGATTTAATCGTCGAAGTGTCTTGTGCAACTTTTTAAACTAAAAATAATGATTGGAAGCATTAAGTTTTATTCATTGATATGTAAATAATTTTTATATTTATTAATATATGAAATTGTAATTGGTAAACACGAAATTTCTATGACATACGATTCACTCATTTTCGTCAGGACAAATAGTTAAAATGTTGGATTTTCTGAAGAAATCATCAAATTAGATGCAACATATTGTACCACATACGTCGTGATGACGTTTGCGCATGCGCGGCAGCTGTTTCCCCTTCGCCTGTAGGGGCTGGGGTAGTGGGGTGGGGATAGAGCAGAGTGACCTTGACCCGCCCTTCCTGTCTGAACATAGTATAGTACAGCTTGTCATGAATCTCTGACCGTAATGTTGCCCATGGAGAATAGATTGATAGTTCAAAATCGCAGTCGCCAGCTAGCTACTAACCTTAACTAGCAAGGGTGGGTGATAAAATAAAAGTACACTGTAGCCTCAAAAAAAATTTTCAAAGTCTGATAACAATCTTTTGGCATCAGAAATTCTTCTCCAAAATAAATACTGCAGGTACAGATAAGTGAATCAAGCCAGGTGAACTCTTATGATCCCCTAACTAATATCAGCTACATGTGAATTTTGCAACTATAGCAAGCACTTCCAAAATTTTAAAGATGGATGGACACCATGTTACCAAAATTCCCACAAAATCACCAAATCTTTCTGGAATAAAACTTCACTCTATCACATTGAAATTTTTACAGTATGTATTCCTTGTTCTAAATGTCAAAATTGATCTTAGTGCAATTTTTTGCATCTCTAATATTTTCGCTGTAAAAAAATTATTTTCATGAGGAATTCTGAAATGTCTCTTGTGCTTAGAGTTTTTAAGTTGTTGAACTGAAATAAGTTTTAAAATGATATGCTGAATTACCTCTATCTTCTGATACATAAATCTGCCTGATACTAACCTCTAATTTGGTGCAATGAAAAATGTGGAATTTATAATATTGATATCTTTTTAAATATTGAAGCTGCTTTAAATGATTCTGCATCAAAACTCCTATCAGGTAGTGGCCCTCTTTAATTGTAATAACAGTTATTTAACAGCCTTTTTCATTAGGTTTCAATTTCCTTTGAGTCGTTTAGTTTATCAGAGTAGTGCATGGAAGGGAAAAGATGAACATGACCACAAGCCGGCACTCGATTTCAGGTACAAGGGAGTGGAAATATTCTGGTTTTTAGGTAAGTGTATCAGGGATTTGAATAAGTTACCAAGGGAAATGACGAATAATTTACTGAAAACGTTGAAAGCATTTAAAGTAAAAATTTGTAGAGGGCAAATGTAGGTGGGTGCAGGAAAGGAGGAAGATGGATGTGTAGGGAAATTGCCACAAAAGCATGTGTTCCATTGCAATTAAAGTAAATGGCCCGGCTTAACAGGAAGTGGGCAAATTCTTTCGAAATTGTGATAAATTTACTTTTTTCCATTATGGCCAAAATACTGCGTCGATTTCGATAAAATTTACTGTGTTGTGCTCAGAAATTTTTTTTCTTCTTTTGGAATCTATTTTCTCCCTCTGAATTCTATCCTTCTTTCACTAACTCTTCCAAAACCAACCCTTAAATTTTAAATATCCTTCCCAAACCTTTACATAATATGTATAAAAAATTAATGTGTCTTGTGAGATATGAATCATTCTCATTTCTAGAAAACTGTGGATTCAGGAATTTTTTTATCTGTATTCGACGACTTATGAAACCAGAAATGCTTTGATTTTAAATTGCAGATATCTCATCAGTGAAAATTCCTTTCTGCCAAGTTACATATTCCGTTTTACTCCTTGTTGCCCAAAGTACCTCTGGAAATGAATGCAACATTTTCTATCACGAAATAAGCCAAATCCTATATTGCAGCTAGATTTACATTACCTTACAATCTGCTATCACTATTTATCTTTACCAAACCCTTGAAATGGTACTTAGAAAAATGTATTTAAATATGATTTGCAATAGAATTTATGCAAAACAAATTTTGTCAATTAAATGCCAAAATTTAGGTCATATTACAAGGTTATTGAAGGCAGAGAATGCAAACTAATATGGTACAAGAAATAAGATAAACAGTAGAGTGACTAATATAAGGAAGACAGGAATCTTTACTGTATAAATTTGAATCAAAATCTGGACAGGTTAGAAAAGAACACATAAGGAAAAGGGCACTTATGGTCAGCCGAGATGAGTGGAAGAGAATGCAGTCATGTTGGCCATTTTAGTATTTTGGCAGATGCCATCCGAATAACAGTATGTAGTGTTTAGTAACAGTATGAGTAATAGGAATAGTCACCATGTGGGCACTGAACTTATTTTTTGTATCTGTGAGTAATTCATGAGAGAGTGATGAATTAGGGAGTCCTCGCTGTTAATTAACTGTGGGTTAGATTGTGTGTTGTGATATAAGTGAGCAAGTGAGACATTGTTCCTAATTCCTACCTGCAGTGTTTGTACTGGCTCAAGAACTTGAAAATTTCAAATAAACTTTATTATAATCTTATCTGGTTAGATTTTTCAGTTATTTTCAACCCATAAATCCTTTTAAGAATATGTTGCTTAAGTGGATAAACTGTTAATTTTCGCTTACACTGGGATGGCAGCCATTTTACTTAAATGATGTTCATATGTGGTTACAATATTATCTAATTGGTTACCCAGTACTGCACAGACTAAGATATCTCACAGTCAAAAGCTTGAATTTACATGAGGAGTGTGAAACAATAACTGAGTAGTAAACTTGTGGTTAATTTTCAACAAAAAGCCATTGAATAGTTCTACAGTAACAATTTGAGAGCATTAATTTAGTTGTTACATAATGACCATTGCGACATGCTGGCAGTGATACATTGCCGGGGGGGGGGGGGGGGGCAATTAGAAACAGCTGTGAACATCTTCAACGTACAACGGAGAAATATGGCGACGAACACCAGCGCAAGTTTGTTGGCAGTGGTTCCTACAATTTTTGCAGACATTTAGTGGTTATTCCGAATGATAAAAGAACACCAGATGACACCCCCATGGCCAACATGCTGGCAATACACAGCTCATTTCAGCACAGCTGCTGCAGCAGAAGATAAGGTATGATGAGCAATGTTCGTACACCATACCCTGTGGATAAGTCCTAACGAAACTAAATATTGTAACAATTTCTTTAAATCAACTAAACTTTTTCAAATCGTATGAGAGTGACATATTTCATTGAGGGCAGATTCTTACTTGTTGCCAAGAATCGATTCATCCTGTATAAACCGGTTTCTGACTTTGCTGGCATTAAATCTGGCTGCGAAAACTTTCTTCCAATTGCCGATCATACAGGTAGTTATCCTGAGAGTTTATCTCTTTCCATATTTATTATTATTTTTTTTTTTTAAATTCCACCCAAATGGATTTGTGGGACTTGATTATAGTTTTATCACCTAATATTACAATATTAGTGATTTTGCTAATTGTTTTCTGATGTGACACATAGATGAAGACATCCTGTCCAATGTGAATGCTATTCTTCTCAAAAGAATAATTTTTGATGCAAGGAAACAAAAAGATAATTCCTGTACCCAATAATCTATATAATTTCCAGGACATTTACATTATATCCTTACTCAGTGGATGTTTCAAACCTATGACAGTATATTCTCATCACAAAAACTAAGTTTTTATAGATAACCACAGGATTTTGTATTTATTTATTTATTTAATATTTGCCAATTTTACATAATAGCAACATCTTTTTTATTTTCTTCGTCAACATTTTCTTTGTGTAATCATATTTTCATAATATTAGTTATACTTATTTGGACTAATAGTATTTTTTTTTTTTTTTTTTGGTCAGACAAGATGATCCGTGGTGCATTTATGTTAATATTAAGTAATTAACCTACATAGTTACTTCACAACCTCTACATATACCATCTTTAACTGCTGTGGTCAACTTTAGAGACCGTTGGTAACTTTTTCATGTTGTTTTAAAATACTCCCTCTCAGCTTGTTTACATTTGCTTCCAAAGATTGCACATACATATGGTACCTTACACTTCTGTCCATGTCAACCTTGTTTTTTTTCATTTGTTTTTCATTTTATTTTGTTTGTTGGGTAAAGGAATGCCATTCGTGATTTACTATGGGCATATTAAGTCACAATTTTATTTTTCTTTGGAATTCCAGTGGATTTTAAATTTTTCCTTTTACTTTGATTTTCGGTAATTAGTAATAAGGCTAAAGACGAAATTGCTAATGCTAAATATACCCTCTCATGTGAATATCAAGTAGTTGGAAATAAGATAGGATAGGGAAAATAAACAGTTACCCGTCACTTACCATAGATGAAGGCAGGAGGGCGAGACACGTAAAAACACAGAAACAAACGAATTGCACAATATTTCGACTTTAGTCCCAACCCGCCACATGTGACCACATCTTTCCCCCTGCCATATGTCTCGCCTCCCACATGAGTAAGACTAAACTCGAAATATTGTGCAATTCGTTTGTTTCTGTGTTTTTACGTGTCTCGCCCTCCTGCCTTCATCTATGGTAAGTGACTGGTAACTGTTTATTTTCCCTATCCTATCTTATTTTCAGTGCCTCACGGCAGTTTCTTTGTTTCCTTTATCAAGTAGTTGGGGAAGACATTGGACATGTTATCTTCCATAGTCTTTCTGATAATAATACCATCAGTGCTTATGACTTACAAAGCAATATTGATAGAATTGTAACACCTGCAACAGTTCACAATTCAGAAAATGATAACCTGGATCCAAATCTGTTAGCAGCACCATTAACATACACAAACGCTTTTCGAGAATGTTCTGTTCCATCGAATAGTATACACACATGTTACTTACATGGTATCCATGTGAGCTGTGCAAAGCTCAGCAGGCAAACAAGTGAGAATAATTGTATGCCTTCTTGCCAACTGGGAGGAAATGTGAAGAGTATGTGGTTTTGGAAGAAGAGCTAGGTAATATTTAGCGTGTTGTTATTATGGGAATTGAGAAAGTCCAGATGATTTCCTGTATATGTCCATGTTATAAATTAATCATTTACCTATGTGGCTGACATGAATAATTTGAAAGGCATACCAGTAAAGTAGATACAAGGTTAGATGGATGGTTGCACACAAAAGGCCATAGTTTATCCAGTGACAGAAAAGGATGGAAATTGATCATAATGACAGTCCTTGTTGAGGAACTAGAATGTTGAGAATGCATGGATTTCATTGTTTCTTGATCTGGAGGCATGTGTAGTTGACATATATTGCTTTCTCAAAGCTGTCAAGAACTTCCACCACGTGGTTTGTGTCCTTGTCAGCTCCAGATGATCAAAATGATACTGACTGTAGAACCATGATGGAAAAATCACAAATGCTAAAAACATCGATGAAGCTGCTGAAACAATAACTGACTGGGGTAGAACTGGGAAGGAGGAGGTTAATGCTGAAAATATCACAAAGCCAGTACAGGGTGTTACTGGTGAACTGTATGAGTATAATGAACAAAGAAATAGAATTTCCATATTTTTTTAGAGATTTATATGAACCACAAGTATAATCATGGTTAAAAGAAGAAGTACTGGATGATGAGGTTTTTTCCCGGCACTTACAGAGTGTATCACAGAGAGGAGCAGTTGGTAGAAGAGTTTTCATACTGGTTAGCAAAAATTCTTACAGTTCACTGGTGTTCATAGATCATGACCAGGGATCTAGGGGTAGATTTCTGGGGTAATTAAAAAAAATCAGTGTATTGGTTGCTTCCACAGTTGAACTGATGATGATGAGGCTCTCGGGGATAAATTAAATTCATACTCGTGGATATCTTCCTAATAAAACCATATGATAACCTTGTGAGCTGCCAAGTAACAGAAGGAATAAGTGATCATGAAGTAGTTCTGATGGATATTGGAGAATTCAGTAAACCAGTAGTGAAAATTGAAGGGGGAAATGGGTACACTTTTAAAAAGGCACAGATTTTGAACTTGGAGATATTTCAGGAAAATTCTCAGTTGATGTGATATATGCAAGATATTTCTGATGAAATGGACAAGGGAGACTGAATTGATAGTGTTGCACTAGACCTTTCAAAGGCCTTTGACAGAGTGAGCCATAAAATGGTGGTAAGTAAGGTAAAAACTATTGGAATAGATGAGAAAGTGATTTGATGGGTAGAAGAATTTTTAAAAGGGAGACAGCATAAAGTTATGGTAGGAAATACAGTATCAAAAGAAGTGGAAGTAAAGATGGGAGTACCCCAGGGTTGTGTATTGGGACCATTGATGTTCATTATTCTAATGAAAAATTGTGTTGTGTGAGCGGGGACTTTCCCGGCATACTAATGCAATTTAGTCCTCTCGGGTGTTGTATAAACGCAATGTTTCAATAGCTAGCTCTGCTGTCTTCATCAGGGTCAGGTATCTTGCAGCTGTTGCAAGCTGGCTGTCATGCCTGGACTGGCTTAGCCTCCTCTCAAACTTCCTTGTATACATTCAGGAATGGCGTGCAAAATATTGGGCTCCATTACAACGCCCGCACCCTGGCCACCTAGATGTACTGGTGGTACATGATGCTGAGAGGCCCACACTAATTTCTCAAAAGCGCTGGTTTAATATATGGCCATCGATTGATGCCATTTGTACCTTCCCACCCGGATGTGTGGTCAGCCCGCAATGCTGGTAGGCTCACTCTGATTGGTCATCAGTGCTGGCCTTATCCACAGTTCGCTGCAGTGCCTGACTGATGCCATTTCGCCTTCTACACCCTGTTGGGCAGGTCTGCCTTGCTCTTGTCAGAGATTGCTTATGATTGGTCTCCAAGCTTTGCTCAGATAGAGCCCGCCATCCCTATTTATGTTTTCATCATTTAGCTGGATTTCCAATGCCTTGCTTTTGACCAAGTCCCAGAAGGAAGAAACCCTGACCAGCACTACAGTTTTATCGAACTCTATCCTGTGTTCTTCATCAAAGGCATGCTCGTTTATCGCAGACTTTTCCAGTTTTATCAGCCATGGGTGTCGTTTATGATCAGTAAGGTGCTGTTCAATCATTCTGATCGTCTGACTGATATAGTTTGCTGCATTCACATGGTATGGAATAAATCCCAGGTGTTCTCAAGCCTAAGTCATCTTTTACCAAGGGCAGCATAGCGCATATATTGATGGGAGGTCAGACCACGCCAGGAGTCTTCCAATATTTCCTGATGTGTTCCCAGCATTTGAAAGGAAAGCATGAGCTTTGAGTGGTTCTTCTTGTTCCAACGGTGGTCTTGGTGGCTTCTGAATAAAGGCACACTCTATCTGCCACTCAGAGTAGCCGTTCTGTTCAAAGACAGCAGGCTCTCACGTTCAGAGTTTGCTCTGACCCTGTGTATCAGTGTGGCCAATACAGAATTTGCGTAGTGCCGGGTGATGGAAGCTGGCTGCACTCAAGTAGTGTTCAGTGTGGACGGGTTTGCAGTATACAATATGTGACAGAGTACTGTCGGGTTTCTGCTTTATCAAGATGTCCAGGAATGGGAGGCACCAATCTTCTACTTCCTTCGCAAACGTAAATTAGGGTGGATTCCGTTAAGATGGTCAAGAAATTCATCCAATGCTTGTAAAGCTTGTGGCCACATAGCGGAAGTATCATCGACATAACAGTAAAAGTAAGAAAGTTTTAGGTTGGCATTCTCTAGTGCCCTATCTTCAAAATCCTCCAAGTAGAAGTTTGCTAATAACAGAGGGACTGGTGACCCCATAGTCTCTGTGTCTGATTTTTCGTAGTACTTCCCTTTGTACATGAAATAAGTAGATGTACGTCCATGATCAAAGAGGTCTGTGGTTGTTGGCTCAAGTGTGTCCATTAGTGGTACGTGGGTGAAGAGAGATACCACATCAAAGCTGACCAGGATGTCAGTATCTGAAACTGTCAGAAACTGGATGGTAACCACAAATACCGTTGAGTTCATAACGTGATGACAGCAAGGACCCACAAAGGGGCTAAGAAGACATGTCAGATACTGTTTTTGTCGATATATGAAACAGTTTTTAATATTCCCGTATTAACAAATCTGTCACAGATCTTTTGTGGATGATGTACTGATTCTTAATTTCTTGTTATTGTGCAGAAGGTGGATTTATAACACAGTTCTAACTTTAATGTAACTGGAAGTTATAATTTCCTTACTAAAAGTAAACCTTTATTAACCACATAGTGGATCATACTTATGTTATATGTATCTACATTGGCTACTCCGAATGTTAAGGAGGTGAGACAATCAAAAGTCACATGCTGATTAGTTTGACATCAGTAGTGTAATCTGCTCTATCTTGTCTAAAGCCTCCTAACCTTGCTAGGATTTTTGCAAATCTCTGTTCCCTTTGTGTTATTAATCTTACTTCCTTCCCCAGTTGACACCTAGTAAATTTAAATCTTCATCAGTAAAAGACCATTCTACACTCACTTCAGAACTGAGAATATGAATTTAGTTTCTCTCTGAGAGCCTCATCTTCATCATTCATTCTTCCATGGTGGTAAGCAGCACCCTGATTTTTTTCTTTTTTATCACCCCTACATTCTACCCCAAGTAAATCATGGCCATGATCTACGAACACCAGTTAACCGTAGTAATCTTTGTTAACCAATATGGATACCCTTCCACCAATTGCTTCTCTATCTGTGCAGTACACTCTGTAACCATTAGGTAAAATCTCATTGCTTAGTAGTTCTTCTTTTAACCAAGACTCTACACCTATAAATTACTTGTGGTTTATGTGTGTCTATTAAGTTTTGTAAATTCTGTTACTTTGTTCATTATACTTCTACAGTTCACCAGTAACACTCTTATTATTGGTTTTTGTGACATTTTCAACATTAATCTTTGTATTCCTACTTGTAACCTCATCTGTGTTATTATTTCTACAGCTTCATCTATTTCTTTAGCATTAGTGATTTTCCCCATCATTCACCAACAATCCGTATCCCTTTGATCATTTATGTTTATCCCATACCATCAGTCCTAAACCTAAAGAAGGCACAGTCCTTAACCCATCATAACTGAAAGTAGGCACCCTTACAGCTTAAGCTTACAACTCAGAAAGTATCCCTGCCCCCCTTCTCCTTCGGTATAGGCCATGCCTTGTGAAACCCCCACTTATCAATGGCGTCCACAGTCACAACCCCCAAGAATAATATAATGCCTTTCCCAAGGAGCATCTCAGTTTCCTTCTTACCTGCCCCACAGCATGGTTCAACTGTGGCTGATCATAGTAACTCAACAACTCTCTGATATGCTGCACCTCCTCAACCACCTTCCTCAGGTCATTGTCCGTACTATAACTAATGTTTCTATCAATACAATTCCAGCACCTCCCACTATCACTACTCTATTCTCCTTTGTGAAATCCCTACAAAGTAGTACTATATCCTCTATTACATGTCCAAATGCTGCACTAGGTTTGAAAAAACTTGGGACCTGATAGACTGTGTCTAATTGATTCTGCAAAAGATGGCTCACTCCACATCTCTGCTCCTAAAGGCCTGCTGCACCTTATGTGAGGAACAAGCTTATGCCGGGGTTTAGCTAAAACACTTGGTCTCAACTATAACCGTGTGTAGCCTAGGATGTTACAGTTCTGACTAATTTGATGATTCAGTCGCCACATAGTTTTAGCCCAAAACTATGAAAAGGTAAAAGTTCAATTCTGGTAAGATAACTATATTCTTCAAAATTTTACAAAGCCAGAAAACTGCACCGGCAATCAGACAATTTCTCCGGAAGACATTTTACAGATTCGACAGACCATTCGAGCATGACCAAACCTCACGTCCCCACAGCTACTTAGCTACATGAGATATTTAAAACAAACTTCCACTCATGATGGCAAAATTCAACCGTCACTACCTAATTTGGTACTTTGCTGCGCCACAAGCCTGAAGTTAGCTACCGCCCTACATAATGATTCTATACAACTTGACTGCTGCTGCTGGACTGGGGCGAGGGTAGCTTCTGACGAATATTTCGCAATACAATTTGATCAAGACACCAAAACTAATCCTAGCTCTCTGAAATTTTTATAGTTGCTAGATATTATTACAAACTTCAAATTAAGTTATTATAAAATTTTTCGTGACTTTAATAGTTTCGCCAGAAAAGAGTCATAAAGATGTGATTGCCATAACTTTCGAAATATTACTCCTACCGAGCTGAAACAAATGTTATTCTATTCTCCTATTGCTCATCTATCCTCTGATATAAAATAAAGTATTTTACCTAATTTTGAAAGTGGTATAAAACTCTAAAACAAAATTTTACTACTTGAAATATTCAGAATATTGACTTGAAAATAGCTTCAAACAAATTTCCCTATTGAAAAACGGTTACTGTAAAAATTTGGAATCTCTAAGTACATTCCCTGATTTATTACGAATTTTAGAATATTATTCCTCCCGAATGTGCTTCAAATTTCGAGCTAAACTGTGCAGGCGTTTCTATCACCAAAACCTATTTTATTTTATTACAATCAAATGCTTTCATATTTTGAAATAAAACTTTTTCAGAAATCTTTATATTTAAATAAACTTTACTCCGAACATAATTTCTTCTCATAAATTCCCGAATAAGACTGAAATATTTAACTTTTAAATGAATCACATGTCCTGTTATACCACATTATATCCAAAAAACGATCTTTAAAATGCATGAAACTTTCTAAAATTTTAATATGTTGTTTTAACCAAAATTACGCTTCTTTCTATCTACCAATTGACTTCTTAACTGTTTTCTAATGACTGAATACTTCGATTTTGGATTTGAAAATTATGTGACAAAATTCTAAACCGGCAAATCACTTTTAAACATATTTAGACTCTAAGTATGATCTTCTAATAACAAACTTAATCATCTTCTAGCTATCTGTAAGAACGAAGACTTTCCCGGCGTATGAATGCAATTTAGTCTTCACGGGTGTACCGCTGGATTCACAGCAAAACCAGTTGTAAACAGTTATGCCCAGCGACTTGGTGCATTGTTGTCGTGGAAAAATCCCTCATTGTTTCAGAACATGAAGGCTATAAATGGCTGATAACCATTTTCTGTCAATTGTCGGTTCATGTTGACTGGAAGTCTCAGTCCATGCCGTGTAAGCACAGCTCGTACCATAATGCAACCACCACCAGCTTTCATAGTACCTTCCAACAACTCCTAACAACATGAGTCCATGACTTCAGCTGTCTGTGCCAATCTCAAGCCCTGCCATCAGCTCTTAGCTACTGAAATTGTGACTCTTCTGGCTATGCAACCTTTTTCCAGTCACCTAGGATCCAATCAATATGTTCACTAGCCCTGCACTGCAGCTGATGCTGTTATTTGAACAGAGACCTTTGTCTCTGCTTTCTGCTGCCAAATCTCATAAACATTAAATTTTGCTTCATTATCCACACAGACATGTCTGTCATACATCCCACATTAAGTGCTGGTGTTCTTTGACCCATTGTGCCCTCTTCAGGTGAATGCATGTAACTGCCATCTTAGTGCAGTGGGCTGGAGCCTCCATTGGTGAAAATAGTTTCCTATGGTTATTAGGTCATTTGTGAGAATGATATGTCTCTCCTACAGAACTTTTTGTGCGCATGTAGTGCCCAATCATCAGTGTATCCAACTTTGTATGGCATGGTCATGAGCATGTTGACAAAGTATATGTATAAGCAAAAAAGCAGAGAACCTAGTTCTGAACCTTGTAGGAACCACTTTTTTAAAAAATAATAATAATAATAATAATAATTTCCTGATTTTGTTTTTGCCCATAAAGATCTGAAATGCTCTGTTGCTTGGTATAATCTGTATATTATAAGCTGGCTCTTTGTGGCTTTCATTACATATTGCTTCCCAAAACCCTGTCAACAGTCATTTCTGAACTTGAAATTTAATCATCTCCAAACAGTCTAAATTTTAGCTTTAACCAACAAAATCATTCATTAGAATAATTAATAGAGTTTGTCCCAGTGGTCATCATCATATATCTCCACCCATGGATATTTTTCTTTGTATCTTCTTTCTTCTCTTTTTGGCTCACACTTATTATTCATTAACACCAGACCATTGAGGGTATCTCCACCATCTCCTCATCTTTCTCTGTTGAAACATTATAAATGTCAGTAAAAATATCATTGTGTATCACTTTTTCCTTTAATTAGGAGTGTGGTTTTCATCTCCACTAACTCTAAAACTTTGTTCATTATACTTCCACAGCTCAGTAATATCTAGGTTAAGTTTTTTTTCTGTTACCTTATACCTATGGTTCCATTCCATCAGCTTCATTTGTTTATTTGCTGTTAATGTTTACTTCCTCCCTCTCCCCAATTTTATCAGTTCCCCCTCAATAATGTGGCTATTATAGCACTATCAATTACCTCTAACCTCATAAAGGAGCTATACTAAAACCATCATAATTCGTAGTGTGCTCTTTTGTATGTAGAGACCAAGCTTGGTGGGTGAGTGGTTAACGCCATGTCCTCGCATTCGGGAGGAGGGAGATTTGAATCCCCATCCGGGCTTCCGGATTTTGGTTTTCCATGGTTTCCCAAAATCACTACAGAAAAATGCTGGGATGGTTCCTTCAAAAGGCCATGACAAAACTCGTTCCAATTCCTTGTCCCCAGTCCCATCTCACCTCTAATGATCTTGACATTGATGAAGCGTGAAACCATAAGTAAAGAAAAAATGGCATTGAGACAATCTTTAATGAAATTAAAAGCTGCCTTTTCTGGTCGTAGCAGCTTTGTTTTACAATTATTCATTTATTAGCAACATTGACAATAGGCCTGTATTAGGAAATGGCAATCTCCTCTGACGTATTTGTTACTTTTTTCAGACACACATAACTATACAATTAGCCATACATCAGCTCACAAATTTCAACTGGATAGTATTTTTTAAAAGGTTTGAGGGAAATCTACATCTACATCCATACTCTGCAAGTCACAAACATTGTGGGTGGCAGAAGGTGCTAAGCACCCGCGCATTCCAATCCCGAATAGCGCGAGGAAAGAAGGAATACATAAAACCATCCGTACGGCATCTTATTTCTCTAATCTTATACCTCCTGTCATTACGACCTAAATAGGTTGGTGGAAGAAGTATTTCATTGCACTTGAAATTTAAATTTTTTCGCTTATTCTCCAATAAATTCAAACACAAGTTAAATCGTCTGTCTTCCAAACTATCCCAGCCCAATCTATGTATCAATTCTATGACGCTTTCATAAGGGCTGTAGCAACCAGTCACAAATCGAGTGGCCCTCCTCTGCACCCTCTCCATTGAGTCAATCAGAACCTTGTGATACGGATCCCAAACTCCACAACAGTAATCCAGAAGCTATCTCCTTTGTGTGAGCATTACAATTCCTCAAAATACGACCTATGAATTGCAATTTAGAATGATGATGTATCGACCTTTAATCTTGGATAGGCTATTCTATAGGAGAACTCCTTGTCTTTACCAATTACCTTATAGGCTCCTTCGTATAAAAATTTAAATTTCTTAATCTCGTTGTTTGTTATTAGGATTTCCTATGTGTTTGACCTAGCACTTAATCCCCTATTTCATATACAATGCATTAAGTGTGTGTGTCCCTAGTTTTTGTGCATATTTCAATTCCTCACATGCCACTCTAATTTTGTGTGAGTAGCTGTACGTGATAGTTGAGAATTTAATGAACCTGTATACAATACGACAAGTTTCTGATGGATATTAGAGGATTCAGTGAACAAGCAGCCAAAATTGAAGGAGGTAATAAGTACAATTATAAAAAGGCACAGATTTTGAATTTGAAAAGATATTTCAGAGAACATTTCAGCAAATGGAAGGAAGGCACAAGTACAGTAGAGTCAAGGTGGGAAGAGTTCAAGGAGATAATAAGAAAGGAGGAAGAAAAATGTATTTCAAAACAGAAATTAAAGAGAAGTAGAGAACCTGTGTACTATAGCAGGGAGGAGAGGAAGTTAAAGAGGTTGGTAAGAAGAGAATATAACAGAGTTAAGAGCCAACAGGGTAGTAGGGAATATTTAAAATAACTAAACAAGGACTTAATAATACCTAAGTAGGTGGCTAAAGATGGATTTATGAAGAGTATTGTCAGTGCAGTGGGACCATTGACTGATGGATCTAGAAATTTCCATGGCTGTGTTAGAAAACTGAGGGGAAAGGAGGGTGTTGAGACGCTTATAGATAAGGATGTAGAAGAAGTTACTGAGGATTTGAAGAAGGCAGAGATTTTAAGTAACTGGTTTAATGAGAGCATAGGGGCAATGAATCAGAAATGGGAGGGTCTAAATGGGAGAACGAACTTAACAATACATTTAGAAATGAGCAGAAAAAAAATATTTGAAATTCATCCTGAGGATATCATGAAGGAAATAAGAATGCTTAAAAAACATAAAGGGGCTGGTGTAGATAATATTACTACAGATATCTTAAACGTAGCCGGATGTGATCTTATCTTGAAATTTTATTTAAATTGATTCTATATACTGGCTGCTTACCAGATGACTGGAAAAGAGCGATAGTAGTGCTGGTACATAAAAGAAAGGTGAGAAACAGAGTCAAAAATTACAGGACAATCAGTTTGCCATCATTGGTAGGTAAATTAATGGAGAGATTGATATGCAATCACATCAGAAATATATGTGAGGAGTGTAAGTGGTTTTCAAGTAGGCAACACGGCTTTAGGCAAGGATATTCATGTGAATCTCAGTTGATGGAATATATTCAAGATATTTCAGATGAAATGGACAAGGGAAGCCAAATTGATAGTGTTGCACTAGGTTTTTCAAAGGTTTTTGCCAGAGTGAGCCATAAATTGGTAGTAAATAAGGTAAAAACTGCAATAAAATCCTCTCGGGTGTCCAGCCGGATGGTCTTGTATAAGCAGAACGTTTCGACAGCTAGCTCTGCCGCCTTCATCAGGTATCTGACTGTCACTGCCTCAACTGGCTTAGCCACCCATCGAACTTCCTTTATACCTTACGGCACGCAAAATCTTGGGCTCACTATGACGCCCACTCGCCTGCTGCCCGGATGTGCTGGTGGAACACGATGTTGGAAGGCCCACTCACTCTGGTTGGTCGAGAGTGTTAGCTTAATATGCAAGCCACTGCGGCTACCGACTAGCGCCATTTTCACCTTCCTGTCCGAAAGTGCTGGTGGTCTACGATGGTGGTGGGTCCAATCTGATTGGCCGTAAGTGCTGGCTTATTCCAAATTCCGCTGCGGCTCCCTACTGATGTCATTTGCGCCCTCTAAACCCTTTTGTGCAGATCTGCATCACTCTCGTTGGAGATTGCTAATGATTGGTCTCCAGGCTTCATTCAGATAGATCCCACCCTCCCTATTTATGTTGTTATCATTTAGCTGAATCTCCAACGCCTCGCTTATGACTGAGTCCCTGAAGGCCATAGCGAGGAATACTGTTTTCTTGAACACTATCCTATGTTCTCTGTTGAAAGCATGCTTGGCTATCGCAGACTTTTCCAGTTGCATCAGCCTTAAGTGTCATTTGTGTTCGGTAAGGTGCTCTTCGTTCTTTCTGATGGTCTGACTGATATACACTGCATTCTCATGGTATGGAATAAATCCCAGGTATCCTCAAGCCTAAGTCATCGTTTACCTGGGATTTATTCCATACCGCCAGCACATCCGGGCAGAAAGGTGCAAATGGTGTTAGTCGGTGGTCTCAGCGGCCTGCATATTTAGCCGGCACTTTAAACCAACCAGAGCGAGTAGGCCTTCCAACATCGTGCTCCACCAGCACATCCGGGCGGCAGACAAGACGGCGTCGTAGTGAGCCCAAGATGTTGCGCGCTAGTTGAGGCGATGACAGTGAGCTTGTGACAGCCAGAAGACACTGATGAAGACAGTAGAGCTAGCTGTTATACAACACCATCCAGCTGGACACTCCAGCAGATTTTATTACATCAGTATGTTGGAAAGTTTCCACCCACACAAAGTAAAAACTATTGGAATAGATGAGAAAGTGATTTGCTAGTTAGAAGACTTTTTCAAAGGTAGAAAACAGAAATTTAGGGTAGGAAATGCAGTATCAAATGAAGTGGAAATAAAAATGGGATTGCCACAGGGTAGCGTGTTTATACCATTGATTTTCATTATTCTAATGGATTATTGTGTTGATTGTTGACTATTAGAAATTAGATTGTTTGCAGATGAGATAATGCTTTATAAAAGGATCAAAATGATATAGTACTGTAAACAGTAGCAGGGCATCCTGGACAGGATATCTAGTTGGGATGGTAAATATGGGATGAAGATAAATGAAAAGTAGAGTCAACTTATAAGATACACAAATAAAAAACTAAAGATCCGTTATGATTATATGGTGGGAAAATAATTGCTTGTTGAAGACTTGAAATGTAAATATCTTGTAATGACAAAGTGTTCACTGGGGTTATGTTCAAACACTTTAGTCAGAAACTTTAACCGTGATGTGTAGCCTTTGGATGTTAGGATTGTTCTTGCTGCTATTTGGTCCCACCAGATTTGATAACCTCAATCATGAACGGTATGTTAAATCAAAGTCACTGCTGCATTTGAAAAACTAAATCATAACAATATTCTCCATAGAAAATTTACAAGTTTATAAAACAAATCCTGTAGGGAATGGAGTTCTTCACCTATTTAATAGATTGGAAGTACTGTTAAATGTTTTGAGTCCTGCCAACCCTCAGAATGCCTACTGCTTCCAGTTACATGAAGGTTGCAAGTATTCAAATGTGTACCCAAAAATTCCATGATGTCTGCTGGAACCACTCTGCATAGTACCGTTTGCTGTCTCCCGGCTACATTTCCACACCATACACTGGCCCGAGCTACAACGTGCCTGCTCAACTAACTTTTACTGACTGGCCATGAGGAAGTCCCGCGGCTTCTATTTATGTGGTCGGCGTGGGAACAATAAATAATCCCCATTCTCATGACATCATCCAAGACTTCCGGGTTTTCGAGCTATTCCAAACGACTTGAAATTTTTACAGTTGGTAGCTAGTTTCATAAACGTTAAACCTGTCCTAGTCAAAATTCCTGTATCTGTCCTTGTTTAGCCATAAGAAAATTATTTTCTACAATATTCCAAAAATGTTTGCTCCTCTTTCATTTGATACCAAGATCCACTTTGTTACTATTTTTAAACTAGAAGAATGAAAATGTGAATTCAAATCATAGATATTCCCTAATGTATTTAAGTTGTGGCTCTAATAATTGCTTTAAATGATTCTACATTAACTCTTCAATCAGATATCATCACCATCCTACTGTAACAACAGTTTTTTATAGCTTTTTCATTGTTTTACAAATTCAACCCCTCCCTCTGATAGTTAGAATTCTGACCAAGCTCCTACCAGCAACCGCCATTGTTGGATGAATTTTAATTAGTTCTTTTTTATGATATCTGGCAAACTAATGCATAAATTCAAAAACCAATTGAGGTGTCATGTGCAGAAAAAAATTCCCCTTTCATTTAAACACAATCCCCTCGAAGAAAGTTTTGTCTCCAAAAACCTCTTGACATACCCAATTTTCAAAATCTTCTCAAAACATCCTTTAAATTTTAGCTACCTTTCTCAAAGTTTAATATGATATGTAAGCCAAAATCACACTTCTTATAAGTTATAAATGGTTTTCCTGTATTCAAAATTGTGGCTTCTAGAATTTTAAATGTGTTTAGTGCAACATTCTGATTTCTTACAAACCCGATTTTAAAATGCCAGTTTCTCTTCATGAACAATTCCTAGCTGTGAAGTTTCCCATTTTCTTTTACTAGTTAGTGTCTGAAATATCTCTGAAAATGATGTTTTCTTTTATGAAATAATTTGAATCCCATTATATGAAAATGTTGATACTATGTTCTGACTTTATATAACTGTTTAATCTGAAATATCTAAGCAAATCACTTTAAACCTGATCTGCAATGTTATGGAGATGAATTCAATGTTCTATAAAGAAATTTGGTTATGAAGTAACAAAATTTCTAAGTTATCTGAAAATCTTGGCACTACATTTGATAACAAGCTTAACTGGGCAGGACACATTGGACAGGGGGTAGGAAAACATTTCAAAATTCTGCGCTTGTTGCAGTGAGTGATGAGGGTATGTACGATAGAATTAAAGGAATTGGGTTAATACACTTTGGTAAGACCATTGCTTGAATAAGTAGTATGGCACCCACATTTTGAGTATCAAATACAGGAGTTTGAAAGGGTGCTAAAAAAGGGCTGCTAGATTTGTTTCTGTAAATTATAGCAGAATGCAATCATTAGCAAATATTATAAAAGAGCTGGAATGGGACTCATTCGAAGAGGAGAAGGGTGAAGAGGATCATGGGAGTGTACAAGGCATATATTGGTGATGAGGCCTGGAAAGACATTGGTGCAAGAATGAAAAGTAATGCATGGAAGGGAAAAGATGACCATGACCACAAACTGGCACTCGATTTCAGGCACAAGGGTGTGGGAAGATTCTCTATTTCAGGTAATGGTGTCAGGGATTGTAATAAGTTACCAAAGGAAATGAGGAATAATTTACCAAAAACGTCTAATGGGTTTAATGTTAAAATTTGTAGAGGGCAAATGTAGGTGGGTGTAGGAAAGGGGGAAGATGGGAATGTATGGAAATTGCCACCGGAGCATGCACTCCATTGTAGTTTAATTAAATATTATTATTAATGTTTCATTTTGGACATGAACTCAAAAGCTGTTATGGAAATAGCGTTGTGAGGAATGGTGTTAATAACACCTTCTATCGCATCTAGTTCATAGGCACATTTCTTGTGGTACTCATTGCAATTTGTTCTAAACTGTCGTCTTAATTCCCTCATGACCATTTCTACTGTATTTCCTTGGAGGGTTTGAAAGAAGTTTTAATTATTTCCATACCTAGAGTCTCAAAAACTTCAGAGTATACTTTGCTTAGGAACTGGGATCCAGTGTCTGTCAGTATCTTTTTGATTTGCCTGCTTGAGGAATGTAGTCATTGATAAACTTTAAACAAATCACCTTGGCAGTACATTTCTCAATAACGTACTTATCAGTTCTATGTAGTGGGGGTAGGATGGTTGAATTAAAGTCATTATTTATCATTACTTACTGTGATAAAGTACCTAAACAACCCTTCTTTTATATTACTTGATTTTTTTCTTTATATGTTTTGCTCTGCTCATAATAATTTATTGCTGTCCATGAATCCCTTATCAGAAAATTAAATTTTTCCCTATTGTTAATGCTTGAAATCAAGAATTTAATTGGAGGTCCTCTCCTCCCCTCCACATGCTATTCCTAATTCTTCACTCTGTATTCTTCCAAAGAGCTACTAGAGTTGTTGTGCACATTAAGGTGCCACCACACTGGGTTGGGGATGCAACACAGGCCCCTGTGTATTGGACATTCTGATTGTGGTTTTAAGTAGTTTTCCTCAATCATCAAGGTGAATGCTGAGATGATCCCCAATCTCAAACTGCACAATACACCAACAGAAAATGCACTTATTTAATACAAAATATGTCAGATGATATGCTACATGTGGAGATAGTACCTAACAGCTCATCCTAAACTTTGACCGATAGCGTGGCCTAAGGGTAGACCATTATTCTGTCTTGCGGTCACTAACCAGCTGTTCACCTCAGCAGGAGAAGGTAGGATTGAAATAAAGTTCACTGTAGACATGCAAATAAATTTCAATCTGTACTCTGAAAATAATTACATTACTTGGAGACCAATCTACTGCATTGAAATTTCTTTTCCAAAATAATTTTATTGCAGGTATGAACTGTGATGCATAACCCCTAACATTGAAGATTCAGTTACATCGAGATAAAGGACCACTTTATACTACAGTCAGCTCAACATGGCCGCCTAGCCTACATTAAACTTCTGTGTTCTTGTTCCCTCATCGCACCAAATTGGCGATAATACCTGCATGGCCTACCCCTTTCTAAAGACTGTGCCCACTCTGGCCTCCTTGGGACTATTTATAGGGAGTCAGGTGAATTTCACAACATATGATTTCTTAAGAACGCAATCTTTCTCGGTGTTGGCAATATAAATATTGTTCTCGGGTTACTAGCTGAGTTAAAGGTGTGTTGTAAATACACTTACACTTGCACAATATTTCAGCGATCCGATTCGTTGTCACCATCTTCTGGTAAATCATATCGCCAAAATATTGTGCAAGTATAAGTGTATTTACAAACGCACTTTCAACTCGGCTAGTGACCTGAGAACAATATTTATATAATATTTCTAGATCTTCGCCATAGGGTTGAGTCATGTAGGGTAGCACTGAATATGTCAGGTACTACTAAACATGTCAATCAGCTACACGAGTTGCAGGGGCCATGTGGAATGCACTGGGTGGTTTTTTAAGCTGAGGGAGGAAGACCCAGGTCACGAAATACAGTTACAGGCAATCCAACCAGATGCAACACCGGAATGTAGCAGGAACATAAAATAATCTCAACAGTTAAAAGTTCTTGTAATTAACTGTAGAAGCATTTGTAACAATCAACTAGAACTTGAAAGCGTTATTTGTATCACAGAAGTGGATGTCGTTATCAGTACAGAAAGTTAGCTAAAACCGGAAATAAGGTCTGCCAAAACTTTTAAAGATTGCATGAATGTTTTTTGTAAAGATAGGTTACATTCTCATGGAGGTGGGATATTTATAGCTACGAGTAAATCCCCCCCCCCTCCCCCCATGTAGTGAATTAGACATCAATACGATCTGTGAAATCGTATGGATTAAACTCTCAGTTGCTGCGTCAAAACTCTTCATAGGTGCCTTCTACTGTCCACCCAATTCCGGCATAGGTATTGCCGAGGAGTTAAGAAATAATGTAAATAGTATAGATAGCTATTTTCAGGTTCATGCTATGATTATAGGAGCCAACTTCAACCTGCCTTATATCGACTGGTGTAATTACATTCACATTACTGGCAGCAGGGATAAGGCAGCTTCTGAAGTAATTCTCAGTCTGTTCTCAAATAAACATCTCAATCAGCTAGTTAATGAACCTAAACGGTGTCATAACGTTAGCGAAAACATTTTATATCTGCTGGTCACCAACAGGCCAGGATTATTCACCGACATTTCAACGACCACAGGAATAAGTGTTACCAAATCGGTTATTGCGACTATCAAATTAATGACCAAGCGAAAAAGGTGAAAAGGACAGATTGTAAACAGATTCAGTAAGGCATTAAAGGAGTGTTTTAGAACCTACCTGAGGAATAATTACCATAACTTCAAGTTAACAAGGGAAACCGTTGAAGAGATGTGGCATCAATTTATACGTATTGTCAGGGTAGGTACGGAAATACATATACTGAAGCAGACAATAATGGGAGAGAATGATCCTCCATGGTACACATGCGAAGTCAAAATATTACTCAAAAAGCAAAGGAGGATACACTAATGCTCAAGGAGGAAAGGGTATCGTAGCGATTTAGAAACCTTAGATGAGTTAAGAGGACATATTAAGAATGTGATGCATGAGGCCTTCTACTATTTTCATTCCAACTCTCTCTCTGAGTATCACAGAAAACCCAAAGAAATTTT
This sequence comes from Vandiemenella viatica, assembly GCA_031002005.1. Lineage (NCBI taxonomy): Eukaryota > Metazoa > Arthropoda > Insecta > Orthoptera > Morabidae > Vandiemenella > Vandiemenella viatica. The sequence goes on along the minus strand of CM061920.1, from coordinate 19,591,726 downwards.
CATCAATAGCATTCCCATTTTCCCACGTCGTGTCGAGTTGGTGATGGAATCATTACACATAGATACTGCAGGTATCATAAAGCAATTAGATCTCCTGAAAGGGGGGGGGGGGAAAGCACCGGGCCTGGATGGAATTCCAGTAAGAGTATGCAGTGGAAATCGGACCATTTCTGTCTGATATGTTCAGTAAATCCTTAGAAGAGCAAAAGTACCTTCCAAATGGAAAATCGCGCAAGTAACTCCGATTTTCAAGAAAGATGATCGAAGTGATCCTAGAAACTACTGTCCCCTATCCATAACATCTGCTTTTAGTAGAGCATATTATATGCTCGAACATTATTAATTTTCTAGATGAAAATAATTTTCTTCTAACAAATTAACATGGATTTCAGGAGAAAAAATCATGTGAAACACAGCTGGCCCTATTTACACATAACATAATGAAAGTTATTGATGCAGGTACACAAGTAGATGCAATTTTTTTAGATTTTCAGAAAGCCGTTGACTCTGTGACACACAACCGCCATTTTGTGAAACTTCAAGAGTACGGTATATCGAATCAGCTTTGTGAATGGACAAAGGATTTTCTAACTGGTCGGTCACAGTATGTTGTCGTTGAAGGAGAAAGTTCTTCTAATCTAGATGTTACATCGGGTGTACCTCAAGGAAGTGTAATAGGACCATTTCTTTTCTTAATTTTTATAAAAGATCTCAGAAACAAACTGAAAAGTGTTTTTAGATTGTTTGCTGATGATGTGGTTATTTATAGGGAATTAAGGAATTCGGCTGATTGCTTACAAATTCAGCATGATCTGGATGTTATTTCAGCTTGGTGCGATGCATGGCAACTTACACTAAATTGTAAAAAGTTCAAGACAATTTACATAACCAACAAAAACATCCAATTGTTCATAAATATAAGGTAAACAGTTCAGTTATTGATATGGTCAATTCTGTGAAGTATTTGGTAGTAACACTACAAAGGAAAACGGAATTGGACATGCACATCATTTCGTTAGGAGGTAAAGTTAATTCTAGGCTGAAATATTGTAATCAACAAACAAAGGAGATAGCATACAAATATCTTGTGCGTCCACATTTGGATTACTGTTGTGCCATTTGGGATCTGTTTTGTAAGGACTTGATTGACAGTATAAAGAAAGTGCAGAGAAGAGCCGCTCAATTCGTGACTGCTTAAGAAAGTGTCACAGAACTGATTAGTAGACTGGGCTAGGAGTCTCTGGTAGATAGACAACACATGTTTTTTTTAAAACTTATTGGTAAACATGTGTAGTCCCACTTTCACTTACGAAGTGTGATGAAATACATCATCCACCAACCTATTTGAGTCAGAATGACAGAAAAGATAAGAAATGACAAATAAGGTGCCACACTGATTCTTATGTGAATTCTTTTTCCCCTCTTACCATTCAGGATTGGAATGCACAGCAATGAGATTAGTTTTGGAGCTGAGCATTAGTGCTACGGTTTTGATTCTTATTTTAAGGTGATCTGCTCCTCCTCCCCTATCTTTTGGTATATAAACCAGCTTGTTTACAATTTTCTATTTAGGTGTATAAAAAAATATAAAACTTCAAAATTCTATATCTCTTAAAGTATTAAAACTACAGAGCTGAAATCTGTTTTAAATGTTTCAAAATGCAATTTCCTATATTGTCTGAAGCTGTGTAGACATTAACTAATCTCCTTCCTATTGTTTCAAAACCTAGTTATATGCCTCGTACATCTATCTTTCGGAATCTAACAACCAGAAGCCGCCATCACCTCGAAATTATCTTTTCTTTTTTTTTTTTTTTCATTCTGGCCAAAGTATTGCATGGATTTTTCAAAAACTATTGCTGAAAAATTTCTGCTTTCCTGTAAATATACTCCTCCATCTGAATTTAACTGGATTATACTATATGAAAACAAATATTTTTCATTTATGAATAATAATTTCAGATAAAATCCTACAAAATCATTCCTTAACCTTTACCTACATATTTGAAATTTTTACATAATGTGTTAAAAAATTCAGCGTATATTTTAAACTATAAATCTTCTTTGTATCTTAAAAACTAAAAGCTCAGGAATTATTTTCGGTTGTTGAATCATCAGGTTGATTCAACTTCAGAATTTTATATCTACAAAGTGTCTTTCCTTGTTTTAATCCTTATGTCTTACTGTAGCTCTGAAAATGAATGTAGCATTTTCTATTATAAAATAAGCAAAATCCTTTATAGTGGCAATGTTTACAGAGGTTTTGATCGAATGTCCCTGTTTACTTCTACTTATCGCTTGAAAGCTGCAAGAATATGGTTCTAAACTTACTTTGCAATAGAATTAATGCTAGTTAGCACTTCTTTCAACAAATTTTGGTGATAGGTTGACAAAATTAAGGCTACATTACAAATATAATTACATGTTTTGCTGACAGATGGATGAATTAAATTGTGACTGCTACTCAGTATGTTTGAGAAAATATGAATCTCTCTCAAATAATCAAATGAGAGGATCATACCGAGCGTGGTGGTGTAATGGATAGCGTTCTGGCCTTGCATTCGGGAGGACGGCGGTTCGAACCCCGTCCGGGCATCCAGATTTGGGTTTTCCATGGTTTCCCAAATCACTCCAGGCAAATGCCGGGATGCTTCCTTAAAAAGGCCATGGCCAAATTCCTTCCCATCCTTTCCCGTCTCTAAAGACCTCGCTGTTGAGAGACGTAAAGCAGTAAAAAAAAAAAAAGAGAGGATCATGAAATAAAATAGTTTATTTATTTATTTATCAATCTTGTTTCATGGATCCCTGCTGAGGTAGCACCTCTGGGATGTGAAACATGTCATGGTTAATTTACATACATACAATATGAGTGATAATCATAGTAAAAAACAATTATATGTTACAAAGAAAAAATAAAGACAGTAAAATAAACATAAATTTTTACAACTGTGATTTGCAAAAGTCATATTGAATACAATTAATTGTTTTGTTCAAATTCTTGAATGGAGTAGAAGGAGTTGCCAATAAGATAATCTCTCAGTTTTTCTTTAAATATATATTTATTTTCTGCAAATTGTTTTATACCCTTGGGAAGTTTATTAAACAGATGTATACCAGAATAATTAATTCCTCTTTGTACTAATGACAGAGATGTTTGTGGTTTGTGCAAGTTATTTCTGCTTCTTGTATTGAGATTGTGTACCTGTGAATTAGAAGTAAACAGGTTACAATGATCTATGACAAAGCACATGAGAGAATATATATACTGAGAACTCATGTAAGAACACTGAGTTTTTTAAAAAGTTGTCTGCAAGAAGTTCTTGGTTTTACCCTACACAACATCCTAATAGCTCTTTTCTGTGCTCTTTTTTACTTTGTGAAGAGTTTCCCCAAAAAATTATGCCATATGACATTACTGAATGAAAATATGATGAGTAAACCTGTTTCGTTAATTCTAGATCTGCTGTTAGAGAAAGTGTTCGTATTGCAAAGGTGGCACTACTTAACTTCTTCAGTAGTGAAGTGATATGTTCATGCCAACAGAGTTTCTCAATTTTTTTAATACCAAGGAATTTTATACTCTTTGTTTCTAATATTGTGTTATTTTTATAGCTTACTTGTAAATCTGGCTGTGCATAATTTTTTGTTTTAAACCTAATATAATGTGTTTTTTCAAAATTTAGTTTTAATGAATTTGCCTTAAACCAATTTGCTACTTCACTAAGTACTTCATTTACATTAAATTCTAGATTGCTGTTTGGTGTTTTTCTCACAGTCAGGTTAGTGTCATCTGCAAATAAAACACTCTTAACTTTGTCAGATAAGTTTCCAGGAAGGTCATTGATATATAACAAAAAGAGGAGGGGTCCTAGGACAGAACCTTGTGGAATTCCATGTTTTAATTTTTCCCAGTCTGATGAAGCATCTTTGTTTATTTTAGTATAAAAAATGGACACTTTTTGCATTCGACTTTCCATGTATGATCTAAACCATTTACCTGCGATTCCATAAATACCATAGTATTCCATTTTTTTCAAAAGTAGTTCATGATTTACACAGTCAAATGCTTTTGCAAGATCACAAAATATTCCTACAGGGCTCATTTTATTATTAAGTTCCTCAAATGTGTTATTTAAAAATGAATATATAGCCATTTCTATAGATGATCCTTTTTGGAACCCAAATTGGGATTTAGTGAGGATATTATTTTGCGTAACATGTTTTATTACTCTACAATAGATGACTTTTTCAAAAATCTTTGAGAATCCTGAAAGTAATGAAATGGGACGATAGTTATCTACACATGTTGATTCTCCTTTTTTAAACAACGGTTTTACAACTGCATATTTTAGTCTATTTGGAAACACACCTTGAATTAACGATTCATTACAAATGTGGGCAAGTACACGATCGATACAATCTGAACATCTTTTTAGTAATTTACTTGAAATATTGTGATAGCTGGAAGAATTTTTAGGTTTTAATTGTTTAATGAGTTCATTTATTTCTGAGACTGTTACTGGTGGCAATTGCATTTCCACAAATCTATTTGGGTAAGCAGTCTGAAGAAGCCTAAGGGCACTATTTGGGGACTGCTTTTCTATGCCTAATTTCTCTACAGCTGTAGTAAAATATTTATTAAATATTTCACAAACTTCCCCTACTTCACTATGGACAGATCCATTTTGTTCTATTTTTATGTCTTTAGAGTGATTTACAGATTTTCCTGTTACAGTTTTTATTATATTACATATAGTTTTCATCTTATTGCCTGAATTCTCTATTTTCTTTGATATATACCTGTTCTTGGCCTTTCTTATTACATTTCTTAGTATTTTAGAATAAAGTTTATAATGAGCTTTAAGTGTGTAGTTACCTGATTCTCTTACTTTTAAGTACAGGTCTCTTTTTGTTTTACAAGATATTCTAATACCCTTTGTTATCCAGCCGTTACCTAGTTCATTGTTCGAAGTATTAACAACTTTCCTTTTTTGAAACTTCCTTCGAAAAGTGTTAGAAATATATTGAGAAAGGAATCCAATTTTGCATTAACACCCTGTGCATTGTACACTTCTTACCATTGTTCATTATTTAAGGAATCTATGAAATGTTTTATTTTGTTTTCTTTAATATTTCTTCAATAAACCCAGCTTTTCTCTATCTGTTTAATAGTGTTTCTGGACTTGATACGTAGCAGCTGGGCATCATGATCTGAGATACCATTTATTACGGGAAGTATGTCGTAATTACTGTACTGAGAAATATCCATAAAAAAAATTATCAATAGCAGTCCTGCTATTATTTTGTATTCTAGTAGGAAAATTTACAAGTGCCGTTAAGTTAAAAGACAACATCAAGGCTTCCATATCTAGCCTCTCATTGCTTTGATTGAGAAATTCAACATTAAAATATCCACATAAAACTATTTGTTTGTTATTTTTGAAACATAGTAACAAAGACTCTAACTGTGATAAAAACGGACTAAAATTTCCTGAGGGGGCCCTGTAAATTGCTATTAATCTGAGCTCTTCCTTACCATATTCTAGTTTAGTAACACAGCATTAAAAGTGTTGTTCTATACAATACTTACTTACGGCTACACTATTGCATTAAATATTATTTTTAACAAAAATGGCAACTCCACCGTTCTCCATTTTACATCTACAGAAATGAGAACTCAGTTTATAATTTGGGATGGACAGCTGAGATATTCCTGTGTCAGACAAATGATGTTCAGATATGCCCAAAACATCTACTTTGAAATTTCTGGAATTTTGAATCTCTTCTAGGCATAAGGTAATGTCATCAGTTTTATTAAATATTCCCCTTATATTTTGATGGAGAATAGTGGTCTGAAGTCTTTGATTCAATGAATTTAAATTGTTTACTTTATTAGTATATACTGGTATGTCAGATGGAATTTCTAATTTCGATAAGTTTTGATCAGGAGAGACGTTAATTTCTTTTAGACATCTTAATACATTTATTTTATTTACCCTAAAAAAGGACGTGATTTAATACCACCAATCACGTCCATAATTTCAATTATGAAATTCTCTAAGACTTATTCAGTTATCACCACCTCGAAAAATGCTCCTGAGTTGCTAGTATCTACAATAGAAGTTGGCCGTATCAGAAAATTCTGAAAATTAAATTGACTACAGTTTTTCTTTAAAGTTATTGTCTCATTCTGACACCAACAGTCTTCACTGCTTTTGAAATATTCACAGCACAATAATTTTGTAGTTTCTTTTCTATTCCATTGAAAGTTCTTTATTCCTCTTCTTACATAAATGACATCATATTCAAAATTACTTTTTAAATTTCTGAAAATCTACTTTGTATGGTAACCTAAAAATTTTGTAACTGTGTAAAAAATTTGTTCTCAGAACCACGAATTAAATTGAATAGCATTGCATATCATTTTTAAAGTCAGTTACTAAGTTAATTCAGATTTCTACAGTTTTGAGAAAGTATCTGAACAAGACAGTATTTACTGTTGCCTCATCTTGAAGCAGTGTCTACTTTAAAAATTCAAATTTACTCAGTAATCATTTTGGAATACGTATAATCATTTAAAGCCACTTTCAGATTGATAGCTTTAATAGCTTAGGAAATATGAATTAGTTAAATTCTATTTTTGTTGACGAGTTTTATTGTACCCTTTTGAAAATAGTAAACATGTCTTGCTTGATATCAAATGAAAGAGAAGTCAATCAAAAGTAAAATAAAAGTGATTTCAGCTATTTAGCTGCAAAATTGTGGAAGTTGTTATTAAATTTTGGAATTTCAGAAAATATTTTTTTTTATGGCCAAACTATTGAAGCTACAAAAAATTTTATAAGGATCAAAATTAAAATCAAGCTAGCTATTTTCAAAATTTCAGATCTATAGGAATATTTTAAGTCGCCAGGGTCATAAGTCTGATGAGATCTTAAAACTTGAGACTCAACATTTGATTAAATCCTAAGACTGTTCTCATGTGAACAGGAAAAACTTTGTGTTGCTATATATAGCAGCCCTAGATTTTCCTCATGGCCAGTCTGTTTCAAATCATCTAAGCTACGTGGCATGTCATTTCGGCGCTATGTAGACACCGGCCAGTCTTGCAGAATTAGTTAGTGTGACTAAGTTGCTGTGAGGTGGAATTTTATGCCATGTGGTGCAGCGGCGTAACTTAGTTAGAGGTCATTGGCAGAAACATTGAATTTTCAGAGCTTGTGATAAAAATTTTATCATCTTCAATGTGTTAGTGAGTTTTTCTTTGAACAATGGTGTTTGGTCTGGCTCATGTTAATCAGATTGGAGGCTTGCCCGCTGTGTAAGCAGGATATGGGGTGATCTGTGGCAGATCTAATGGTAGAGTTGAATTCTGTTGCTTTCAGAACTGTTTCAGAGCACAAAGATCATGATTCTGCCACAGATCACTCACTTTCCTGTTTTACAGAGTGGGTAAGACTCCCACCTCCACGTTCTGTGATGTGGTGTGGGTGTCCACCGCATTGTTTCCATAGATGCTAACTACAGTAGTACACAAAGTGCCAACCAGCCTTTCTGTTTCTGTTTCTGAGAGGCTCGTTCCCAGGTGTCACACCCACAAACTGCTAGCCCATAATTTAAGGGAATTTTGTGACCTGTGCGTAGAAATCTGGTGTCAGATACCCCTGGAAGCTTACCAAGGACTTGTAGAATGAATCCGTGCTTTGCCAAATTGCTGCTGTATTGTGTTCAAAAAGTGGACCAATATGCTAGTAAATAGGTGGTCATAATGTTTTTGCTGATCAGTATAATTATCAGTTCTCTTAAGTTTAGAACTGTGTTATAAATTCACTTTCTGCACAGTAACAAGAAATTAAGAATAAGTTAATCATCTGTACAGGTCTGTTATTTGTTTATCTGGCTCTTCTGCATTTTTCCGTAGTAAGTGAGGTGTTATTTTCCTATCCTCTTTTCAAAAATAATGGCAGTTTCATTGCCACCATTATCCAAATTTAATATACAATAGTAGATAATGCGGTGTAAGTGTTTGGGAGAGACTATATTAGCCTATTTCAACCTCTCCTTCATGTGATGGACCCCATTTGCACAGACGAGGCTCTGGTGACTGAAAGAAGATCCACTGGTTGCCAACAACCTCCTTAAAGAAGAGCAGAGAAGGGGCCTAAGCACCCTCTTGCCCTTGCGGTTTGAACTTCCCTTAAAGGTGGATGAATCAGAAATGATCAACGGCATGAGTATTCAGATGGCAACAGGAAGTCACTTCATTAAATCGCTTCTCCGTGTGGTGGCTGCTCATGGAGGTGTGAATCTTGGAAAGAAACTAAATTCATATTCACAATTCAGAGGTGAGAGTAGAATGATTGTCATTATTAGGGAATTTAAATTTACCAGGTGTGAACTGGGTATGAAAAACAATTAATAACACAAGGGAACAGAAATTTGCAAATACCTTAGTATGGGAAAAAGGTTTTACACAAGTGTTAGAGCAGCACAAAAGGCACCAAACATGTTGGATATCTGTCTAATAAAGCCTGATAAAAATCTTGTGGGGTGTCGGGTAACTGAAGGAATAAGTGATCAAAATGCTATATTATTATTAATTATTATTAATTTAATTGCATTGGAGCTAACACTCCACTGGCAATTCCCCTAGTCATCTGAATACCCCATTTTATATTATTTTTCAAAAAATTTCTTTTATAGTTGCAGTGTGAAATTCCTCCCCAATTCACTTTTCCGATGTAACCTCCAGGCAAAACCTCATTGTCTAGTATCCCTTCCTTTAACCAATACTCTTCCCCTATAATGAATTGTGGTTCATGTATCTCTATTAAATTTGCGAATTCTATCACTTTGATCATTATACTTCTACAGTTCACCAATAACACCCTAATTTTTGGCTTTGTGGTATTTTCAGCATTAACCTTTGTCTTTCCAGTTTTGCACAAACTAATGGATATTAGGGGATTCAGTAAACCAGTGGCCAAAATTGAATGAAGAATTAGTTATAAATACAAAAAGGAACAGACTTTAGAACTGAAGAGATTTTTCAGGGATGGGTTCATCAAATGGATGTATGACACAAGTACAGTGGAGGCAAAGTGGGAAGAGTTCAAGGAAATAGACGAGAAAGGGTGAGGAAATGCTTATCCCAAAGCACTGAATAAAAAGAAGTACAGAACTTACATATTAAAATAGGGAGGTGAGAAGGTTAGATAGACAGGAACACAAGCAGAATTAAGAGACAGAAAAGCAGTAGGGAATACTTAATACAACTAAACAAGCAATTAATAAGAACAAAGAGAGAAGCAAAGGATGGGTTCGTGAAGACTATTATTACTGCAGGGGGGGACCACAGACTAATACATCTGGCTATGCTAGAGAACTGAGGGAAGGGAAGTATTCAGACAATAGTAGATAAGAATAAAGTCACTGACGATTTTAAAATGTCAGAGGTATTGAGTGAGACAACTAGGGACTCTTCCTGTGATGGGAGGGAATAAATGAGAGGAGAGTCTCTCTATAAGTATAAATGAGAAACTACAAAATTTTGAAATAGATTCTCAGGAAATTATGAAGTAACTCGGAAAGCTAAAGAAAAACGCAAAGGGGCTGGTATAGATAATATTATTAGAGACGTATTGTGGGATACAATATTGTACCTTACCTAGGACATTTTGTTTAAAATGAGTCTGGAATCTTGCTGCTTACCATAGAACTCGAAAAGAGCATTAGTAGTACTGGTTCATAAAGGAGGAGTCACAAATGGGGTTCAAAATTACAAGCCAATTAGTTTTACTTCGATGATAGTAAAATGATGGAGAGATTGATAAGGAATTGTATCAAAAATGTCTGTGAAGAAAGAAACTGGTTTGCAAGATCAACAACAAAGCTTTAGGAAAGGATTTCTTGTGGATCTCAGTTGGTAGGCTATATGGAAGACACTGGATAAAGGAACTGGTTTGGGACTCATTGGAGGACAAGAGGAGTGTGAAGAGGTTTCTGGGAATGTACAATGCATATGATGGTGATGGAGCTTGGAGATTGGTCAAAGAACTATGAATAGTGCATGGAAGGTGAAAGATGACCATGACCACAAGCTGGCTCTCAATTTCAAATGTAAGGGAGTGGGAAAATTTTCTTATTCAGGCAATGGTGTCAGTGATTAGAATTATTAAAAATGCTGAAAGAATTTGAAATTTGTAAATTGTTAAAGTAGATGGTGGAGGAATTTAACACTCAAATTGTGTAAGATAATTTAAAACATAAATAGAAAGGGGTATTTATAAGGAAAGGACAGATGAAATACACCCAGCAGTCACCAAAGTTGAAGGGAGGAGGGCATCAGCAACACAAAACAACACACACATAAAGGCAATACAATATTTCAGGCCTTCAAGTAAACAGATGTAAGTGGCTGGGCTTGCGCAAGACTTGTGTTTGACGCAGCCACTCATGGAATGCAATAGACCATCAGAGGTGGTGGGGGAGAGCAACGATAAAGTAACCGCGAGTATAAATCATAAGAAAGATTAAAAAATGGTTAGAAAAATAATAGTAATAAAAAATTGAAAATTATAAACTGTAAAATTAGAAACTATTATCAAAAGAAAGGTGTATTTTTCAGCGAAAGAGAGTATTTAAAAAAAAATAGAATAGTTTTAAAGCTGAAAAAATGCTCAAATGACAGAAATACACAAAATTTCAGACTTAAACCTTCTTCGTGTTAAAGAGAACGAGTCATGTGGTTCGGGAAGTGTGCACACGCCGAAGTTTCCTATATGACTGAGTGGATTATCAAGATGGCGGTGGGACTAAGATGTTATATATAAATATGTATATTGCAGAAGGTGATAAAAGTAGTAATATACCAAAGGGGTATGGAATGTAGAGACTTAAAACAAATATTTGGGAAATAAATATAGATATATACATTTTGAAAGATAAAAAAATGTAGTTAGTTGTATGAAAATGATGCTAATACTGATGATGCGTCAAAGAAAGAAATTTTATCGGTGGTTGAGGCCGGGTGGGTGTCTGGTATCTAGGATATTTTGGTATGCAAGTTCTCATTTCCGAAGTTCTCAGGCGGTGATGGTTTCGGGGATAACTCTGATTGCTTTCATGGTGAAACATTCATTGAAGCTGTTGGAATTGTGGTAGTTAGCATGTTCAGGATATTGGCAGATATAAATTGCGGGTGTGGACTGTTTGTCTGTGGCCATTCATTCTGGTTGAAAGTAGTTGTGTAATCAGGTCTATATAGGAACTTGTGCAATGGCGGCAAGTTAGCTGGTATATGATGTGGGTTGTGGAGCATGTGGCATGTCCAGTGATGGGGAAGGTTTCCCCTGTGACAGGGTTGCAGTATGTAGTAGTGGGAGGATGCATGTCACATGTGTTGCGGCAGGGTCTATTGCACGGAAAAGATCCATAAGGTGTTTGAGGAGAGTCAGATGGAAGGTATTTGTGAACCAAGATGTATTTGAGGTTAGGTGGTCTGCTGAAACAAGTATGGGGGACAGTTGGCAGAATTTTTGGCAAGAGTGTGCGCATTTCTGGAAAGGAGCGAAGGAAGTCATGCCCCTGTTTTAGGATGTGATTGATGGATTCGAGGCCAAGCGAGAACTGGGTGACAAAGACAGGGCTATGGTTGGATTCTAGAGTTGCCAGATGGGAGTGGTTACATGGAGGGTGGGTGATTGCACGCAGTGATTTGTTTATGTACAAGGTCTGGTTAGTCCCACTGCCATATTAATAATCCACTCAGTCATGTAGGAAACTTTGGTGTGTGCACACCTCCCGATCCACAACTACCCAGCAGACCTAGTACATAACCAAATCACACGTAAAATCACGCGTGCAATCACCCACCCTCCACATAACCACTCCCGCCCGGCAACTCTAGAATCCAGCCATAGCCCTGTCTTTGTCACCCAGTTCTTGCTTGGCCTCGAATCCATCAATCGGATCCTACAACAGGGGCATGACTTCCTTTGCTCCTTTCCAGAAATGCGCACACTCTTGCCAAAAATTCTGCCAACTGTCCCCCATACTTGTTTCAGCAGACCCCCTACCCTCAAAAACATCTTGGTTCACAAATACCCTCCATCTGACTCTCCTCAAACACCTTATGGATATTTTCTGTGCAATAGACCTCGCTGCAAAACCTGCAATATGCATCCTCCCACTACTACATATTGCAACCCTGTCACAGGGGAAACCTTCCCCATCACTGTACATGCCACATGCTCCAAAACCCATATCATATACCAGCTAACTTGCCACCATTGCACAAGTTCCTGTATAGGTCTGACTACACAACAACTTTTGACCAGAATGAATGGCCACAGACAAACAGTCCACACCCGCAATTTATATCTGCCAATACCTGAACATGCTAACTACCACAATTCCAACAATTTCATTGTGAGAGCAATCAGAGTTTTCCCCAAAACCACCGCCGCCTCAGAACTTTGGAGATGGGAACTTGCATACCAAAATATCCTAGATACCAGACACCCACCCGGCCTCAACCACTGATAAAATTCCTTTCTTTGACGCATCACTCAATATTATCAGTATTAGCATTATTGTCATTTAACTAACTACATTTTTTTATCTTTCAAAATTTATATATCTGTATTTATTTCCCCAATTTTTGTTTTTGCCTCTACATTTTGGTATATTACTACTTCTATCACCTTTTGCGATATACATATTTATATAACATCATAGTCCCACCGCCATCTTGATAATCCATTCAGTCATATAGGAAACTTCAGCATGTGCAGACTTCCCGAACCACATGACTCATTCTCTTTAACATGAAGAAGGTTTAAGATGGAAATATTCTGTATTTCTATCATTTGCGCATTTTTTCAGCTTCCTAACTATTATATTTTTTTTAAAAAATACTTTCTTTCGCAAAAAAAATACCTTTTCTTTTGATTACAGTTTCTAAATTTATCCTCAGTGCTGACTACTTATTTTCCTAGTTAACTGTGGTTTACCAATTTAAATTATTGACTTTCTATTGTCTGAGGTGCTTTCAGTTGTTGGCTCAAAACATTTTGAGCACATTCTGAAATGGACTTTCAAATGGCTCTCTACCTCATTTAGTAAAATTCTTAGACTATATGTATAACCTTCATATTGAAATATCTGTTTTCATCAGTATTAATAGTGACAATGAATTCGGCAATTTCCAATTTTATGATTTTTATTTTCAAAATATTTTTATGATGTTATTTAATTTTGAATTTGAAAATTCTTTATTAATAATATAGGATAGGGAAAAATAAACAGATACCCGTCACTTACCACAGATGAAGGCGGGAGGGTGACATGAACACGTAAAAACACAAAAATATAAACAAATTGCACAATATTTCAACACAAGTCTTAATCATGTGAGAGGTAACCACATCTTTCCCCCTGCCATTTATCTCACCTCTCACATAATTAAGACTCATCTCGAAATATTCTTCAACTTGTTTGTTTTTGTTTTTTTACATGTTCGTCTCGCCCTCCTGCCTTCATCTGTGGTAAGTGATGGGTAGCTGTTTATTTTTCCCTATCCTATCTTATTTTCAGTGCCTCGCGGCAGTTTCTTTGTTTCCATTATCCAAAATTCTTTATTATTAAGATTATGTTTTTATCATCAATTTACAATCTTAATGGCTTTAAATTATCCCCTCTTTAAGATTCTGGAATGCTATTTATCCATAACAACTTAGTGTTTAAGTTAAAAATAAAAAAGTATTATAATAAAGGGGGAAAATCCTGGAAATTTCCACCAAAGCATGTTCTCCATTACAATTAAATTCAATTCATTTTAATGAGGAGGAAATTATGTTATAGTTATTCTTCAGTTTGTGTCCTGCTTCTGCTTTTTGCTACGAATTGGGTGCAGGTTATCTCCCTCATGAAGGTGTTTACAACACCCTCCTTCCTTGTATTTTTAATTATGTTTCTTTCCCAGGTGCCTATTGTATATTTGAATTCCCTCTATTATGATCACCCTGCACTTAGTTTCTACCTGAAAGTCGTACTTTTATTACTCATTTATTCAGCTATGTTAGGGAGCAAAGACATTTTTCTTTGTGTTACCCCTATTAACTTATGATTATTATTTCTAAATACAGCTACATACTAAGCAATCTGAATACCACTCTACAAGATACTCCTCTATATCTGGTGCAAATTGTGTAACCTTCAGAGAAATCCTTATTGTCAAATATTGCTTCCTTTATCTATAATTCTAACCAATATTCTTCTACATAATTTTGCTGTAGTGAGGGTCACATTTACGCATAGGTTATCAAGGCCCACACAAGAACAAAAAAAGTGTCATGTGCAAAGAAAATGATCTGTTTTGGAACTGATTTTAGCGCCAAGAGTCATAAAATGTGGCCGAACTCCGTAAACCATGTTCATTTATTACTGTAAACCATGAGGTTAATTTCCAAAATATTTCCAGGCAAGAGATCACAAGTTCAGCCTATAAAGCTACAGATTCTAGATACTGCCCTGCATTGAAAGTAGTCTGGTGCCTGAGTTTGTCATATTCTAGTCAAAATATTTCTCTTTCTTATATTACATATCCCTCTAATGGAAACTTTGCTACAAAACAGAAATTCTGTTTTAGTTTCATTTGAATGAAAGTTTCAAAAATGTATAATATACAATATTTATACTGAGAAGTTGTACTTCTATAAGTATTCAGAGCAACATTTGATGTAGTTGACTCAGTACCGTGCATGTTTCTAACTATACATTTTCTATTTAGTCATCACTCAACTTTCATAGAAGCTGTTAAAGAATTTCAATATGATAAGCACTTCCTGATTTACTTCAAATTCTATTGTGTGCAGTTTTCTATTGATTTGTTTTCACTTGTGTTCTAGGAGGAAGTCAATCCTTGGCCAGCTGTGAGGACTTGAGCTCTAGCAGTTTCAGTTCAGCTAGTAGAGCTTCACTCGATGCCCGTTGTTCTCCTTCTCCATCATGTGGAGCTGAGAGTGCCCTAGTCTTTCCAGGGGATTCTAATGGATCGGTATAGAATTTTATATTGAGGTCATAACTTTCTTGAGTTTTTTTTTCAAAGATTTAATGTTGTAATGGTCTAAAAATATGTTCCATGACCACAGATTACATCACAACCCTACACCAAAGTAATATAATATTTTTGTGGATTATTTTTGCACAGAAATGGCTATGCTTTATTGAGTATTCACTCTTTATGGGAAAGACTAAGAAACCAGCATTTATGTGAAAGATTTTAGTGAATCATTCACACACTTTCCATGATGGAAAATTTATGAAGATACAATGAATAAAATGTGTTTACAGCAAAAAGACTGGCATTTAAGATTGCTCATATGCTTCCCCTTGATGCCAAATTTTTAGTATAAATATCTCAAAGGGTAACACGTGTTTGCCTTAAAGTTGAGTAGCATATAGTACTCATTAATAGCCACCAAAATTATGTCATAATTTCCACTTTTTATAAAAATGACTTGACACATTTTATCCATTGGCTCTTTATATGATACATTCTGAAATAAGGCTGTTACCAGTAGTTTATGTAATTTAATGTAATTTATTTATAATTGCCATGTAGAGCATGCTCCAGTGGCTATTTTCCCAAGCACCCATTTCCCCTTTTCTTGTATTGCCTAGTTTAGCCTTTTATGACTTTTGTTTTTAAATACTTTTAGCTTTTTTACAAAAATAATTAATTACTTTCCTTGATAGTTTTTTCCAATCCCTTATCTACAGAAAAAAAAATTCTCACTCCATTATGACTGTAATAGAGTGCCAGATTGTGGTCATGGCAATAGTTTCCCTTCCATGGATTATGGTTCTTCCAACATCTTTACGAGCCTCATCGCCAATATATGCCTTGCACACTCCCAGCACCATCTTGATCCTCTTCTTGTCTTCCAATGAATCCCAATTCAGCTCCTTTATCATATCAGTTATCGATTGTGTTCTGTGGTAATTTCCAAAAACAAATCTAGCTGCCCTCCTTCGCCCCTCCCCCATCAGACTCCTGTATTTGATACCCAAAATTTGGTCCCACACTACACCACCAAATTCAAGCAATGGTCTGACCAATGTTTTTGTAACCCAGTTCTTTCACTCCTCTAGTACATCCGCTCAATGGCCTCTTATTAATATAAGTCCACTTACATTCGTACCATTTTATAGTTTTGTAATTTCCCAGCAATTAATGTAGTAGTGCTTGTAAAACTGCACATCTTGGTTCAGGACTAAACTGTTTTGTGTTTTAACACTTCAGTTAATTTTACCTGTCAGGAAACAATATTTTTATTATCCTTCATATTTGTGCTTTTCTTGAAAGCTGGACTAATGTAATTACTGCTAGTGAGTAGTGAGAAATTCGTGGTGGTGTAAGTTAGGTAACTGCATAGAGTTTTTTCACTAACTGATGAAACAATGCTAAGCTGGACCATCTTCTGTAACAAGTAGAAAGGTGAAAGTAGAAATCTGGCTCCAATTAATCTCTGCTTCCCCACCTTTTTTTTTTTTTTTTTTTTTTATCCAAGACTCCCTCATAGATTACTTCAAGAAATACTGATGCAAAATAAAATCCAGTAACAAGAAAATAATAGTGATGTTTATAGAATAACCAAGAAATATGTAGCTTTTTTCTTTATCCATTCAGTCTTGTACTATCATTTCACTTATTTTAAAATTCTGTTTTTCATTTTCTTTGCTTCTGCATGAGTTGTTTGATATAGATACAATTCCTGAGTATATTTTTTTCTTTGTGATGTACTAAATTGAAATTTCAGTACACACACACACACACACACACACACACACACACATATATATTAACTCATCTGTTTCGAGAGATCGGTGATTTCTAGTATATCTCTGAATTATCAATTTTGTTTGTCATGAATTTATACTGCCAGTTTCTTTTTGTGGATATGCTTTATTTTTTATAAGTATATGCATTTGAACATAAATGTGCATCATGCTTCCCCTTTTCTATTTGATGTAATTTGTGGTAATGGTACATAAAATGACAAAAGAATGGTATATGTTCCACAATACTGCTGTTGATAAATAAGCAAATGACTTAATCCATTGTTCCACTATAATTTTTTTTCTAATATCCTCTTCAGTGTTTTTAAAAATCAGTTCTATAAGTTAGAGTACCTTTAGAAATTATTAATAAAGATAATAAATAAAGTTAGCATAATTTAACCATTTTATAAATATACAAAAGTTTAGCTGTTTTATGTGTGAAGCATATGTTTATACATGCAAGTAAATTTTCTTGTCTTCAATGTCATAATATTCATTCTCTGTTCTTTGATGAACTCAGTAATAGGGTATCTTTGATATGGAAATATTATTCAAAGAATACTCTCCAGATCATATGAATCTATTGATTTGTAAATAAAATATATTGTACCTTATGAGCAAAAGTAGTAATTCTGTGGTTGGTTATCTAAAGCAGTAAATTAGTTTTGTAATTACTTGGAAAAAAAAGTGTTTTCAAATGGGTAAATTTTTCTTATAAGCAAGGGAGAATATTGCTATGATGAAACTTGACTCAATTTTTTTTTTTTTAAGTGTTGTGAATGTTATGTGCTGAAATATGAGTTAGTTGATGGAAGGATATCTTGACTCAAACAATGAATTTTTTCTCATAACATTTTACAAAGTTAGATAACACATTACTTTCTATCTATAATATATGATATCCAAAAATATTTATATCATTTCATTTGTGTGAATTGTTCATTGACAAATTTTTAAGCTGCAAGAGCTATACTGATTATATAAAACTTCACCTGCTCATTTAAAATAACTTAAATTCTGGAGGCAGGCAACGACGATTGTGGAGAAACAAAGGACTTATTTTATGCTAGAGCTGTGTAGTCATATTCAATGTCATGTTTGAAATTCATATATTGTGGAATGATTTACTTAATGGACGACAGTATATTATTTAATTAGATCCCTTTTTCATCTCATAAAAGGAGTAGAATTATTTTTATTTAATTTATGTGGATACTACATTTGTGTACCACAATTTATAAGTATCTGTACCAGTTTTGCCCTCTATCTACAAAATTAAATTCTGAAAAGTCTGCAACATCCCATGTTTGAAACTGTGACTGCTTGAAATACCCAATTTACTCTCCAAAGGAGATGATATGTCTTTTTGTAAACTTTTTCCATTTACTTATATTTTGCTACACAGTCATACCATAATTTTTTGTTTTTCCCACCTCCAGTTGAATTTGATTTCATTATTCATATATCAATAATATAATGTATCAATAGAACTTTTTCAGTACAGAAAATGGATAGCATTTGTTGGAGCTAAAATGTTTTGATTTGTAAAGGTTATTTTCACCATTTATATCATTTTTTTATATTCAAACATCATTTTGAATCATACATACAATGATAAAATTGTAATAATTTCATATTATTGTAATCTGAAGTAAATCATCATCATTTGAATTTTAATGTACTTGTAAAAAAGGAAATTTCTGTTGTTATAGCACAGAACTAACAGTGTTGTAGATGCTATTTCTCTGCTGATCTTCACCATAAAAAATATTTCTCACTGATACATTCCAAACAAAAAATGACAAGCATTTTAGCTTTATTTTTACATTTAAATTAATATTCTTCTTCAAGTAGTGGTAGGATATAGAATAAATTACATCAGTTATACTCACTTGACTGTACATTTATTAAACAGCATGAAGGTAGGATTTTTAGAATTAACACACTAGATTTGTCAGTAAAGGCAAAAATAACAAAAAATACTATTTCAAATAGAGTTATGAAATTGCACTTTGTGGATTTAGCATTGCATCACTGTTACCGGTGTTGCCAACACCATTGCTAATCCTGCAATGTAAATATGATACCTGTGAAAAGCTTGAAATTTTATATCAGATATAGTTGTTTCTTTTAACATTCCATTGTCATTCTATTTCATATGGCTTTGTGTTTTTACCTCATCAAAACCAATACTACCGCCAGGTAACTGATTTTAATTTTGCTCAGAAATGAAGCTACATTTACCAGCATATTGTACAGATAGTACAAAACTCTTCTGGCAATTTTGTAAGCAAAGAGAAATGAAAGACAGCATTAGGAACTAAGAAAATCAAACTGTTGTAAAATATTAGTAAAATCTTGCAGTAATTTTGAAAATACACTGCAAGACCAAAAAAAAAAAATTATGATGTAACGAGAAGGGAAGTGGAGATAAAATTAAACATTCATTGGTTGAGAGCATTGTGATATTATTTCAGTGATTACAAAATCGAGTCAAATTTACAGAGAACTTGGCAGTACCAGCCCATTTATTAGTAAGACGTTGCACACACTGTGGCCTGGAGGTATGCACTAATCCCTTTGGAAAAGGTGTTGGAAAGCCATTGTATCCTCTCCTGAGGCAAGTTGGATCACAATTGTTGTAACTGGTCCTTGATATCAGCCTTGAGACAGAGTTGACATACAGGCTAGTCCCACCCAAGATCAATCAGGGACAGATATGGGAAAAGGGGGGGGGGGATCTTGTTTGCCTCAGAAACACTTCAAAATCATGCAGTCAGTTCATAGAGACATGTTGCATGTGTGGAAAAGTATTGTCCTGTTAAAAAAAATGGCAGCATGGTATTGTCGCAGGATGGTGCAGGGTGTCCATTATGTACTACTAGCCTCGTACCCGCGACTTCGTACGTGTGGATTAAGAATTTTTTTTGCCAGAATTAAATATAGAAAGTTGTTTGTAACCAAGGATTGGTCCCAAACAATATCGAGTCGGCATAATATGACAGGAAAGCTATCACTATATCATTCTACCATCTAACCTGCCTCTTGAAGAGAATCAATTTCCAACATATTTCTGTCACTATTCGATATGATCTCAAAATTTCGTGACTAAAACTGTTAATCATACTGGAAAAAATATCCTGTACCCTTCATACAGCTTTCCTTATAAAATTCCATCACAAAGATATAGCCATTTAGTCGTCAAAACATAACAAAAAGACAGAGACTTACTTCCGCATTTATAGTATTCCTACTGCAGTTTACACACACACTGACTACGAATCACCCCTGATGGATCAATATAACGTAAAAAAGTGTACATCTACTGTATTGCAAGACTACCTACAAATTGCCTCAGGTTGCACCCCTACCTTTGTGAAATCTACAGTTTAAAATTCAATCCGAATAACCGACGGCCCAACCGTGACTCTTACGATCAAAAAAATTTTTAAAAATCTTAGCCTTTACGGAGATTTGAATCGGAGACCACGACGTTCGTAAGCAAGCTCTTTAGCCACTGAGCTGCCAGTTCACTACACGGAAACACGGTCTGGAGACGTCCACATCCAACGTGTCTGTCTATCGCCGTGTGTTATTTATACAGATAATTTTTCAACCAAATGTAGACAGTATTTTTCTCCTTGTTTCAAAGGATAATTGTGCAAAGTTTCATCGAGATCGGATGAAAACTGTGGATTTATATGAAGAACAAACAAACCAACAAACAAACAAACATACATTCATCTTTATATATAAAGATTGCGCTGTCAGAGTTCCCTCAATCACTACCCAAAGGCTTCCCACACAATGACACCCGAAGTAACATCACCTTTCCAAAACATTGGATGAATGGGACCCCTTCCCAGGTTGTTGCCATACCAGCTGACAGTGGACATCTGATGTAGTGCTGTACCACGATTCATCACTGTACGTAATGTGATGCCATTCATAAGAGGTTCAGTGAATTGTGCTTCTGCACTAACTTGGACAACCATCATTGGTGAACATGGAACCAACCATGGGAGAGATCCCAGTCTTCCAAAGTTTTGGAGAGGCACGGTGGTGTTACCCCTTGCATCATTGTGTGGGTAGCCATTGAGTATCATTTTAGGTCATGATTGGTAGTGATTGAGGAAACTCTGATATAATAATGATTCCATGTTGTCATAATGACCACCTGGTGACAGGGTCGCTATTGGCTGCACATTCTACCCTTGTTATAGCTGCCTTAACCTAACCCAGTAATTCTACTTGGTACAGGGGACCTTCAATTTAATGTTAAATCCAAAACATGGAAGCTTTCTGACATACTTCACATTACACAGCAAGCTGTGCCAGAAGTAAAGGTTAGGTCAAAGTACCTTGAAAATCCCAGACAAGACAGACAGACAGATCTTTCAATCTCCAGTCAGACACCTTAACCACTGAACCACTACACTGCGCAGAACTCTAATGGCACAGCAGTACTTCATGGATATCCTGCTTCCTCATGTGTTACCTCTCATACAACTCTATCTTGGTGCCATGTTTCAGCAGGACAATGCTCATCAAACATGGCACATTTCTCAATGAACTGTGAGTGTGATGTTGAGGTGTCCCCATGACCAGCAAGATCCCCAGATCTGTCCCTGATAGAACGTGTGGGACCTGCTCGGATGTCAACTCCGTCCCAGTGTCAGTATCCAGGACCAGTTACAACAGTTGTGGGCCAGCTTTCCTCAGGAAAGCTTATAACGGCTTTGTGACACCCTTCCCAAATAAATCAGTGGATACATCCCAGCTGGAAAGGGTGCAATGTCATACTGATAAGTGGGCTAATACTGTGAAGTTCTTTGTAAATTTGATTCTATTTTGTAATCATTGAAATAACGTCACATACCCTTTCAAGCCATGAAGTTTATTTTGTTTCCTTTTTGGGGAATTCACTTTTTTTGGTCAGGCATTGTGTTTAATAGTCTTATCTTGAAAAATATGTTTATTCCCTTTTGTAGGTTTTATTATTTCTTTTGACACAACGAAACAATGGATGGTCGAAAACGATGAAAAAGAAGATCATGTAGAAGTTATCAGTAGCCTAATATATTAAAGTAAATAATTTACTGAATTTCAAGTTCGGAGAGTTTCTCATATAAAATTATCTTAGTTTGCTTTTATATATTTACATGTGGCTGATACCAGGCAGTTTATTTTGCTTCATATGTGTACAGAAAATAATCACATATATTAGTAGATTAGAGAAACATGTTTGCTGTTTGTGCCAGTTATATCTTGTATAGCCTTTTCTAGCTTTTTTTTTTCAATTTTCTTAGCACAATCAATAGTGTAATTCCAAAAATTGCTTGGCATTGTCTTCCATTATATTCCAGTCATATGAAAATCAAAACTGCTCAAACCTCATAGAATTTTTACAGTGATAATGATTAGTACTGTGCTTTTCTGATTCAATGCAGAAATTACTCTATATTTTAATATTATTGATACTGATAGGAAATTGATGAGTTAGTTTGGTTCATTATTGAAACATTTATAAAGAACAAACTGAAATGTCTTAGATTAAATCCCTTGTCGTACATCTAAAGCAGTTTCACACTTATTTGTTGGATGCTGCTTATCTTGCTGGTTTCAGGGTTTTTTTTTCTTTCTTTTCTTTTTACCAATACTTATCATGTAAAGACATTCATATTCAATCCACATCTAGTTTTTCCCTCTGCTTATGAGGCCCAGTAGTAAAAATTATTATTAAATTATGATTGCTTTTTACTAAGAATTATTACTCCATGCTATCCTATTATTTGTTTTAGAAAATTATTACTTTTATTTCAATCATATCATCATATCTTAATATTTGTCTTAAGAGAAAGCCACTAAATGATTGTTTGCCTTTGCATCATGTATGCTTCATTATCTCTTGCAGTTAATAGTTTTAGTCAGAGAAATGCATGTTGTAAAAATAGGTATTCCCTATAATTAAACCAGATAATTTTTTGGAAGTGACTGACTGATTTATGCAGTACCTCTGTGTAATTAGCAACTGTTGTATAGCCAAGTGTGAATATTGATTCTAATACAAATCCCTTTTTTAACTGTTGTTAGATATCATGACTCTCACAGTTTCTTTGTCAACACTTTAGAAAGACTTGTAAATGACTTTTATATTTTTGTATGGAACATATATCACAACGAGAGTTTAAAAATGCACCGTTTTATAATGAAAAACGCATTTCCTGTCTTTATCAAAAAGTCTTTCAAATTATAGCTCTGGAAATTACAAAGCCTTTGTATGCAAGATTGTAATAGTTTTAAAACAGTCCTGAAATATTATTAGTTTCTCAAATATTATACCACTATCAATGAAGCTCAATTCACATTGCTCCCCCACTACACCTTTCCAATACATGATTGGAAACAAAATCACCGTCAATGCAGTGAAGTTTCCTTGTTTGAAAGTATTGGATTAAAAACATACTTTGTTTCCTCCTGAAAGTAAAGGTTGTTTTATCTGTGACAATCATCTTTTTCTTGGCTGTGGTTTATAAGATTTCATCAAGATTTGACAAATTAGTTTTCTGTTAAAAAATTGTTTTTTTCCCCTCAAATAGTGCATTAATTTATTCATAGCTATAAATAACTGAATGAAAATATTGTTCTATGTATTTTAATTATTCTTGTAGTTGCTCTTTGTATGAAATACTGCACCAAACTTTTCAAATTTATAGGAAAGGATACTGTTTAAACTCATAATGTTGTAAAGAATAATAGATATTTATAAACTGCTTGAAACAATTTTTTACCAGTTTAGACTTTTTTTTTTTTTTTTGGTGCTACTCAGTATTTGATTTACCATCAGAGCACATTGCTTAAAATGTATTCATAATAAAATACATTCCTCATATGTAAAGTCATTTCATATTCCTTGTTTTAAAAGTATAATTCCTTTGTAATTTGCAATAAGTATTACATAATGTTATGATATTGTAATGTCAAGTGAAAAATCTGTTCTTACATATGTTTCTTGTTACAAACAAATTACATTCCTCTTTATTACCATTTAATAGTTATAGCTGGAATTACTCATAACAGAAATTTTCTCTAAATATTATACTTGGTTGTAACTGTCTGCTACAGAAATGATGCATTTGGTTTGTTATCCTCCTAAGTACCTTTTATAACAAAATTTTTGTATGGAGTCGAATGCTTCCATGGCCAGAACATATAGTTTCTATGCTACCAAATGGCTCTGCATGCTGTTATTAAATACGAACATTTCAGATGGCCCAGTTTTGCTTTTGTGTAGTGTGAAACTGTGTTGAGAAGTGTATCCACATATTCTTTATACACAATTATTTTACACACTATAATAATCACAAATGTGTTTAGTACAGTATGTCAAAACACTTCTCAGTATACTAGGACACAGTGCCATCTGGGGTGCATGGAAATTATAAAATCTTTTTAGTCCATACTGTCCTCATGGAAATATAAATTTTCTGTAGTTCCTTGGTTTTAATTCTTTTTTTTTTATAAAGTATTTATGAATTTCTGCATGTGAGTTTTTAATTCTTGATTTGTCCTTTCATATTCTGTAAAATATTTTTTAGAGGTACATAAATGTTTTCCACATTTTTATACTAATTTTATTTGTAAAGGTTACAGTTTTTGTCAGTATCTTTATATTGTTAGCCTACAATAGGTGAACAAAGCTAGGCATCACTTAAATGCCATTTTATTGTTAATTTGTATAGATTTTAGCTATAGATCTGGTAACTATAATAAAGAACAGTCTGCTTTGATCCATATTGAATACTTAAGTTCAAAGGTAATACAGTATATTTATTTCAATGCCTACTGGATATTAATTTTTGTTTTCACTCCATTTGTAATGCAAATTACCATTCAGATACAAACCTTTCCTGGTTCTTTCATTATTACTTTTGCTTATTTATTTAAATAGCTATAGATACTCTAATTTTTCTGTTTGACTAACTGAACCTTTTCTGTTCCTTTTTTTTTTATCATAAAATGTTGTTACAAATAGCAGTGTACTAAACTTTTATTCTATTTTTGGATTCTATTTCATCATGTCATTCATCAAGTATCTTTTTTTTATTTTTAAAAAAGATTAAAATCAGCCTTTGGTTTTCAGAACATTAAATCTTATGTAGATGACCTTTATCTGAACATTTTTATGACTGCTCATTTTTATATCTAGCATGAATATATATTAACAGTAAGTTTGGTGTCATTACAATCTGTACTTAAATTAGATTTTCTTTTAGTTTATGACTGAGAGTCTTTACTACTTTGTTCAGTAGTATATATTTTATGTTTATTATTTAAATATTTCCCTAAGTTACTGCCATGTTAACATTAAAACATTTGCATAAAATATTTTCAGAGGTTCAAAGTCGCACTCCGACTTTGGAACATCACATCAAATTGATATGTTTCCCCAGTGGCAGGCCCTAAAATTTTTTATATGACTGATACACTGGGAAATCCTCTATTCATTCTTTGAAACATTTATTTTTTATATGCCACTGATATCAAATAAGATTAGGTAATACACTGCTATCACACTAAACAGTATCTATGTAATTGTAAAATCATTTTTTTGTTTTGCATTTATGTATTAAGCTATTTGTCAAAATGTATAAAGTATTTGATTAATGTTTAGTATTAAATTAATGTTTCATATTAAGTTACTTTTTCCTTCAAATTAATAGTTCAAAAATGTAACCTCTTTCACAACAGTTGATCCCTTTATATAGTTTTGAACCCCACTGAATGGTTAATAAATATATTTTATAAAAAACTGTATTTGTATGGTACAAAGACTGTGAATGAAAATTTATGAGGTAATATACAGAATTTACAGTTAATGGTTTGTGTGGAACATATTTTTAATAAATGGTATGAATGTTAAAAGTTTATATGAGTAGATAAATCTGATATCAATAAGTGAAGAATGATATGGATGAACTAATTTGCTAGAATATTCTACCCCTTATGATATATTTTGCTACTCCATTATCACATATTATGGTTTTAAAGTATCAGAATGTGCAGTTAGTGTCTGAATAAAGAAATTAATTTTTAGTTAGGATGGATACTTGAGGTTTTCTCTTGGCATTTTCAATATTTTGTAATGCAAATGTAGATTTTCTATCTTTGTTATCACTTAGAAGTTGTGATAGAACAATTTGACTGAGATTGTGATAGCCTGATTATTTCACTGATTTTAAAAAATCCGTGTTTGTAGTCAATGATTGAAATATATAGAAAAACTGAATTTGTTCTAAATGTTTGTTTCATTCCTTAATACTATATTACATTAATGTACTTCATTGTTTGTTGACTCCTCTTGTAACATGTTTCAAAGAGTTCATAGGAGGAAATAAGCTTTAGTTTTGCAACTAAATTACACAGTCATAAATTTTATAAATGAATGTAATCTTTCTCGGCGTTGTTTATTTACAAACAACACGCTCAAGGCTGACTTCAAGGCAGACTTCAAGACTTGCAACTGCACCTGAAGATGGCGACGGAGAATAAAGTCGCCGAAATATTGTGCATTAACAACAACATCACTCGGTTTGTTTCCCGAGAAACGTTTATAAAAAAAAGTCATAAATTTGATATTAAAGGACACTTTAAGTCAAACACAGACTTGTGAGGATGTAAAAGTTGAAGCCATGAAACTAAACTGGAGTGGAAACAGCTCTAACATTCTTATAAGTAGAACAACTAAAGACAATCATTTTTACACAGTATTTATATGGTTGGAAAATTTTATTTGAAAATTTATTTGCCATGTACTTACAAGAAACTTAAAGATTACAGTCAAATAAAGATAGCTACAGAACCGAGAAATATGTCAAATAAAAAATAAAAAGGAATCCGGTGATGCAAAGATCTATGTGAGGGTTCAAATACACAGACGGAAAAAAAAATCCCAACACCAAGAAAAAATTATTGTAGAGTAATGAAATTTGGACAATGCATTTGTCAAGTTAACATGTTTAATTGATTAAATTTTCAAGATCACAGGTTAATTTAAGCTCAAGAAAATGCATTTCAAATGTGAAATACTGTTAAATTAATAGCCGGTGTAACCTCCAGAATTTTGAATGCAAGCCTGCAAACGTGAATGCATTGTGTCATACAGGTTTCGAATGTCACTTTGTGGTATGGAGTTCCATGCTTGTTGTACTTGTGCTGTCAATACTGGGACGGTCAGTGCTGGCTGTGGATGATGCTGGAGTTGTCGTCCAATGATATCCCATACGTGTTCAATTGGAGACAGATCTGGTGATCTCGCAGGCCAAGGTAACATGTCGACACTCTGTAGAGCACGTTGCGAGACAACAGCGGTATGAGGGCGAGCGTTATCCTGTTGAAAAACTCCCCCTTGAATGCTGTTCATGAATGGCAGCACTACAGGTTGAATTACCAGACTGACGTACAAATTTGCAGTCAGTGTGTTTGGTATAACCACAAGAGTGCTCCTGCTGTCATAGGAAATTGCTCCCCAGACCATGACTCCAGGTGTAGGTCCAGTGTGTCTAGGCCGCAGACAGTTTGGTTGCAGGCGTTCCCCTGGCCTCCTTCTGACCAACACTCGGCCATCACTGGCACCAAGGCAGAACCTGCTTTCATCAGAAAACACAACAGATCTCCACTCCGTCCTCCAATGAGCTCTGGCTTGACACCACTGGAGTCGCAAACGGCGATGGCTTGTAGTCAGTGGAATGCACGCTACAGGGCGCCTGGCTCGGAGCTGTCCTTGAAGTAACCGATTTCTAACAGTTCGTTGTGTCACTGTGGTACCAACTGCAGCTCGAATTTCTGTAGTGCTGCCATTCATGAACAGCATTCAAGGGGGAGTTTTTCAACAGGATAACGCTCGCCCTCATACCGCTGTTGTCTCGCAACGTGCTCTACAGAGTGTCGACATGTTACCTTGGCCTGCGAGATCACCAGATCTGTCTCCAATTGAACACGTATGGGATATCATTGGACGACAACTCCAGCATCATCCACAGCCAGCACTGACCGTCCCAGTATTGACAGCACAAGTACAACAAGCATGGAACTCCATACCACAAAGTGACATTCGAAACCTGTATGACACAATGCATTCACGTTTGCAGGCTTGCATTCAAAATTCTGGAGGTTACACCGGCTATTAATTTAACAGTATTTCACATTTGAAATGCATTTTCTTGAGCTTAAATTAACCTGTGATCTTGAAAATTTAATCAATTAAACATGTTAACTTGACAAATGCATTGTCCAAATTTCATTACTCTACAATAATTTTTTCTTGGTGTTGGGATTTTTTTTTCCGTCTGTGTACTTTTAAAATTGTAGTCTGATAAATAAAATGAACAGCCTTAAACTTCCAGGAATTAATAACAGTGAAACAAAGATTTAGGATAAAATTTATCGTAGGCAAAAGTATTCAGAAAAAAAAAAATTATACGTAATTGGCAAGTTTCAGACTAAAATAAACTACCAATTGAAAATGAAAGGAATACTTCCTGGTCGTGAGGGTATAAACAGGCAGCCGTCTTTTCCTCAAAACAGCAGTTTATCGGGAAGCACCCTCTACGCCGGTTATAGCCAGGATTGCGCATGAACAGAACATGGAAATTTTTCATCATGTAACAGTTTGGAGATAGAATTACTTTGGTCAAGAAAGAACTTAGAAAATTTTCCTGATGTTTAACTTCTGTGAAGGACTTTGTAAATTTACAGAACTTCATTATGATTTTTTGAATGTTTTGGGACTTTGTAAATTTGCTTGACAGCTTGTGAATGTGGAATGATTGTTGTGATGACTTTCAATCTTCAATTAAGGATTTTGAAGTTGGATTAAATATTCTACATATGTAATATGATACCTGTTTTGAGTTTGAAACTTTTGATGAATATACTGAATGACCTTCAGCACTGACTTATTACTTTTCTTTATATCACCTCTGTCACTAATCGGCTGCTGTGAAAACAATTCAAACAATTTGACGACCATCTTATAAACTTTGCATAAACATCCATAGGTATCTGATTCTAAATAGCACATCAACGGTTATATCTAACATCAGTATGTTGTCATTACCCCAAGTAACAAATTGTTGTTACAACCTGTTCAATTATTATGGAAAACGATAATGACAGTTTGTAGTATACCAGTTTACTCAGAGAAGAGAGAAAAGAATGATAATTACTCTGGGGGAAAATTGGTAGCTATGGAGACCAGATGGTAACAACATAGCAAGAAGATGGGGTGAGTGAAATAGTTTATTTCGCGGTTTTGAGTCGATGATATAATGTTATTGAATGTTACTGAAAGGACCTTGGTATTCTTCGGATTTTTAAGAATGAAGTCAACGAGAATAAATGTAAAGTGAATCATAAGAAAGATTATTATTATTCAAATACGAGAAGTTAAGTTAGTAAGTTCGAACATTAAAGTTTCTTCACAAGTCTTAAACGGTTACAAATCCCAGCTCCAACAACAATAACATTTTTAAAAAAGGAAGAGAAAAACCATATTAAAATATGACATGGCGACCGTGAAAGGACAGAAAAGTGGTGTTCTATTGGTTTCGTGTCATTGTTGTTATTTGGAAATAATATATATGTATTGTAATTATTAACAAGGCGAAGAAATACAAAGGTCCTCAGTAAAAATTTTACCGTAGTATTTTTTAACAAATATATGGTAAATTTGGAGAGTGCTGTAGCATAACAGATTACTCAGAGAAGAGATAAAAGAATGATAGTTACTCTGGGAGAAAATTGGTAATAAGATAGCAAGAAGATCGGGCGAGCGAAATAGTTCACGGTTTTTAATCGATGATATAATGTTACTGAAAGCAAAGGACCTTGGTATTCTTCAGATTTTTACTAATGAAGTTAAACGAGAATAAATGTCAAGTGAATCATAATAAAGATTATTATTATTCAAATGCAAGAAGTTAATAAGTTCAAACATTAAAGTTTCTTCACAAGTCTTAAACAATTACTGTATCCCAGCTCTGACAACAGTAAGTTTTTTGCCCGCGCTCTCTGATAAGCGTGCCCTGGCTTATAATGACCATCTGTCGAGGGGAGTGTCATCTGTTAGACGAACACAAGAAACTCAGCGTTGGCAGTGATGTATATTGAAGTGGGTACAAGGTAATGGTTTGTTGTTTTTTGTTTGTTCATGGTACACCACTAGGATCCGATATCTGGAGACTGAGAGGATCGACGGCCTGTCCTCTGGCAGTTGCAGCACGAAGAGCCCGGAACTACAGAGAATTTTTAATGTCTGTGTACTGCTGATTCAACAAACGACGTGATAGCTGTATCATCTTCCATGCAGTAAAGTTCTGTAAATTCTTCAGTCCACAACAAGATGGGGTGAATAACTGAATGAGACCCAGAGTGCCCTGATTATAATCTCATTGCTTACCTGTTGCTAGTTGACCTGTTAATGGTATTTGTTACAGTTTTAAGTGTTTCATTAATAAATATTAATTTGCATTATCAGTAAAATAGGATTCACAATCTGCTCTCTTAAAGTCTTAAAAATCTGAATTTTACCCATTCTAGTAGAAAAGCCTGTTCTCTTATTCGTAAATTAGATCCTTCATCAATACCCTCAAGGACACACTCATCCATTAATGTGAAATCAATAGCAAATCACATTGTATCTATGTCTAGAACAAAAAAGGACTAGCAGTTCAACAGACGGGTCAAATCTGAGCTTAAACGTCTAAGGCTCTAATTACAAGAGGTTCAGGAAGGTATAAAGGCCCTTCGAAATGGAAAACTGCAGGATTAGATGGAATTTGTTCAGAACTATTGAAGAACTGTGGACCAGCTACATCTCATTGGCTTGCCTCGTTCTTCAGCTCCATACTGCAATCTGGAAGGCTTCCTCAGATCTACAAGCGAACAAAAATCATTGCTTTACTCAAACCTGGAAAAGATCCAACTTTCCCACAAAGTTACCGTCCAATAGCCTTACTCAGCGTCACTTACAAATTACTGGAAAGGCTTATTTTTAACAGAAAAGCCCCTGCAATCGAAGCTCTGATCCCTGTCAAACAAGCTGGATTTCGTCCCAGTCGGGACTGTAGTGATCACGTCCTGTCCCTTACCACCTACTTAGAAGTAGATTATCAAAAACAAATGAAAAACATAACTGTATTCTTAGATTTTTCGGCAGCATACGATACAGTTTTGAGAGAGGGTGTCCTCAAACTGATCATAGCAGTTAGTTGCAAAAAGATAATTTTTACTGGAAAACATGTTAAGTAATCACCTGTTCCAGATGTACACTGGGTGCAGCGAGATCAGATTTCACAAGCTAACTAATGGGTCTACCACAAGGCTCGGTTCTCTCTCCTATACTTTTTAACTTACATACTCATGACCTGCCAGACACAGTATCACGCAAAGTTGTATATGCTCATGACATCAACCTTACAGTGCAAAGAACTAACTTCGTAGTGGCCGGAGAAATCATGACTCATGACCTTCAGGAAAAGGATGCCACTTTCGAAGGTGGCGTCTTCAATCTAATCCACAGAAATAGCTACATTCTACTATCGCAACAGACAAATGAACTACCAGCCCAATATATTGTTCAGAGACCAGTATAACAGTACCCTGTTATATACCTATTACCTTGCCTAAACTATTTAGAAGGAGGCCTATTTCACATAATTAAAATAGAAAATAACTTCTATAAACATTTTCTTAATAGTAAAGCACTTTTCAGCTCAGAACATAACCTTGTTATATATCCATTATTTTGACAAAACCATTCAGAAGGGGGCCAATCTCAAAAGACATAAGATTCAAATAAGATTGTAATTTAGTCATAATGAATTTTGTTGCATTCATTTCCACTAAGTTAGCATAGAATGACGATCATTTTAAGACATATTTTGTATGCTCTTAAAATTCTATTTAAGGAGATATTTCTAAAACAAAGAATTTGAACTTTTTAAATAAAAGAACTGGGAACTTAAAAGCAGGCTTAAATGAAGGAGAAAAATTAATTTAATAATAATAATATAACAGTTTTCCGGTAATTTCAGATTTAAAGGGAGAAAAACGGAATTTTAGTATCAAAGCTTTATGATATTGCCATGTGTAACGTTTAAAAATTATTAACTCATAAATGAGTAAACCTACGAGGAAATTTGTCATGACTTAAACGATTCTAAATAAATTAGACTATTACATACTAAAATTACGGGAAAATTCGAGTAAAATTAGTGTATTTTGGGGTTTTGGTAATTCACCAGAGTATAGTATTTTGCCGCGGGAATTCAACATTGTTCTATGTTGCATCAGAAACTTATCCAAGGCTGTAAAAAGCCAACCAGAGTTCCCATGAGGAACAGTTTTTAAGCAGTCAGTCGAGGCGAGAAGAGCTCCATGATGGGCAGCGGACTATGGGGTTAGGGAATTTGAAGATTTTTAGTAGTGGTGAAATGGGGAAGTTAGAAAAATTCTAGTTGTTATAAACACTCTATTAACAATCAGGAGAGCGAACACTGGTTCTATTCCGGGATGCCATAGAATGGTCTTTCAAATTTCGGCGGTATTTTCTGAAAGATTGCCATCAATGTGATGACTGACGTCAATCTGCAATCTCAATTCAAGGAGACTATAGTATCGATGCCTTATCTTTCTGTTACCATCACTTGTACAATTCAGAATTTAAGAATATAAATTTGTCTAAGCAAGAACTGTTATATTCCATAACGCTTTAAGTATTGGTGGTTTATCGGCTGAATATTAACCCATGCAAGTATCTTTTAAAGGTACCAACGACGATCAAGTGAGGTAGTAGTATTTAAATCCCCAGTACGACCACCCCGAAATATCTGAGTGTCACTTTAGACAGGTCTCTAACTTCTGAAACGTATACCTTCAGAATACTGCTGCCAAGCTAAAACGTCGGAACAATTTACTTCAGCGGCTGGCAGGAACTTCATCGGGCGCTGATGCGATTACTTTGAGAACTATAGCCCTAGCCTTGGTTTACCCCAAAGCTGAATACTGCTCCAGCGTGTGGTTTAATAGTTCTCACACCCAGTTGGTGGACGTTCAGCTTCGCCTAACAATGCGCATTATAACTGGCTCGCTTCTATGTACACCTATTCAGTGGCTGCCGGTGCTCAGCAAAAACCCACAAACTCAGATCAGAAGGCTAAAGGTCCTAATCATACTATAGTCGAGAATTCTGAACAACGAGGCACTTACCATCCATGGAGATATTAGGAAATACAAAACACGGCTGAAGTAACGTCGCCCTGCCAAGAAGACTTTTGTCAGTCCAACATCTAACTCCTTCAGCCCTACAGATACCTGGACAGCGAATAGGGCATCGTCGATACCACAGGGCATAATGCAAATTACCAATACCCGTTCAAAACTACCAGGATTTAACTTACCGCAGTCAATTTGGAGCAAATTAAATCATATTAGATGTTATATGGGAAGAACTGCTTCAACTCTCCACACCTGGTAGAGATGTACAAGTAACGATGTATTCGTTACTGAGTAACAGGTTCGTCGCCTGACTCAAAGTACCGAATCGTTACTCACAAATTCATTTCGTTACTCGCATGTTTCGTTACTCGCATTTCTCGTATAGATACGAACACGATGAATCATGCAGGAGCTGGAACGGTTCGCCTAGCGATTGAATGAGCAGATATTTGTTTTGAAATTAGTTGATTTAAGTGTCTGCGATTGTGATATTAGGTATTATTCTGAAGTATGTAATATTCAGTGCAGTAAATCAAATGTACGAACAATTTACCTAAATTTACTTTACTCAATCAACAATTTACTTGAACTTTACAAAGTACTAACGAAGTCATTCATACGATGTTTCATGCTAGTGCTCAATTGTATCAGAAGTAATGTGACATAACAATCAATGAATTTTAAGAATGAATAAAGAAACCCATTAATCAGAAATGCGGATGAGTGGGGAAATTACCTGAGGTGCGTGTGCGCTATCGCTATTAAAAAACATATTTTGAAGATGAACGAAAGAATGAAGTTCGTCGTATACATACGCGCCTATTTGTGGGATTTTTATTTGAATTTGTTTTGTTACAAATAAAAATGTTTGCGTACAAACACATTGTGCGAACATTATTTAGATGTAATTAATATTATTTACTGTGATGTTTTGATATTTTTAACGAGTTAACTAATTTTGACAATGTAAAGACTAATTTTGTAGTTATTAATTTGTTTAACATTAAAATTTAGTGCATAATTTGTAAATAGAAAATTTGTATCGATAATTTGAGATAGATAATGTTTCTTTCATTGATCTTTCGTTAGTGAGGTTTATTGATTTCAAACATTTATGAAATTTGTTTATTTTAAGATTTGATACCTTCTATTTTATTTTATAGTGTAATTTACAATATAGAAGAGTTGTCTAATAGTTTGTGATATACACCTATGCACTTGTTATGTTCTAATAATATTTAATTAAGTTGCAATTAAATTTGGTGGCAATTTCCATACACACTTCCCCCCCCCCCCCCCATTCCTGTATCCACCTACATTTGCCCTTTACAAATTTTAACTTTAAATTCTTTCAAGGTTTTTGTTGAATTATTCACAATTTCTCTTGGTATCTTTTTGCAATCCCTGACACCCTTACCTAAAAAAGAGAATCTTCCTACACCCTTGTGCCCGAAATCGAGTGCCAGCTTGTGGTCATGGTCATCTTTTCCCTTCTAGGCATTACTTTTACTTCTTACACCAATATTTTTCCATGCCTCATCATCAATGTACGCCTTGTACACTCCCATGACCCTCTTCACCATCCTCGTGTCTTCTAATGAATCCCATTCAAGCTCTTTTATCATATCTGTTACTGAGAACGAAGCCATTCACGGCGTATCGATGATATGAAATCTTCACGGGTTCGCCGCCGTGGAGTGTTGAAGAAAGACAACAACGAGCTTTCGGCGGCTAGCTCTGGTGTTCCCTGCATAACATCAGACCTGAAGATGGCGGCACAGCTAGCCGCCGGAAGCTCGTTGTTGTCTTTCTTCGACACTATACAACGGAGAACCCGTGAAGACTTCATATATCTGTTACTGATTGCGTTCTGCGATAATTTCCAGAAACAAATCTAGCGGCCCTTTTTTACAGTTCCAGAATTCCATAAACAAAGAACAAGGTACAATGACTTTATTGCTTTTTCCTGGTGATTGTATTATTATTGCAGGATCCATGTGATCAATGCGGTACTGACTTTGATGTTGAATGTTTGTTGTATCTGCGACGCAACAACAATTACGAATCTAATCGCACGTTCGTCCTGTACCTTTGTTATTGATTTGAAAGTTTTGAATATTGATATTTTTTAAAATGAAACAATTAAAGCGGGAGTCAGTAGCACTCTGCCAACAGGCCCGATTTGAAGGTATTTCCACATTTATTTTAACAAATCTATCACAACAAGATAAAGAATTTACAAAATAAATGAAAACACTAAAGGAAGACAGTGGTGAAACCTCCTATTTAAAAAACGAAATACTTTGATTAGATTGTAATATTTGTTAAATACATGTTCCATTATCATATCAGCCTTCTACGCAGGGTTTTGAGTAGGCTAATTTAAAAAAATAACCATCATTAGTTATTGTCACTAGATATGTCACAGTCAGGTGAAAGGTCAGGTCTTTTTTTTTTATTCAAACAGGTGTTTGTTTTGAAATTAGATTATTCTCTCGTATATAATATTCATTACAGTAAATCAAGTGTAAATACAGAAGTTTTCCGTCAGATCCATGTGCTAATTACTTGACTTTAAGTTTTATCCAAATGAACAACTTACCTAAACTTATTTTACTCAATAAAAAATTTACTTAAAATGTACCAAATACGAACGAAGACGTCCCGGATGCGACCCAACTAGATGCGAATACGATGCTTCGTGCTAGTTTATATTTTATGAAAAGTAACGAGTAACGAAACGAGACGATAGTTACGAAGTTATCCCATACGTGATGCGACTTGATGCGATGCATCATGCTAGT
Organism: Vandiemenella viatica; assembly: GCA_031002005.1. Taxonomy (NCBI): domain Eukaryota; kingdom Metazoa; phylum Arthropoda; class Insecta; order Orthoptera; family Morabidae; genus Vandiemenella; species Vandiemenella viatica. Next base: position 19,555,799 of record CM061920.1, on the reverse strand, counting down.
TTTCAATTGTATCAAAAGTAACGGAAAACGATTCGAAAGTAACGGGTACTGCAGAGATTTGCAAATACCTTAGTAAGGGAAGGAGGCTTTACACCGGTGGTATAGCAGAAAACAAGGGGACAAAACATGTTGGATATTTTCTTAATAAAGCCGGATGATAACCTAATCGGGTGTCAAGTAACCGAAGGAATAAATGATCATAATGCAGTTCTGATGGATACAAGGGATCCATTAAAGCAGTGGCCAGAATTGAAGGTATAAATAGGTACAATTATAAAAAAGGCACAAATCTTCAAAAGAAAAGATATTTCAGTGTTAATTTTGTTAAATGGAAGAATGGCACAAGTTCAGTGGAGGCAAAGTGGGAAGACTTCAAACTATAAAAGGGAAGTGAGACTAGAACATAACAGAGTTAAGAAACAGCAAGGCAGTAGAGAAGTCTTGAACTAACCAACAAAGGAATTAATAATGTCAAAGAAACTGGTTAAGGATGAACTTCACGGGTGTACCGTCGGATAGTGTTTCCACAACACTATCCGGCGGTACACCCGTGAAGACTACATTGCAGTCATACGCCGGGAAAGTCTTCGTTCTTACATTGGTTAAGGATGAGTTTATGAAAAATTGATTGGTGCAACGGGACCTCTGACTGATGCATCTAGAAATTTCTATAGCTATATCTGGAAACTGAGGGGAAGAGAGGATATTGAGACAATATAAGATAGTAGGATAGTAGTAAGAAGTAAAGGAGATTTAAAAAAGGCAGAGTTATTGAGTAACTGGTTCAGTGACTCCATTAGGGACAATAATTCAGTAGTTATATCTGGAAACGAGCACCGAGCGTGGTGGTGTAACGGCTAGCGTTCTGGCTCGCATTCGGGAGGACGGCAGTTCGAATCCCCGTCCGGGCATCCAGATTTGGGTTTTCCATGGTTTCCCCAAATCACTCCAGGTGAATGCCGGGATGCTTCCTTCAAAAGGCCATGGCCGAATTCCTTCCCATTCCTTGTCCCCCATCCTTTCCCGTCTCTAAAGACCTAGTTGTTATAGGAGACGTTAAGCAATTAAAAAAAAAAGTGGAAACGAGCCTATCCGCATAATTTGAGGGGAGGCGATTAGAAAATTTGAAATTAAATATGAAGATATCATGAAGGAACTAAGGAATCTGAAGAAGCATAAAGCGGCTGGTGTTGATAATATTACTACAGATGTCTTAAAGATAGTAGGAAGGGACATTGTACCTTACCTTGAACATTACTTTAACTGAGCTTGGACTTTTTTTTTGTTACAACTTTTTACAGCCTAACATCTGGTATCTAAATTAGGCCATATTTACAATAACAATACGATTAAGTTGTTACATAGATTTCCGCTACCTAGCGAAATCAAGTGAGTTGTTGTTTACAGTTAGAGTACTGTTGTGAGTAAAGGCATTTTATTATGTAAACTTAAGTGCTTGACTACATGTAGGTTAATTTTTAATAAAAGAAAAACTAATATTAGTAACATAACCCCTTAATTAACCCACCACCACTAGTTTATTACAAATGTTACTACGCTACTGCTAACTACAGTATAAAAGTCATTTTTTTTAGGAGAGATCTTCAGCGGGATCCACGTTCTCCGGAATTCCTTGAGGTCTGGCCCATCAGATGCGATAATGCGATTTCTGGAATGACCAAGACCGTCCAGGGACTTCAGAGGGGTTGCCACCGGCTTCCGGTGGCTGTGAATCCCAAATCCTATTTGGGTCAATACGGTGCTGAGGAGGTGTATTACATCTCCTATGTTCTATCGAGTCACAGTTTATTTCCTATTACATAATTTCTTTTATATCTTATGTAAGGAACTTAATTTAATAGCTGTCTCCTTTCCATTTTGCTGCCACATCATTTTAATTTTTTCAAGTGAGAAAAATAAACAATAATAAAGAATAATAATAGTTTCCTTTTTCCTCTTCATCATAGCATGCAACACTTGGGAGTCAATGCCCGCTCCGCTTAGTAGGCATTATACCTCTCTGCTGATGTGGTAATGCTTTGTCAGGCTATCCGCCGCATACCATAAGCTGACTAAGACTTGAATGCAGCGAAATGTTAAGGAGAAAGAAGTCTTTAACTACGGTATTGTTTGCTATAAAGTTTCGTTGTATAACACGCACTTCAACAAAAGACTTTAACTACGGTATCGATTACTATTACGTTTCGTTATATAACACATACTTCAACAAAACAAATAATCTCTCTTTTTCTTCTTCTATTTCTTTTTTTTCTCTCTCTCTCTCCTTTTTCCTACTCTACTACAAAATAAACTACTCTACTGTTAATTAAGGATATTAGCTAAGTTTTTGTAGACTAAATTATTTTAAAATCATTATCATCTAAACTCTTAGAATTATTGCTAGCAAGAAGAATTATTTAAAATTACACCAAAAATAACAGTTTTTAAATTTAGCGTCATTGTTGTTAACGTTATTGCTAGTTATTGTACATTTTACTGAATTAAATTTAGCATAAGCTTCATACCTAGATTACTATAATACTATAGCATAGGTAAAAATCGTAGTTTAAGTTATTTTGTAGTGTTAAATTTCTTATATACCGTAAAAAATAGTTCAAATCACTAGTTTGAATTTCGATTGTTAAAGCTTTCTGTATTGTCCTATATTAAGGTTTTATTAGGTTTAAAATAACTCAATTTCTTAATTAATTAGTTCCGGAATAGTAATAAAATCAACTGGAAATAATAATGAATAAACATAAGTATTCATATATAGCATTTAGTTACTCACATTAGGTGAATACATTATCGTTATTTTTTTTATTTATTTAAAAAAAAAAACCTTTCATAAGTAACAAATTAGTTGTTATCCATCCACATTAGCACTAAATAGTATCGACCATCCATCTTAAGTTTGTTTCTAAATCAATTAGCTAAAGTTTTATTCACTGGTTCTTAAGTAGTTTAGTTACCTAGTCGTTTTTCATAAAACTTCAATCAAATTAAATATATATAACAATTCAACAGTTAGTCGAGTATAGCGCCTATCATATTTAGTAAAAAACGTTAAAAAAAATATAGTATAAACTATATAAGACTCAAATAAATTTAAGGTTTGTTTAGAAGATAGTTGAATTATTTGGGAAAATCATGACTACTGGAAACTGTGGTGCCTGTCGTAGGTACGTTGCGAAGGGGATGGGTTGTAGTTGGTGTAAGAAGTGGTTTCACTGGGCATGTGGGGAAAAGGAAACGGGGGAAATAAATGAGGCTCTCCCATGGTTTTGTTCACTTTGTCTTACGGATGATAGGATTTGAGAGATGGGGGAAACGATTAGGAAGTTGCATGAAAGGATCAGGGTTCTTGAGGCTCGTCCTGTGGAGGCTCAGACTCTGCAGGCGTGGCCTGTGGTGGCCTCGCCTGTGGAGGTTCAGCTTGTGGGGGCTAAGCCTGTGGAGGCTCACCTGTGGAAGTCCAGCCTGTGGAGGCTCAGACTGCACAGAAACACCCTGTGGGGACTGAGCTTGTCGAGGCTCAAGCTGTAGAGGCAGAAAGTAGAGATAGTGGGTTGGAAAAAGTTGATAAGGATGGGTAGGAGCTGGTAACAGGTCGTAGGAGAAACATGTTTAACAGGATGAACAAGCCAGACACTTCAGTAATTGTGGGACAAACCTAGTGCAACATTCTTAGGCCAGGTAATAGAGGATATAGGTTCCCTTTGTAGGAGTTTCACTAAGGATGATAGAGTAGTGATAGTGGGAGGTGCGGGAAATAGTATTGATAGAAAAGCGAGTTATAGTATAGAGAGTGACCTGAGGAAGGTGGTGAAGGAGGTACAGCATACCAGGGTGGAGCTCATGCAGGTCCTAAGTCGCCATGACCGGCCACAATTGAACTATGCTGTGAGGCGGGTTAATGTGGATACGGGAGTGCTACTTGGGAAATGCTTTAGTTCTGTGTTGGGGGTTGTGCCTGTGAACTCCATTGGTATGTGGGGTTTCACTAGGCATGGCCTACACATAAATAGAAGGGGGAAGGGAGTACTTTCTGAGTTCTTAGCTAAAGCAGTGAGGGAGCCCATTTCCAGTGATGATGGGGTCAGAACTGTGCCTTTTTTAGGTTAGGCGCTTGTAAGACGTCTGTCCTTGGTCAATGGATATTAATTTTAAGTTATGGTTTGATTCTGATCTGCTCACTTCAAGTAGTTTAAGACATTTATTTAGTAAGAATTAATTATAGTTCGAGTACCCTGTCGCCAGACAGTGAAGCCAAAACCGTCCCCAGAAGTAATTAGGAGAATAATTAATAAAAGTCATTAAGCAGCATGAAGAAGAGCAATTGTGTTCATAGCAAGTTTATTACGAAAAACACGTCAAGCACATGCGAACGGTTTGGCACCATCATAATTTCAAAGTATATCTATCGAAACTTCTCATCCGAAAGATTGCAGAATTCTTGTGGTAAAAGGAAAATTACAGTTCGTATCTTCTTCCCGCTAAAATATACACCAACACAACTTGGCTTTCACTGTTCATTTATACACTGTTCAAACACTCAATTTTATAACCACAGTTCTTACTTAAGACATAAACTTCTTCTTAAACACAGTTCAATATAGGAAAACACATTATACCGAACCGATATCGGCTAATGCCTACAATGCGTGAGCCGCGGTACGCGATCCGCTGTCTGCGATAATCCGCGCGCAACCATTACTAGCGGGCGACAGACTTTAGAACATAATGTAGCCCTCCGCTCCAGAGATACTACTTTGAAGCGGCGGAAGGTAACTGTAATGTCACACGCTGCTGGTGAAGGGACAAAAATAAATTATCGAAGTGATACTGATTGCAGATTCACGATGGGGAAAGTCACAGATGTTAAAGAAATATATGAAGTGGCTGAAACAATAACTGACTGCGGTAAAAGTGGGAAAGAGGAGATAAATTCTGAAAATGTAAAGCCAGTAGTAAGGGTGTTAATGGTAAACTGTAGAAGTATAATGAACAAAGTAATCGAATTTGCAAACTTAATAGAGATACACGAACCGCAAGTAATAATTGAAGTAGAGAGTTGGTTACAAGAAGAAGTCCTGATAGTTCCAGAGTGTACCACAGAGATAGAGAAGGGGTTTTCATACTAGTTAACAAAAATTACCACAGTTCACTGGAGTTCATAGATCAAGACCATGAGTTACTTGGGGTAGATTTCTGGGGTAATAAAAAAGAAAAAAATAAGAGTTTTGGTTGTTTACCGCAGTGGAAGAATTACAGAAGAGGATGAGGGCTCTTGGAGAGAAATAAAATTCATACTCAGATTTCAGAGGTGAGAATAGAATGATCATAATCGGTGGGGATTTAAATTTAACAGGTGTAATCTGGGAAGGAAATAAGATAAATAATACAAGGGAACAAAGATTTGCAAATATCTTAATAAAGGAAGCAGGACTTACACAAGTGGTTGAGAAAAACACTAGGGGACAAAATATTTTGATTATATTTCTAATTAAGCCCGATGAAAACCTACTGAGGTATCAAGTAACTGAAGGAAAAACTGATCATGAAGCAGTTCTGATGGATATTAGAGGATTCAGTAAATTGAAGGGGGAAATAGGTACAATTATAAAAAGGCACAAGTTTCAAATTTGAAGATATATTTCAGAGAACAATTCAGCAAATGGAAGTAAGGCTCAGGTACAGTAGAGTCAAGGTGGGAAGACTTCAAGGAGATAATAAGAAAGGGGGAAGAAAAATTTATTCCAAAGCAGAAAATAAAGAGAAGTAGAGAACCCTATGTACTATAATAGGGAAGTGAGGAGGTTAAAGAGGTTGGTAAGAAAAGAACATAACGGAGTTAAGAGACAGCAGGGTAGTAGGGAATATTTAAAACAACTAAACAAGTACTTAATAACAGCTAAGAAAATGGCTAAAGATGGGTTTATGAAGAGTATTGTCAGTGCAGGAGGACCATTGACTGATGCATCTAGAAATTTCTATGGCTATATCAGGAAACTGAGGGGAAGGGAGGGTGTAGAGACACTTGTAGATAAGGATGGAGAAGAAGTTACTGACGATTTGAAAAAGGCAGAGATTTTAAGTAACTGGTTCAGTGAAAGCATTAAGGACAATGAATGAAAAACAGGAGGGTCTAATTCGGAGAACGAGCTTAACAACACAATTAGAAATGACGATAGTAAAAAATTTGATATTCATCCTGAGGAAATCATGAAGGAAATAAGAAAGCTGATAAAACATAAAGGGGCTGGTGAAGATAATATTACTACAGATATCTTAAAGATAGCCGGATGTGACATTGTACCTTATCTTGAAATATAATTTGATTTGAGTCTGGATACTTGCTGCTTACCACAGGACTGGAAAAGTGCAATAGTATTACCGGTACATAAAGGAGGGGTGTGAAATAGAGTTGCGAATTACAGGCCAATCAGTTTGACATCAGTGGTAGGTAAATTAATGGAAAGATTGATATGCAACCACATCAGAAATATATGTGAGGAACGTAAGTGGTTTTCAAGCAGGCAACATGGGTTCAGGCAAGGATATTCATGCGAATCTCACTTGGTGGGATATATGCAAGATATTTCAGATGAAATGGACAAGGGAGGCCAAATTGATAGTGTAGCACTAGATCTGTCAAAGGCGTTTGACAGTGTAAGCCATAATATGGTAGTAAATAAGGTAAAAACCATTGGAGTGTATGAGAAAGTGATTTGCTGGGTAGAGGAATTTTTAAAAGGTAGAAAACAGAAAGTTAGGGTAGGAAATGTAGTATCAAAAGAAGTTGAAGTAAAAGTGGGTGTGCCACAGGGTAGCGTATTGGGACCATTGCTATTCATTATTCTAATGAATAATTGTGTTGATTGTTTACTATCTGAAATTAGATTGTTTGCAGATGACATAATGCTGTATAAAAGAATCAAAACGATAGAGGATTGTAAACAGTTGCAGGGTGATCTGGACAGGATATCTAATTGGGTTGGTAAACATGGAATGAAGATAAATGCAAAGAAGAGTCAGCTTATTAGATACACAAATAAAAAAACAAAAGGTTAATTATGAATATGAGGTGGGAAAAGAATTGCTTGCTAAAGTCTTGAAATCTAAATATCTTGGCATTACTTTTGTTAACAAGTTTAACTGGGCTGGATACATTGGACAGGTGGTAGGAAAAGTTTTCAAAGTTCTGCACTTGTTGGAGAGAGTGATGAGGGGATGTACGGGAGAAGTAAAGGAATTGGGTTACATAACTTTGGGGAGACCATTGCTCGAATATGGTAGTGTAGTATGGGACCCCCATTTTAAGTATCAAATACAGGAATTGGAGAGGGTGCAAAGAAGGGCTGCTAGATTTGTTTCTCGAAATTATCGCAGAATGCAATCAGTGACGGATCTGATAAAGGAGCTGAAATGGGATTCATTGCACGACAGGAGGAGGATGAGGAGGGTCATGGGAGTGTACAGGGCATTTACTGGCGATAAGGCATGGAAAGATATTGCAATAGGTATGAAAAGTAGTGCATGGAAGTGAAAAGGTAACCATGACCACAAGCTGGCACTCGATTTCAGGCACAAGGGTGTGGGAAGATTCTCTTTTTTAGGTAGGTGTGTCAGGGATTTGAATGAGTTACCAAGAGAACTGATGAATAATTTACCGAAAACTTTGAAGGAATTTAAAGATAAAATTTGTAAAGGGCAAATGTAGGTGGGTGCAGGATAGGGGGAAGGTGGGTGTGTAGGGAAATTGCCACCGGAGCCTGTGCTCCATTGCAATTAAATTAAATTAATTGTCGGTCCAGTATTTGAGGAACGACCTCCAACAGAAAACGGGGTCCTCCGGTAGCACAGCGTACAGCCCATCAGAAGGATCTTCTGGAATAGCCGGGTGCGTCGGTGTCCAGTGGGTTCTATCGTTCTTGTGTCTGTTTATGACATATCCTTTAATGTTCAGTGCCATGCTTTGAAGTTAATTTCTCTATTGTTGGTGCCTTCTCGATCCTGCTAACTGCTCAAAGTATTATGTTTTGTAGTGCATAGAAATCCTGTCTGCTATTTGACTCAGAATTTCGTAGTCAGCCCTGTTTTTATTGATACTTCGAACTTCTTTTCCAATTAGTTGTTCTCATTCTATTTGCCTCGCTTCCGCAAGAAGAATACATTCGAGAACCACATGTTCAGGTGTCGCTTCCTCTCCATAGACTCGATTCTTTGTGGCCCCTACTGTGTAGCAAAGTGTTATAAGGACCATGTCTGGTTATGAAGTGTATTAATCCAACTGAAGGATTTAGATGTTGCAGGTCCAACCGTTCTTTGAATCACGAAGGATACCGTAAGTTCTCCGACCTGTAATGCTAATTTTCCATTGATGTTGCCAATCTTGTAAGAGGGCCGACATGACTTCCTTTTTGGCTGCCACCGGTCGACCTACTATTTGTTCAGCTGCTCTCTTATCACCGGACTTTAGCCAGTATATTGCACAGCGTTTTCTTACCATCATGTCTAGGGACCAGACACCTAAAACCGCTGTCAAAGCGTCTGTTGCGGTGGTGCTATATGCATCACTTAGTCTTAAATAGACTCCCCTCTGGGCTCTTCTAAGCGGTGTTTTTGACTTAACTTTCTTCAGATGTTTCGCCCAGACACTCGCTCCATAGCTCACTATTGATGCCAGAATAGCTTCATGATAGAGCCTCATCACGTGGATGGGAAGATGAAATCGTGTTTGTCCAGCGCTGGTGAGTTTATGCATAACGACCTTCTCCCTGCTGGACACTTCTTCTCTATGATCCATAATGTTAGACGCTCTTCGTTGGTAATGCCGAGATATTTGCAATTGGTTGTCCTTTTTATGCTCTTTCCGTTAACCTTGATCGTTGTATTCCGCTGCAGATTTCCGCGCAGAATCATATACTGAGTCTTCTGGGGTGCGAGCTTAAGCTTGAGTTCCGTGCACCATTTGTCAATCCAGGACGATATTGCTTCTCTGCTCAATTTCTCTTTTTGTTCCTCCCTGTATCAGCAGAAGCAGGTCATCAGCAACGGCAACCAAACGTAACAACCCTTCTAGTCCTTCCAGTCTACACAATACAGTTTCAAAACATATATTCCAAAATTTCGGGCCACATACTACTCCCTGAGGACACCCTATAGACAATTTTTTCTCAGTGGTAATCCGTGGACATCTCAGTTTGGCATATCTGTTTCTTCCGTAATCCCTAAATGAGTTGTATATAGTGCTTGTACATTTTAATTCTCTGAGCCGAGCAAACAAACCTGGCCACCAGAGATTATTAAAAGCCCCTTTAATGTCCACAGATATTGACAGTAAAAGACACTAGTGCATGTTCCAACCAGTTGCATTGATTTGTTTATAGCGTCCTCTGTCGATCTGCCTGATCTGAATCCGTACTGGCTTACATTCATTCCTATTATATTCCATTGCGCTTGTAGGAGCCACACAAGAATTTTCTCTTGAACTTTACCAAGTACGTTGAGCAGGCAAATAGACCTATAGGACTTGGGCTGGTTCAGATCCTTGCCACCCCCTTTCTATAAAATTATCACCTCGCTTTGTTTCCATGCATTAGGGGTTCTTCCCTGCTGTAAACATTAATTAAACAGATTGCACAACGGTGGGGATAACTGAACAACTAGAGCCTGGAGTACTTGTGCTGCTATTCCATCTGGCCCGAGGGCCTTGTTCTTGGACATTGTATTTATCGCTTTTATCACTTCTTCTATGGTTATTTCATCTGCTATCACCTGTATTGTAGAGATACCCTCTGCTTTGGTATGTATACTGGTTGTTTACCAGAGGACATGAATAGTGTGATAGTAGTACCGGTCCATAAAGGACGGGTGACAAACAGGGTTTAAAACTATAGGCCAATCAGTTTGACATCAGTGGTAGGTAAATTAATGGAGAGATTAATATGCAACCATATTAAAGGTATCTGTGAGGAAAGTAAATGGTTTTCAAGTTGGCAATATGGCTTCAGACAAGGATATTCGTGTGAATCTCAGTTAGTAGGATATATGCAGGATATTTCTGACGAAATGGAGAGGGGAGGTCAAGTTAGTAGTATAGCACTAGATCTTTCAAAGCCCTTTGACTAAGTGAGCCATAAAATGGTAATAAATAAGGTAAGAACTGTTGGAGCTGATTTGCTGGGTGGAAGAATTCCTAAAAGGAAGAAAGCAAAAAGTTATCGTAGGAAATGCAATATCAAAAGAAGTAGAAGTGAACATGGAAGTCCCACAGGGTAGTGTATTGGGACCATTGTTATTCGTTATTCTAATAAATGATTTTGTTAATGGTTTACTGTCAGAAGTTTGATTGTTTTTCAGATGACATAATGTTATATAAAAGGATCAAAACAATAGAAGACTGTAAACAGCTGAAGGATGATCTAGATAGGTTAACTAGCTGGGTGAGTCAACATGGGATTAAGATAAATGCAAAGAAGGGTCAGCATATTAGGTATACAGATAAAATCCTAAAGGTTGATTACGATTATAAAGTGTGGAAGGAGCTACTTATTGAAGACTTGAAATGTAAATACCTTGGCATTACATTTGATAGCATACTTAACTGGGCAGGACACATTGGACAGGTGGTAGGGAAAGGGTTCAAAATCCTTCACCTGTTGGAAAGAATGATGAGGGGATGCACTAGAGAAGTAAAGGAATTGGGGTATAAAACTTTGGTCACAGTATTGCTGGAATAAGGTGCTGTAGTTTGTGATCCACATTTTGGGTATCAAATACAGGAATTAGAGAGGATGCAGAGGAGGGTAGTAGGATTTGTCTTTGGAAATTACCGCAGAACACAATCGGTAACTAATATGATAAAGGAACTGGAGTGGGATTCATTGGAGGATAGAAGGAGGGTGAAGAGGGTCATGGGATTGTGCAAAGACAATACTGGTGATGATGCATGGAAAGATATTGGTGGGAAAATTAAGAGAGGTGCTTGGAAGGGTAAGGTTGACCATGACCACAAGCTGGCACTTGACTTCAGGCATAAGGGTGTGGGAAAATTTTCTTTCGTAGGAAAGGGAGTGAGGGACTGGAATAAATTGCGAAGGGAAGTGATGAATAACTTACTGGAAGCACTGAAAGAATTTAAAGTAAAAATTAGTGGAGGGCAAAAGTAGGTTGGAAGGGGAAAGGAAGAAGGTGTAGGGCGATTGCCACCGGAGCGGGCGCTCGATCGCAATTTTTTAAATGAATTATCAATAATTATCAAATAAATAAATAAATTATTAGTAAAATAAATGCACAAAGGCTTAACATGGTCCTAGTTGGCCTCAACGAATAAATAAATATATAAAATAAATTATAATATCTTTGTTCAAGGATCATTCTTTAAAAAATCTTATTTACCCCTGCCCGCTGCTATTAATTGTTTTTGTGCATAATTTATGTAAACACTTGATAATTTTTGTCTGCTAATAACCCCTGGCGCCCAAAGTGAATGAGGTGGAAACCGTTGAATAACGTACCTTACACCCGAGAGGACCTTCTTGAAGAAGAGCGTGATGAGGAAGAGAATTTTACATGAGCCCCAATTTTTAATTCTTAGTTCTAATGGTTTGATTAGCAAAGCATTGATTGAGTCAGGATTTGAGATTTCCTGCATTTGAGAAGTATTTCATAAGGATTTAATCCTTGTGAAACTTCTGCCAAATTACCCAGTAAATGGAATGGCGCTTATCACAGCTACTGGGGGCAGGAGCAAACTTGTTAGGGAACAAGTTCTTTTGGAAGCAGAAATTATAAAATTTCTTATGGAGATACCTGTACAGTATTTGTTGTGCCAGGGCTCAACATTGATTGTATTTTTGGAGTTGACTCGATGCTCAAGGTTAAGGCCATCTTAAGAAGGATTTTTAAAATTTTCCATAAATGTCTGTCAGGAAGAGTAGGACAGCTATGGTCTTTGTGAAGGTTAAATCGTGGGGGACCCAATAGATCTAGGATAGTCATCATGTTTACCAGTAGAGACAGTATTGTGTCAGAGCCATTCAAGCGTGTCCTCAGGATATTTACCCGTCGAAGGGAATATAGTCTGTAGGAGTAGAGAGGTCCAAGAGATAGTTTCAGAATCTTTAAGATCTTAAGAGTGCGAGAAAGGCACTAGGAATTTCGGGCCCGGGGTAAAATAGGCGACCTTTTTATTTAGCTCCACAAACTGGCCCAGCGACGATGGGCGGATTGTTCCGACGCCTGGGGGCCCCTACAGCCTGTGATCGGGCCCCCCCTCAGCCGGCGGGCCCGGGTACATTTGACCCGCTTATCCCCCCCCCCCCTAAAGCCGGCCCTGGACCTAACAAGGAACTCTGGGTTATGTCATAAAGATTGGAACCTCGATTATTGTGTGACTATGGGCTATTCTGATTATGGGATTGGCATTGAAGTGATTCAGGAAGTCGATGAAGGGGAGCACATTGATCACAGGCCAATAGCTATTGGCAGTAGGTTTTTATCAATCCATGAAAACAATTATGGAATTACAAAACGGGAAGCATTATCCATTATTTCCACTGTTCATTAAGCACCATCTTTCCTAATGAAATGCAAAGGCTTTTGAGAGAGTAAGGTATAAAATGGTGCTAAATAAGATAAAAACCATTGGAGTTGCTAAGAAACTGGTATGCTGGGTGTAAGAATTTTAAAAGGTAGAAAACAAAATGTTAGGGTAGGAAATGAAGAATCAATAGAAGTGGAAGTAAAAATGTGAATGCCACAAGGTAGTGTAACGGGACCATTGCTATTCATGATTCTAATGGTTGGTGGTTTACGCCCAGAAATTATATTGTTCGCAAATGACATAATGCTATATAAAAGGATGAAAACTTTAGAGGACTGTAAACAGTTGCAGGGTGATCTGGACAGGATATTTAGTTGGGTTGGTAAACATGGGATGAAGAAAAATGCAAAAAAGAGCTTGCTTATTATTTGCACAGATAAAAAAATCTAATGGTTGATTATGATTATAAGGTGGAGAAAGAATTGCTTGTTGAAGACTTGCAATGTAAATATCTTAGCATTACATTTGATAACAAGCTTAACTGGGCAGGACATATTGGATAGGTAGTAGGAAAAGGTTTCAAAATTCTGCAGTTGGAGAGAGTAATGAGGGTATGTGCGAGAGAAGTAAAGGAATTTGGTTACAAAACTTTGGTGTGACCATTGCTTGAATATGGTAGTGTAGTATGGGATCCACATTTTGAGTATCAAATACAGGAGCAAAAAAAGTACTACTAGATTTGTTTCTGGAAATTACCGAATAACGCAATGATTAACAGGTATGACAAAAGTGCTGAAATGGGATTTATTGGAAGCAGGAGTAGGATGAAGAGGGTTATGAGAGAATACTTGTGATGAGACATGGAAAGACATTAGTGTAAGAATTAAAAAGTAATGCATGGAAGGGAAATGATGACCATGACCACAAGCATTTTGAGTATCAAATACAGGAGCAAAAAAAGTACTGCTAGATTTGTTTCTGGAAATTACCGAATAACGCAATGATTAACAGGTATGACAAAAGTGCTGAAATGGGATTTATTGGAAGCAGGAGTAGGATGAAGAGGGTTATGAGAGTGTACATGGTGAGTACTTGTGATGAGACATGGAAAGACATTAGTGTAAGAATTAAAGGTAATGCATGGAAGGGAAATGATGACCATGACCACAAGTTGGCACTCGATTTCAGGCAATGAGGTGTAGGAAGATTCTCGTTTTAGTTAAGTGTGTCAGGGATTGGAATAAGTTACCAAGAGAAATGATGAATGATTTACCAAAAAGGTTGAAAGAATTTAAAATTGATATTTGTTGAGAGCAAATGTGGATGAGAGCAGGAAAGAGGAAAATGTCTGTATAGGGAAATTGCCACCGCAAGCTTGCGGTTCATTGCATTTAAAATTAAATTAAATTAAAATTGGAACTGTGCGATGTTTATCATTATTTGTGTGTATCATCTACAAGGAACATTCCGAAAGTAATTCAATTCAAATTCCCGCGCCGGTCCTATTGGTCGGAGTGGAATCGAACCGTTGGAGTAGGTGGTCGGGAGGCAGAAGGGGACGCTAAGCTTTGGCACGAAACTGGTCTGAGTGCTCTCCAAGCTGTGGAAGCGGCAGGGCGTCAGTTATCGTAAATATCAGCGCGTCGACCGTGTCAAGGAAAAAAAAAAAAAAAAAAAAAAAAAAAAGGACATGGAATCTACGATCGACCATCGTTACATGATTAAGTTTTGTGCTAAACTGAAAAAATCTCTTTAGAAGACTAACAAAATTATTCGTGAGGCTTCTGGGAACTTTACTCTGTCCTACTCACAAATTTCGAGGTGGTTAAAGGCCTTTAAGAAAGGTAGGGAAGAGGATCAAGACGAACAACGTTTTAGGACGGCCTTCAACCAGCAAAACTGACAACAACGTGGCTCGTGTCCGACAATTGTGGGACTCTGACCCTCTATTGAGTATCAAGAAGGTTGCTAATTAACTGAACTTGCCGTCTACTGTAGTGTTTCGCATTGTAACTGAAGATTTAGCGATGCGGAAAGAGTGCGCCAAGCTCTTCCGCAAAGTGATGTCAGACGACCAAAAGACCAACCGAGCGGAAATTTCAAGTGAACTTTTTCAACGTTTTGAAATTGAATCTCATTATGCGAACAATGTCATCACTGGTGATGAAACTAGGGATTTTTAATACGACCCAGAAAGAAAACGCCAAAACTGTGAGTGGCACACCGACTAGTCCCACAAACCCCAAAAGGTAAAAATGAAAACAATGCTCATTGTCTTTTTGACTGCAAAGAGTGGTCCATAAGGAGTTTGTTCCCCAAGGACAGACAGTTAGGCCCGGTGCACACGAGCGTCACTTCACGTCGCGTGCACGCCGTGTGCACGCCGCGTGCACGCGACATCCGATGCACACGTAGCAGGCGGCAGTAGGCGTCCCACTGACAACGATGGACGTGTATAATAAGAAGCGGGTAATTTTTGCGTACTTTATCTTTAAAAATCATTTATTAAGGACACAGGATAGACGTTACTGGTAGTATAGAACTATTCCAAAGAACGTATTTTTATAAGAAGCTTGAAAACAATTAAATAAACATTCCGAGAGGACAACCTCTGCCGGCACTGCAGGTTCAAAAATGCCCTTCTATTTTATTGGTGATGAAGCATTTTCCCTTTCACCAAATATATGAGGCCTTACAGTGGTAAAGTTTTATCAGGAAAAAAACAAGGATTTTCAGCTACAGATTGTCACGCGCCGGGAGAAAAGTAGAGAGTATATTTGGAATTCTGTACAATAAATGGAAAAATTTTCATAAAACAATGTAAATTTGGATTTATCTATCCTATTGATAAAGACGTGTTGTTCACTTCACATTTTTTAAGAACGAGAGATGGGTACAAAATTCAAGACGAAATGAGTATAGAAGGTTTTGTCGATATCGGAAAGGACGCCTCAGTTCCAACAAGAGGAACTACTTAGCAGTCTATCCTAGTAAGTAACATGATAGCAGCATATTTTGTTTCTGATGTTGCCACCTTACCCCGGTAAAGGAATTTTATTTAAGAACTTTTGTGTTTGCAACAGAAATTTACTATAAATTTTATAGGTATGATACATAAAATCTAGATTGTAAACCTGGAATTAAAATAAACCCAAAATATTTTGCTTAAATATTTCATTTTCGCCCTTGTCGTCCTTCTCCTCGAATCCCTCAATTAATATCCGACATATACTGGTCCAAGCTCTCCTCTTGATTCGATCATGATAATTTTTTGACGGATGTCCCAAATTTCTGGATAAGTCTTAATTGCACCAATAAAATGTTGGATGTTAATATTTTCTAAAACTTATAACTCGTCTGCCATGCTTGCCGCGCTAGCGTGTTCTGCCGTCCGTGTGCACCGCTCCATTGGACACAATGTACTAGGAGACCGCACTAGCGTGCGCGGCGACCCTGCGTCGTGGTGGGCGAGAACAGGGAAAAACGACCGCTGGGTCGCCGCGGCGTGACCGCGGCGTTACCGCTTGTACGTGTGCACTGCCGTATCTGTTCCTGTGTACTCCTAGCCGCTAGCGCGGCATCTCGGCGTGCACGCGACGTGAAATGACGCCCGTGTGCACCGGGCCTTAACGCTACCTATCACGTGGATGTGCTGGAAACACTCCGAAAAGGGGGCATCAGGACGAGGAAAGACATCTGGCAACTCCATCACGACAACGCATATTGCCACAACGCCCTACGAGTGCACGAGTTCCTGGCAAAACACCAGGTGCCAACGCTCCCCCCCTCCTCCTCTACAGTCCTGACGTCGCCCCAGCAGACTTCCTTTTGTTCCCTCGGATTAAGGCAGCGTTGAAAGGAACCCGTTTTTCGCCTATAGAAGAGATACAATCTGCAGCGACGAAGTCCTTGCGAGAGGTTCACGAAGATGCCTTCCAGCGCGCTTACCGGTCATGGCAGAGTAGCTGGAAAAAATGTGTTGAGGCCCAAGCACAGTACTCTGAAGAATTTAAAGTGTTTGTGCAAATCTATTCAATAAATTACTTTTTTTTTTAAAATAATTGAATTACTCATAAAAATTGTTGCTATTTTATTTATTGCCATTTATTTTAATTTTTATAACTAAGAAAGTTGGTTTCAATTATTTTACTTTATAACAAACCTTTCGTGGACTCTCCCAACGTGGTTCAAGCACCCCGAAATTAATTTTAATTTATCACAGACCCCCTGAGCTGTAACTGGGATTCATGTGGGTTCGTGGAACTACTTTGGGAACCATTGATTTAAAAATACTGGCGGGAGATGGAAACTAAAATGATATTAAATATCGTCCTAAAAAATGTCATAAATTTTAATGTTTCAAAAAAATAATATCGAAATTTCTATAAATCGATATTCGTGATTAGGGGTTATCTCTGGAAGGAATGGTGGGACATTCGTGTTGGAAATTGTTGTTTATGTACGATTTTCGTATTGTACTTTAGTAATTTGAATGTGGAGTGGTGGGAATGTTGTGAAAAATATCAACTTTATTGTTTTTAATTAATGAATTTTCCCTCAGAAATATACGTAGTGTTTTGATGTTTCACGAAAGATCAAGTTGTTTTATTTTTTATTAGGTGTGTGGAATATTGTGTATAAGTAATTAATGTATTAGGTTTTTCGTAGAGGTTTTATGAGAATGTGACCTAATCCTTAACTTAATTCAGTTGCAATGGAATACTTGCTCCGGTTACAACATATTCAAGCAGTGCTACCTGCTGCTTTTTCGTTTTGAATTTTAACTTTAAAGTGTTTGTGGGTGTGTGTTATTTTTTTTTTTGGGCAAATTGATGAACGCTATTCTACGTAATTTATTACAGTCTCTGAATCCTTTACACACATAAGAAAATTTTATTAATTCCTTGCGCCTGGAATCCACTGTTATCTTAAAGGTTGAATAATAACCTTTGTGGTTTCGCTCCTGGATGATGTAGAAAGCCAATCGTTTACTATGCAATTTACGGGCAGTAGGGAAAAAAAACCCTTATTTTGGATTAAAAATTATAGCTGACTGCTTTCTTGATACAAGCTCTTCCAAGGAAAAGTGTAACCGAAAGCCGTGAAACAGGTAACGAAAGGATAATGCGCGCCGAAACTTACGATTACATTCTTTACTGGCAGCGTCAATAGACGTCTCGAGCACCTGTAACGTAATTAGTCAGAATTTGGTATTGCATCCATCTTCTTCACTCATTTCCACTAAGCCTCATGGAATATTAGTTATTCTGGTCCAGGCAGCATTTCAACCTAACCATGAAATGGTTAAGCATATTACTGACTTTGTGGCAATAGACATCTTTAGCTGCCCCTGATGTTGTTATAGTCATAATTCAGCATGGCAGACACCATCTTCATTTGAAATCCACTATAAACTATGGAATTTTAATAGTCATTCTGGTCCAGTCTGCATTTAAATGTATCCACACCTTCTGTCAATACAGCTCTTGAAAATCAACATCTGTATGGCATACAGAAGTACCAGATTCACAATAATGATGTATCATTACTTATTGGTTAATACCAGATGTAAACTCAAAATTTGCATTGTATTACTTGTCTTATCTATTTTATTGCCTTCGTGTACACTTTTTCATGAATAGTAATGCCAAAGGATCACATTAATAATATTTTCATCAAAAAAGAACAGTTCCCCCCCCCCCCCATAATGGCCATACTTTCCACAGCGGCAAGTTGTTGATGGCATTCTCTGCTGTCAACTTTAGGTGACCTGACCTGAACTGAAGATGACTGCAGAGAACACTTTTGAAAGCTTTCTTCCCTGCATCAAATGGCAGATTATACTGTGTCGATGTGCCTGGAAAGTCTTTTTCATGCTATCTTATGTTCATGGACTTTAATTTAATTGCGATGGAGCACACACTCTGTTGGCAATTTCTCTATACGCCCATTATCCTCATACACGCCTACTTTTGTACTTTACAAATTTCAACTTTAAATTCTGTCAACATTTTTGATAAATTATTCGGGTAATATCTAGATCGCGATACCGATGCAACCACTTACCGCCTCGCGATGTAAACACTTCCGGATGGAGAGAGTATGACGTCACTACCTTGCTGAATGTGACGTATACGTTTCGCTCACAGCTTTAAATCAATCACTAATATGTCTCATATCGTGAAATTGTTAATTTTTCACCAGTAGTACAGAAATAAATTCATTAGCGATGAGGTTTTGATGCAGCCTGGACCACACTGAAACGTAACTATCAAACATCTTACTGCGGATACCTAATTTCTATGTCGTATCTATCGCTGTTTACATCTTAATGCAGCCTGGACAAAGTGAAATGTAACCGTCGCACACGATATTACTAAGACGCAATTTCCAAATCGTATCTATCACTGTCAGTATGGTCCAGGCTGCGTTTCAATCTAAACGCAAACTGTTATTGACGAAATCTTGTTTTCATAAATATTTTATTTCGTATTAATGATTTTAATAGCAATTTCAGTCACGCGAGGAAATACAGAAGAACGGAATCAAACACAAACCAATTGAATTGTGACTAATAACGTTAACGATAATGAACTATATCAATTATCAGTTTGGAATGTTGTACATATTTTAATAATATTATTAATTGTAAAAGTAATAATTTCCTTTAACATTTTCAGTCTGTAATTTTTTTTATTATTATTACTATTGGTTACGTTACGTTCAACGGCCTCTCGTGTATTCACAAATCGACCGAAGGCTACACACGTCACATGTTGTGACGTCATACTCTCTCCATACGGAAGTGTTTACATTGCGAGGCGGTAAGTGGTTGCAGCGGTATCGCGATCTAGATATTACCCAATTATTCATCATTTCTCCTGCTAGCTGATACTGTCGCGTTGGAACCGGGACAGGTGTGAATTCGAAGGTTACTTGTCAATGAACACAGCACTTAAACTGAGAACAGGTTTATTGAGAACTCAAACATACACGCAGCACTGACTGCCTCTTGGGCAGAATGCTCTTCTATTTATACACAGATAGAACGTACTAGAGATTACAAGAGTAGTTAACAAGTGAAATGTGTAGAAGTTACAAGTGACCTTAGGAAACATGTAGAATCTTCTGGAAATAATAAACAGAATTAAATAATTTTTGTCAGTGGGCGGGATTGAACCGGCGACCTTCGGTACCGCAATTCGTGACGCTACCCGCTGCGCCATGCTGGCAGACGGTACACTGGCGTTCATGCGGCATTGCTCCCTCTCCTGAGGAAAACAGCGTCCCGCTGTTAGATTTCTTTTGTGGCACGCTGAAGTGTCCTGGATCTTGATCTTGTCGTGGGTCCTCTGTATGGCAGTTCTGGAGGGCCCCTCCTGTTTGTACTATTATCTTCCTGTCCGACTTCCTCAGTATCCAAACCGTCCTCAGAGTCCTTGAACAAGAAGCTGGTTGTGCCTAGCTGCTCGTCAGGATTGTAGTAAGGCTTCATGCGGAGGACGTGAACAATGTCCCTTCGCTTTCGTCGTTTCGAAGACGGCTCATAATCCTCGACTTCGTATGTGACGTCTGACCGGCGGCGTATGACACGATACGGACCAAAGTACCGCTTCAGTAACTTTTCTGATAGCCCAACCTTCCGGACAGGGGTAAAAATCCATACGAGATCTCCTGGGTTGTACGCAACAGGTCGGTGCTTGCCGTCATACCGCTGACGGTCCCTCTCCTGGGTGGCCAGTGTTCGTATGCGAGCCAGCTGTCTTGCTTCTTCGACCCTGGTAATGAGCTGTTTTATATAGTCATCCTGAGTGTCGTCCGGCTGGAATGGGAACAGCGTATCCATTGTGGTCTCAGCTTCACGGCCATGGAGCAGAAAAAACGGAGTGAAGCCTGTCGTATCTTGCCTTGCTGTATTATAAGCAAATGTGACCACTGGCAGTATTGTATCCCAATCCTTCTGCTCAACATCCACATACATCGACAGCATATCGGCTAATGTCTTGTTGAAGCGTTCTGTGAGACCGTTTGTCTGAGGGTGGTATGCAGTTGTCATCCTGTGGACAACATCGCATCTTGACATGACCTCTGATACTAGTCTTGACTGGAATACCTTTCCACGATCGGATATCATCACACGTGGTGCTCCATGCTTCAAAATAATGTCTTCTACTAGAAATTTTGCAACCTCTGGAGCTTCTGCAGTCGGCACAGGTTTGGTGACAGCGTAGCGCGTGAGGTAGTCGGTGCAGACTATTATCCATCGGTTACCGGTTGTCGACTTCGGGAACCTCCCCAAAAGGTCGATCCCAATTCGGTGGAATGGAACTGCTGCAGGTGGAATTGGTACTAGATGACCTGGAGGTAATTGCGGCACATGTTTCCGTCGCTGGCACTCTTTACAGTGACTCACATAATGCTTGACAGATCGGTAGAGACCCTTCCAGTAATACCTGCGTCTGATTCGGTCCAGGGTCTTCACAAATCCCAGATGACCGGATACTGGAGCGTCGTGGAAATACTTGAGAATAGCTGGCTGGAGATGAGCTGGAACGACCAGAAGCCACTTGGGGCCTAGTGGATCGTAGTTGTTCTTATACAATGTCCCATCTATCAATTGAAACCCTCCTTTGGCCGGTTCTCCTTTCTCCAAGGCGTCTATGGTTCTTAATAACTCTGAATCTTCCCTCTGTTCAGCTGCAACGTCACCTAATTCAGCGAGGGCTGAAATTCCATTCATGCTGTTGTGTTCTATTAAAGGATTCCTTGAAAGGCTGTCGGCATCCTTGTGTTTGCGTCCGTTTTTGAATACCACCGTGACGTCGTACTCTTGAAGTCTAAGTGCCCATCTTGCTAGTCGACCTGATGGATCCTTCAAGCTGGTTAGCCAACATAAAGAATGGTGGTCTGTTACGACGGTGAAAGGTTTGCCGAATAAATACGGACGAAACTTGTTGATAGCCCAGACAACTGCGAGGCATTCTTTCTCGGTTGTAGAGTAGTTTATCTCGGGCTTAGAGAATACTCTTGATGCATAGGCTATCACCTTCTCAGCACCTTCCTGAATTTGCACAAGCACTGCACCGATCCCATAACCGCTGGCGTCAGTGTGAAGTTCAGTTTCTGCATTCTCGTCGTATAAGGCTAGAACTGGTGCGGAAGTTAGAGCCTCCTTAAGTGCCTGGAAAGATCTTTCTTTAGTTTCATCCCAGTAAAACTTGGCGTCTCCCTGCAAAAGTTCTTGCAGTGGACGTGCCATGTTACAGAATCCTTTTATGAAACGCCGGAAGTATGAGCACAGCCCAAGAAAGCTTCTCACATCACGAATGTGCTGAGGAGTTGGAAATTCCATGACTGCCCTTACTTTATCTGGATCAGCGCGGACGCCATCTCCGTTGACCAGGTGCCCCAGGATTTTTATCTCTCTGGCGACGAAGAGGCACTTCTTCGGATTGAGGCGGAGTCCTGCAGTCTGAACACACTTCAGCACCGTTGACAGGCGACTCAGATGTTCTTCAAATGTTTTCGAGAAAACAACAATGTCATCTAAATAACAAAGACACGTCGTCCACTTAAGGTGTTGAAGTAAGTTGTCCATCATGCGTTCGAATGTGGCCGGAGCGTTGCATAATCCGAATGGCATTACTTTGAATTCATAGAGGCCATCAGGTGTAATAAAAGCCGTCTTTTCTCTGTCAGCTTCGTCAACCTCGATTTGCCAGTAGCCTGTCTGCATGTCCATGGTTGAGAAGTATGTAGCTCCTCTTGTCGTTGGGCCCGGTTCTTCAGTTGTTCTTCCGCCGAGCGGATTTGTCGCTGGTGGTCCCCAAACGTTTTCTTAAGTTCCGTCTGGAACATTTCCCAGTTATTCAGTTTTTCTTCGTTGTTCTCGAACCACTGCTGGGCGGTTCCGTCCAGATAGAAATAAACATTTGCCAAGCACATGGTATGATCCCACCTGTTGTACTTGGCGACTCGGTCGAACCCTTTTAGCCATTTGTTAGGATCCTGTCCAGCGTCTCCAGAGAACACCGATGGGTGTCGAATGTGCAGCTGGCTTGCCGCCATGGGTTTCCTAATGACGCGGACTTTCGGAAGGATGTACTGAGTATATCCTTTGTAGTCCGGTTCCAGTCCGTGTAGGCGGCGACTTTTACGTTGCCTAATCGGAGCCACGACGATGCAGCTGTTGCACAGGGTACCCGGCGTCTCCACCAAACTATGTCGCGTTGGAACCGGGACAGGTGTGAATTCGAAGGTTACTTGTCAATGAACACAGCACTTAAACTGAGAACAGGTTTATTGAGAACTCAAACATACACGCAGCACTGACTGCCTCTTGGGCAGAATGCTCTTCTATTTATACACAGATAGAACGTACTAGAGATTACAAGAGTAGTTAACAAGTGAAATGTGTAGAAGTTACAAGTGACCTTAGGAAACATGTAGAATCTTCTGGAAATAATAAACAGAATTAAATAATTTTTGTCAGTGGGCGGGATTGAACCGGCGACCTTCGGTACCGCAATTCGTGACGCTACCCGCTGCGCCATGCTGGCAGACGGTACACTGGCGTTCATGCGGCAATACTTATCCCTGACTGCCTTACATACAAAAGAAAATCTTCCCATGTCCTTGTGCCTGAAATCAAGTGCCATCTTATGGTCATGGTAATCTTTTGTTTCCCATGCAGTACTCCTAATTCTTATACCAATATCCTTCCAAGCATCATTGCCAATATACGCCTTGTACACTCCCACTACTTTCTTCAGAAAGCAAGTGCAAGTAGCCAGACCGAGTCAAAATGTATACCCTAATTTTACTGTCTTTTCTGTTATTGACTTTTTTAAAATTGTTTTATAAATTATTTTATGTGCACTAAATTAAACTTAAGTTTGATTCAGCTGGTGGTTTCCCGTTACTATGACAACCTCCTAATTTTGCCGTAAAACTAATTTCTTCATGGATTGCTCTGAAACTTTATCAATCAACAAATGTTAACTAAATAAACATTTTCTATCCTCATGACCATCATAATATTACTGCCAGTAAAATTAGTGTACCAACTACTACTAAATGGGAAAGCTAATCTCAAATATAAAATGCCCAAACTGTGGAAAGAAGAGCGAGAGGAGAATGACTATCTCACAGTGCCGTTCTGCATGTAAGATTAGAGAAGGTTATCAGACATAGTAAAAATGGATAATCAGTGCGCATGGATGACATCGGGACAGAGCAAATTAAGCACTTTGGTCTAACATCAAAGAAATGGACCCTTCAACTCTTTAACAGCTGTTAGAGCAGATGTCAAATTTCAGAGATATTTCAGAAGAGTCAAGCTATTGCCTTGCTTAAACCTGGCAGAAAAGGAAGCAATCCAAAGAATTTTAGACCAGTTGCACTTCTATGTCATTGTTACAAACTGCGTGAAAGAATTATCTTAAACTGGCTCTTGTCTGTTGTTGATCCTTTCGGTTTGTCATTAGAAGTTCTTTGCACATAATGACATGAGGTATACTAGGTTCCTTACATGTGAGCTTGCCCTCAACAACACTGGCTATGTATCTGCCATAGATATATGTCGTCTCATCTACTCTTAACCAAATGAAGTGGTCAGCAATGTTCACCTGCATTTCTTCAATGGTTTTCTCATACAGCTGAGGCAAGTATTCTTTCTTAAAGTGGATTCGTCTTGTATTTTTCTTCCAAAAAGTTATGAGGGCTGCTTTCTGAAGGGTTGCAACTGGTATATTAGCGACAGTGAGAGCTTCACATAGACGCAGGTTAAACGAATGTTCTGTTCCCAGCTTTGATCTTGTAATGAAACTCTGCTTTTGTTTGGAAGCATTTCTCCTACTAACATTTGCCAAATGAGTTGCTGAAATCTGATGCTGTAGCACGTGGGATTGTTTTTCTGCAGGCACCTATATAGAAGGCAAAAATAAAAATAGTCCACCTGAATATAACACCCCAGATAATATCCAGTTAATATAAAATTTCATCCAGCAGTCTAGACTCTACCACTTTGTTACTTTAGAAATGAAATTAAATATAATTTATTTTTAAATATTATAAAAGATATACACATATAAAACAAATTAAACTTACTGGTTTTACAAATGCTTGGAAATATATAATTTTCCCATCTGTAGAAAAGTTCTTATCCTTTCCAATCCATTTTCTCAGGAGACTACTTCTTGAGGATTTCAGTTTAGGCACTAAAAATATGTTTTAATTTCTGCGCTACTACTGAACGATGACGGTATACAGCTGTTAATTTCTCGGGACCTTTAATGCAGTGGTTTCCTGTTGCCTTCTGCATCCTAATGCCGTTGACCAGTCCGCCTTTTGGGACCATTTCCTGCCCCAAGGACAATAGAGTGCCCTGACCTTTACTTGCTCATCCACCATCAAGAGGCTGTTGACACTTGGTAGAGGGATCTTCTTATCCCAGAAGATATTCGGTCCGTTCATTCGTTAGCCGTCTGTATATAACATTATTATTATATACATTCATTGCCCCCCTCTCTACCACGGGCAGATGAATGTCGGGGTCTCACCATCATTGAAACTGTGACCGTAATGGCATTACTCAGTTTCTCTGGATCTTTAGAGGGGAATTTAGTTTACAAATATTATTAATTTATACAAAAGGTGAATTACGAAAATTAAAATTTCTAGAATATTAGGTTGGGAACAAAATAGGTTCGAACCTAAGAATCTGTACCCTTCGAATTCTTATAATCACTCACTAACATATGAGCTGACACCAATTAAATAGCTGTGCTGTAAGTCAAAACTCCTTATAAAAATTGTGTCACTTAGTGTACATATATGTTGCATTAAAGCCAAGAAATCACTGTTTAATATACAGAAAAATAATAAAGGAGACAATAATGGTACTGAAAGTTTTTCAAAATATGGAAGAGTATAAAGGATATTGGAACCAAGTTACATTGAAATATTAAGTGAGGGGGCGGCGGGGGTTGAGAAATGTGTGCATCTCTGGTATCACATTACAAAACAGATGTCACACTTTAAAAATGTACTTTAATAATACAGTATCTACTGGACTCTGGACTACCGATCATAATCTACGCTACATACAACTGTTTGCAAGGGTACAACAAAAATTGTTCTCGGCATCAATCCTTGCTGACAAAAATATATTGGAACTTCTGTATCCTCACTTCATTTAGAAATTCATAAGATGGAGCTTCATTCCCACAAAATTATGATGTAGCTAGTGTTTCTTTCCTAGTATTCCTTTAATTATTTATGTAATTGCTTGCAGTATGAACTTCCAATGATCGCTGTGTCTGCTGCTGTGCCTTATTAAGTTATTTTTGATACTGCATGTAATGATTTAATGGCAATGCAGATTTTAATGACAATGCTTAATTATTTAGTGAACATTAAGGCATTCCTAAGCATGCAGGCTATCGCAGTCTTTGCTGGACAAAGCACAAAAATATTGCTAGCAAACCAGTCTTTGCTGGTGCTGCATTATTACTTAATAGTATAATAGTTTGCTACCCGGTCTGTGGCAGTGAAGCCTTCTTTTCTCCTCTTTGAAATGACTTAGTCAGAAACACTTTCGTCAAAAATATAAATGATTGCAAAACAGTTTTCACTAAGGTAAAGTCAATATTCAAACAATTACCTTCACACCGAGCGTGGTGGTGTAACGGCTAGCGTTCTGGCCTCACATTCGGGAGGACGGCGGTTCGAATCCCCGTCCGGGCATCCAGATTTGGGTTTTCCATGGTTTCCCAAATCACTCCAGGCAAATGCCGGGATGCTTCCTTCAAAAGGCCGAATTCCTTCCCATTCCTGGCCCCCCCATCCTTTCCCATCTCTAAAGACCTCACTGTTAGAGAGACGTTAAGCAGATAAAAAAAAAATTACCAACACTCATCAAGATGTCGAGAACTGTATCAAGAACTGATTGCTTGATACTGAGCATGGTGGGTGACTGGTTACCATTCTGGCCTCGCATTCGGTAGGAAGCGGGTTCGAATCCCTGTCCGGGCATCCAGATTTGGGTTTTCCATGGTTTCCCCAAATCACTCCAAGTGAATGCCAGGATGCTTCCTTCAAAAAGGCCTTGGCCGAATTCCTTCCCTTTCCTTGTGCCTAGTCCCACCCAGCCTCTAATGACCTTAGCCATTGACAAGGTATAAAGCCGTAAGTAAAAAAAAAAAAAAAAAAAAAGATTCCTTGATGAAAATAGTAATATGTGTTTTACGACTACTTATGTCAAATGTCCAGATGATAAAAAGATGGCCATTTGAAGAAAATATTCATTTATGGTGTAAAACAATGGTTTTTTCCTGAATGTTGACGTAGATTGCATGGGTTTGTTGGGCATCACATAGCTGAATGCATTTTGTTCTGATTGGGACATCCAGTAGGTGTCCACTGAATATAATAGTCCAATATTAAAAATAAGTAAGAAACTGAAGTCAGCATATTTTCCACTGTATTCAAACAACTCGCCACAAGAGACAAAACCCACGATTTTCTATGTTGGCATCTACAAATGACTCTGGTAGCCTTTCCATTTATCTTGGTTACAAGCAATAAGAACTGAATGGAACAGTTGCTGAGAGGGGCGTGCCTGATAAGACGCCTTGGGACGTTTAGTTTGTGGGAGGAGAATAAGAGGAAGAAGGAGGTGAAAAATTACAGACAACATCAAGGAAAACGGCAACTACTTGGACCTTAAGTAGAGCAGAAGACTGATGATGATGACAAACAATAAGTAAGATTTTTTCCTCCCACAATGCACTTTTTTGTGAGACGAAATAGGAAGCAATCAAAGCAAGAGCTATAACAGCAAATACGGAAGATAGATGGACAAATGAACATGTTTCAATGGAAACAGTAAGATCATATGCTGGAAAAAACTACTTGAGCAGCATATATTAAGGAAATGAATCATGGTGTTACTTCTGAGGGAAGAAGAGGTCTCAGGAATGCTCGACTGTTGTCAATGAAGAAGCTAGAGTAATGTGGGCAACTGAGAAGCTTGGTAGACATGGTAAAGACCTTTTGGTTGTGGGAACTATAACAATACAGGAAAAAGCTGTAAAACATTATGAGGTGATCATTACACCTTCATTTGCTTGCTCCAAAAAAAAAGCAATGTTTGATGGCTGTGTGTGAACAGTTGCTGCAATAAAGGTAAGTGCAGGAGCTGGAACTATTCTTTTAACTTTATGAAAATCACCGAATGCAAGACATGAGACAATTACAATAACCCTTTTCGATAGGTGCAATGCACCCTCCGCCACACACTTTTAGTGAATCGCGGAGTAATAATAATAGTAGTAATAGTAATTACAAGATGCGACCCTCGAAAATGAACCAATTGAAAATGAACAGTAAAATGTCAGTGGCAACAGGAAAGAGGACTACTTCGAGACTTAATAGAGTGGAGAACTAATTGGAAATGTTTGGCCTTTGGGCAATTAGAAATCTGGTCCATGCTGAATGCATGCAAGAACCAAAGATGTGATAATTTGCATCCAAAATTATTGTTTACCAGGTCTTTTATATCCTTAATCTATAACTAAAATTGATCAAATATCAAAGAAAACTTATTGCCACATAATACATCACAAGGGGGCATCCATAAATTACGTGAGGTGAAATAGGGGGGGGGGTCCTCCGAAATCTCTCCAGGGGGGGAGGGGGGGGTCTACGGAAATCTCACGTCAGATTCGTAAAAAAATTTTAAACTGTAGAGCTAAAAAAAAAAAGTCTACGAAAGGCGATTTTCGTCGAAAAGTGGGGGTGTAACCGGCTTTTGGGAGGGTGAGGCCTAAAAAGAAAAAAGGTCTCAAAAAGTTGCGAGGGCGATTTCCAGGGGTAGGTCTCATGGACCAGATATCAACAGAAAGGGGGGGGGGGTTCAGGCCAAATCTCACCAAATCCGAAAAAAACACCTCATCTAATTTATGGATGTCCCACAAGCACATATTGATGTATTCAGTATAGTATCCACCTTAAAAGTATAAAAACAGATTTACATTAATTGTTATTGAAAGATTTTGGAACCATTATTTATTATACAGCACGGAGTGGGAGAAATATTTTTTTTACTGACTGTGGAGGGTGAGTGGTTAGCGCTCTGGCCCCTCATTCAGGAGGACACCGGTTCGAATCCCCATCTGGGCATCCAGATTTGGGTTTGCCATGGTTTCCCCAAATCACTCCAGGCAAATGATTCCTACAAATCCATGACCGAATTCCTTTCCGTTTCTTGTCCCCAGTCCCATCCCGCCTCTAATGATGTTGACTAGGTGTAAAGCCATAAGTAAAAAAATCATATCTTTTTGCTTTCTTTTTCCAAGCATACATGAGATGCAGTGAAATAGATGACTTGAAGGGTAATATCAAGATGGGGATACCGCTGTGGCCTTGTGTAGTAAACACACCTATCACATGGTATATATGACATCATTGTGACGTGTGGTCCAGGCTGCATTACAACATAAACTCAAATGATGATTGACGAAATCATATTTTATAAATATGAGTTTCGGTCGTAATTCAGCCTGAACCAAAGTGAAACGTAACCACAATGCACGGTATTGCAGATATCTAATTTTCAGATCATATCTATAGCTGTTACTGTGTTGATACGTACAGACAGAATACGTCACAATGATGTCATATATACCACGAGATCTGTGTGTTTACTACGCGAGCCTGCAGCGGTATCCCCATCTTGATATTACCCAACTTGAAAAACACAGAAATTCCTGAAACTATTATGCACCCAAAATCATACTTTATCCAAGTGTATGATTAGTAGCCTGTGATCTTTAAAAAATAACTATGTATATATGAGTGATGTGATTGTATAAAGAAGATGTAATTAAGTTTTTTTCCCCATGGAGTTCTGTGTTCTGAGCAAATTTTGTAAAATTAGTCTTTACCAAAAGAAATTGGGTAATCGATCCTCATGAAAGAAGTCATCAAAGTTAGTATGGGTTAATCGCTATACCTGCTTACACCCTTCATCAGCAATAGAATAAAAAGTTTACAAAATTATAGTTGGAGGTCTGACCCCTGTCCTGAATACTTCATTTTGTGACATTGGAAATTTCAGAGTTGTTCCATGTTTTTGTTCTGCAAAAACTTGTGATTGCCTGTTGTATGGTTTCCTCTTGCCTTATTTTTGTTTTCCTAATTGCTAACTATTGATATCTATTACTTCACCTTCTCACCACCCCACAGTTGATCTCTCTGCTGAAAGTTCCAGTGATATTAATTTCTTTCTTCATGGTCCCACAAATTTGAACCTGACACCAAGATTCCTTTCATTCACGTGATAAGGTGTTTGAACGATGCATGTATGAACCTTACCATATGTTTCGTTTTCTTTCTCACGGGTTTAGGGATCCACTCAATTTTTTAAAAAAATTTTTAATTTTTTTATGTTAGCTACTTTTTTGTTTGTTATAATCATTGAACTCTCGGACTGTTCTTTACTATTGACATTTCTTTTTGTGTAAATCCATGTTATTTGTTCAGATTTACTGTTTCCAGATACGGGGCAGCCCACAGTTTAACTGAGGACATCCTTATTTGCAAAACCATATTTGGCTTAATTTAACATTCTACAATGTGAAATATTTTTATCTGTGTCTGGCAAACTTGCCTAAGAATTAATTGTCTTCTTAGATAGAAAGATTTAATTTGCATTTATGTAATTACTTTATTATTATTTACACGTGTAATAGCATTTTTTATTGACATTTATGAAACTTCACTGCTGATAAATAGCAACAGCACACGGGTTAATATTGCAATTATGAGTTTCATGAACAATCTCTCTGGTTTATTACAAAGTTTTTGAAGAACCACCTTTTAGTTCATGTATGGCACTTTTGCTAGGTATAATGGAATCTGCCTGAACATGGTGAGATGTAAAAATAATTATTAAGGTATCTATTACCTCGCCAAAAGCATTTCTACTAGCCATCCCCAGTAGTAATATACTCTATAGTTCAATTTTGAAGTTGCTTATGTAGGAGATAGAAATTTCACTTAAAGCAATTTTGAACTTGAACGGATTTTCTCGCATTCATTTTCATGACTATAGCTCACCATAAGAATAAGTTTTAAGTGTATTCATGATGTCCGGAAAAATGTAATTTAAAAGAATTGATTTGTTTACGTTTTAACACATCCTGTTAGGAAAGCTAGAATTTAAGATTTGAAATTGAATTGAGTGTAGTTACAGCTGATCTTTTATCACCTGCTATATTCAGCACTGTCTAGCATATTTTGATAGTAAAATTAACTAATTAGGCCAAATTTAATTATCACTTTTAATTAAGGGGAAAAAATATTTTAATTTAAAGAGATAAAATTGAAAAATTTACATTAGAAGATATCTTAAATTTAGAGGATTAAAAATATACCTTGGTTTCTGTCAGAAGTTTAGGCATTAATAAGAGAATTAGGATAGAGATTGTTGTGAATTGTTGAGAAAGTGCGGCAAGTTGATGACAAGAGAGACTTCAAAGTTAATATTATAGAAACCATTTTGAAGATTGAACTAAATTGGAATAGGTAGAATACGATATCGGGAAGTCCGTGTATTAATTGCAAGTTAAACCATCAAGTATATTGGGAGATATTAATTTTCCAAAGATTTTGCTGATGTCATAGAAATTGAAAAGTTGGTAAAAGCACCTGCAGCCATCTTGAAAATGCCGAGTCTTCCACTAGATTTTAAATTGTTAACTTCGTGGAGCGAACTGCTCCATGTGAGTCATTGTTACGGCACCGCTTAACATGCCGTAATCGTTATCTCACTTAATTTGGGGACTTAGTGAGTGTTTGTCTTCTCGAGTTACTGTGCTTAATCTGACAATCTTCAGTGAAACTGTTGTCCGATGCTATCCACAATCGTGGTACTGACCATGTAAGAGAACTTGTCAAGAGTATAAGTACTTTGTCATCCTAAAACTGTGTCAAGTGGACTTATTTATTGTACTCTTCACGTTTGGGGTTTATAATACGAACATGTGGTGACCACTTGGTTACATATTAAGGTACCGGAAGGCTACACGGGTCATGAACTTAGTTGGTCACAGTTTAGGCAAAGTGTTGCAAACCCCCAGCTAACATCGAGTCCTAACACCTACCAATTTGCATCACTACATTTGGTTTCAAGAAGCATGTCATTTTACTATAACAGTATTTGTGTATTATTATTATCATTGCCTCATTTACAAAAAAATTACAAGTTTGATTTTGTCATTCACTTTGTAGCTCAGAGTTCTGAAAAAAGCCACAACAGAAAAATGCCGAAAAAACGTATTCTGGAATTATCTGGTGAAGAAACGGGATACCGAAAAAAGATTTTTTCACGTAAGTTATTGTCCATTTCACATAATGTTCATATAAATTAGTATGCCTTTTCACTATAAACCAATATTTAATACAGTTAATAGCTATAATGCTTAAATACTTAAATAGCTAAATGACACATCACTATTCAGTATGAGATTGTACTATAGAAATTAATATTAAATAATTCCAAAATAGGGAATGTAGTATTTCCAATTTTGGCCAGATTCACAGTATTAAATGAAATATTATTCAGTATATGACATTGTGCAGGATTTTACTCTAATAATGCATTTCACAACCTGAGGCCTTCAAGGCATCGCTATACTTGATTGGAGAGATATTGTAAGCACCTTAGAATTTTGGAAAATTCTAGTTTTGCTTAGGCAGGACTTAGAAATTTCGAGAAATGTAGTTTTCAACTTTAAGGAATTTCCCCGTAATCTTTCTCACAGTAACAATTTGCCATAAAAATCATTTTAAAGTGTATCATATCGAGAAACGTTTATTTTAGGAGATATTCCGCTTTGTTCGTGTTTTGAAACACGCGATCGGAAAAGTAGAAATTCTAAGATTTGCAATATCTTTGAATCGAGTAAAGCGACAACTGATCTTTTATCACCAGCTGTAGTCAGCACTGTCCCTGATATTTTGGTAATAAAATTAAGTAATTTGGTAAAGTTTAATTAGTAGTTTTAATTAAGAGAAAAAATTAACTTTTTTATTAAAAGAGATATTAATTTAAAATTTACATCAGTAAATAGCCGTAATTCAGACGATTTCGTACATATAGTGGTTTTCGTAAAAAGTTTTAGCATATGTCTGGTAATTAAGTTTTAGAAAATAGATTGTTGTTGATTGTCGCTGTAAAAATTAAAACATTTGGGTTAATCCCCTGCTTTAGAGCTTTGTATCACCATGCGGAATTAAATAAAACTTTAAAACTAATTACTCTAAATTTCTCACTAAACTGCCGTTGGACTTCCAGTAGATAAGTCTATACACTGTCAAAGTTTAAACATTTTTAATAGTCTGGATTGTCAAATAAATTATGCACACTTTTGATCTCGCGGA
This sequence comes from Vandiemenella viatica, assembly GCA_031002005.1. Lineage (NCBI taxonomy): Eukaryota > Metazoa > Arthropoda > Insecta > Orthoptera > Morabidae > Vandiemenella > Vandiemenella viatica. Next base: position 19,522,804 of record CM061920.1, on the reverse strand, counting down.
AGCGAAAAGATATGATACAGTTGCTTACGTCACTGATTCTAGTGGTTCCTATAAAAAGACCCCGCCGCCATCATGCTTGGTCTGTTCCGGTCAGTCTTTTGTCTGTCTTGGTCTATCTTTATTCCTTTTGTAAGCGGAGCAGTATGTTTGTATAGTCTCGCAAGTGTTGTGTCGGGCGGGAGGAAGTCTGTTGAAGGTGAAGCTACCGAGTCAGCCATCTTAGGACTTTGGTGTGAGAGCATGCGAGGTTAACTTTTAACATGAACTTATAAATTTTCATAAGGGGTTCGGTCGGTTTAAAATTTCTCTCCACAACTTGCAAACTTTTGGAAAAGTGTGTTCGATTTGCCTACTCAACTGTATAATGTTAATTTTAAACTTTTGATTTCTTTGAATAAACTTTAAAATTTTCAAGTAAAGTGGACTTGTGATTTTAGTAGACAGTAAACCTTTTCTCTATTTGTGGTTTAACAAATATTGTGGCGACCTCAAGCATTTACGTTGAGTTTATCCAGCTACTTGGTCAAATATAAATTATTTCATAAATTTTCTGCAGAACTTTGAGTCAACATAAACTGTTAGTTGAGGCACTAAGGCTATACTACAGCCCCGGTATCAGCCTTGGGTCTTACAGTATGATGGGCCTGTTTTCAATTCCCAGACTGATTAGGCAGTTTTCCAATAGGAAAATTCTGTGGCAGTCATCAAAATCACCTCATAAACTACAAAAACTACACATTTCTCAAACAAAAATACACTCGTCTCCCAGAACACAAGTTACGTGGATAGATGACAGTACATCCCTGCCCCATCAAAACTACGATAGGCCTAGCAAGCCAGTGGTAGAATAAGCTTAACTTTCAAATAAGCACAACAACAGGAAGAGGATATGCCAGATGAACTACAAAACAGTGGAAATGTTTGAGATGTTTGAAATTAGCAGTAATACAGGTATACAAGGGTTATTTTTTAAGTAAGGGCCGTTTTTATTTTTTTTAAAAGATACAAATACTTTTGTAAAAATCTTTTATTTTCTGATTCTACATACTTTAACCTATTTTTCTACATAGTTACCTTGTTTATTTAAGCACTTGTCATACCGTACAACTAAGTTTTTAATTCCCTCTCCAAAGAATTCGGCCGCCTGCTCCGACAGCCAAGAGTTCACGGCCGTTTTCACTTCATCGTCGTCATTGAAGCGCTGCCCGCCAAGATGGTGTTTCAGGTACCGGAAAAGGTGAAAATCGCTAGGAGCAAGGTCGGGGCTGTATGGTGGATGGTCCAAAACTTCCCAGCCAAAAGAATCAATCAAATCCCGAGTCTTTTGAGAGGTGTGAGGCCTAGCGTTATCGTGCAGGAGCAAAACTCCTTTTGTCAGCATGCCATGCCTTTTGTTTTGAATTTCTCTGCGGAGCTTCTTTAGAGTTGCACAGTAGGCATCTGAGTTGATTGTCGTTCCTCGTGGCATAAAGTCCACTAGCAAAACACCGCGCCGGTCCCAGAACACAGTTGCCATAATCTTGTGCTTTGACAGCATCTGTTTGGCTTTGACCTTGACGGGTGAGGTTGAGTGTCGCCATTCCATCGATTTTCGCTTGCTTTCGGGAGTGATATGGGATACCCATGTTTCATCTCCAGTGACAATTTGACTCAACATGTCATCCCCTTCTTCCTCGTAACGAATCAAAAAAGTCCAATGAAGTGGCAAATCTCTTCCCTTTGTGGTCCTCTGTGAGGAGTGTGGGTACCCACCAAGAACACAGTTTCTTAAACTTTAGGTTTTCAGACACAATTTTGTACAAAACCGATCTTGAAACTTGTGGAAATTCCAAAGAAAGAGTGGAAATTGTGAATCTTCTGTCCTCACGAATCTTTGTTTCGAATGCAGCCACCAAATCATCAGTGATCACAGAGGGCCGGCCTGAGCGTTCTTCGTCATGGACGTTTTGACGGCCATTTTTAAACTCTCTAACCCATTGACGCACTTTACCTTCACTCATTGCATTCAAGCCATAAACTTCTGTTAACTGACGATGAATTTCTGCAGCTGATAGGCTTCTCGCGGTCAAAAAACGTATCACTGACCGTATCTCACACGCGGCGGGCGATTCAATAATTGTAAACATTATAAAGTAGCACAGCGATGCGTACATGTCAGCTACAGAGCTGCAACTGGCATCAGTGTGAACGGGAAGGATGCCGGCAAGTGGCGCGGTGGATTGTTGCGGCGTCCGCGCGAACTACAGGAATATACGCGCGAACGGCCCTTACTTAAAAAACAACCCTCGTAGAAATTAGCCTTGGTTTAATTTCTTCCTCGTTTATATTGCTAACCGAGCCATGAACCTTCTGTATTAAGATTATGTGGGGCTTAGGTTAAAACATTATGATATTGTCAAAGTGTGTTTTGTACTTAGTACATAGTACCTACCAAAATAAAGCTATTCCTGAGTTCAATGTATACAAATTTTCTGACATTATTTGGTAAAAAATCTAAATCGAGCATTATCATACTTTAATAGCTGTGAGTCATGCTCAGTAGTGTTGTGCAGATTGCCGTCTACTCATGCTCGAACTCACTCGGTTATTCCGATGACCGGTCCTCTCTACTTGAGCGAGCTGTTACCGTCGGAGCTTCCTCAGGCTTGGTGGTCAAACAAAAACTCAGTAGACAAACAAAAAGCTCAGTGGCTGTACAAAGGCTCAACAATGCACCAATAGCGCATAGTATCTTCCTTGCCCGAGCTGCACAGCAAGAATGGTACATCATAGAAAAATGGACAAGATTGTACTGCAGGGGCATTCTCTAATCTACATCAGTGGTTACTACCAACATTTTGCGTATATTCTACCAATTGATTTGGCGTGGACATGAGTATATGTTTGATAAACATTTGTAACGGAGGTATTATGAACTAGGGGTTCAGAAAACAGTGTAATGAAAACCATAACATAAATAAGTTATGTATTGTTACTGACATACATAAGGTGTAACCTGAATCCACATTTAGTGCATTATGATTCATATGGAGGTTTCAAGTATATGTCATGTCCTGTAAGGATTAGTAACTATTAATGCACAACATTGAACTGACTTTAATGACATAACTGATATCACTCTAAAAAGAAATTGTTAGTAACCAAAAGATCATTCATATGTTCACGAGAAAGATTGTTTCACTTAATATGAAATGTCGGAACACCATCACAGAAATATTAAGTGAGGCGCAATCTACCGATTTTAGTTTTTCACTACATAGAGTTGTGCCCGGTCATTAAGTGTCCAAATTTCCTGCAGGTAAACATATACAATTTTATAACATGATACAAAAAACATGTAGAAAATAATGAGGAGACATACAGTCTCCACTGTCTAATTTTTCAATTACTTCATTCTTCGATTTAGCAATTTAAAACTGTGATGCAGTTCGTGGTTGTTCCGATTGCGAGTAGCAGTGTCTCTTCATCCTCACACAGCATGTGAATAATGGACCGAACCTTGCCAGGCTTGATATTACATCCAGGCTCGATCCTCTGTACTGTATTTCAAGTATGTGGCTCACAGAGGTTGTGCTGGCAGCAACAAACCAAGCGAGCCTCGACAGCATTTGCATGACTCCAAGGCCCACAAACTCTGAACCTTACTTACTTACTTCCTCTTCATGGATAGGCCAAAAGCCCGTTCCGACCTCATTCTTCCGACCATCTCTTCCTAGGTCTTCCAATGTCCCTTCTGCCTGTGGGATGGTACTCCAGGGCAAGCTTAGGAAATCTGTCTTTTCTCATCCGTAGGACGTGGTTCTTCCAGTTATCCCTTTTTTGGGTAATTCTATCATTTAGCGGGGAGATATTCAGTTGTTCCCTTATTTCCTCGTTCCTCCTCCTATCATTTAGGGAATACCCTTTTACTGACCTTAAAAATTTCATTTCCGATGATTGAATTTTGCTTTTGTATTGCGTTTTATTTACCCATGTTTCGCTGCCATATAGCAGAGTCGGTACGGCCATTGTTTTATAAAACTTGAGTTTAGTCTCCTCTCGTGCTTTACCTTTCAGTGTTCGTCGAATTGTTCCACACATATACTGAAATCGGTGAAGTTTCTTCTTCACCTCGTTATCCTCATTGAAAGATAATTCACATTCGAGATAAGTAAAGCTGGAGACTTGTTCTATTGGCTGATTGTCTACCACTATTTTAACTCTGATAGGGTATTTCCCCTGCCATGCCATAACTTTCGTTTTTGCACGAGACAACTGCAGATTGTAATCTTTGCTGATAATGTTTAGTATATGAATTGCTTTTTGAAGTCCATCTTCATTTTCCTGGAGGATAAATTGGTCGTCTGCAAACAACATAGTATTTATGTAAGTGTTGTTGCTTATTTTTATACCAGGATGGACATTTTCTTTCCATTTCCTAATTAAGTCATCTATGTATTTATTAAAAAGTGTTGGAGACAGGCTACAACCTTGCCGCACTCCTTGGTTAATTGCTATTTTTTCTGTAAGTTTATTTCCCAGGTCTAAGACGATTTGTGTCCTTCTATACATATCTTGAATAACTTGTATTAAATGCTGTGGATAACCATTTCTTTGCATTATTTCCCATAGTTTTTTGTCTATTTACTTTATTGAACGCTTTTTCATAGTCTATAAAAGCAATGAAAGTCTTTAAATTAAATTCTCTTCTCTTTTCCAGTAGTTGTCTAAGGCAGAATATATTATCTATGCAGGACCTTCCTTTCCTAAACCCACATTGTTCTTCTGATAGGAGAGCATCTGCTATTACTTTTAGCCTGTTATTTATTATTTTTGCATATATTTTGTATCCTGTATTTAATAAACTAATTCCTCGATAGTTATCACATGAATTCCTATCACCCTTCTTAAAAAGTGAAATAACTTTGGCCTTCCTCCATTCTTCTGGGATGGTTCTCTTTTTCCAACACATATTAATTAAGTGTAAATATCTAAATTTCAGAATCATTCCCCCATACTTAATCAATTCTAAATTAATTGTATCTAGTCCAGGAGCTTTTCTATTTTTAAATGATTTTAGTGCTGCATCAACCTCCTCTATGTCTATAGGATCTATTTCTTTAGTATCCACATGGTCCATTCCTATTTTCTCTTCTTCTTCTTTATAATTACTATTGTACCATAATGTTCTGTAGTGTTTTACCCATGCCTCTTCTTCAATTACATTTATATTAGCACTTTCCTTTTCATCCTTGTTGAGATGTTTCATAAGTTTATAAGCCATCTCTTGTCTACCATGGACATCATCTTCTATTGAACTGATTAATCTATCCCATCCCTCTTGTTTCAACTTCTTTGTTATTGTCTTGACAATATTTCTTCTTCTTTTATATTCATTTTCTAGGGTTCGATCCTGTATCATTTTTAGATAAGCCTTTTGCTTTTGTTTGACGGCTTCTGCAATTTCTTCGTTCCACATTTTAAGTCCAGTTTTTCTTCTAAATTTCTTTTTCTTGCCAATGGCTTCATATGCTGCTTTCAGTATTGATGAAGCTATAGTTTCCCATTCTTTATTGATGTCATTATTTGTTGGGTTTTCCAGTAAGCGCTGTTGTAATCGGCTTTGATATAGATGTTTTATTCCTTCATCTTTTAAAAGGTAGGTCTTAAAAACTTCTTGATCTTGTTGTAAGTTTTTATTCATTCTTTTCCTCCATTTAGCAAGTATTCTTATTTTTGATATAACGAGATAGTGATCTGTATACATATCACTACCTCTATGTACACTGGTGTCTACTACATCTGGACCTAATTTTTATTAACCATTACATAGTCAATGATAGACCTTTGTCCTCTTGCCGTCCATGTAAATTTATGGATATCTTTTTTTGTAAAGAATGTATTTGTAATCTTTAACTGGTTGAAGGACGCAAATTCTCTCAGTAGTTTCCCATTTTCATTTAATGTGTATTCACCTCTGTTCCCCATTACCTCTGGAATTGGACTATTTCCTACGCGAGCATTAAAATCGCCAGCCAGTATTAGGAAATCACTTTTATTAATTCTGTCTATCACCACTTGAAGCTGTTCATAAAATTGTTCAGATTCTTCTCGTTTGTTTTCTTCTGGGACATATATGGCGATCAAGGTTAGGTTGCCTCTCTCTACTTTCAATCTTAGAGTCAGAATCCTTTCACTTATCATATTGTAATTGACAATTTTATTTTTCCATTTCCTATCCACTAATATTGCCACTCCTACTGCAGCTCTTTTCTCTTGTGCCACTCCACTGTAGATCATTGTATATTTATCTATTTCTTCTGTTCCCTTCAATTTCTTTTTTGTTTCTGTAATTACAGCAATATTGATCCCCTTTCTAGTTAACTCCCTGTCCAGATCATATTCTTTATTATTTATTCCTCTCACATGCCACGTTCCTATTTTCAAATTGTCTTTGATTCCAAATCGTTTGTCCTTTGACCTTGCCTTTGTTGTCCTCATAAGATCCATCCGGCTTTCCTTACTTTGAGGTTTATGAGTAAATATCTTTTTATGTGGAAGGGTTACCAGCCCTTCACACAACCCCCATCCTGGAGGGCCAGGGTTTTATTTCAGGGTGTTCCTTCCCTTAGCCAGAATGTCCCAGTTTTAAGGCACTGGGGGCTCGCCTTCCATCCTCTCCAGTTAGCTACACTCAAAAAGTGCATTGCCCAGGGGTCACGCGGCTTTCACCTTTGTGGACGTGGGAGTAGGGTTTGCTGGCAGAGCTGCTAAGATAGATCGCAGGGGCATTTCTCAAGGTTTTATTATCTCAGCCCATCCGGCATAGGCTGAGATCCTTGAGACCATACCAGCCTCTGAACCTATTAAGTGTAAAGAAATGTAGAAAGATTTTTTAAATTGCCATTGTTGCCAAATCTATACTAATATTATAAATGCGAAAGTAACTGTCTGTCTGTTTGTTACGTTTCTTGGGCTAAACGGCTAATCCAGTTGTGATGAAATTTGACAAGGAGATGCTATTTGTCATTAGGATGAACATAGGATACTATTTTGTGTATAGATAATACATATTGTCATTGAATTATGTAAACTATCTGAACTAGGATACTATTTTCTGCATAGATAATACATATTGTAATTGAATTATGAAAACTATCTGAACTGTAACAGACGCATAATATCTATACGTCTCTGTAATGCGAAACAGCAATGAGGTCTGATAGCGTAGTGGATAAGGTGCTTGCTTCTTAATTAAATTCCTGTGAGGCTTCGGGTTCAAACCCCATTGAGAGCAAAAGCTTTTAAGAATTGTCTTTCATAGTTTAAGCAAAGCCCAGGATTTTATAGTAAGGATACCATGTTGAAATTTAAGTCCCATAAATTCAGGGCTGGAATTCATGGCAAATCGTAGGCGGTAGAAGAGGGCCTTAAGCGTTTACTTTATTCACGGTATACTGGTTCTCCAGGCAGTTTGTGTGTGATCTAAACTAATAGTGTTAAATATGCGAAAGTAAGTTTCCCTCTTTTTGTTACATTTTTACGATTATATGTGTACACCGATGACAAGGAATTACTTTGTATCTTCAGGAAGGAAATAGGATGCTTTTTACCGGTATGAATAACAGTTTTAATCATGAGACAGGTTTGATGGTAGAATGGTATATCAATGACATTTCCGTCATATTATGCCGACTCGGTGTTGTTTGGGACGTATCTTAGGTAACTTTCAGCTTTCTGTATCCAATTCTACCAATCAAATTCTAGGTCCATGCGTACGAAGTCGCAGGTAACAGCTAGTATTATTATATACATTACACTGCTTTCCTATATAATCACCATTTTGTATTGAGTCATCATTTTTTTAATCCTTTCACCAGAGAAACTGTGCTAACCTGTTCAGCTATTCCTAATCAACGTCTCTTTTGTTTGTTGATCACTATGACCCAAAAAATCTCTTTACGTGAAGTTGAAGAAGCAAATAATAATTTGTTACAACAAAGTTTTTCATAGCATTGTAAATAAATAAACTTATTTTGGGCTTCCAGGCCCATAAAACTGTGCCAATTATGGCACATTTTGAGAGCGTCTGTCACAGCTCTAATTTTCAATGAAAGGTATAGCTAAATTACTGTTTGTTTATGCAGTGCTGCAGAAACAGTGGAAGACAAAAGCTGACCCAGCAGGATGATGTCATGGCACCTTTGAAGAAATGCCAGGGTGCAAAAGAGCTTGGTCTTTTTATTCCTCAGCTTTTCCAACTGTTTCACCGAATGGAACATTTCTTCCCTGCAAAGACTAGTGATATAAAAATGAAACTTTACATGGTGTTGCAAACAAAAAACTTTTCTCAGGTTTCCAGTGCGTAAAAAATGTCACAATCATGGAGACGTTTTTTCAAAGATGATGTGAGACCATCAGCTGTCATCTTCCACCATTTCCGCAACACCACATAAATAAAAAGTTATTCAGTTATACATTTGGTTGAAAGTGAGGACAGAGATAGACGCTCGTGAAACATACCACAATACCGGATATTGTGGATAAAGTTTGTATAGAAGACGGTATAAGTGATCACAAGACGATTGTGGTAACTTTAAAATCCAGGCTGAATTTGAAGCATGATAAAGACAAACTCGTATATTGTTTCGATAAGGCAAATGATGCGTTTATGGTTGATCATTTGGCGAAAAATTTTGAAACTTACACGCTAAATACAAATGTTGAGGAACTTGGGTTTAATTTAAAAGAAATAATATGGACCGGCTTAAATCAATTTGTTCCCTTTTTTTGCTATCGTCAGTCTTTCGACTGGTTTGATGCAATCCTCCATCCTTTCCTATCCTGTGCTAACCTCTTCATTTCTACATACCCCTTACAGCCCACATCATCAATTATCTGTTTCATATATTCTAATCTCTGTCTTCCTCTACAGTTCTTACCTTCGACTGTTCCCTCCACTAACAAGTTAACCAAACCAGCATGTCTCAAAATATGACCTACCAGCCTGTCTCTTCTTTCTGTAAGCTTCTTCCATAAACTTCTTTTCTCGCCCATCATTTCCAAAACTCGTTCATTTCTTACTTTGTCTGTCCACTTAATTTTCAGCATTCTTCTGTAGCACCACATTTCAAATGCTTCAATTTTCTTTCTTTCCGGTATTCCTAAAGTCCACGTTTCGCTACCATAAAGAGCTGTGCTCCAACAAAGAGTTTCAAAAAGTTCTTTCTAATTCCTAGATCAATATTTGAAACTAAAAAGTTTCTCTTTTTCATGAAAGCTCTTTTTGCTAGTGCTATTCTGCTTTTAACATCATTCTTGCTTCGGCCATCGGTTGTAATTTTACTTCCCAAGTAACAGAATTCGCCTACTTCTCCTATTGCATCCGATCCTATTTTTATATTTAATCTAGTATTGGTATCATTTCTGCTACATTTCATCACTTTTGTCTTGCTTTGATTTATATTCGGTCCAAAATCTTCCTTTAGTATTTTGTTCATGTCATTCAGTAACTTCTCAATATCCTCAGCCCTCTCTGCTAACAAGACAATGTCATCAGCAAAACGTAGCATACTGATTTTTTCTCCCTGAAAACTTATGCCACATGGAAATTTTTCTTTGACTTTTTTCATTGCTGCCTCTACATACAAGTTGAATATTAACGGGGATAGACTACAACCTTGTCTCACACCCTTTTTAATTGATGCATGTCTCTCGTGATTCTCTACTTTTATTATAGCCACTTGATTCTTATATAGGTTATAGAGTATTCTTCTATCTCGATACTTTAGACCTGACTTCTTCAAAATTTTGAACATCTTGTCCCACCTAACATTATCAAAAGCTTTTTCTAAATCAACAAATGTCATAAAAGTATCTTTGTTTTTCTTGATTTGCCCTTCAAGTATTAATCTTAAAGACAGAATTGCTTCCCTTGTACCGCGATTTTTCCTAAACCCAAACTGATCTTCACCTACTATCTCTTCTACTACCCTTTCCATCCTTCTGTATATTATTCTGGTCAGTAATTTTGAAGCATGTGATGTTAGACTAATGGTGCGATAATTCTCACATTTGTCAGCTTGTGCTTTCTTTGGAAGTGTGAACATGATATTTTTATTAAAATCAGTTGGAATTTCTCCTGTTTCATAACTTTTGGATATCAGCTTGAATAATCTTTCGATTCCTTCCTCTCCTAGGGATTTAAGAAGTTCTGCAGGGATCTCATCAATTCCAACTGCCTTATTTGCTTTCAAGTCATTCAGAGCTTTATTAAATTCTGTCCTCAAAACAGGTTCCCAAGAAGTTTATTAAGGTTAGTAAGAACTTCCCGTGGATCAATAGGGAAGTGAAACGTTTGCTCAGGAGGCAAAGGCGTTTACATGCCACGGTAAAGAAATCGGGGGACTCATCTGATCTCGCTAAATTAGTCCACTTGCGAGTGGACGTGCATAAGGCAATGCATTTAAAGAATTCCAAGCCAGAAATTTATCCGAAGATCTGATTACTAATCCAAAAAAGTTCTGGTCATATGTCAAATTAATAAGAGGCTCTCGTAAGGTCATGTCGTTGTTGATTAATGAAAATGGGGAATTATCAGAAACTAGCGTCAAGAAAGCAGAAATTTTGAATAATGTATTTAAAAAAGCTTTCACGTCAGGAAACTCGGAGGAGATTCCGATATTTAACAATTGAACCAACAAAATTATGAATGATCTCGTTCTCGATGTCGAGGGAATAACGAAACTGCTTATGAATGTTATGAATACCAATAAGGCTCCAGGACCAGACCGTATTCCTACAAGATTCTACTCAAGGTACGCAAAGGAAATTGCGCCGTATTTGATGAAATTATATACCGCCTCCTTGGATCAAGGAAAAATACCAGCCGAATGGAAGACCGCCATCGTAAGTCCAGTGTTCAAAAGTGGGAATGTTAATGATCCTCAAAATTATAGGCCGATCTCGTTAACCTCAATATTTTGCAGGATTTTAGAACACATCATCTATTCAAATGTCATGCAGTTTTTGGATGAAGATGAGCTTTTAAACCCAAATCAACATGGATTCAGAAAAGGCCGATGCTGCGAAACACAACTTGCCCTCTTAATTCACAACTTGAGCCGTATTATAGATGAGCAGTCCCAGGTTGATTTGGTTTTATTAGACTTCAAGAAAGCTTTCAACACTGTGCCTCACACTAGGTTACTTAGGAAACTTCGCGGTTACGGTATATCTAGACAAATATGTGATTGGGTTGCAGACTTTTTGAAGGACAGAACACAGTGTGTAGTTCTCGACGGTGAGCGTTCATCACTCGCCGAAGTGATGTCTGGGGGGTGTGATGTCCCAGGGAAGCGTGATAGGGCCTCTGTTGTTTCTCATATACATTAATGATTTGTGCGACAACATAGGGGGAATGAAAAGATTATTTGCCGATGATGCTATTATTTATCGTGAAATCACAACCCAGGACAACTGCGCTTTGTTACAAGACGATATTATGAAAATAATTGCATGGTGTAAAGATTTGTAGTTGGAGTTAATCGCTAAAAAGTACCAAGTCATGTGTGTAAGTAAAAAGGCGACACGATTTAGCTTTGAATATACAATTAATGGCACTGTCCTTAGAACGGTAGATTCCACTAAATACCTAGGGTTAACAATTCGTAATAATTTGTCGTGGAATGAGCATATCGAGAATGTAATTGGGAAAGCAAATCGTATGCTTTGATTTTTAGGTCGGAATTTAAAACAATGCACTCCAGAAGTTAAATCGTTTGCGTACAAGTCACTAGTGCGGCCTCACTTGGAATATTGTTGCTCTGTATGGGGTCCCCATCAAAAGGGATTAATGGAGGCATTAGAGATGGTCCAAAGAAGAGCCGCCCGATTCGTGACAGGTATATATAGTTGTAGGGAAAGCGTAAGTACCATGTTGAAGGAGTTAGGTTGTTAAGACCTGGAGCACCGAAGGCATTACTCTCGACGGAAGCTAATTGAAAAATTCTCGACTGTCGTATCTTGGAATGACAGCAAACAAATATTGCTACCAGCAACATTCATATCTTGGAGTGACTGCGAAAATAAGATAAGAGAAATCAGGGCAAGAACCGATTCATTTCTCTACTCATTTCTCGAGTGATTATGGAGTGGAATAGAAAGGATTTACCAGGCGAGTAAACACAAAATCAGACAGGAGTAGCTTCCGATAAAGCACTGCGGCCATCCTGATCTGGGTTTTCCATGGTTTCCCTGGATCGCTCCAGGCGAATGCTGGGATGGTTCCTCGTAATAGCCCATGGGCGCCACCTGCCATATCCCGTATATCCCTTCCAAACCATTACCTTTCCTGATAGGTGCAATGCACCCTCCGCGAAACACTTTTAGTGAATCGCGTAGTAATAGTAATAGTAATTGTGACATTTTTACACAGCTGAAAATGTGAGAAAAGGTTATTCAAGTAACAATTGCTGTGAGCCAGGACTGAACAGTAGATGCTCACAACTAAATTGCTTGAGTAATGCACATGTACAGGCGGATGCTGTTACTGTGCTTTGTCAAACTCCAGCAGGTAGTGTTCCATATTGCCAGTTCTGAACTGCTTGACACAGCTTCTTCAGAATTTCACATAATTCTGTAGTTATGATTGAACTCTGTGACATAAAGTTCACGATTATGTGCCCAAAAAACTGTAGACATGTTTCTCTGAGCTCGTAGTATCTGTTCAGACTTTTTCTGTTTAGGAGTGAGTACCTCTATGCTGCCACCATAAAGGCAGCTGCTTTCTTTGAAGTGTGACATGGGTAATCAAAATTTCATAAACATTGACAGTGTGATCGAGAAATTCATCGCCTTCGTGCTGATATTGGTCAAGGAACATTAGTGTTGCTCCCATTTATTTCTCCTTGTGGTTTGTCATCAACCATTTGGGTACCTATCTTGCACAAAGTTTTTATCATCAATATTTTGCACTACCTTTTCACGCAATAGTGATCAAAATACTATTTTAATCTGTTCATGCAGTTTAAAAATTGTGATCTCCTGTTTTCCAGAAATTCTACATTGATTTTATTCAGCGAATCTACATCCACTTCATTTCTCAGCTTACACATTAGATAAATAACTGACACAATTTTTTTTCATATTTTCCTTGTTGATCACATTTTCACCGTAAACTTCAACCATTTGTTTGTAAATTTCCACCATATGAACATCTTTTGAATGCAAAAATCTTAGTACTGACTGCTCTGGCATGATTTTCGATTTTGACGGCCATTTTGAACTTACATGGGAAATTGAGGCTTTGTCCTAAAATCATTCAAATAGTTGTGCGAACTGAAGCTAGAATCATTGCAATGGTATAACATACACGTATTCTGTACATGATCAGTGCTTAGTTTATGAATATGCCTTGTACATTCAGTTTTACAGATAAGTAGGGATGTGAAAAAAGACTGAACCTACATGTATAAAGAATAAAGAGAATTTATCTTTTATGAATACAAAATACAATCAAATTTGAGATAAAAACATAGTTGTAGTTTTAGTAAATGAGAAAATAAGATTTTTGTTTGTTCATATTAGTCTCTTATTTATTAATAAACTTTTTCCATTTATTTGTGTCCTGTTTGCTGTCAAACTTCACTTTCTTCAGGTATAGAGAACTTGACAAATCAGACAGTACGGTGTACGGCGTGCTTCAAGAATCTCCTTCCAAATGTGCTGACTGGTAGTGAAATATATCATCATCCTCAATTATTTGTTTTACTGTGCAAGGTAAATGAAACTTGTCATGTTAGATTCGTGAATAAAATAACTTGATAGTCATTTGGATTCCATAGAAAATATAAACCTCTCTTACTAAAGTGGAAGGTAGCAGGCTGTGAAAATATAAGAGGGGTTCCAAGACTGCTTTAAAGCCACATTTATAAGGATATACATTTGATGGGGACATAAGTGAGATAACAAATGTGGGTTCTGCAATGGTATCATTTATGTTTCCCATAGATTAGTAAATGGTACTATCAAAACTGTGTATAGATGACACTGCTGGGTGGTCAACTGGCCACGAGTCTATCATGGTGGGAGGAATAGGGAGTTGGCTGCTGAGTGTGTAGTATGCGAATGAGTTTAATTACCATCTAGTGATCTATGACCAGGGCAATCGACTATCTACTGCAAGCCCATATGTATTGTATCCGGTAGGGTGGGAGCCACTGCTGAGTTTTGTGCCGACATTTTGTAACAGAGAATTGTTGCACAAACATTGTACAGCACTGCTGTGCAAGAGGGAATGATTTGTTGTTGAACACCAGTGTTCACTGTAATGATAAGCTACTGACGCACTGGTGGACAAATGTATTAGTTGTAATGGAGAGTATTTTGAAGGGCGTAAGGTTGTTTTATATGAAAAAATATATGGCTTTTAAAAAATAATTCCCTTTTTTTTTATCTTTTTTTTTTTGTACCCCCTCAAACATTGAAAGTTTGTATGTTGTTAAAATTGGATATTTATATTGTAAGCACCTTAGAATTTGGATAAATTCTAGTTTTAATAGCTACAGAGCATAAGGGAGGGCGTAAGCTTCCTAGTAAACATTAAATTTTTCAGTTTGCTGCTACAAGATATGAGGAACCCGTTTCATGCAGAAGCCTATACTGCTACCTAACTCAATGTATAAGCCAATTTTGAAACAGTAAAGCTACTCAAAACACAATATAAGCTCTAAATAAACGTTTTATAATAGTAAAGAACCTTTAAACTAACCTGGAATAGTGTTATCCATAATTATCCAATTCGTAAATAGTCGATCTTTGTTACGAGATAATCTCACTAATTCTTAACACTTTTTGATGCAGTAAAGTAATTTTATAATAATAATAATCTGAAACAAAGTTAATCTCAGTAAAATTCCGTAGTTTCAAACCGTGTAAATAACGTAAATAAAATTTTAAACACTTCGTTGAGCACACTTTAACTTTCAACATTTTTTACCACACGTTTTCGATAATTTCAAGAACTAAAAAGTAAATTTCCTAAAAGACCGAAAAATCTAGTACAACATATCAAAATTTCAAAACATTCCATGCAGTAGAACAGATGTTAAATAAATTTTAAAGTTATTTCGTCACTAATCACAACGTGGTAGTATCCAAAATTTATTTGTGAGTACACCAGACCACCTACGTAAACAAAACAACTTTTAAAACACGTAACTAAATAAGAGAAAAATTCAGCTAATAACACTTTTTCGATATAAGTAGCACTTTAATAATTATTAACTAGAAACCAAGTGTCTGCTAAACAGTTTTAAACACAAATTTTTGTCAGACTAATAACTTTGCTATTATACCACCGATCATAATAAAAATTACACCATTGGAATCAGGGATTAACGTAGAACACAATGACACTAATTTTACCATGATAATTTGTAATTCAGCAAGGTCGCCTAATATTTGCTTAAATTAGCTTACAATTCCGGAATGTACCAACTGTTTTTCAGAAACTTTTTATCAATGCGCTTACACAATTAATTCATTTACAAGAAAGCTAATCATTTGAGAATTTTTGCTAAACACTTTTTATGAACCTTGAAGACCAGGCCACACACGGGTAAATTCTGAATAATTCTATAATCACACCTTTTTACATTATTTTTGATAAGCGTCCGTACACATCTATCATCCGGCTGGGGGTATAAAGGGTTGCATGGGAACGATGTCAGCGCCTTTTAATCCAGGTACGTTGTGCGTAGTGAACTTGCGCTGGTATGTTCCGTGTGTGTCGGTTAGACCAGGGTGATAGCTGGAAATAGTTGACTTACATCATGGATTCTTCTCGGCCATATTGACTTTTTTCTTGTCAGTAAATGAAGTTAGCAATGACTATGAACTTTTAGATTTTCCAATGGGGTTAACTCGGTAAATTTCTTCCTCTTCATAATCTGCAATTTTTTGGAAATGTTTGGTTCGATCGTCTACTCAACTGTAAATGCAAATTTTCAAAATGTGACTTTGAAATTAATTCCAAATTTTTCCTCAAGTGGATTATTTTGTGCTATCATAGTGAACAGTAACCTTTCCTAGGCTTTTGGTTCAAATAAGCTTTGTAGCGGCCGTTAAGCTTTACAGTTGAATATCCAAGGAGTTACATGAACATTTAAAATTTATTAAGGCAAATTCAGAGAACATTTTAACAAGTAAGATTCAGTTAAGGTGCTTAGGCCTGATACTACAACCCCGGTATCAGCCTTTCCCCTTATGTGGCGACCGTGACAGGACTTGGATTTTCACCCGTTTTAAGGAAAAGGTAATGTGTGATAAGGAAAAGAAAGAGTGATAATTTAAGGATAAAACAAAAACAGAAATAAAATAATATACTGTATGGATGTTTAAAATGAAAGACTTTCTTTACAGATAATTTTATAGTGACATAAGCTCTAATTAAATAACACAATTTGTCTATATTTTTTATAACACAATAATTTTTGATTTTTATGTTTTTAAAGTTTCATACTTTGATATTTTTCCAAAACCAATTTTAAAATTTTTGCTTAAGGGTAAGATTTCTTTAAATGTTTATAATACTTTGAAATTTGATATTTTGTAATTATTTATGCTTCATTTGTGGATATTCTGTGAAAACTTATATTTTATGTCTTGACATTTTGTAACAATTTGTTTGATACTTATGATTTTTCATTGATAATGGTTTCAATTGTAAATTTTGCTTAATTAGTGTGATGGGGACAGTATTTTTCTCTTTGCTTTAAAATATATATGTGCAAAGTTCCATCCAAATTGAATAAAAACTGAAGTTTGTGTAAGGAACATTGGAAATTAAGAGAGGATGGAGTATAGGGTAAGAGGGGGTTGGGGTTTGCCAACCAAATGGAGACAGTATTTTTCTATTAGTATTAAAGTGTATGTGAGCAAAGTTCCATCAATATCGGATAAAACTGTGGGTATGTATAAAGGACATGGCAAAAAATAAGGATAGGAGGTAAAGGAGGAGAGGAGTTGGGTCCTTGCAAACTAAATATGGACTGTATTTTTCTCCTTGTTATAAAGTATACACATGCAAAATTCCATCGAAATCGGATAAGAATTGTGAGCTCTTATAAAGAGCACCTGAGGAAGGTAAAGGGGGAGAGCAGTTGGTTTTTGGCAAACCAAATGTAAACAGTATTGTTCTGTTTATTTTAAAGTATACATGTGCAAACTTCCTTCAGAATCAGATAGAAACAGTAGCT
Source organism: Vandiemenella viatica (assembly GCA_031002005.1). Lineage (NCBI taxonomy): Eukaryota > Metazoa > Arthropoda > Insecta > Orthoptera > Morabidae > Vandiemenella > Vandiemenella viatica. The sequence goes on along the minus strand of CM061920.1, from coordinate 19,505,567 downwards.
TTGTATAAAGAAAATTGACTATAATGAGGGGTTAAGAAAGGGGAGTGGGACTAGATTTTTGTAAAACTATTGTGTACAGTATTTTTCTCTTTGTTCAGAAACCTCCATGAAAAATGCATGTATATGCCAACTTTCAAGGTGATCGGTCAAACAGTATCGATTGTAGCTTTGTATACAGAAACATTGACAAAAATAATGGGGTGGATATGGGGTGAGGGGTTGGTTTTTGTAAACGAAATGTAGACATTATTTTTCTTCTTGTATGCAAAGTTTCATCGAAATCAGATAAAAACTGTGAGTTTCCATAAAGATCATTGGAAATTAAGAGGGGAGGGGGTAGAAGGGGAGTGGGTTGAGCTTTGGCAAACCAAATTTAGACAGTATTTTTCTGTTTGTTTTAGAGTATACAGGTGCAAATGTCCATCGAAATTGGATAATGTCTCACAACTCACGAAAGTTTCATCGTAATTGGATAAATGGTATAGGAGTGCATAGAGGACAAACATTCATTTTTATGTATATAGTTAACCTCATGTACACACTTTGACAATAAATTTGGCCGCCGCTGAAAAATTCTATCACTCATATTTTGCACAATGTGACATCAATGTCATCCTAACAAACAGTAACGCAATACTGGCTTGACAGTATTGCATTACTGTTTCCTGAGTTGACATTGATATCAGATTGTGCTGAATATGAGTGATAGAATTTTTCAGCGGCGGCCAAATTTATTGTCAAAGTGTGTACATCAACAATATGTCACCAAAGATTGAAATCTAAAGCACATTTTTATTTAAAGACTTTAAGTAAAAGATGATTGATAAATAAATAAATAGAAGAGCTTTTAGTCTGAGAAACCTAACACTTAGGTGTACTGTACTTCAGCTAACATTGTTTTATAACTAACTATTTGTATTCCAAAACATGGCTTATGAAACATACTGGAATGATTTAAAAGCATGTTCGAGAACTTTGACAGTACTTAAGCCTGAAATCAACAAAGAATGATGCTTTTCCTCGGTGTTGTATGTTAATATATAGTCATCCAGGAATGGTATATTAGTAGAACATTGTTATTTATTATACTAATAGCAAATTCTGATTGAAAATGTGCAAAAACTAATGATTGGAATAAAATAAACAACTTAAATAAGACCAAACAAACTGAATGAATATTGGATCTAATGCTACCTGTGTTCTGTAATAACTGTAAAAAATCATTTGATCTAAGTAAACCAAAAATATCAACAGTTCCATTGTTTACCCCCAATTTTTTGTAAGATTTTCACTTACAAATCGGACTAAGTCTACAATAATAAAATAATTAAGTAGTATGTGGATTCAATGCTGAAATCCTTGACATTTGATGTACTCTTAACTAAATGAACCCTTCTTGTAAGTTCGGAATCAGTTATAACAGAGCAGTAGCTTCCTAGCAGTCGATGGAAAGTTGAAAATAAAGAAGTTTGCATTGAGGACAGGTTATACAACCATAAACTTGAATCAGAATTGAAGCAGTCCCAGATACAGAAGTTTAACCGAAAATACATGAAAAATTTCTACAGGTTTATGAAAAAATAAGCATTTTGAGGTAATATTTAGAGGATTGGAAAATTTTATTTAGGTCAGTTATTTTTTACACGTGGACAGAACTAGGAAACTTATTAGTCAGTCAAAAGACTTCATGCCACCAGCCAACACTCATGCATGAATAATAGAAGTTTGATCCAATAAAGAAAATTCCTTTATTTAAAAAGATAAACAGAAAATAACTACAGCAATGTCTTGTCAACATGTGTAGAAACTACGGAACAAAATTTAGAGCTCATAGAAAAGTTCTAACAATGGTTTTTTGACAAGTAAAGAAAATCAACTTCTAGTATAAAGTAAATACAGTGTTAAAAATAGGCTTAAATAAAAGCTAATTAAAATAGATTAAAAATACAATAACAGTTAATAAATAAATACTATGCTTAAAGAATGGATATCTGAGATGACCAGTCTTGACTGATGCAACATGCGTTGAAATGAAATTACGATATAAAGATATTCTAAAAACAAAGCAATAATAGATAAAAAAATAGAATAAAATTCAAGGAAGAATAGCGGAAACTCCGTTTAAAATTATAGTTAAATGAGAAAGTTATGACTTTTTGAAATAAGTTACTTCTTGGAGGAAAATGAGGAGTTGAGACACAATAACATAAATTGAAATATTACATCCAAATAAAAATAGTCATAGATATAAGCAGCACATCAAATAAAGATCACATCAGATAAAAATGAATTGTTTGATATGTGTAACGTTGTAAGAAACCAAGTACTTAAAAAATTGTGGACAGATAAATGAAATATTCAAACCTCCAATTTCAGAAACTAATAACCTATAAATGAGTAAAGATGTAAGAAAGCTTGTCATAGACAAAAATTGATAGAAGAATTCACTCTATAAAATGGCAGAGTTTCAGAAAGAGACCAAAAATAATGCACCATGATAACAACTGATTTCAGCCATGAGAGAGCAGCATTTTGCCAGGTGTTCCCTTGAACTGCAGTATAAAAGGGGTTTGAGAGAAGTCTGTTAACTAGGCACCCTCCACATTGGTTTGCTCCATGATGTGTAATCTTTAATACTTAATAAATTTACCAGCATGCCATTTTTACGATAGAAATTTTCCAGTGGATTCTGGATTTAGAATATTCCAGTGGAGAGATGAATTGAGAAATGTTATGAACTTCTGTTGCAGAACTTTTAAATTCTTTAAGGAAGCAAACTTTTATTATCTTTTCTTTGGAATATTGTTCATGATTGTTGGAAAATTCATGAACAAGTGAAAGCATGTAAATGTGATAGTTTCATTGTAGTAATCTGCATCTTCATGTAGGAGAAGATTCTGATTTAATTAGAAATGTATTACCTGCCTGATACCAGCCTCAACCTCAACAATTTGATAGTGATTTATTATTAACTTTTCCACTGGGATCCAGTGGTGTAGCTAGGTCAACAAGGGCCCCGGTGCAAAAAATTTATTTTGGACCCTCAGGCCAGATGGACGATCTTTTTTTTTTGTTTTGTGTTGCTGGTAGGGGTCCCCTCCTGAGCTGAGGATGGGGGCCCTTAAGTTGTGCTTAGGGACCCCTGAGCAGTGGTTGGGGCCCCCCTGAGCAGTGAGGGCCCTTAGTAAGGGGCTTCCTGTGTTTCAGGGGCCCCCTTATACGACTGTAGAGCTAAAAAAAAAAAGTCGCCAGTTTGCCCATGAAGCCTTGTGGGCCCTCTCAACCGCGCTTGGGGGCTCCCTGAGCGTAGGGGCCCCGGTGCACTGCACCGCCTAGCCCCATAGTAGCTACGCCCCTGCTGGGATCTCTTGTGGTATAAATACAAGTAGGTTGGTGACTAATTAAGAATGAACCGAGCGTGGTGGTGTAACGGCTAGCGTTCTGGCCTCGCATTCGGGAGGACAGCGGTTCGAATCCCCGTCCGGGCATCCAGATTTGGGTTTTCCATGGTTTCCCAAATCACTCCAGGCAAATGCCGGGATGCTTCCTTGAAAAGGCCATGGCCGAATTCCTTCCCATTCCTTGCCCCATATCCTTTCCCGTCTCTAAAGACCTCGCTGTTAGAGAGACGTTTAGCAGATAAAAAAAAAAAAGAATAAACTTTCCAAGATGATTTATCAGGCTGAGGAATATTCACAGTCATAGTTTATTATATCTCTATACCCCAAGAGACGTTTTGTTGTAACAAAGTTTCAGTTCAAAAATACTAAATAATCAACTCCAAAGTTTACAGATTTATAATAATACACTAAATTAACTAGCTAAACTAAAACAAAACATATATTCGTATCACATTCACACATATTGCATATATGGACCTGGACTGTACTAGTACCCCTAATCCAATTAAGTATGTCTTTCTTACATTCCAGTTCATTTTTAATTCAGTCAGATAGTTTTGTTACTTTCAATTTCTAATACTTATCAAAATTTATCTGCTTTGGTCCTGGCTTCAAATCCCAGTGGGCTTAGGAATTTTTAACAGTTGTGTTTGATCATACGATCTGTGCCAGGTTGTTCTGTGGCTTAGACTTCACGTTAAACTGTAAGTCCCATAGGAAGGGAACTGGCCGTCCTACCTCTGACACAATGGCTACCTTTGAGAGGATCCAACCAAGCTTCAGGTTGTGGACTAAGTTAGTTTTTACATACTTCTTCATGCACCAGAAAACACTTTTAAATATGTAAAAAAAATCGCCTTTTTAATGTTACGTGGTACATCATGTGACCTACATTTGATATACTGTATGGCTGGCAAACCAACAGACGTGTTATCCAATCAGCCAACAACACTGAAACGCAGGCTTTGCAACTTCATTGGTCAAAACTAACTTTACAATAATAATTACTACAGGTAAATATTTCAATACTCTCAACTATTTCAAGAGAATAATTTTTAAATAGAATCCTGTTTTGGATTTTTTTACAGTCTGGTAATCTTTGCTATCAGCACTCATACTGTCACCACATCTGAGTGCGCTGCCAAATTGGTCAGACTGAAGACGGTCATAATTAGCTTCAAGAGTTATAGCCCTTATTAGTATAACTTTTTATATCATATTCAGGAAAAAAATATTACATTAATTGAATTATTTTCTGTCAAATTAAGTATTTGATTTTCCAAAAACATTACATTATTATGCATGTTTGGACATGTACCACCACAATATTCAACTTCTCTGTGAAAACTTATACTGCTTTGAACTTCCCAATTACTCAATTTCTCTTTGTAACCATTACACATAGTAATCACTAAAGAAGACAATGTGGTTCATGTTCAATGAAAGACATAAATCTAAAAATAAAGAAGAAAATGCTTTTGGATGGAACAAGAAGAAAGAAATGATGAAGGGATTTATTTGACAAAAAGACAAATGTACTAAAAGTTAAAGTATAACCAGTCATCTAATTCACAGAACAGATTGGATCAAAAATTACCAGATTATGACAGAAGTTCCAAGCTGATAGGAAATGCAGCAGGGTATTATCGAATCCATAAGGCTGGCCGTCCAGTGGTAGCGTATTCTCGGGAAAATGTTCGCGCAAATACAAGCGTATTTGCGCGACCTGTGTTGGCACGAAGGCAACCCGTCCACTGAAAGCAGATACGCATGCTTCTGTCACCAGTTCTCTGTTGTTGTTTGTGCCGCAAACAAAGAACTTTCTCTCAGTTGTTGGAATTATATGTATTACAATCAACAATTCCAGCAAGAAGAAGAACTGCAAAAAGGAGAGAGGAATGATTGGTTGTAAATCTATATGATTATTCCACCAATGTTGTGTTTTAATGGATGAAAGTAGTTTAAATGAACTGTTGTATTAAAAACAGTACAGTGCAAGGAATATTGGTTAAAAGAATGCAACTAAGAATATTATGTAACCTTTGATGTTATGAGTGAGATTTTGAATGTTTGAAAGCGTTTGATTTGGAATATGCTGCTGAATGCTTGTTTATATTTTCTATTTTCACTTAAAATGTTTACTGACGATTTCAAGTAATTTTTGTTTTTGTGTGATTAGTATTGTTTCCGTAATTTTTGCCAGGAATATTCTATTTAATCATAAAATATCTATCACATCAAACCAGTAGAGAAACTGATGTCAGCAAGAAAAACAGAAAGCCGGTACTATGTGAAAATAATAAATATGTAACATTGCATTTTGTTTAAATAAATGAATAAATAACAGAATTAATTTATGTTCAGTTTCTTTTCACATCTTCATTTGGACATTGCTCTAGTGGTATTAAGATAATTTTTGATCCCACAAAGAGGCTCTTTCTTGAACAAGAGCAACCATTTTGTCTATATCCATCGCGTGAACTGTGTGTTCGTGCTAACAAATTCAAACAATTTTGGATCTCATCTCCCTCACGTAAGTTCGCGCAACTCAAGCTCTCTCAGTGGGCAGAGTCTCATTAAATTACCTTTGTTTGGATTGGAGTGATCTCTTTGCGTGTATTCATGCGAAGATTATTCGTGTGAATACACATCCACTGGACAACCAGCCTAATGCATGTCTACAATGGGACAAGAAGATTTTTGAACATAATGAAGGGATTTTTGAATTGGCAAAGATAAAAGGAAGTGAAATTGTGAGAGATACCCATCAAGAAGTGGAAGTTTTTCATGATAATGCAGTACAGGGAAGTGTCGGAGGAAATGTACTTACAAAAGACATTGTTTCATAGAAGTTAATTTGTAAGAATAAAGCTACAAAAAATATGATGAATAAGTGGCACTGATACCGAAGAGGATCAGCAACAATTAAGTAATAGGCAGAGACTTATATGAAGAAGCATAGAATATTTTGAGCAATAATGGTGACAAAGATTGTGGAGAAATGAATATTGAATAAACAGCAAAATTAAGCCATGAGAATTATTTAAAAAAAAGATAATGTATGTATTTTAAAAGGAAAATGTTGAAATGAACAATGATAGAAGATTGATTGAAGACATGTGGTGTGGGGCACAACGATATTAACTAAGATGAAACACGATCAGAAGCAACTTACATAGAATCTGGATCTTACTCCTATGAATTTGGAAACGAAAAAGCAATACCGAATAAGGAAAGTGAAGAGTATAAATATGGCTTGTGTTTTTGCTAAGGAGAAATGGAGTCAGTGTGAAGGAATCGATTGTGCCAGCGGAGGCAACACAAGCATTATCAACAATGAAGTAGGCATCAGTATAATGTATGCAGATTCAAACAGTGAAACAAACTAATGAGAATGGATGATTGATATAATAAAAAATAAATGGAGAAGAAGTCAAAGTAGAGACTATATAGGGACAAGTGTGTACAAAGTGAAACATGAAAATTAGTTGTAATGAATGTTGGTTGAAGTATGTAAAAATGTTTGGAAAAGAGGTGGCACAAATACATGATGAAATGATGAACAAGGCGGATAAGAGGAAGAGAAGGCATGATAAAGGGATAAAGCCGACTGTGTGAGATCTTGTTCTGATGAGAACACAGAAAAAGTCTTATGTGAGAAATTCAGCGTTTAAGAAATGTTTTAAAATCTATCACGGGCCTTTCAAGGTCATTGCGAAGACGATTGTTAGTGCTTACCTGTTAGGATACCCCAAGTCAGATAATAAATTTGGTTGAAGAAATGTAATAGATTTAAAATTGTATAAAAGTAAGAGAAGATAGTACCTCACCTGACACCAATAAACCTATATTGACCTGGGATGAACGTGGCAGGCCGAGTGGAGACTTGGCCAGGCTTGATGAGAGGAGCAAGCAAATGGGTAAGGATCGACCATAGAAGTCAATCTGGGATCGGATTAAGATATTCGTGGTAGGATCATCAGGGTGACATGACTTTGTAAACACCTCAGAAACACACTATTTACTATCATGCCACGGTATTGTACAAAATATACAAGTGGCATGCATTAGGAGTACTGCTGAAGACTGATTACAGTGTAAGGTGCTATTGTGCTACCTTCCTAAATCCTGCTATGACATACTTGAATACTGAGAATAGGTTGATTATATTGTAATTGCGTGAGTGTGACATTTACTTTGAGAATGGCAAGTGGGTCATTCCATGCCAAATCACCCAAATTAAAATATTCAATGTGCTCTTAGGTCTCAGATTTTGTTCATATTTTTTATGTGTATAGGTACCTAAGAGATATGACCATAGGAATTTTTTCAATTTTTTATCTCGAAAATTGGCTTCGGGAAAAATATTTGAAATTTGCACATTTCATGCGATTCTTCCCATGATTGTGTCGACATTAAATCACATAAAATGCTATAACTCGTTTATTTTTGAAACAACATACATCATTTTGGTATCAAATTAAAGCTAATTATTGATACTTTCTAACTAAGTAATAATATTCACAAAAAATTTATAAAATTTTTGGTGAGCCCTCAAAATAAAAAGTTTGGTTTTTAAAAGTGTTGCAATAAATTTGTAATAACAGACACCTACTTTAAATTTTAACAAAAGCTCAATCTCAACATGTGTTTCGAGCTGTAAAAAAATTAGAAGGGTGTTTTTTGTGGTTGTTAAATAAGTGCAAGTTCATTGTTCTCTGCTGTTTAACAGTGATTATGATTTTTTAGCGGCTACTAGACCTTTAAAAAAGGGTTAAATTTAGAAACAAGGTGAAACAATTTGATATTTATGGAACATATGAATAGACAAATAAACCTATGCCAAGCTATTAATTGTTTAACCACTTTATAAAATGACACTTTTAATTCAAATGCACGGTACACTCCAAGAAGAATTACTTTGAATGTGAAACATGAAGTTTACAATAAAATATCATGTAACAGATGATGTTCCAATGGCAAACAAAAATTTAAAATATTAAAGAATTACATTTTAACATTTAATACATGTTGTATGGGTGCTGATTTATAAAAAGTTTGTAACTGATTTGCAGCCATTATTTTCTTCCAGAATGTATATGTTCTTCCTGAAATTAACATTGATGCGGACACTGGTAATTCTTTCTAGAAGTATCCAAATATCTATCTCGATATGTCTTTTCGAAAATTATGATTATCATTGCCATTATTTCTAGAAGTAAGCTCTACTTGGTAACATGACTAGTTCTAAAAGTAGAATTTGCCCCTCCTAAATTTTCATAGCAGGTTCAAACATATTTCAACCTGTTCTATCATGTTGAAACATATTTCAACCTGTTCTAACTTGTTAAAACATTTTGGGAGAAGAGGTAAAACAAAGAACCTGCCCTGTCTCAGTTAGTGTTCAGCTGTTTAGAAATATTGGGGTAATGCTATAGTAGTGATTATCAGTATGCAATCATAGTACTCATGTAGTACTGTAAATCCCTAGCCTTTTATTGAAATGTATCATTTAAAAGTGAATTATATTTCAGTTTAAGTTTTGATAAAATGCAGTGTTCAATTTGTTTTCAATTTCAAGAAACAACTAGTTTTCCACAGAAGCCAAAAAAGATTGTAAGTATTTGTGACTTTAAACGAACTGATATAGAACTGATCAGACTTAGAACAAAATGTTTGGACTTGCAATTCACATGGCATGATCATTTTAAAAAGTTTTTGTCAACTTTTGAGAACAGGTAGAGAATATGTTGCGATCCTTTTAAAAGACATAAACAAAATGTCAGAAAAGGTCTAAGATCAATTTCTTTATCATTTTCAAAGAAGTACCATGATATTGAATTAGTACCTGGCAAACAGTTGTGCATATCTTGTAGAAAATCAGTTATAGCAAATAATACTGAAACTTATGAGAATATTAACATTTCAACAGACAGTGACTATGAACCAAATGAATAAGACAATTATTTTAGTAAACGAGTTTCATCATCTCAAACATCTTTTAAAACTGCTGTTGGTAGTGAAAATAAAGATCATCTTATGGATAGTGCCAGAAAAATTTTATGCAGTTATTTATGGAGAAAAATTGTGGATAGGGAAAGTGCAACAATGTTCTTTGAACATGAGGGATGCAAAAATTCAATTCATGCACCCTTGTAGACCTTCCAAAACATTTATATGTCCAACACCAAGTGGCAGCTGTTGGGTACCTTTTGAAAACATTATACAAGAAGTACCAGTGCCTGAATCAACTTCAGCATCAGGCAGAACATATGTCTTGGAAAAAGATATTCAACAATTAATTGATGAATCAGTTAAGAACATTTTATAAATCAGCACCCATATAACAGGCATTAAATTTTAAAATGTAATTCTTTAATATTTTAAATATTCTTTTGCATGTTGATCCATTGAGTCATCATCTGTTACATAATATTTTATTGTAAACTTCATGTTTCACATTCAAATTCTTCTTGGAGTGTACCGTGCATTTGAATTAAAAGTTTCATTTTATAAAGTGGTTAAACAATTAATAGCTTGGCATAGGTTTATTTGTCTATTCATATGTTCCATAAATATCAAATTGTTTCACCTTGTTTCTAAATTTCAACCCTTTTTTAAAGGTCTAGTAGCCGCTAAAAAATCATAATCACTGTTAAACAGCAGAGAACAACGAACTTGCATTATTTAACAACCACAAAAAACACCCTTTTAATTTTTTTACAGCTGAAAACACATATTGAGATTGAGCTTTTGTTAAAATTTAAAGTATGTGTCTGCTGGTACTTGCCTGTTATTACAAATTTATTGCAACATTTTTAAAAACCAAACTTTTTATTTTGAGGGCTCCCAAAAATTTTTATAATAATTTTTGTGAATATTATTACTTAGTTAGAAAGTATCAATAATTAGCTTTAATTTGATACCAAAATGATGTATGTTGTTCCAAAAATAAACGAGTTACAACATTTTATGCGATTTGATGTCGACACAATCATGGGAAGAATCGCATGAAATTTGCAAATTTCAAATATTAAAATTTCCTGAAGCCAATTTTCGAGATAAAAAATTGAAAAAAATTCCTATGGTTTTATCTCTTAAGTATCTATACACATAAAAAATATGAAAAAATCTGAGACCTAAGTGCACATGGCACTAGGTGATTTGGCGTGGAATGAGCCAAGTGCGTCTGCATCTGTGGCAGTTGTCTAGCCCAGTTTAACACCCGATATAGGCAATGTGGAGGAACCCAGCTCCCTATCTAAGATACAATGATGGCTTTCTACATGCAGTCATACATCCCCACAATAGAGCCAACCTGTTAGGTGCTGTCCATCTTCTTCTTGTGTGGTGCCAATAAGCAGCCACGGCTGCTGGAGGGTGACTCGACTTCTGCGCTCTCTGTTCCGACTATTGCTAACTCTGACTGAATGATGCCTATGCAGAGGTTTTTAAGAAGACCTCCCACTACAGACCTAAAGTGGAGGGGGCAAATGGTAGACCAATGATGAGGCTTATCAGTGTGATCATCTGTCCTTCATAACTTGATCATTGTGCACTTTCTACAAGCTTAGTGATGTGGATCATAAAATGTATATCCACAGATACGGATCATTAGTGTCTAGATCCGCGAATACGGATCTCAACTTTCTCAACTTGGACCGAAAGGAAAAAGTTGCCAGCTACGATCTATTATCAATGAACATCCAGCATACGCTACGTGTTTTGACCTTGCACTGTGCGTGTTTATGTTTATATTTTAAGATGACATAGGATAGTGTAGATTATATATGCTTGTGTAAGTTAAATTAAAATAAAAACAATTTCTACAAAAAAATGTATAGTAGTGTAATACAGGAAATATTTTACAATAGTAAATGACGAATATGCTAAGTACAAAATTTGTGAAGGAATGTATTGACATAAAGATACAACTTCGTTAAAAAAATCACCTTCAGACGAAACACCCACAAGAATATGAGTTACTCTTAAAAGAAGTCTTCGATTAGAAAAATGCCGGCAAAAACATTCAGCAGGGAATATCTTTTAAAAACGGTGAAAGGAGAGTTTAGAAAAAGATTTTTAACGAAATACATAGAAAAAGTTAAAATAAAAACTAACTATTTAATTACAGAAATGGTAGCTTTATCTGGATTACCTTTTCAACAAGTAGAAGATTTTGGGTTCTAACGATTGATGGATCATGTTGATACAAATTATGTTCTAAAAGGAAAGGAAATATTTTACGTAATTTATTTGCAGCGAACTTTACGATCGAAAATAAAGAACGTGTTGAAGGATTTTGAGAAAGTTTCCTTCACATCATATATCTGGTAGGCTTTTTGGTCAGGTGTTTCATTGTTATCCTTAACATTACAAAATATTTTATAAGAAAAAATATCGCTTTAAAAGTGGAGATTTCAGCAATATTTCAAAGTATGTTTGAAGAGTAGGGAATCCCAAACAGAATGTGCACTTCATGGTAGGAAATGGGGGATCCAACATGAATCGTGCCTGCACTTTATCTGACGTAGATAATAATGAGTGTACAGCACATCAGCTGCATCTAGTTGTTAAAAAAGCTGTTAGTAATAATAGTAAAAAATTTGGAGGTCTAAGACACATGGGTCGCACATATTTATCATCACCTGCAAAAAGCGTTCCAAGTGAGCAGTTTTTCAGTGCAGTTGGAATTATTTACGATCCTCATTGTAAATGACTTTCAAACCTTTCAAGTTTTTTTGAAGTACAATTTACCAAACTTAATTTTAAATATAACATTTATTTTTTTAAGTTTCTGTAAAAGTGTTTGTTTTATCTGATGTAAACACTTTAACAGTACCTTAATAACAATTTCAGCTAGTATATCACAAAGATTAGAAGTCTGATTTCACTATTAAGATAGTTAAAATAATACCTTAGAACATACTACAGTGGTAAGTTATCAGTTACCTTTGGTAACCTAGTAAAATAAATGTTTAAATAATTAATTTTTGCAATATAAATGTGCCAGATATGAGATTTTAACAAATACAATGTAATTGGAATTGAAGTTAATGGTTTTTCATTGCTAGCTATCTTTAAAATTTTATATACGTGCTTGAAGAAATTCTTTACAAAAGATCCGCTAAAAAAAGTAACGGATACGGATACAGATCTTTTTTCCCCCTCGGATATCCGCGGATACGGATATCCGGAACATCACTATACAAGCTGTTAGTGCTCCAAATTCGTGGTCGCTGCCTCTGTCTGTATGCTTTCTTAACATGCAAACTTGCTGTCCTCGTTTAATACTTAAGAAATACATAGTTTTTAAGCTAGCGAACTATCCTGTTCACTACATCCCGCTGCCTTCGAAACATTTTGGCTCCAACTCCGAAACACATCTTAAGCCTAATTTATATGTTCATACAAATTTCCTTAAAATCTAATTACAAATTTTGCTTACGAGTAAACACAATTTATTTTCATTCTGAATAAATTTCCTTGTTACACGTGTTCTGTTTGTTCTGGTTTTGATTTGTATATCTATGTTACATGCTTTGAATCTACCTATTACAGGTATACAATTTTATTCGTGTTCTTCTGTGTATCAAAACTAACTCTGTTCTCTCTTATCGTGTGTTACTATGTTCGGAGTGTACATCTTGTAATGATTCTATTTGTTTACATGGAAGAGATCACAACAGATGAAGGCATCCTTGCGTGTGTGCGACTATTGTTTACTTCTGCCGACAGGTGACTGGTCTGACCTATGAAGGTGGTCTGAAAAGTTTCCGACCTAACAAAAATAAAAGAAATTTTTTCTGAATTTTTTATTTTTATTTTTCATCATAGTCTACTTGTAACTCTACACACTTCTCCCAGTGATGCTCCCATCTCTGTAACCCATCCAAATAGTACTTGTCGTGTTTCTCTGCAAAATAATTGTTCACGAAGGTGATTGCATCTTCGTTTGATGAAAATCTCTGTCCTCCGAGCGCAAGTTTTAGATAGGGAACAAAAAGAAGTCGCTTGGGGCTAGATCTGGTGAGTAAGGCGGATGGTCAAGCAGTTCAAACAGTAATTTGTGAATTTTTGCCATGGCAACCACTGAGGTGTGTGACAGTGCGTTGTTTTGGTGAAATAGGAATTTTCTTTTTCCACAAATGTGGCCATTTTTCCGCAAGTTCTGCCTTCAGCTTGTCAAGTAATGATGTGTAGTATGCTCCTGTACTGGTTTTTCCTTTTTGAAGGTAATGGATTAAAATAACTCCATGAGTATCCCAAAAAACAGTCGCCAGCTTTTCCCGAAAAAAACAGTTTTTGCTTTTTTTGGAGTCTGTTCCCCCTTTGCAGTCCACTGTTTGGACTGTATTTTTGTTTCGGGCATATAATGGTGTATCCAGATTTCATCTACAGTAATTAATCGGTGCCAAAACTCGGATTTATTGCACCTAAACTGCGCCAACAGAGCGTTGGAAATGTTCATTCGAACACGTTTTTGGTCTAATGTGAGCAAACGCTGCACTCAATGCGTGGACAACTTTCTCATACCTAAATGTTGATTTAATATCTAACAAACACTTTGTTTTGAAATGTTCATAACCTCTGCTATCTCTCTCACTTTAATTCAGCGGTTGTCTAGCACCAATTGGTGAACTATGGCGATGTTTTCGTCGGTAGCTGCAGTTTTTTGACGTCCAGAACGTTCATCGTCTCCCAAGCTCTTACGGCCACGTTTAAATTCAGCTGCCCAAAATTTCACTGTGGTAAGTGATGGTGCAGAGTCCCCATACACAGAATCCAACTCATCTTTGATTTGTGTAGGCGTATTGCCTTTCAAAAACAAATATTTAATGACGGATCGATACTCGATTTTGTCCATTTTCAGAAAAACACTCACATCAACTCACTCAAACGACTGTTACATAACAACTGCTCATCTAAAATGGCTGAAACGTTGGTGAGTAACTGTCAACAGGTAAACAATAAAATTCACTAGCTTTTATTTACGAGTGCTGCTATCTTCACGTTGAGGTCGGAAACTTTTCAGACCACCCTAGTAGAACTGAGTGAGCACTTGACTTATTGCTGGCAAGACTGGCAGGAGGCCTTACGTGTCTCAGCAGGGCTCTTGCTTCCGACCGTAGTATCTAGAACACTCATCACGTAGAATTAGCACAGCATACTTTTTAACTTATTACCACAGCAGGACATTCGACAAACTCATTAAGTCTTCTACAACAATAAATTATTGTGAACCACTTTTTTAAAAATGAAATACTGTGGTATTTATGGAACTGCAGATAAATGGTATAAACTTACATGGAAAGCCGTATACAAAAAGTTTCCCTTTTTGATTCTAAAATCATTAAAGGTGCTTCATCAGACTGGGAGAAAATAAAACATAGCATTCCACAAGGCTCTGTCCTAGCACCCCTCCTGTTTTTGTTATACATCATTGATCTTCCTGTAAACTTATCCGACAAAATTAACAGCATCTTATTTAGACATAACACTAACCAGAATGTGAGAAAAACATCAAACAGTAATCTAGAATTTAATACTTAATTAAGTACTTAGTGAAATAGCAAACTGGTTTAAGGCAAATTCATTAAAATTAAATTTTGATAAAATCCATTATATTAGGTTTAAAACAAAAAATTATGCACGTTGGGATTTACATATAAACTATAAAAATTACACAGTCTTGGAAACAGAGTATAAAATTTCTTGGCTTTCAAATAGATGAGAATCTCGGTTGGCAAGAACATAACACATCACCACTGAAAAAGTTAAGTAGTGCCACCTTGCAATCTAGTAATAACTAAACAGGTTGTAACAGCCCTCACACCTGACTTTTGAATAGTATTGTACTGTATGAAGTATTTGTAGTGAGCTGAAGTTTGCTTGAAAGTGATCTGGTATGTTTGTTTTGTAATTTCTTGTAAATCAGTGTATATAGACTTTTGTTTTATGAAAGAAAATTATTTAAAGTCCATTTAATATGTTTAAGAACCGAGTTGTGTAAGAAAATTGCTTAAGTGTGTGTAATTCCAAGTATTAATGTGAGTTACAATGTCTACAGGACAATTTTTTACAGTTTAAAATGATTTCTGTAGATAATTTTGTATTTAAGTATCTCTACTTACTATTTTTGATCATTTTGAAATGATGTTAAGTGATTTTGTATTAATTCCGATTGTTTTTAATATGTTTAATTGTTTGAGTAATTGTTAATGTTCGAGAATTATCGGGCGGATGCCTTTGAAGAATTCCAGAAACTTCGATAGAGACTATATAAACAGATCGGCAGAAGGACAGAGTATTCATTCAGTCAGTATTCATTCAGATTCAGTTTTACAGAGAGATTTATAGTTAGTTTTCAAGTTGAGTTCACAGAAGTTTTATAAAGATTATCTTTGTGACTGCTCAGAAGTTCATCTCTGTATTGTATCTATGCATGTGCGGACTTCGTTTTGAAAAAAATTAAACAAATCTTCAACATAACCTTTTGGTGGACTTTTTAATTAATCAATATATTAATTTAAATCACCGAAGACCTTAATAAGGTGTACTCAGATTTTCATTCAGTCATATCATATGGTATAATTTTTGGGGGAAATCTTCAGTTTTCATAACACAGAAAAGAGCTATTAGGATGCTGTGTAGGGTAAAACCAAGAATTTCATGCATACAGTTTAAAAAGCTCATTATTCTTACAATGACTTCTCAGTATATATATTCTTTCATGTTCTTTGCCATATAACATTTTAACCTGCTTACATCTAATTTACAGTACACAATTTCATTACAAGAAACAGAATCGTCTCTCTAACAGCGAGGTCTTTCGAGACGGGAAAGGATGGGGGGCAAGGAATGGGAAGGAATTCGGCCATGGCCTTTTGAAGGAAGCATCCCGGTATTTGCCTGGAGTGATTTGGGAAGCCATGGAAAACCTAAATCTGGATGCCTGGACGGGGATTCGAACCGCCATCCTCCAGAATGCGAGGCCAGAACGCTAGCCATTACACCACCATGCTCGGTCAGAATAACATGCACAAAACACAAACATCATTGTCATTACTACAAAGAGGAGTTAATTATTCTGGGACACATCTGTTTCCCAAAAGTTTATAAATAATAAAAATGTATTTAAAGAAAAACTGTGAGATTATCTTATTGGCAACTCCTTGTTCACCATTCAAGAATTTGAACAAAATAAATAATTGTGTTCAATATAACTTCTGCAAAATTCAGTTGTAAAAATTGTTTATTTTTTATTTTATTTTTTGTCTTTGTAACATTTTTCCCACTATGATTATTATTCATATTGTATGTATTTGTATTAACCATGACATGTTTCACATCCCTAAGGTTCTTCCTCAGCAGGGATTCATTGAACAAGATTAATAAATAAAATAATTTATTATATGGCTTATACAACATTCTTAATCTTTCAATTAATTCAATATAACCTACACCAGAATGCTATGACATCTGCACCATGGCTGTAAAGAGATGTTCCAGAATGTCTATCCCTCTTGGTTTTCGGACATCTTACATTCCCGATCTCAGATCAAGGTGCTCTACTTAAAGAATACTGCAATTTATTTACAGAAGATCCTTTTGGTGAAGCAACAGTGGAAGCAGGAAACAAACTCATTTCCACTATTAGAGAGACAAAATGGAATCAGTGGATTAAAAGACTTAGATTTCACAAGAGAGAGCCATAAATCATGGAGACTTCTGAAGCATCTAAACACTGATCCAATGTCGATCATAATATTACTGGCAACCAAATAGCTCACCAGTTACTAATAAATGGGAAAGCTGATCACAAATCCAAAATGCCCAAACTGTGAAAAGAAGGCCAAGAGGAGAATAATGACCTCACAACACCATTCAGCTTGGAAGAATTAGAGAAGGCTATAAGACATAGCAAAAATGGAAAATCAGCAGGCCTGGATGACATCAGGACAGAGCAAATTAAGCATCTTGGACTAACAACAAAGAAATGGATCCTACAGCTCTTCAGCAACTGTATGAGCAGATGTCAAATTCCAATGATATGGTGGAAGAGCCAACTGATTGCCTTGCTTAAACCTGGCAAAGAAGGAAACAATCCAAAGAATTTTAGACCATTTGCACTTTTTTGTCACCTTAACAAACTGCTTGAAAGAATTACCTTGAACCAGATGTTACCTGTAGTTGATCCTTTGCTTATTCGTGAACGAGCTGGACTCTGACAGGGTAAAAGCTGCACAGGGCAACTTCTAAATCTCACACAGTTTATAAAAGATGGATCCGAAGCTCGTAACGTAACATGAGGGGTATTTGTTGATTTGTCAGCAGCGTATGACACCTTTAACCATCAGCTACTACTAGTTCTACAACCTGACCTGGAATTTCAGTCTTAGTAAATTCATTGCTACTCTCCTGTAGAATCGCAGATTCTTCATTGACTTCCAAGGACAGCGTAACCATTGGAGGTTACAGAAGAATGATCTACCTCAAGGAAGTGTGCTAGCCCCCATATTGTTTAATGTATATAGCTATGATCAGCCTATATACCCCAAATGCAGGAGTTTCTTGTATGCTAATTATCTTGCTTTGGCCTCACAGAGCACCCTTACTAACACTCTGGAAGGTTTGCAAAGGTATTATAGCACAAACCAGCTTAAACCAAATCCTGTGAAGACACAGTATGTGCTTTTAATTTAAGGAATAAAGAAGCCACTCATAGGTTAAAGGTAACATGGTCGGGGATCGAACTGGAACACTGCAACTTTCCAAAATGTCTAGATGTCGCCATTGACAGATCTCTTACATTCAGGAAACATTGCATGAATTCCAAGCTGAAAGTTTCCACTAGGAACAATCTCCTAAGAAAACTAGCTGGATCACAGTGGGGTAGCCAACCTGAAACAATTCAAACTTCTGCCTTAGCACTATGATATTCGGCTGCAGAGTATGCCTGTCCTGTATGGTACAGCTCAACTCATGCCAAACAGGTGGACATTGCACTTAACAACACTGGCAGAATCATAACAGGCTGCTTAAAATCCATTCCAGTCGAATGGCTCCACCGCCTTGCAGGAATAGCACCACCTTTCTTCAAAAGGAAATAGCAGTGAACAATTAGAGAAGGAAAGTGGACCATGAAAGATCTCACGCATTATATGGGCATATACCACAAAGGCAAAAGTCCAGGAAAAATTTCCTTAGAAAGTCTCAGGAACTTACAATTACAACTGAGAATGCAGATTGTCTGAATCCTTACCACCTGGCTTTGACAAGGGATGGTTGATATGGAAGTCTCTGAATAGGCTAAGATCAGGAGTGGGCAGATCCAAAGTCAACTTAGCAAGAAAGGGATATTCGGAGATCGATGATATAAAGTGCGACTGCAGAGAAGGCCAGACTGTTCAGCACATGCTCCAGTGTCGACTGTGTCCAGCATCCTGCTCGGAGTCTGATGAGGCCTCAGAAAATGCAATTGAAGTGGCCAAGTTTTGGTCCACTACAATTTGATGTTTGTAATTGTGTGACTGTATGTTCCTGACATGAAATGAATAAATTAATTAATGTTTCAGACGCTGTACTGCTTTTTATATAATTTTAGTGATCATTTAGTCTATTTACACCACTTTCACTCCTCACCCTGACACATTCATAGAAAATATGTAAAAATTACAATTAATTAATGCATATCTTTTTCAGACAGAAAGAAAACTGGGTAAAGCCTGTAATAGTCTTGAGTAAAATATTGAGACCAAACATAATTTGTAATTTATTTAAGAATCAGTTGACTGTAATAGCAGTAGAAAATCACGAGAGACAAACATCAGTTAAAAAGGGAGCTAAGTTTGTTTGCACAGATATTCAAGTTCTTTGTAAAGAAATCAGTCTGTGAACAGAAAATTTGAATATGTCATAATGGTTGGAGGAGAAACAATTCAGTTTGCTGCAAGTTGCTAGAGAAAGTTTCTCATTATTACTGAAGTAATTGAGAAATTGCATATGTAGTAATTATGTTGTGTGTTGTCAACTGTGAATTATGGTATTATTCCGAACACAACAGTAGTTCACCATGGCATGGGTGAATTTAACTTTTGCGGTTTACTCCACACACTGGTATAGGCTTCTAACTGTGCACAGTCTTGAGACGTGTGGTATTGAACCAGTGGATGGGAAATAAGGATATACAGGTTCAGTAAATAAGCAACAGGTCACCATCACAGATCTTGGGAAAATATTGTTCATTCACTTAAATAGTTTGCTTATAAAAGGAATTTGGTGTTAAGAAATAACAAAACAATTTGTCAGTGAAATTACTAGATGATAGTTAATTTAATCGTTCAAAATCACAAGTCCAGTACCAGACGTGCTGGGCCAAATAGTACAATAATGGATTACAATCCGAATTCAGTTTGCACGTTGGCAAATCAGGGACAGCGTGTTACTGCACTCGCTCTCAAAACATAGTTCATCATTTACAAGGACTCCTGGCCACAATCCAACACTTGCATGCGGGATATTCGTGGATATAGATTGTGTCCAATGACCACACGAGAGCTGCTCTCACCATACCTGCCAAGTACTTCCAACTCTGACAAACTCCAAAATAATGATGCTACTAAGTAAATTGGAGCAGCTTCTAGGCGATATAAATAAGAAAAGAAAGTTGTTTGTCAGCTTAAGTGTTCCCTCTCATCGCATCCGTCCACTTTGGTATGTGGTGGGTAATTTCCCTTTCTTTTCTTATTTAAAACTCCAAAATAATACTGGCTAAGTCAAACATGGAAGACCATCACTTCAGTCTTTCAGCTGATCATGTTTAACCTTTACCATCACGTGTTGTTTTTATCCTATCCCAAATTTCCACTTGAATTACACACCAGAGATTCTTCTCTTCATCAGCCTCTCCACTACTTCTCTCATTTCTTGCTATACAGGCTTCCACTTTCTGTCTTTTAACCTTTCTCTCTGCCATTTTCTGGACCAAAATAATTTATTCTTTACCACCTATTTAGTTGGGGTTTCGACATTGCATTACAAATGACATGAGAAAGATATATATAAAAACTAAATCTGAAAAAGTTAAGAGAGTCGCAGATTTAGATATCTAGGTGAATGGTTCCAACATAATGGCTTAATAAGGAAGTAAATAAACAAGAGCTAGAAAGATGGAACTAGCATAAAGGCTAACTCAAAACAGACACAATGAGTATGCAATGTGCTACAAAGCAAAGATTAGATGTTGCACAACAGTTGTCAAGACAGAGGCAATGTTTAGCACAAAGTGCTGTGTATTCAGTAAGAAAATTGAGATTGGGGATTTAGAGAAAAAAGAGTAAAATCTTATGACCAGTGAAGGGAAATGATGGTACCTGGTGCGAGAAGAAAAATTATGATCTAAATAGGCATGCAGAGAAAATTACAGACAATGCTCAACAGAAGGCTTAAATTTTACAGACATCTTATGAAAATGAGAATAGGCAGGGAAAAAGAATTTTCCATTACATCACTAAATTAGAGGTGATAATAAAATTGGTTGAGGAGACTCAAATGAGACACAGAATCAACAAAGAATGTTTCAAACTAAAATTGATTAATTCAATGGGTTTCAGGAATAGTGTACATAGATCAAGACCATCTCGTCTGACAAAAGGATGATGATTCTCTATGAAAGAATGAAAAAAAAAACCAGATAGGAGAAGAAAGGCAAGAACAGTAAACTAGCTATTTCCCATGGTTGAAAATGGACTAAAATTGAAAGAAAAAGATAGTACCAGGAAATAGGACCTTCAAAAAGAGAGATCTTTTAGTATAAGACTTCGTAAGAAGCAGAATTGTATTTGCTGGATTCTGTATAAAGTTGGTGGAATATAAGTGGGCAGATAAAGTTCAAAATGAAAAAGTGGCAGATAACAGAAATAGGTATTTGGAATTATCTCGGAAAGGAGATGGGATGGTGAGTAATGTTTTGGAAAATATGGGACCACTTAAATTGTTAGTGATGTGGACAATCAAGCATAAGAACTGTAGAGAAAAAGAAATATTAGAATATATGAAACAGATAATAGAGGATATAGGTTGTAGTTGATATGTTGAGACCAAAAGAAAGCTCAGGGGCAGAAGTTGAGACATGAATCCAACCAGTCGAGAAAACTATGAGCAAAAAACAAATTCAATCCTATTCTACGAGATGTTAATTTTATTTATTATAGACGTACGAGACGTGTAGTTCCCAAGCAAGAAGGCGATTTTATTGATTATTATAAATAAGTTTACTGATAAATCAAGAGTCATTCCTTGGAAGTAAAGTAGAAATAACTAGATAAGTTGCAAGCCATGTGAATCAAACCAAGGAAAATGAATTTTTGTCTCAAATAATTCATTCCATGTTGAATGGATTTTGTTGGTATAAAAATACATAAATTTCCCATTCTGTGGTGACTAAAGTAGCCACAACAGTAGTAGTGAACAGATCTGTAACATTACTTTGTGTTTCAGAATGAATTAAGTCCTGATCTGCCACTATATAAAATAATGTCTTAGATGTGTAAATAACCTTTGGTGTGTCTGACTTGCATAAGGGAAATATTTCAAATTCAGGCAGCCATTAGTGTTACCAAGATTTGTTCCCCGATGTCTAATTTAATGAAGCATTCTGCACTGTTCTACAGGTCTGGGAAATGCTATAAATGTATGCCTTGTTATTTCAGCACTCTATGGGGCCTCCCCTAGTTTCAGATTAAACTATAATTTCAGAGAATGTCTTTCATCAAAACCAATTTACCAGAAATTTTTATGCAAGTTGTCTACCAATTTTCAGCTTTGATTTGGCGTCTTCGAAGCTCAATATAAATTAAATGAAGCAAAGTCCTCCACAGTCAAATTTAATAGTATGCTCCTTAGTTGACTGCATGTCCTAGTATTAGAAGCTGATGTTTCAAGCTGACCTCCTTTGGCCTCCTTCTAGGGCAGAATTGCATTGAGATGTGTTTCATCCCCTCCCCCTATCTGAGACTTCAGGTGTTCTGAAAGTTTTAATTAGTCCATTCTAACAGATCATAGCTGTCAAGTGATTGGGTGGCATGTTGGTGGTCACACATTAGTTATCATCTTCATAGCAAACATCTTGTAACACTAGGCCATTGTTCCCATTGATGTTGTTAGTGCATTATTAGCACCTGTTTTATCTGCTTCATCTATCACTAATCTTCTTTAGAATTGAGTGTAGTATTTTAAAAGTTGATGGAATTACCAGTGGTGGATGAATGCCACCCAGTGGCTGATGTGTCCATGCTGGATTTGTAGTGTCAAATATTTTCTAATACCATGTCATCTATTGTAGACTAACCCATAGCTCCTGTGGCTTGTGGTGGGAATTGCCTGTCTTTTAATGTCATCAACTAAGTTTTAATCTTTCTGTGTATTTGTAGAATGGTTGGACGGGCTGACTGAAACTATTAAATTTCTTTTGGAAAATCATTAGTGGGCAAGCAGATAAGAGACATTAAAATTTGGTAAACCCTCTAACAACATCAAGGACTGCGGCCTAAAGTTAAATGATGTTTGGCATGGTTTGCTGCGAAGAGACCAGCTAATGCCACCAAATTATGACAGCTGTGCTCTGCTGAATAGCTGGTCTGACATAGTAATTATTAGTTCACATTTGCAAGATAAAGAGAGCAGTATCATGTTGTATTCCAAAAGCCAGTAAACAATGCCTAACATTCTTAACAGTTGTATGAGATCAGGGATGGTCAATCAATGGCTCACCGGAGGTCAACTAGCATTCCCCCCCCCCCCAGCTGGATCATTATAAATTTTAACTTTCAACAGTGATATCAGACATTACAACACTCAGCACCACTCCTTTTGCATTAAAATAACTACATTTTTAATACTTCATTAAATACGTATAATTTTTAATTATTATTTTTTATTCATGAAAATATTCAAGTATTTTTTTCCAAGAAAGTACTATTTGTGGCCCGATTGAAAATTCTATTTCTAAAATTTGCCCCAGCTGCTGAAAAGGTTGGTCACCAGTATAGATTCTAGGTTCGAAGCTAAACACTTTGATGTTTAGGTGAAATTTAAAACAGAAGCTATCCAATGTTGCAGAAGTCGATAATTGAACTTGAAGCAAAGGAATATTCCATTATATTGTATAAATCATAAAATTCCACAAGACAGAAACCAGAAAAGTAACATCAGAAAGGGGAGAATGAATTTGAAGAAGTCACCATACTTCGTGTAATTTGAGAGGATTGTGTGACCTCCGGATAACCTTAGGGTATTTAACACATTCGTGACGTATCCCCAGTCAGACTCGGGCTGCATGGTATTGTCGTGCTGCTGGAGCCCGAGCATGACTCGGGCAGCAATTAACTGCCGATTTCCGCCTCCTTGTAAGTGTCAGATCCCGGTTTTTCTGCATGGTATTGTATCTGTTGATGTTTCTATATTACTTGCTGCCATCTGGTGAGTATTTCTGAGACTATCTTCAGCTGTACATTATATTAGGGGGCGTCCATTAATTACGTGAGGTGAAAGAAATCTCATGAAACCACACCAAGGGGGAGGGGGGGGGGGTCAACAGAAATCTCCCCGAGGTTTTGAAATTATTGTAGAATGGTAGAGCTAAAAATGACGCGAATTTGATTTTAGGGGGGGCATAACCGCCCTTGGGAGCATGAGGCTTAAAAATAAAAGTCTCACAAAGTTTGCGAGTTCCTTCAGAGGGGGGGGGGGGTTCCAACCAAATCTCACGAAGTCTCGCCAGAAAGGAGGGGGGGCTCTCGGATTCTGGAAATCACAACCCCTTATTTCGGCTACAGAAACTCCCACGTTTTTCGTGTATGTGGCTTGTTGCAGAAAGTTTTCGTTGTCATTTGCTCCACTGTTCAGAATCAGAACTTTTAATGACATTGTGGTAAATTTGTGTCACTTATCATATGCTTCCTCCAAACAACTGAATGTAGATGAAGGCATGTGTGGGTTCAGAGGGAGAAAATTCATTTCAGAGTCTACATGAAAAATAAACCTGAAAAATATGGTATGAAATTATTTATGGTTTGTGATGCAAAGACTGGTTATTGCTTGAACCTGGAGGTATTCGTGGGAAAGGGATCTGAAGAGAGTGGTGATGTACCACTCTTAGACAGACTACTTACCAGATACTATGGAAAAGGACATACTGTTTTCATGGAGAGGTTCGATAGCTCTCCCGCAGTATTTGACCATTTATGGAAAAAGAAAACTACTGCTATAGGTAGGTATGTGCATGCCCAACAGGAGAGAACTGCCACGGCATAACATTGTGAAAAACAAGATAAAAAGGGGGAAATGGTATTTATGAGGAGGCAACATTTACTTTGCCTCAAGGGGAGGACACAAGAGATGTGCTTGCTTTAAACCTGTCACAAGGCAACAATGTCAGAAGTATTAGTGCGAAGTAAACAGGGACAGGTACACAAGCTAAAACCTGATGTAGTATTGGATTACAATACATATAAAACAGGTGTGGATCGAACTGATCAAATGGTGATTTATTATCCATTTGCAAGGAAACATTTCAAATGGTGGAAGAAATTATTTTTTCACGTGTTTCTGATGTGTTTGACAAACGCCTATATTATTTGCAAGGAGACACGGAATGCCGAAGAGAAAAAAAAATGTCGTTGGAAAAAATTTCTTCTTCAAGTTGGACAGGCTCTTGTTATCAAAGGCAATTCTAAAACAGAGTCTTTGATAAGTAAAGTAAGTGACAGACTCTAGGAAAGACACTTTGTGGAGAAGATACCCATGACAGAAAAGAAAGCAAACCCCACTCGGGTTTGTTCAGAGAGAAGCATGGCACAAACTGGGAAGGCAGGAACAAGAGAAACACCTTGGTGGTGTCAGGAGTGTAAAGTGGCATTATGCATGCCAGAATGTTTTAAGGACTACCATACAAAACACAATTAGTGATTGTAAGACTTTTTTTAAATTTTAAAATACATAATCATACATTTGATCATAAACACACAATAATATGAAAGTTTCTTAGCTGTGACATTAATAATAAGAATTTAAAAATCGCGAAAAATGCCCAGTTACTTGAGCACCTGGGAGAGCAGAAGGCTCAGGCACGAAAGTGTTAATGCAGTGGCTTTCTGTTGCCTTCTGCTGCATCCCCATGCTGTTGATCATTTCTGATTCATCCACCTTTAAGTGCCATTTCCAAAGAAAAGAGGATGTCCTGGACTATTCCCCACTCTTCTGCCCTCCTTTTGGAGGCTGTTGGCAAACAGTGAGCAACTCTTTATACCAGAAATCTTGTCCGTGTAAATAGGCTGCGTCACGTGAAGGAGAGGTTGACATTTGGTTGGGAGAGGCTAATAAAGATTCCCAAACCCTTTCATATCACTTAATGAATGTACTCCTGCAAACCCCTTTTGACTGACTTTTCAATGAATAAAGCCCTACATCAACAAATTACAGTCTCATCTCAACCCTCCTGAATTTGTTTGGTATTTAAACAGCTGAGTTCATAATAGCAAGAATAAATTCCAAAGACTAGTGAGACAGTCAAGTATAGCAGCTATTCCACATTCGTGCACATCAAATCGACTCAAAACATGAAAATGTCTTCATACCAAAAAATTAAATCGTCCTTAATTTAAAAACTTGGTGGTGGTGGGTTACCAATCCATCTCGATTACAAAAGTTATGCAATGTGTTCTGATATTCCTATACAAATTTCTTGACATAAAAAATCAGAAAGAGCATTAAAATTAACATTGAATGTTACATGTGAAATAATATTTCGTACAAGGTGTTCATTTTGTTTCACTGAATCATTACAAAATACAGAAACAAAATGGCATTTGAAAAATATTGCACAGAATCAGCAAAATCAATGTCCTGTCATGGTCGCCATGTCACAAAACAAATAAGAGGAGACTGGACACATTAGACGTCTGGAATTATTGGTTTTAATACTGTTCAGATTACAGGTTCTTCCATGCTACTAAAAAAATCATCAGAAGTTCACTCCTGGTTTTATTGAAACTTGCATAAAAGGTTTAACACTTTATTAAACAATTTTACTTACATCAAAGTTTCTTTTCCGAAGACTGAGTTATCATCACATTTTGGCCTAGTCGACACCACACCAAACAATCACTCCAGCCAAAACTAATTTCCATGCATCCTCAAAACTTGCCAGAAAAACTTTGTTCAAAATACTGGAATACTATTCCAAAGTGTCTCAAATCCCCTTCTCCACACCTCTGAATAACTTTTACTACCTTTAAAACATTTTTATTCACAATGTTTAGCCTAAAAGCAGCACAGGCTTGCAGCCTGCTACAACAATCAAGAAGCTAGGTCTTTTAAAACACATCAGTGAAACTTGGCAATGCCTCTCAAAAGCTCGAGATTCCTAAACAATCTTATTCAAAATACTCCTTTGAAGTATGTAAACTATAAAAATTCCTCTCCATCATTTCTTAAAGTATATAAACTACATGAATCATTAAAAATTAATGTTCAACCCTATAGTATCAAAATATTTGAATCTGTCCTACCAGGAACATGTTTGTCAATAACAATGAGTCTTGAAATACGAAAATAAACCCTAGAAATGCTTTACCCTGACTCCAAATAATTCCTAAACATATTGAACTTTATGAATATTCACATGCAAACTTTTCAATGAATAAACCCCTAAATCATCAAATTACCATCTCATCACAGTATGAAGTCCAGTTAAGTAATAAGTGGCTGTATTGGCAAGAACATTTTAGATTGATTAAAGAGCAACTTGTGAATACAACATTGATTTTATTTAGTGTTATGCTAAGCACCCATACATTGTGTATTTGACATTGAGTTTAAAGAGCTGACTATTAAAATTCTCAGGGCTCATTCTCTGGTGGCAACCCATTAAAGAATCGTGCTACTTCATGAGTACTGAAGCATTATGTCAACAGTTAGTCACAATGGTCATAGCTAGTGGGATAGTTTATTGTATTGTGTGAATGCAGTAGACAGAGAGCACAAACCATCCCGCTGCAAAGGAAGTGTGAAAATTTTCTTTTGTGGGTAAGGGTGTCAAGGATTGCAATAATTTACCAAGGGAAGTGATATAAAAAACCCAACAACAACAAGGATTTAAATAGTGAAAGCAGATGGATGGGGGAATTTACTCCCAAAGTATATAAGATAATGATAATAAAAAGGGGTAAATTTATGACTAGGAAAATAGACACAAGAGCACTCTGTCTATCGCAAATAAATTAAATTAGAATAAAATTGTCATAAGTAAATTCCATCAGAAGAACAAGCAGTGAATATTTTCACAATGGGTCTGTTATCAAAGAAGCTGTCAATAATGAAAAGTATAATTGAATGGTAGTTAACATTTATCATAATTGATAGAACTATTTTCATAAAATTGATGATTATGTATAGGAGAATATTGTGGATGGTTCAATAATCATATTTATGTTTTGGTTGTATCTGCTACTTACCTCACTGTTAAATTGTCATTTATTTGTCCACCAAATGGTCATCATACAATTGTATTTAATAAATCCTTTGTTCTAACTTTTTATGTTTTAATGGTTTTATTCTGACACTTTCAACATTGTGGGAAGTATGTGCAGTCCTAAGGAGACAATTCTGGAGGGTATTAACATTCTTGAACTCTAATAACTTAATTTTAGTTTTTACAGGCAATGGTCAGATACTTAATGAACAATCCTCATACAAGTATCTTCAAGCTAAGTTTCTGTCTTTAAATAGTACCGTTACACACTTACACAGATAAGAATAATTATTTGTAACAGAATATATATGTGGACTATTTTGTCTATGAAACTCGGCATTTTTCAGTTGCTACTGCTGAAATTAAAGTATTATTTCTGAACTGTGGGTAATGTAGTTTAAATTAAAGAAATTTTTTCATTAGTATGAAGACTTAATTTAAAACCTTATAAGAAATTTCTACATTATCTGTTTTATTTCTAATATTTTATATCTCTTGTTTCTACATATAGGACTGCAGTTACTTTTTTGGAGACGGTGATTTTTCAGTTGATGAAGATGGCACTGACAAATATTGTCGTTGGTGTGGACAAGGAGGGACATTATACTGTTGTTCTGAATGTACAAGTGCATTTTGCAAGGTAATGTTATATTTTTGGCTGAAATAATTCTCCTTGATTGTATTAGTACAGTTAAAGTCATTTCAAAGCTCTTCTTCATTATTGCTTCTTTCAGAAACAAAAAAAGGGGGAGGCAGGAAATGACTGGCTTATTAAGTTTGCAGTAAATGCATTGTTTCATTAAGATGTTATGGATTTAAAATATTTTTACACAACTGAAGTTCACTTTCTTTGGTTACTATTGGTTTGTATGAGAGTGAACTAGTTACCATCAGAAATTCATTAAAAGTATAAGGAAAGTAATCTGCAACAATTAGTTTTTGTTACTTGCTACAGCCTTGGTTTTTGTGACATCAAACTGTAGATTGTTTATGTAATCACAAATTTTCAGGTAACCTTCAATTTTTGTGTCCTGGTCATAAACTAAAAAATGTTATTCATAAAACATTTCCAAATTATGTAATAACTGTTAGAAAGTGCTCCAGTACATTAGGGAGCATCCATAAACCACGTAACTCCATTTTGGCCTCCTGTGAACTCCCCCCCACGTAGCCCTACGTGGCTTTGCCTCTACCCCCCCCCCCCCACCACCACGTAGCATGTAGCTTTTTTCCCTTTTGGTTCCAGAAGACATTTTGTACTGTTTTCTCTTGTCAGACTATTGTAAATTACATACGGAGATAATTAACTGAGGGAAATAAATATTCACATGCAGTTGTGTGTTCTGTTCCTCATTTTAACTGTGAAAAATTTATTGAAGGAAAGCTACATGGCCTGGCTAGGAAACCACCCCTCCTCCCACATAGCCTAGCATAGCCTTCCAGCCAACCCCCCCCCCCCCCCCCCTGGACCGAGCCATGTAGTTTGTGCACTGTCCCTTGTCAGATTTTTGATCATGCTAGATATGAGGTAGCTCAATGAAAGTGAACCCATGCCTGCCTTCATGCAAAAAATGCTGTTCACATACTACTTTCAGCTGTCAAATGAGACATCTTAAAAACTTATCCCTATATCAGAAGAGCAGATACATCAACTGAAGAGTACGTGTAATTAGAGGACAAATTTGGAGAGGTGACAGATAACCCACAGCTTACTAGATTTGATCGAAGCTATGTGATCAGTCCAAATAAAAAAGAGTTCGTTGAAACATGAATTGTCAAACCAAGTTCTGGAATACATGTACTACTGCTTAATATGGTTTTCACATCCAGTAGAATACATCCATGGCTGAAGTCAATAATTTTAATGCTTTCCAGGTAGTGCCACACCCTAGTGTGAATTGCTAACATTTTAGCCCTCTTCCAGGGCAGAAATGCACTGACATGTTCCACATGATCTGCAAGTTACAACTGTGCATTTGCAATGTCCAGAGGCTATTCAACTGTGACATGACTTGAGTTAGTGCAACTTCAGGGTCATAGTGTTAGCTGAAGTGCCACATAACACGAGGTTTAAGTTCCTGTCATCTTCAATCTTATTAGACCATTTAACAAACTCTAATAACCATCTTATCTGCCTAAGCTACCACTGATTATAGTATTTTCGAAGTCAATGGCATCACTGGTATAGATGACTGTTGTGCAATGGATGACTTGTCCAGAATGTCCAGAATTTTCTTTTGTGGGCAAGGGTGTCAGGGATTGGAACAAATTACCAAGTGAATAATTTACCAAAAAACGCAGAAGGAGTTTAAAATTCAAATTTGTAAAATCAAAAAAATAGATAGGGAAGAATTTAACACTAAAACTTATAGAAGATAATTTTAAAAAATAAAATAAAAAAGCGGTAATTAGATGACAGTGAATTGCCAATTAAATTAATAATAATAATGACATTTGACTTGTTGCAGTGGCAGATGTATTCTTGTAGCCTGTCATCTGTAGTGTGGCATGTCTCTCAAATGTAGGTTAATCCAAGGCTGCATTGAATTTCTTAATCCCCTGCAGTTAACAATGTGGTTTGTCAGTATTGTAAGTAATTAAGGAGATGCTCACTTTAATTAATTTAATTTTATTTAATTTAATTGCAATGGAGCACAGGCTCCGGTGGCAATTTCCCTACACACCCATCTTCCCCCTATCCTGCACCTACCTACATTTGCCCTCTGCAAATTTTATCTTTAAATTCCTTCAAAGTTTTCGGTAAATTATTCATCATTTCTCTTGGTAACTCATTCCAATCCCTGACACCCTTACTTAAAAAAGAGAATCTTCCCACACCCTTGTGCCTGAAATCGAGTGCCAGCTTGTGGTCATGGTCATCTTTTCCCTTCCATGCACTACTTTTCATACCTATTGCAATATCTTTCCATGCCTCATCGCCAGTATATGCCCTGTACACTCCCATGACCCTCATCATCCTCCTCCTGTCTTGCAATGAATCCCATTCCATCTCCTTTATCATATATCCATCACTGATTGCATTCTGCGATAATTTCCAGAAACAAATCTAGCAGCCCTTTTTTGCACCCTCTCCAACTCCTGTATTTGATACGTAAAATGTGGGTCCCATACTACACTACCATATTCGAGCAATGGTATGACCAAAGTTTTGTAACCCAATTCCTTGACTTCTCTCGTACATCCCCTCATCACTCTCTCCAACAAGTGCAGAACTTTGAAACCTTTTCCTACTGCCTGTCCTATGTGTCCTGCCCAGTTAAGTTTGTTATCAAAAGTAATTCCAAGATATTTACATTTCAAGTCTTCAGCAAGCAATTCTTTCCCCACCTTATATTCATAATTAACCTTTTGTTTTTTATTTGTGTATCTAATAAGCTGACTCTTCTTTGCATTTATCTTCATTCCATGTTTACCAACCTAATTAGATATCCTGTCCAGATCACCCTGCAACTGTTTACAATCCTCTATCGTTTTGATTCTTTTATACAGCATTATGTCATCTGCAAACAATCTAATTTCAGATAGTAAACAATCAACACAATTATTCATTAGAATAATGAATAGCAATTGTCCCAATACGTTACCCTGTGGCACACCCATTTTTACTTCCACTTCTTTTGATACTACATTTCCTACCCTAACTTTCTGTTTTCTACCTTTTAAAAATTCTTCTACCCAGCAAATGACTTTCTTATCCACTCCAATGGTTTTTACCTTATTTACTACCATTTTATGGCCTTAGACAGATCTAGTGCTACACTATCTATTTGGCCTCCCTTGTCCATTTCATCTGAAATATCTTGCATATATCCCACCAACTGAGATTCGCATGAATATCCTTGCCTGAAAATATGTTGCCTGCTTGAAAACCACTTACGTCCCTCACATATATTTCTGATGTGGTTGCATATCAATCTTTCCATTAATTTACCTACCACTGATGTCAAACTGATTGGCCTGTAATTCTTAACTCTATTTCTCACCCCTCCTTTATGTATCGGTACTACTATTGCACTTTTCCAGTCCTGTGGTAAGCAGCAAGTATCCAGACTCAATTCAAATTATATTTCAAGATAAGGTACAATGTCACATCCCGCTATCTTTAAGATATCTGTAGTAATATTATCTTCACCAGCCCCTTTATTTTTTATCAGCTTTCTTATTTACTTCATGATTTCCTCAGGATGGATATCAAATTTTTTACTATCGTCATTTCTAATTGTGTTGTTAAGCTCGTTCTCCGAATTAGACCCTCCTGTTTCTGATTCATTGTCCCTAATGCTTTCACTGAACCTGTTACTTAAAATCTCTGCCTTTTTCAAATCGTCAGTAACTTCTTCTCCATCCTTATCTATAAGTGTCTCTACACCCTCCCTTCCCCTCAGTTTCCTGATATAGCCATAGAAATTTCTAGATGCATCAGTCAATGGTCCTCCTGCACTGACAATACTCTTCATAAACCCATCCTTAGCCATTTTCTTTGCTATTATTAAGTCCTTGTTTAGTTGTTTTAAATATTCCCTACTACCTTGCTGTCCTCTTAACTCTGTTATGTTCTTTTCTTACCAACCTCTTTAACCTCCTCACTTCCCTATTATAGTACATAGGGTTCTCTACTTCTCTTTATTTTCTGCTTTGGAATAAATTTTTCTTCCCCCTTTCTTATTATCTCCTTGAACTCTTCCCACCTTGACTCTACTGTACCTGAGCCTTCCTTCCATTTGCTGAATTGTTCTCTGAAATATCTCTTCAAATTTGAAACCTGTGCCTTTTTATAATTGTACCTATTTCCCCCTTCAATTTTGGCTGCTGGTTTACTGAATCCTCTAATATCCATCAGAACTGCTTCATGATCACTTATTCCTTCAGTTACTTGATACCTCAAAAGGTTATCATCGGGCTTAATTAGAAATATATCCAAAATATTTTGTCCCCTAGTGTTTTGCTCAATCACTTGTGTAAATCCTGCTTCCCTTATTAAGATATTTGCAAATCTTTGTTCCCTTGTGTTATTTATCTTATTCCCTTCCCAGATTACACCTGGTAAATTTAAATCCCCGCCGATGATGATCATTCTATTCTCACCTCTGAAATCTGAGTATGAATTTAATTTCTCTCCAAGAGCCTCATCCTCTTCTGTCATTCTTCCACTGCGGTAAACAGCCAACACTCTGATTTTTTCTTTTTTATTACCCCAGAAATCTACCCCAAGTAACTCATGGTCTTGATCTATGAACGCTAGTGAACTGTGGTAGTTTTTGCTAACTAGTATGAAGACTCCTCCACCAATTGCTCCTCTATCTCTGCAGTACACTCTGTAACCATCAGGAAAAACCTCACTGTCTAGTACTTCTTCTTTTAACCAACTCTCTAACCCAATTATTACTTATGGTTCGTGCATCTCTATTAAGTTTGCAAATTCGATTACTTTGTTCATTATACTTCTAAAGTTTACCATTAACACCCTTACTACTGGCTTTACATTTTCAGAATTTATCTCCTCTTTCCCACTTTTACCGCAGTCAGTTATTGTTTCAGCCATTTAATCTATTTCTTTAATATCTGTGACTTTCCCCATCGTGAATCTGCAATCAGTATCACTTTGATAATCTATTTCTGTCCCTTCACCAGCAGCCCCTAACCTAAAAAAGGCACAGTCCTGACCCCATCATCGCTGGAAACGGGCTTCCTCACTGCTTTAGCTAACAACTCAGAAAGTACTCCCTTCCCCCTTCTATTTAGGTGTAGGCCATGCCTAGTGAAACCCCACCTACCAATGGTGTTCACAGGCACAACTCCCAACACAGAACTAATGCCTTTCCCAAGTAGCACTTCCGTTTCCACATTAACCCGCCTCACAGCATAGTTCAATTGTGGCCAGTCATGGCGACTTAGGACCTTGTTGACTTAGGACTTTGTTGTATACCTTTGCAAACTTTATTTAAAACCTTCCAGATGTGATCTGTGATGTCTCCAATGTAATATAAGGCAGCCACTTTTTACAGTGAGGTTGTAGTTTAGTTGGAGATTGTCACGTTTGTTTTATTTGTGGCCATAGTGTCGCATAATTGTTGCTCTGGTTAGTTACTTTATATCAGCTAACTTGTAAAAGCTGCTACCTATTCAAACTTCTATGCACTACATAAAATTCTGTGGGTATACATCCAACTGAAGGCCCCTAAATATTCTTACTGTTATCACTAAAGTAGGCGTTCATCAACTCAAATGCAGTTGAGATTTATTACAAACTTTTCAAATATATCAAAAATAGGGTAGCTTAAATAGGAAATGAAAATGCATTGAAATTTTCAAATTCACTTTGTTTACTGCAGTTATTAGATTCTTTCTCTAAATAGTTCACTGATACCAGCAGTACTGTGCAGAAATTGAACTAAGATCCACTAGCTAAACTGCAGATTAACTTCCAAGGACAAACATCATTAAGAACTGCTCATTAAATGTGGTCCCTGCAAAACTTACAAAAATTTTAATTGAGTTTATAATTTTCTGACCTAAAATTTCGAAATGAAAACACTAAATTACAAAAGATTCTTCTAACTCATTGTAAATTTCACAGTTATAACTTTCATGATGACCACAACGACTTCATACCTCTGGCTACTTGACATGGTTCTGCTAAGTTACTATCCTATCTGACGCTGCACAACTGTTCACTGCCTGCACACTGCAGGAAAACAAATCGTCTGAGGCAGCTACCTCTTCCTGTTTTCTACAAAACTGCTTGTGACCGTGCTCAGCCAATCCTAGCATCTTAATAAACTGTATTTAAGCTGAATTTGGTCAGATTTTTCCAAACATAGGTTTCTACTCACAATTTTCATTGACTGTAGATACAGTTTATTTAATTAAAGAATTTAAAAAATGTCTTTTCTTCTACAAATTAACATAGACCTGATTTTTCCTGTTACTATTTTGTTGTCAGATTTTAAAAGTGTTCAATATTTTCTTCATAATAATTGTTCTGAGTAGATATTTCCATTATTATAATTTTTTATATATATTTAAAAGATGCTATTACTCCACCAAAATGTTATTTAATCTACAAACCATTATTCAATTAATAATTCTTGTGTTCTCTAGTTTATTTACCCAACTTTTATTTCCTCTTAACTGTTTTTGTAAATGAGATAATTAAGTATTTTCAAAACCAACCCAGTATATAAAAATTTTCACATATCTAAAATGCCCAATTTCTAGTCTCTTTCCAACATTACTATGGAATTAATGCTTCTTTTACCTCAAAAATATTAATCTTCACTTTAGATTCCATTCAGTTAAAAAATAGTAATGTTCATACCTTATTGTATAATACCACCTTTGTCTACCGAGAATTTCCCATTTAACGAAACTGCATAGCTTCCAAAATAAAATTCCTGCTTTAACTGCTTGGAAGCTTTGAAAATGTGGATATGGAGGAGGATGGAGGAAATAAGTTGGTAAGAATATGTAAGGAAAGATGAGGTGCTGGAACGAGTAGGAGAGCTAAGGTCCCTTAACTTAACTTAGTCCACAACCCAAAGTTTGGTTGGATCCTCCCGAACGAGGCATACTAAGCCATTGTGTCAGAGGTAGGACGGCCAGTTCCTTTCCTCTGGGACCTACAGTTTAACATGGAATCCAAACCATGGAGCGTCCTGGCATAGGTCATATGATTAAACACAACTCTTAAAATTCCTGCGCCTGCCGGGATTCGTGCCCAGGGCAGGAGTAGCGAACGTTTTGAAAGCAAGAGCCTTAGCCACTGAGCTACCAGAACGCTCTTATAAAAACAATAAGGTACAGAAAAAGGAACTGGGTTGGACATGTGTTGAGTAATGAGTACCTGCTTAATACCACCCAGGAGGGGATTGTAAATGGAGGTAAAAGAAGAGGTCAACAAAGAAAGAAAATGCTTGATGACGTCATGATAAATGGGAAATATATAGAGACTAAGAGAATGGCAGAACAAAGGGAGGCTTGGAAGGCTATCACTGTGAATGGACCTGCTGAATAGCAGAAAACCCTTGATGATGATGATGAATCAATTATCTCAAAATCCTTCTTTCTATTCCAACAGTCTGTGCAAATGTTAGGAAAGTTTTTTTATTGCATTAGACCTTATTTTTGGCAATAGGCAATCGGTCAATACTACCACTTTTATACGTCTTTAATGTAGACTTCTCATCACTATGAGTTTTTGTTGCATTGGCCCTGAATGTGTTCTCTGGCATCTCTATTTCTTTGGACTGATTTTCTGGATAACATACTCACTGCTCTGGTTCATAAGGTTGCAAGTGCACTTCTTTTAACTGTCGGTTTGTGGAGCAACTTTGTACATATATAACTGTTTGTGTATGTTTATTTGCATTGTACTTAATGCACCCTCTTCTTCTAACTTTCTTATTAAAACATCTAGGAATGATAACTGATTTTCCTCAGTTTTGATTTAAATTTGATCTTCAGGTGAGTATTGTTTAAATAGTCATGAAACTCTTGTTCGGAATCTCGTCCATGAGGCCAAACAACAAATGTGTTGCTTACATGAAGGGGCCACAAGGTTAAACTGAAAATTGTGTGGATCCTTTGTTTCTAATGCCTCCAGATATTGGAGGCTATGGGTGAGAATAATGATCCCATGATTGTTCCTTTTGCATGGGGATATAGTTTCCCATCATACTGGAAGAAAGTCAACATAGACAGTGAATAGATTTTTCTCTAACTGCTGCCAAGCTACCTATGCATGAGCCACTTGACAGCTTTAATCTCCTGATTGGCTTAAGCAGCTGATTCTTCTAGATTTCTGGATTTTTCTGATGGGTTGTTGTTTTCAGTAGAATGTGTAGAACATGTGGCATAGTTCTCCCCCCGAAGAAACTGGCACATTACATTTCACATTAGGACAAGGTGCCACCCAGACTGTGTTTTCATAGTTGGAATTTCATCTGGCAGCAACATCCGTCACAACTTCATTACGTGGGAACTGGCATACCAGCATAGGTGGAATGTATGCTTACTATGAATGATCTAGGCTTAGTCGTGCGTAATTTTCTTCCCTTGCTGCCAAAATCTGCTAACAGTTCACACCTTCACCAAAATATTCTTTCATTGATCAGATAGTGAAAAACTAGTGCAGTAAATTGTGGAATTTTAATATTATATAGATATGTAATGTATTGGGGTATGTACAGATTCCCAAAGGACTTTGAGTATTGTGTGTAATGAAGTTTCATCTAGTGTGTTTCCATCATCTTTTTGAATTGTACTTCACTTTTGTCATCCTCAGTAATGTATGGTATTGGATGTAACATTAGTGTAAAAAGATAGTACCATTCTTTTTTGATGTTATACTGATTTTTATATTTAGGCTTGCATCAAGAGAAACTTAAATCGATCTGTTCTTAAGGATATTGAAACAGATGTTTGGAAATGTTTTTTATGCAATGGAAAACCTCTCTGGGATCTGAGAGCAATATGTTATGCAGCAGAGATGCATTCATTACAAAGAAAGAGGTAGGTTATAGATACAGTACAATAATTTAAATTATCTTATATAAATCATCTATTGCAATCTATTAGTCCTGGAAATGCTAAAACAAGATTTTAATTTAATTATATTATTTTTGTTTCCTTTTCATACTGGTATTTCAGGTTGAAGAGGGGAGAAACTATAATGAAGTCAAAAGAAAGTAAATTAGAAAAACTAAAGAAGCAGAATTCCACTATTAAGGACCATAATGAATTGGTAATTTCTTTATTTATACACATTGTGAAACAATTCTTTATTAAATGAGACATGCAGTTGATAAATAAAAATAAAAATATGCCAGACTTTTTCCAAAATAATTGAGGCTGGTAATTACTGCTTGATCATTTCCCAGTTCTGGCATGAATTTCACATTTGGATAATTTTCTGTGTTATGTGTTTGGGTATTCTTTCAATTTATTTTGTGAAATTGCATGGTTATAGAGGAGTACAAGGCTGATTAGTTTATCAACTAAGTATATTGAGGGAAACTAAGGTATTAAATAGCAGATTTAAATAGGGACAGAGAAAGGAGTTGAATTTAATTACAATGGAGCACTTCAACTTCTGTAATCATCTAACTACCCTTTTCTTATTTTTTAAATACTTTGAGTTTTAAATTCCTCCACCCATCTGCCATTTACAAATTTTAACCTTAAATTCCTTAAGCATTTATCATAAATTATTCACCACTTCCCTTGAAAATTTGTTCCAATCCCTGACACACTTGCCCACAAAAAAATTTTCACACTCCCTTATGCATGGAATCGGGTGCCAGCTTGTGGTCATGGTGATCCCTGCACTATTCCTAATTCTTTGAACACTATCGCTACAAGCCTCATCACCAACAAGTGCCTTTTATACTCCCAGTACTCTGTTCACCTTCCTCCTGTCTTCCAATGACTCCCAATCCAGTTCCTTTATAAGTAATATCAGTAACTGAGTGGGTCCTGTGGTAATTTCCATGAACTAACTAGCTTCTCTCCTTTGCATGCCCTCCAACTCCTGTATTTGTTAATCAAAATGTGGACCCCAAAATACACCATCATATACAAGGAATGGTCTTGTAACGGCGTAATGCTTGTCCTCAAAATCACTGTTGAGATATTAATTTTCATCCACTATACTGCTACTCTACCATAGTCTTTCAGTAGTTACTCTTTTGACCGAGCGTGGTGGGTGAGCAGTTAATGCTCAGGCCTCGTATTCGGGAGGATGCTGGTTTGAATCCCTGTCCTCGCATCCAGATTTGGGTTTTCCATGGTTTCCTCAAATCACTCCAGGCGAATGCTAGAATGCTTCCTTCAAAAGACCATGGCCGAATTCCTTCCCATTCCTTGTCCCCAGTCCCACTTCCGCCTCTAACGACCGTGGCATCGACGAGGCGTAAAGCCATAAGAAAAAATAAATAAAAAATTACTCTTTTGAATCTGTAAGCTGCTGGATAATATGTAACAGTTTATTAAAAGTAACCATAGTACTGTAAAAGTTGTGTTTGTGGCTGATAGTCTGTACTTGATTAAACTCATTTCTTCATGTTTCCGTAAGACTTGTGAAGCATTTCTTCTTCTGCTATACTGTGATTCTTCTTCTGATGTTTCTGACACCTAAACTGTGGTGGGCTGCTTTGAATCGGAGAACCACACAGGTTTTTCTGCTCTAGTCGAATGAAATACTGAAGCCACTATAGCCCATATTTATTGCAACATACTTAATGGTTCTGTTTCAAGTAAAAATACATCTGTGAACTGTGATGTAATGTGAACAAAGGCTAGGTTTCTGCAATAGAAAATATTCTAAGACAGTGGAACAAGAATTGATGGGTACTAACTGCGATCGATCGGTAGGTGATCCGAGGCAGTGCTTGCCGCTGTTGCAGATCAGATACATGTGAAAAAAATTAAATGTTGTTCATTGCAATGTGAACTTAAGCTGCATGTGCAATTTGAACACTGAAAGAAAAGTATGTATTTGGTTTAAATTGGCATATTAATTATCAGGGATTTTTTTAAAAACGGAAATCATCACATGGTTTGGATAAAAAAAGTTCCGAATTGATCACGATATATGTGGCCAAACCACAATTAAATATTTTGTGGCATAGCGTAAGTTGTTAAGATTTATTTTTAGCTAGAGCTATAAAAGTAACGATGTATTCGTTACTGAGTAACGGGAACATCGCTTGACTCG
This sequence comes from Vandiemenella viatica, assembly GCA_031002005.1. Classification (NCBI taxonomy): domain Eukaryota; kingdom Metazoa; phylum Arthropoda; class Insecta; order Orthoptera; family Morabidae; genus Vandiemenella; species Vandiemenella viatica. The sequence continues at coordinate 19,465,900 of CM061920.1, read as the reverse complement.
AAGTACCGAATCATTACTCACAAATTCATTTCGTTATTTGCATGTTTTGTTACTCGCATTTGTTGTGTGGATACGAACATGTTCCAGTTCCCGCAAGTAACTAATTTTGACAATGTAAAGACTAATTTTGTAGTTTTTGTTTTGTTTAATATTAAAATTTACAGTGCATAATTTGTAAATAGAAAATTTGTATGGATAATTTGAGATAGTTATGGTTTTTTCATTGATAGTTCATTAGTGACGTTTATTATTTCAAACATTTCTGAAATTTGTTTATTTTAAGAATTGATACCTTCTATTTTATTGTGTAATTTACAATTTAAAAGAGTTGTCTAATAGTTTTTGATATACATCTCTGCACTTATGTTCTAATAATATTTAATAAAATTGCAATGGAGCATACTGTTCCGGTGGCAATTTCCCTACACACTCATCTTCCCCCCTTTCATGCATCCACCTACATTTGCCCTCTACAAATTTTAACTTTAAATTCTTTCAACGTTTTTGGTAAAATTATTCATAATTTCTCTTGGCAACATATTCCAATCCCTGACACCCTTACCTAAACAAGAGAATCTTCCTATAGCCTTGTGCCTGAAATCGAGTGCAACATTGTGGTCACTGGTCATCTTTTTCCTTCCAAGCATTACTTTTAATTCTTTACACCAATATCTTTTCATGCCTCATAATCAATATTACGCCTTAACACTCCCATGACCCTCTTCACCCTCCTCCTGTCTTCCAATGAATCCCACTCCTGCTCTTTTATCATATCTGTTACTGATTGCGTTCTGCGATAATTTCCAGAAACAAATCTTTTTGCAGTTACAGTATTCTGTAAATAAAGAACCAGGTACAATGACTTTATTCCTTTTGCCTGGTGTTAGTTATTGTATTATTACGTTGGATTCATGTGATCAATCATCCATGCAGTTCTGGTTTTGATGTTGAATGTTTGTTGTAACCACGATACAACAGCAATTAATCTAATCGCATGTTTGTCCTGTACCTTTATTATTGATTTAAAAGTTTTGAATATTTATATTTTTAAAATAAAAAATTAACGTGGGAGTCAATAGCATTCTGCCTGCAGGCCCTGTTTGATGGTATGTACACATTTGCTATCACAAAAAGATTAAGAATTTACAAAAATAAAGGAAAACCTTAAAGGAGGACAGTGGTGAAACCTCCTATTTAAAAACGAAATACTTAATGAGACTATAATATTTGTTAAATACATGTCCCACTATCACGTCAGGCTTCTTTGCAGGGTTTTGGCTACTTTAAAAAATAACCGTTTTTAGTTATTGTCACACGATATGTCACAGTCAGGTGAAAGGACAGGTCTTTTTTGTATGCAGACAGGGGTTTGTTTTGAAATTAGATTATTCTTTCGTATATATTATTCATTACAGTAAGTCAAGTGTACATTGACAGTTTTTTCATAAGATCCATGTGCTAATTACTTGACTTTAAGTTTTATCCAAATGAACAATTTAACCTAAACTTATTTTACTAAATAAACAATTCAGTTAAACTTTTCCAAGTACGAAAGAAGCTGTCCCGTATGCAATGCGATGCTTCATGCTAGTGTTCAATTGTATCGAAAGTAACGAAACGATACGATAGTAACGAAGTTATCCCGTACGTGGCGTGACTCTATACAATGCTTCATGCTATCGTTTGATTGTACCAAAAGTAACGAGTAACGAAAGGATACTATAATAACAAAGTTATCCCATACGTGGTGCTACTCAATACAATGCTTCATGCTATTGTTTGATTGTACCGAAAGTAACGAGTAACGATTCGAAAGTAATGGGTATTGATTGGTTTAGTAACGAATACATACAGGTACAGAATTTCTCTCTACTTTTACAGCTCTATTTTTAGCACCCTTCATTTTCAGTGGGGTCATTATTTGAGCCGATATAAGATGTATCAGCTGTTAAAATATCGATCTTCATCACAGGTAATATGAAAAAAAGGTATAAGAAACTTTGAAGATTTGGGATCAAGTTTATATCGTGATGGATAATGACACTGACTTGCGATACAGGGAACGTATTAATTCACGTGTGATTGAAGCTTCGCTTTTCTAGTGGCAATGTTAGCGGAGATTGTGGTTAGGCTGAAATGCAACCTGGACCAAGTTGACTACTGAAACTTTTTGCTACAGCACAAGGAACAATAAATTACAATGAGCTTTATTTTATAACAATTCTATATAGTTAAGCAACAGCAGAGGAATAAATTACCATAACTGTCCATTAAACCCGTCATTTTTGATGGGTTTTGGGGCAAGTGATAATATAATAAATCTAAACACATGTTCTGAATTCCTACAGAAACACAGTTATGAAATTTCAAGTAAACTATAAAAATTGAATTATGTATTGTCCAGACTCTAAATGTTTAGCTAACAAATGAATAATAATATCATTGTAGGCTGGATTCTACACTATATCACTGACTTGTATGCACAAACCAAAAAAAGAAATAAAACTTTTCACCTTTTATTATTGCTTAATTCAACACTTCTATGTTAAGAACCATATCACGTATCATGGTTCCTTGCAATTACTAAATGACCGTTAGAAAACGATTGTTAACTTAATCCTTAAACAAATGGCACTCTCTTTGGTCGAAACTGGAAATGTATATAGTGAATAGACTATTGTAACAGTGCATTCTTATCCTCATATCCTGGAAATGCAAAAAAAAAAAAAAAAAAAAAAAAAAAATCCTGGTTGGTGAAATATTCATGGCTTTGAAAAGTTGGACTTATACCTTATACTCACTTATTTCCTTATGCAGTTCAAGTACAGTATTTAAAGTTATGTATATTCTGTCTGCGGACCACCTGTCACATCATCATGGACAGCTAGTGGTCTCGGACCACAGATTGAGAATCACTGCCCTACTGTATACAAGCACTGATGCTTCGCCCATCATCAATCTTGGCGGCTTCATCATCAGCATACCTCTTGTGTAGCCCCCCCCCCTGCCCCCCCCCATTTCTCTTCACTAACCTCCTGTCTTCCAATGACTTTCAAACCAGTTCCTCTGTCATATTAGTTACCGAGTGTGTTCAGTAGTAATTTACACATACAAAACTATTTGGATTTTGTTGAAAACCACTCAAATCCTCTATTTGATGCTCATTGCCCTCCGAAATATGAAAAGTTTCGAAATCTTCCTGTTATGCTTAAATAATAAAGGATAGGGAAAATGACACATCATTCACAGAAACTGAAGGTTGCGGCAATTGAAAAACATAAGAGATGAACAAAAACACTTACAATATTTCAGTTTTACACTTTATGGATAAAATGGAAACAAAAAAACTACTGTTGGACACTAAAAATAAGGATAGGGAAAAATAACCCATCACTTACCACAGATGAAGGCAGGCGGGTGAGATTAACACGTAAAAAACAGAAAAACAACACAAATTGCACAATATTTCAATGAGAAACCTTAGTCATGTGAGAGGCAAGACATACGGCAGGGGGAAACCTGTGATCACATCCCAACCTGTCACATGAATGATACAAAGGTGGAACACACGTGGTGGTAGTGGAAGAGCCGGTAGTGAGGGGATAAGGTTGAACAGTGATAAAAGTGGAACAAGATAATCACTGCGGCCCCTGTTTAAAAAATTATTATTAAAAAATATTAAAAAACTACAGTTTTATTTTGATTGCTTGAAGGGGTAAATAAATGAAGGTAGAAGCAGCAAATGCAGGCAGTTGCAACAGAAATGTGCACAAAAACATCTGCACAAGCTATCAAATTCATTGATTTTCATGCCATCCATCTCACTAGACTCCGTTCCCATGTACTTTTCCTTCAATCCATGCCTCTCTTTTAACATACCCGCTAATGGTCTGACCATAAAACTACCAGTCTCTGGTTGCTACCCACAACTCCATCAAGCCCTCCGTGCTTTTCGTTTTACACAATCACTTACTCTCACCCATATTGTTCTCCAGCAATATGTACTGAAAGCACACCAACATTCTAGTCAACTTTCCTCTTTCCACAAGATTCTTTGTCTGTCGCACCACTCCTCAACTCGACATCTTAAACAAATTCTCACCGAGTACAAGCAGCTGCAGCAGAAATGAGCACAAAAACATCTCCACAATCTATCTAATTTATTGAATATATATATTCCTACCTTCATTTATTTATCCCTATAACTGATCAAAATAAAATCGTAATTTTTTAATAATAATTTTTTAAACAGGTGCTGCAGAGATTATCTTGTTCCACTTTTATCGCTGTTCAACTTTATCCCCCCACCCCCAGCACTTCCACCACCACCCCGTGTGTTCCGCCTTTGTTTCATTCAAGTGGCAGGTCAGGATGTAATCAAATCTTTCTCCCTGCCATGTCTGGCCTCTCACATGACTACGGTTTCTCACCAAAATATTAAGCAATTTGTGTTTTTTACATGTTCACCTTGACCTCCTGCCGTCATCTGTGGTAAGTGATAGGTTATTTTTCCCTATCCTATCTTAGTTTTACACTTTATTCATGTGATAGGGAACAAGCCATATGGTTCAGGAGGTGTGCACATGAATAAGGCAAAACTGAAATATTTTATATGTGTTTGTTCGTCACTTATGTTTTCCACTCGTCGCAGGCTTCAACTTTGGTGAGTGATGATTTTCCCTATCCTTTGTTATTTATATTGCCTAAAAGCCGTTTCCTTTTTCCTTATTTTAATTATTGTTCCTTGATACCTAAATAACATGGTTTAGTAACAAAAGATAGGCCAACTCAAATCAATCTTTTCCTTCAAAAAGTCAGTCCGTCTTTACCATACAAACATACATATTTTTCTATGTTTGTATCCAATAAGGCCTATTAATCCAACAGTATATCCTGATAAAATCCATATCTGCTTGCAATTATTTCTCTTTATTATCCTATTTTACAGTTTTATCTAGCAGAAAACTAATAATGAACAGCTAGAGCTCCAGTGCACTTATTTGGAGCATGCCTTTTTTCTCTCTCTTCCTCTGCTAGTGCACTTGCCATCCTGTCCATTTTCTGTGTACCTATTACAAATTCCATCACCTAGCAATATGCATCCTAATTGAGGCCATTGCTTTTAACCTTATTCACAAGCATTCAGTCACTATATTAGACATCTAGAAAAGGTCCAGAACATACTTCCAGCTTTTTAAAATTTAATTTAATGCAATTGGGTGCATGCACTGGTGACAATTTCCCTACACACCCATTTTACTCCCCTTTCTTGCACCCTCTTTTGAACTCTACGAATTTCAACTTCAAATTCTTTCAGTTTTTTTGATGAATTTTCATTATTTCTCATGGTAATTTTTTCCAATCCTTGGCCCTCTTAACTTTGACAGAAAATCTACCCACACTTTTATTTCTGAAATCGAGTGCCAGCTCGTGGTCAAGGTCGTTGTTTCCCTTCCATGAACCTCTCCTAATTCTTCAACCAATATCTTTCAACGTGTCATCACCAGTATATGCCTTGCACACTTCCACGAATCTCTTCATCAGCTGCCCATACACACACACATTTGTGCACGAGTAAACTCGCCAAACATTTCCGCACGGATATTCTCGCGACGAGTCTGTACTTGTCAGAGCCCATACACAGGAACATCAGTTCCACACATTTGTCGTTCATTTGGCTTGCCGCGCTCAAATTGTTGTGTTTATGGTAGTCGTCTACGGATTTATCCGTCATGATTTCCTGGCTCGTCGCTCACTGGGATTTCCAAAACATCGCGAGCCAAGTGTAATGAAGTTATGTTACAAGCAACGTGACAATATTGAAATGAATCATGTTTTTAAGTTCTACACAAAAAAATGTATTTATTCGTGCAGCAGCTTATATTAGAGCTGTAAATAAGAAAAGAAACGGACAGTATGACAAAAAAAAGTGGTTGCAGGAAGATTATAAACATGATCATATACTGCTACTTGTACTATTTTAAAAGCATTTTCTTCAATTTATTTAGTATTACATAAATGCTCAGATACATCTTCCCCCTCATAATTTGGGCTTCCTATATTGCTGATGCTGTCCATTGGTTCGTGTTGATCTTTCATAAATGGTAGTAAGTCGTAGTAATATTGTAAATTAGTTTTGTAGATTTTGTCTTCGCCTATTCCACTTCTTGTCGAATTTTCATTTTTTTATATATATATTTCTTGCGAAAAGTAATCCGCAAAGAGTGGATTTTCTTTTTTTTACTAGTGAACTATCAACTTTAATATTCTATTTCTCACAAACCTCTCTCAATGCACTATATCCTATTTTTTTTTAAATTTCTGTTTGCATACTCTTTTGGTTTCACCTTGCACAATGGAGTAGGTTGCTGATATGTCGCAATGAAATCAGCTACGAATTCTCTGCTTATCTTACTTAACTTGTTATACATTCAGCAAGTCTTATCTGCCGCGAGTAAATTGTTAAGTTAGATATCTGTGTGTATGGTTACCGCATGCTCGCCACGTTCTAATATGTAACGATTGTTATTTGCCTTTTGTGCGGCTCGTCGTTAGTCAATTAACACACACATTTTATTGTCTATATGGATCACCACGGAATTACTGGCGCACAAATGTGTGTGTGTGTATGCCTAGCTATCCTCTTCTTGTCTTTCAATGAATCCCATCAGAGCTCCTTTATCATATTGATCACTGATTGTGTTCTACTGTAATTTCCTGAGACACATATAGCAGCTCTGCTTTACACACCCTCCAACTCCTACATTTTATACCCAAAATGTTGATCCCATACTACACCACCATACTCGAACAATGATCTGACAAAAGTTGTGTAACCCTGTCCCCTCGCTTCTCTGATATATCCCCTCATCAACTAGCCTCTAAGCCTTTCTAAAATGATGTGAGTGAAAGGAATGTTCTGGCCATTTATTTCTTTGTGGTTGCCTAAATAAATAGAATTGTTATGTAACGTTTATAACCTAGTTTTGTAGCTTGTACATATTTCACTTGTAGTTTACACAGCGAGACAGATGGAACTTCTACTGAATTAAAGATTTCATAATTGGGGAACCAATAAAATTAAAAATAAATTAGGAGTTTGGAAACCTTACACTACAGTGCATGATATTGGTTTTATTCCTGGCCCAGGTCTCATTCAGTTTGATAAATACAGAACTACTTCCATCTGTATAAGAATAACTTCAGTAACTAAGAGCTTATGAAAGCAGCTTAAATTATTTATAAAACTAAATTTATTGTGAAATATTTTGTAAAAAAATGTGTCAGTTGTCATTCTACTCCTGTCTGCGTTTTGACGTTATCAACGCTTCTCTTCAAAAATCATGGATTCTATTACAAATACATTTACTTTATTGTGATATAAATTTGGCCCTCTGGAAATATTTATCTGATATAGTGACTTCAGTAATAAAAGCAACTAATAATTAACATATTAATTTAAATGCAATACTACTTTTATTTCATTGTTTTGGCAAATCATTTTTTGAAGTGTATTTTAACAGTGACTTAAAATATGTATATCGAATACAAAAATCTTGTAAGCCCATAAAAATGATGTATTGAATGCAGTACTTTAGCAATTAATTTCTTCTCTAACGAAGTACAATTTTTATCAAATAACACTCATAATCTTGAAAATGATGTAATTTCAATATTTCTTAGCTTACATTAACAAAGGTATCGCTCTACATAGGGTATCAGAAAAATCTATATTGAATGATTATAATTAAGAAAAAGCAACTAATAATTAATATGCCAATTTTTATGAAGTACTTACTTTTATTTTAGTATGCTGGCTGCTCAATTACTCATGGATATGTAGCTAAATAGAACTGTTATTAAATAACACGCCCAACCTTGAACATCTCTGGTCGCTGTTTGTTGGGCAGCAAAGGCAAGAAGCATGATGTCAGAGTGTGACAGACATTGGTACTAAGGATTGCAATCCCGCAGTGTTTTCAATCCCGCGGGATCCGCGCGGGATTTGCGCCAATCCCGCGGGATCCGTGCGGAATTGGTACAAACAGTTTTTTAACGCATATATTCAAAACATAGTTACTTAAAACGTTAATAAATTAAATAATAATTAAATTAATAAATAATTTTAATGTTAAATGATAAAAATTAACAGTTAACAATATTTTGATTGGCAAAATGACATTAAAACTTTTTAGCGTGTCTTAAGTGTATTTAGAGGTTTTACATTTTTGTTTTTTAATCTAAACCAATTTTTAAATAAATAATAAAAATGGAAAATATTGAGTCTTAGGTCGTATTATGTGCCTTACAATACATCACATAAGTTTAAAAATATGGTTTGCTTAATGGCCAAGTAACCACAGTTTTTTTTTTTTTTAATTCTAAATAAAAGTTCCATAACACCGAGAAAAGCATTCCATTTCACAAAGTGAAGTAAATATACTCTGTAAAGTGTAGACTTGGCTCAGAACAAAATCTCATAACTTTTTGTCACTGTACAAGCACGAGACTTGGCCTTTTTTTGGCGTGATTCATTGTTTGATATTACAGTTGATTCAATGTTATTAAAAGAAACTACTCACCAACACGTAAACTGTCAAGTATTTCAGATTTACTTATGTGGCGTAGCGACGTTTTTAGAGTGGAAATTATTATTTTTTAGTAAGAAAGGAGACTTTCTCGGCGAATGATTGCAGTTAAGTCCTCATATGTTGTATCTCCGAATTTCATTGCAAACACTCGAAATTACACACGTGAGGAAGACAGCAGAGGCAACCGTCGAAGTATGGTGTTCCTACAACACAATTCGTCGATACACCCGTGAAAATTTCATTATAACTTTTTTTACCTTTAGTCGAAATAATAACAAGGAGAAGAGGGATTAATCAAAAGCCTGAGCGGCACATGTAAGCAGGTGGCTTTCGTCAAAGAAACGCATTGAGGCAGCGGCCAAAACAACAATAAGTCAAAGGATATACAATTTCCTTTTGATAGCTGTTAAATAAATAGGAACGTGATTGTTAAAATTACGATAACATTAGTTTCATATCAACGAATAATCAAATTTTCAGCCGCAAATTAGGAAATTGTCACAATTACTTTATCTGCAAATACAGAAAATGGGAATAATGAAACCGTGAATAAAAAGCTGTAACCGTGTAGTCCAGATAACGTGTGCGACACTTAAAAAATAATTATATAGTTAGAAAATCGTACTAAATACGCACCATAACTCAAATTACAGAAATGTGTACTCGAAATTAACGTAAGTTTTTATGAATACGGAAAAGTGTAATTATTTACTTACGAATGACAAAGGTTGACAAAAACAAACGCTTGTTCACATGAGTCAAATGCCAACTGCGAGGGTACAGGCAAACAGTGCAATACATCCGACAGAGACCGAGTGGGGCAGCGAGTCACGCAGCCTGACACACATTTCCGCCGGATTTTGCGGATTGCGGATCCGCTTAATTTTGTGCGGGATCCGCCAGACTGTCTAATGATGCGGGATCCCGCGGGATTGCGGAATCCTGCTTTGCTGGATTGCAATCCCTAATTGGTACATCATGACTATGAATAGTGTTTTATATAGATATATGGCAGAATGTCCTCCTTTTCCCATTTGTTCAGAAAGTTTTCTCATCTCTGTTCACAACTCTTTGAATGCTATCTATGCCCATAATTTTGGTAACATAGTCATAGACATACGTTTGCCATTCGATATGTTCCCTCAAACCAAATCATCTTCATGAACTACTTGTAGTATTTCCTCTGTGCTACTGTAAATTCTTCTGTTTGGCTCCTACTGTTGCTTTTTCACAGCTGTGATTTCATGTCTTACTCCTCTCCTCCCTATTGCAATGTCTGCTTTTCTGAACTTTTGTTTGAAACATCATTTGTTTAAAATGAAATAAAATCTTCACAGGAGTTCAGCCAGATAATGTGGTAAAAAGACAACGTTTCGACAGTCTGGTTGGCTGTCTTCATCATTCTCGGTTAAGGATGATTTAGGCCTACGAATTCCTTGAATTTATTCCATACCATGTGAATGTGGCAAAGTTTGCATCGGTCAGACCGTTATAATGATCGCTGAACGTCTTACTGATTGCTGAACGTCTTACCGAGCACAGACTACACCTAAGGTGATATCCGAGCCTGATTCTGATGAAGAGCATAGGATAGAGTGTGATAAATGGTGGTGCTGGCCAGAGTCTCTTCTTTCTGGGACTCAGTAGTTGGAGAGGCATTGGAAATACAGTTGAATGATAACAACATTGGGATAGTGGACTCTACCTGAGAAAAGCCTGGAGGCCAATTATTAGGGATCTCCGACTTGAACGAGAGAAATCTTCGCAACAAGGTGTAATAAATGCAAATTACGCCATGGATTAAGTTTGCCAGCACATCCAGCTACCAGGTATGGCTCCATATGCAGTCTGCAACATCGATATCCTCAGTTGGCAGATCACGCATTCCAGTTCTTCTATGCGCATATTGGGCAGCCTTGCAACCATCAGTAGATGGGTTCAGATCGTTGCCAAGCTCTACTGTGCTGCCACTGGACGGTTCTGCAAGCATCAGTAGATGTGGTCTGCTTTTCGCTGGCTGCTAAGACAGTCTAGTTTGTGTTTTCAGGTAGCAATATCTGTAGCAGTAGACCTGATGAAGAAAGCTAGGCAGACTGTCGAAACGTTGTCTTTTTATGACGCTATCCGGCTGAACTCCTGGGAAGATATCATTTCATCAACACGCTGGGAAAGTCTCCACTCACATCTTTTGTTTTCCTATTCTTATCTCTATGGCAGTACCTACTTCCCAAAAATCCCTCTTCAAAATGGAACAGGGATGTTCTGACAGTTACAAGTATATCCAGTTTCTTTCTTGGCCAAGGGTTTTAATAACCTGTTTCACCCTCCTGTGGTTTGCTGTACCACTTTTATAAAACCTTCTTCTTTCATTAAGATTTTTGCAAATCCCTGCTTCATTGTATTATTTATCTTGTTTCCTTCTTGTTCTCAAAACGTAACAGGATGACACGAACAAGTGCTACACGGGGCTTGTATATAACAGCTTGTCATGAAACTCTGACCGTAAATGTTGCCTGTGGAGTAGATTGTTACTGCTGTCTGTCTGCCGCCATCTAGTTAATAACCGTAACTAGCAGAGGTTGGTGTTTCAAAATAAAGTCACAATAGCCTCAAAATATTTTCACTGTATTCTTCAGAAAAATCTTACAAAGTCCGTGAGCAATCTACAGGAATTGGTACTTATTTTCCAAAACATTGACTGCAGGTTTGGCTTAGTGGAATCAAGCACAGTCAACCCCAAAGCCCCTTAACTGAAATCAGCTACATGGGATAGATGCGACTATAGCTCACACATTTTCAAAATTTCAAAGATGGATGCAGAAACTGACTACTTCTGTATTGCCTTGTTGGCTACCATCTACATAATGCACCAAAACCGTCCTTAAGCCTAGCCTGGCTCCTTGTCCAAATGCTTGCAACTGACTGACCTCTCTCCCCACTCCGGGGTGGTCTTTTATAACCGAGGAGGCTTGGGAAAAACCCAGCTTCCAAGTTTCCCACGAAATCACTGAATCTTTTTGGATGGTTTTACTCTCGATCAACTTAAATTTTTTATGATGTGTAGTTTAGAGTCTAAGTGTCAAAATCAATCTTACTCAAAATTTTTGTATCTCTAATATTTTCGCCTAAAAATTATTTTGTGGAAAATTCTGAAATGTCTCTCACGCTCAGAATTTTTAAGTTATCAAGCTGAAATTGGTTTTAAAATGATCTGCTGAATTATCTCTATCTTTTGATATATAAATCTACCCTGTTACAATTTTCTAACTTGGTGCAGTAAAAAATGTGTAATTTGAAACATTGATATCTCCCAAAGTACTTAAGCTACACAGCTGAAATTTGTTTTAAATGATTCTACGTTAAATTTCCTATATAGGATAGTGACACTATCCCTCACAAGAGTGTTTCTTTAATAGCTTTCCTATTGTGTTGGTAATTTTCACCCTTCCCCTTAAGGACTTCATTTCGACGATTCAGCAACTTCTGTCATTCATTTTTGATCAAATTTACATTAATTTACTTTTTCCAATTTCAGCCAAAATACTGCATGGATTTTAATAAAAATTAGTGTTTTATGATCAGGAAAAATTGTGCTCTCTATTAATTACAGTTCCCCTTCTGAATTTAATCGCATTCATCTACCTAAACATTTTTGTATCGATCACATTTTGTGTTTTCCCTTAAATCTTAAAATACTTACAGTTTAGCTATGCTTCTCAAACTTTTACATAAGGTGTAATAGAAATGTTGTTGCCACATTTTATTGCAACCATTGACCAACAACTCTTCCATGACAACTACTTAGCCAATCAAATGTTTTTGTCTTATTTATTTTAATTTCTGGCTTTAATAATTTTGCTGTCTGTTTGGTACTTACTACTGATCACCTCTAACTGGATGAGGTTCTTCCTACTTTCTAGAGGCAACAGACTAATCCGGTTAGAAACTTTTGTTGCGAAGTTTATTGCTTTGAGATTAATTTTTTTGTGTCTTGCTTGTAGGGCTTAAATTAGCTCCACATTTGATGGTTGTTCTATGTAACCGTCTTCCCTACAAAGCCATGGAAGTGCTTTATTTGATCCACTGTTTACTTCTCATCTCCAGTATCATGAATGACTTCATCCCATTCAACTCCCACAGGGGACATAAAAAATCAAAAAATCTGGTTTTATGGTTTAAAAAAAAAAACAAAAAAAAAAAAAAAAACGTTGTGATGAAGTTATGCTGTTTGGCTTTCATGAAAGAACATGATTTCTTTATACTCAAACTAATGCTCCCCAGTATAATCGCATCTTGATTTGGATTAATTAAAATTACTGTTAAAAACTTATAAGTAAAATTGATAGTGTTCATCACTATACTAATATGAATACAGGGAGAACTGTCAACTATTTTATCACTCCATCCAATAATTGAAGCTGTACCAGTTATGTAGTAAATGCACATTTGGAAATCACTGGTGGTAGTTGTTGTACTATCATGTCAATCTAGAGTTCATGAATAAAGTGATTTTCTATCAAATACTATTTATGATGCACTCTAGTTCTAAGGTATCTTAATGTATATTTAGGAATTACAAAATAGGATAGTGAAATGAACGACCACTTGCCTTAGAAGATGATTTAGTGGCGTGAATACATAAAAAAAAGAAGTCAAGAATGTGAATAATATTGAATATTTTGGGTCTTGGCCTTTTGTCAACAGGAAAACATTATGAAGGGTGGGTGGTGTAGGAGACTGTCTCACAGAATGACTATTAATTAGGAACATGGTGGGGGTAAATTCAAAAAGAGGACAGGGTGAATTGGAGCTAGTACATGAGCAGTGCAAAATGTTGTAAAAAAATCTTCACAACATAAATCTGAGTAAGCAAAAGTATACAAGTAAACAAAATAAAATTGAAAAAAAAAGTAATCTATGCAGTTAAACATCACCTCAGGTATGTGATGCTTTAGACAGTGGTGATGGAGGCAAGGAGAGGATAGAGGGAAGGAAAAGTATTGATTGAGTATTATCTCAAATTGAGACCAGGAGGTTGCCTTGTGCCCAGTTTGTATTGATAGGCAAGCTCCCACCTTCTGAATTCAGAGGAGCTGCTGCAGTTTGGGAGGACTCTGATAGCAAGGGGCATGAAACAAGAATTAAAATTATTGGTGTCATGGGAGATGGCATTGATAGCTACTGGATGTTTTGGATTCTGAGTGAAAACTGTCTGGCCATTCATTATTATGGCTAATGGATTGGAAGTCAAACCTATATAGGAAGCGAGGCAGGTTAGCTGGTATATTACATGGGAGGTTTCACATGTGGCGTGTCCTATGATAGGAAATCTCTCACCAGTGATATGGTTGGTGAAAGTGGTGGAGGCATGGTGATGTCACACATCTTACAGTGAGGTGTATTGCATGGGAAAGAGCCTTGGGGCTGTCTAATGGGATGAGGAAGACTGTTTGTGGACAAAGAGTTGGCTGAGGTTGGGAGGCCTGCTGAAACAAATTCTGGGGGGGCCAGAAAGGATTTTTGGAAGAATGGATCTCATTTCTGGGCAGGTTAGTAGGAAATCATACCTCCACCGAAGGATTCAAGGCCAGGGATGTATTGTGTTACTAGGTCTAAACTATGGTTGGTTTTTAGGGGTTTGGGGTAGTCAGTAGGCTGAGCAGATAAATTTCAAGGGTTTCCAGGAGAAGAGGAAAGGTAGTACTATATGGACAGAAGGAAGGAGGAAACAGCAAAGTGAAAGGATGAAGAACTATTGGAAGTCAAGAAAAGAAGGATCAAAATGAATGCACGGGATTACTTTTCGTGGTCCTTAGATGGCTGATATCAAAGAGAAGAAGAAGGCTGAGCAGGTTGCAATGTGGCTTATGAAAGTAACTTGTGAACCAAAGCTGGAGGATAGTTGTGGGATACCAATACTTGTGCGATTTTGTTTGAATACTCCATTAGGGATTTCCGATTGGAACATATACGGCTGCATCAAATGACAAAATTGTTGCTGGAGGATAGTTGTGGGATACCAATACTTGTGAGATGTTGTTTGTATACTCCATTAGGGATTTCCGACTGGAACATATACGGCTCCCTCAAATGAAAAAATTGTAGGCAAGGGAACATTTGGTATCAAACAGGTGGCAACTGTCAAAATGGAGTTACTGCTGTAAGTTGGTGGGTTTGGCATGGACTGAGGAGCTGAGGTGGCCATTGGAAAAGGACAGATCACAATCAAGAATGTGGCCTGGGTGTGTGAGTTGGTCCATGTAAAATTCAGTGAGTTATTAAAGGTATTAAGATCACCCAGAAAATTTAGAAGGTTGTTTTCTCCATGTGTCCAAATCATAGAAATATCATCTATGAATCTAAGCCACAGGAGGGGGTTTGAGAGGGACATTCTCCAAAAATGACTGTTTCAGGCAGCCCATGAAGAGATTAGCATAAGAGGGGGCCATTTGAGTGCCTATGGTAGTGCCACGGGTTTGGTGGTAGATACTGCCTTCATAGGAGAAGTAGTTGTTAAGTATCAGTTCAGCCTAGTTGGTAAGGAAAGATGTGCTGGGGCAGCTGTTCAGAGGGCACTTATCCAGAAAATGTTCCATGGCACTGAGGGCATGGCAGTGTGGAATGTGTATTGGGACTGTTGCTGTTTATTATTCTAATGAATGACTGTGTTGATGGGTTACGGTTGGAAGGTATTTTGCAGATGATATAATGGTATACCATAGGATCAAAACAGGTGAAGACTGTGAACAGCTGCAGGGTGACCTTGCTACGTAGAATATCTAAATGGGTAATTCACCATCGAATGAAGATAAATGCCAAGAAGAGTCAACTTATAAGCTACGCAGATAAAAAATTAAAGGTAATTATGATTATAGGGTGAGGTCAGAATTCCTTGTTGAAAGCTTGAAGTGTAAATATGTTGGCATAACATTTGATAACAAACTCAGCTGGGCAGAGCATATTGTGTAGTTGGTAGGAAAAGGTTACAAAATCCTTCAGTTACTGGAGAGGGCGATGAGAAGATGTAACAGAGAAGTTAGGGAGTTGGGTAAAGAAGAGCAGCTAGATTTGTTTGCTGAAATTATCGTAGGACCCAGCCAGTAGCTGATACGATAAAGGAGCTGGATTGGGACTCATTGGAGGAAAGGAGGAAGGTAAAGAGAATGTTGGGAATGTACAGGGCATATGTTGGTGATGGGGCTTGGAGGGATATTGGTCAAAGAATGGAAGGGGAAAGGCAACCATGACAACAAGCTTGCGCTCAATTTCATGCATAAGGGAGTGGAAAAATTTTCTTTTGTCAGTAAGGGTGTCAGGGATTGAAACAAATTACCAAGTGTAGTGATGAATATTTTACCAAAAATGCTTAAGGAATTTAAAATTTGTAAATCTGAAAAGTAAATGGTGGAGGAATTTAACATTCCAACTATAAAAGAATATATATATATATAAAGAGGTAATTGGATGACTAAGGGAATTGCCACCAGAGTGTTAGCTCCATCACAATTAAATTAGTAATAACAATTAAATTAATAAAACTAATGAAAAAGGAAACTGTTTTAGGCAATATAAATTACAAGGAAAGGGAAAATGACTCATCACTCACCAAAGTTGAAGGCAGTGAGGGGAGAAGAACATATATCACGAACACACAAATATACACAATATTTTGGTTATTAAACCTTATTGATGTTAGAGAGAATGAGTCATGAGGCTTCGGAGGTGTGCACATGCCGAAGGTTGCTACATGACTGAGTGGATTATCATAAATTAATAATAATGTATTTGTACAGTGATGTGACATCACTGGTTTTGGATGGAGTTGGAAGGAAGTGGTGTGGGCATAGTGGAAAGACGGAAAAGGAAGTGTTGCATGCCCTTGATATGGGAGGGGAGCTGTCAGACTATAGGTTGTAGATACTGATCCACCCATAAAGAGATTCATTCAGTAGGAGATCCATAAGCTGCAACAATGGTGTGTCCCAGATTGCCAGACGTATGGATTTTGGGAAGGAGATAAATGGTAGCCGTACGGGGGTTTTGATTAGTAAGAAGAGAGATTGACTGTGGGGTGAGACTTTGGAGGGGCACATTGAACTGTACTTATATATGTTTATTTTTGAGACTGGGAGTACTTTCAACGAGTTTGAAAAATGGAGGTATCCTCTTTGACTACACAGACCTTGCATAATTTAGAAGCATCTAGAATGTTTAAAATGGCATGTTAACATTCCAGGAACAGACTCACCATTCACCATCATTTGACTGATACATTCACTCAAGGCATCCAAAACAATCTCCTACCTGCACCAGGGGGCCAGGAAGTATGATTTCATGAACAGAATAAGTGGTAATGGGAGATTACCAATAGACTCCTGAAGAGATTTTCGTGAGGACACAAGTTTGAATCCCCCATCAAGCCATTCAGATTTTGGTTTTCTGTGATTGCCTGAAATCAATTCAGGCAAATGCCAGGATAGTTCTTCCAAAAGGACATGGCAGAATTACTTCCATTCCTTGACCCAGACCTTTGCCATCTCTAATTATGTCATTGTCAATGAGAGAAGAGACTATATTATTTAGTTACCAAATAAGCTACATTTCTTCTTATTAAGTTTTTCTGTAATAATATTTTAACAACTTTATTTACAGAGGAAAAGAAAAAATGTGAAAAAGGAAGAAAATGAAGTTGTTAACCTTGATTCTGAGTCTGATGAAATTAGTAATACAGCTGACAGTAATAGGCAGACAAAAAGTGAATGGGGTTTTATTGAAGAGACATCACCAGCAAGAATTGAAACAGACAGTGACACTTGTTTTTTGGAAAGAGGAAAAAGTGGAAAGAAAAACCAACAATCTAAAAACAAAAAATTAAAAAACATTGTTAATGATCGTGTTAATAGCCTGGGAAGAGAACATGATTTGGAGAGTTTGGTTATTGATTTAAGTGAGGCTGAGAAATTTTTTAAAAGTGTAGCAGAACATTTAGAAGATATGATTTCCACTGGAGATATAATTTCACTTCAGTGTGATAAAATTCTAAAAAAGAAAGTTAACATAGAAAATATGGGATCTTTTTCAGGAATAAAGAAAGTAATTGAAAAAGTAGAGTTGCTTGCACAACTTTCTTCTAAGAATTTGCTTGAAATAAGTGAAGGAATGAAAAACATGTATGAAAAATTAATAAAGAAAAGTAAAAAATATACCAAAAAATGTGGCACAAATACTGTAGTGAACATTTTACATGAAGCTGTTCCTGAAGGTTTACCTTCAAAATTTCATGAGGAGCAAAACACAATTGGTAATGTGATTACTGTAACAAATCAAAGATTAGAGGTTACTGAGGAAAGTGAAAATGTATTTACTACAAGTTCAGTAAATACTAAGAACATTGAACCTAACGTATCTGTTAACAGGATTGACACTTTAGAATATGACATGCATAAAGAAATCTTGAAGACATCTGAGAAACCATTGACTGTAATGATAGAACGTCCAAAAATCAGCAAGGTCTCCAGTTCAATATCAGATGCTGAAAAAATACATCAAAAAGAAACTGAGGTAGATGATCTTGAAAGGAAAGCAGATGCTGCAACAACAGTATTTCCTGACTTCAGTAGTAATGATATTTCAGTATTAATTGATGTAACGACTGAAACACCAGAAGATCAAAATTCATGCACAGAAGAGAAAAAATTAGTGGATAAGTCGAAAGGAAATAATACAACCTGTATTGATCCTGAAACAAGGGAGAAATCAGAGCTTATGAATGGTTCTGTATGTAAAAAATCTCTTACTTCTGAAGAAAATGCTTCTAACGACCAATCTGTTGCGTGCATGAACAAAAAATTAAATAGAATTTCAGAAAGTGATACTAAAGTTAATATTCCAGCAAATCCAAAGCAGTGCAATGAAACTTCATTCACTCTACAATCTCATAGATCAAAAATGCTTTTGCTTCGCAATTCTAGCAGCAGCTCTGTAGATAGTGAATATGAAAGCCCTGAGAGGGTAGGTAAAAAGAGAAAGATACGAAAGAGAAATATTTTTAGAGACAATTCTGCCAAAATTATATCACATCAATTGACAAATAGTAAATGGCATAAAAGAGAAAGATCTTTCAGTTCACATCTGCCATCTTTAGGAGACTCTACAAAAAAGAGTGGAAATTGTGTCGAAAACGCTCTTGATTCAAATCTGTCAAGTGATGTAGATTTTCAGGACTTGGCAAGAAACAGTGGAAAGCATGAACTGAATGAGGACACAGGTATGCTATTTGAATTTAGAAATGATAAGAAGTTGCAAAACAGGTGTTATATTTCAATTAAGTAACTGACCCGTTCTGTTCCAGAAATACTTGAATGTGATCGGATGTCTGACATCAGCACTGAAAGCAAGAAAACTTTCAGGTTGGTAAAGAAACTTCTTTGTAGTTTACATAACTGATATCTTAAATCAGTTTTAATGTGTTATTCATGATTTACCTTTGCTTTTAGTGCAAGTGAAGGAAATGGAGAAGAAGATAAAGAAGAACGAGTATTAAAACGGTAAATATTATGCATCATAAAAATTGCTGTTTGTTCTTGTTAGAGATAACAGCTCATGTGGTCATAATGGTCTGGTGACATGGTTTTTACTGGATGTGCAGTCTGCCCATTCTGCAATCACCTTAACCTAACCTGATAATTCACTGGTTATAGGGGCCTTAGAGTTTAATGTAGAATCTAAAACACAGAAGCATTTTTATGCCAGAAGTAGAGGTCACGTTAAGGACCTTTCAAAATCCTAGCCAAGACTAGGGTTTGAACTGGGTGCTTTTCAATCAACAGTCAGGCACCTTAATTAGTGGGCCACTAGACTGCTATTGTTTATATGGTTCGGTATTTACTGAAACATTAAAAAAATAATAATAATGAATACAGTAACATAAAGAACTTGTGCAACATTTAATTGTTTGTCATAGAATGAATTTGCTATGAAAAACTGTGAATTTTAGTTGTTAATTAACCCAATTATTTCATATTTAAATGACTGGGAGCTTTTCAAACAACAGTCAGGCACCTTAATTACTGGGCCACTAGACTGGTATTGTTTATATGGTTCGGTATTTACTGAAACATTAAAAAAAAATGAATACAGTAACATAAAGAACTTGTGTGACATTTAATTGTTTGTCATAGAATGAATTTGCTATGAAAAACTGTGAATTTTAGTTGTTAATTAACCCAATTATTTCATATTTAAATGACTCTCTGACTGAGAAATTTGATATATTTCCCCTGGCAGGGTAGTTGGGAACAAAGAAGTTCCTATTTTTTTATTTTAAATTGCCAAATAAAGATTTTTAATTGAAAATTTGTGTACAGATTTGTCCTACACCATTCACTTTGTTTCATCTGTGTATTACTACAGGTGTGTTCAGTAGGGCAATGTGTAACATCGTTATTGTCATCACTTTCCTCACTGCGTCCAGCTCTAGACTCACTATAACTATCATCAATATTTTCAGACTGTTTCATCAGTACTAACTCTGTCTAAAATAGTTTCTATAAACTTTGAATCTTCCTTTTCATCAGAACCACAAAATGTTTTTGCCATCATGTTGGCTACTGAGATCAGTGAAAGAATATAATCAAAGAAAATATTTTTTCTCCAAAGATGTAGTCTTTGTTCATAGTAGGGGAACTGTCAGCATCACATGTTAGCACTTCATTTCAGAATAGATACAAATGCCATCTTTGAGTTAGAAACTGAATTATATGCATTTATACGGGGCAATGGAATATTCCGACGTATGGTCATCACATTATTTTTGCACCAGAAAATCATGTAATGGCCTGTGGTTGTTGCGTCGTTCAAATGGGTTAAAGTGACTTTGGCAATGTCAAATCTATGATACATATTGTGGCAGAACGAAGAACAAGGGTTTATAGATTACTCTCTGTCAGTAAGAGGTTGCTATGGTAACAGTTGGCTATCAACGAGAGCTAGCGTGAGAGCATAGACACGAGTTGGAACGTGAAGTTATTGATAAAAGAACCTGCAATCTTCGGAGTTAAAGCATATGATTGAACTTTAATAAATGTTAATTAATCGTCAGACAAGTTTACTCATTATTTAAATAAAGGTTTAATAAAGTAAAAATCAAATTGGCACGAACTACAAATGAAAGGTGACATCGGAAGAAAAGCAATATAAAGTAGAACAACAATCTTCATAAAAAGATAAATACGACCGAACACGAGAAATACGACATGAAGTGAGACACGAAATGCGACATGGCGACCGTGACAGGACATTGGGATTTTGTTTTGTTCTGTGTGCTATTAGTTATAAGAACGCAAATTGTGATCATTTACTGTAAAAAAGATCCCGAAGAATGCAAAGTTCTTACGTCCATCCTCATATAAAGTTTACCATAATTTTTTACTTTTAAATATATGGTAAACTTGGGAGGGGTTGTGGCAGAACGAAGAACAAGGGTTTATAGATTACTCTCTGTCAGTAAGAGGTTGCTATGGTAACAGTTGGCTATCAACGAGAGCTAGCGTGAGAGCATAGACACGAGTTGGAACGTGAAGTTATTGATAAAAGAACCTGCAGTCTTCGGAGTTAAAGCATATGATTGAACTTTAATAAATGTTAATTAATCGTCAGACAAGTTTACTCATTATTTAAATAAAGGTTTAATAAAGTAAAAATCAAATTGGCACGAACTACAAATGAAAGGTGACATCGGAAGAAAAGCAATACAAAGTAGAACAACAATCTTCATAAAAAGATAAATACGACCGAACACGAGAAATACGACATGAAGTGAGACACGAAATGCGACAATATCTATCTAATGTTACTTTAAAAGCTGAAGGGAGGAGGGCAGCAGCAACACAGCACAACACACAAACAAATAAAAAACAATATTTCAGGTGAAAATCCCCTCTTTCAAGTTAACAGAGAGGTGGCTGGTCTTGCGCAAGACTTGTGTAGGACGCAGCCACTCATAGAATGCAACAGACCGTCGGAGGTGGTGGGGGCAGCAACGATAATATAACCGCAAGTACACGAAAGATTAAAATGATCAAAAAAATATATATTAGTTATTAAAAATATATATAAAGAAAAAAATATAATTGAATATTAAAAAAAAAAAATTATGAAACTATTGAACTATTGTACTGGCCAGTGGTGGGTGTATAGGGTGAGGATGGAAGATGTTAACGGAAATTAAGGCCTGGGGAATGTCTGGTTGAAGGATGTGTTGATATGCCAATTCCCACCTGCGGAGTTCAGATTGGGAGGTAGTTTCTGGAAGTACTCTAATGGCTCTTACTGTGAAGCAGTTATTAAGGTCACGGGTGTTGTGAGTACTGGCATGGTGAGCAACGGGGAGGTCCAGGTTTTTGGAGTAAACTGTCTGTCTGTGACCATTAATTCTGATGGATAATGAGTTTGAGGTCAGGCCAATGTAGGAACTTGGACAGTGGAGGCAGGTGAGCTGGTAAATGAGATGGGTGGTTGTACAGGTGGCATGACCTATTATGGGGTAGGTTTCACCAGTTGTAGGATTGTTATAGGTAGTGGTAGGTGGATGCATACCGCAAGTTTTGCAACGGGGTCTCTTACAAGGGAAGGATCCAAACGGTGGTTTAGGAGCATCAGAGGCTTGATATTTATGTACAAGAATGTTTTTTAGATTAGGCGGTCTGCTGAAGGTGACTCGGGGTGTGGTGGGAAGGATAGATGGAAGAATGCGGCGCATTTCAGGAAAGGATCTAAGAAAGTCATAGCCCAGACGAAGAATTTTTGTTTAGGGATTCCAGGCCAGGGAAAAACTGGGTGAGAAAAACAGGGTTCTGATTGGCTTTAGGTTGTTTGTGTCGGTGTGGAGGACTGTCCCTGACCCTTGATACTTGTTTTTGAATTAGTTCTGGAGGATAATTGCGGTTTATGAGTGCCTGGGTCAGATTGTTGGTGTAGAGGGTAAAGGACTCGTGATCAGACCATATGCGTTTGCCCCGAATGGCTAGGCTGTATGGAATGGAACGTTTTTGTGTGATATGGATGGCAGCTATCAAAATGGAGATATTGTTGTAGGTTAGTGGGTTTTATGTGGACGGAGGTGTGTAATTGTCCATACCGTACAGAGATGTCTACATCCAGAAAAGTGATGTCAGTCTGAGAGTAGCACCAGGTGAAGTTTAAGGAGGAGAAGTTATTCAGTGAGTGCAAGAAGTCAAGAAGGAGGTTTTCACCGTGGGTCCAAATCATAAATATGTCATCTATATACCTGAACCACACGGTGGGTTGTAGGGTAACCTGTTGAAGAAAACGTTCCTCTAGTCTGCCCATGAAAAGGATGGCATATGAAGGTGCCATGCGAGTGCCCATAGCAGTGCCTCGAATCTGATGGTAAACTGAGACTGGAAGGAAAAGAAATTTTTGGTCAGGATGAATTGAGCCAAAGAAGTGAGGAAATGAGTGGTAGGGAAGGTGTGCGGGGGGCGACTGTCGAGGTAATGTTCCATGGCACTTAGGCCCTGGCCATGAGGGATGTTGGTGTATAGCGATGATACATCAATAGTGACCAGGAAGCAATCTTTAGGTAGGGGTGTAGGGACTGTTGACAAACGCTCTAAAAAGTGGGGGTATCTCTGACATAGGATGGAAGGGCCTGGACGAAAGGTTGTAGGTGCTGGTCAACGAATGCAGAAATGCGTTCTGTGGGAGACCCAAAGGCAGCAACTATAGGACGTCCAGGATTGCCCGCCTTATGTATCTTGGGCAGAAGATACAGGGTGGGGGTTCGGGGGGTCTTAGGAGTCAAAAGGTAAATGGAATGGTGTGAAAGACCCTGTAAGGGACCTTGGAGACTGAGGAAAGAGCGGATTTCTGTGCAGATTGAATCAGTGGGGTCAGTGGTATGAGGTAAGTAAGTGGAGGTGTCAGAGAGCTGCCTGAGGGCTTCAGCTGTGTAGTCGCTTCGATCCATGACCACAGTGGTCGAGCCCTTGTCAGCTGGGAGGATTATGATGTTTTTGTTGGAGAGTTTACTCATTGCCCGCATTTCAGTACGGGTCAGGTTGCTGGAGTGGGGGATTGAATTTAGGAAGGAAGGTGATGAGAGGGTTGACATGAGGAATTCCTGGAATAGGAGAAGGGGATGGTTTTGAGGGAGGGGAGGTGGATCTAGCTGGGATGGAGGTAGGAATTGATGGAGGCTGGGTTCCAGGTTATCACATCGGCTGTCTCCCCTGCCTGTAGTATTGAAATAATACCGCCAGTTGAGTGTGCGGCAGAATGAAAGGGAGTCCTTAATAAGAGTAATCCGATCGAATTTAGGGGTGGGGGAGAAAGTAAGACCCTTTGAAAGTACTGATAGTTCAGGTTCGGAGAGGGGGGTGGAAGAAAGATTCACAATAGGGATTTTTGATTTCTCCAGTGGTGGGGAATGGGTAGGGGCGGGGTGAGGGAGTGGGTGGCAGAGGTGCTGGATGGGGAAAGTTGAGAATATGAGAAATACATGGCGTAGTGGCGATAAGTGGTGGAGGGGTAATGTGTTGCCTGTAATCGGAGTTGGGGAGGTGAAGGCCCAAAACAAAATAGCTCTTGCAGAGGGAAGAGAGCTTTGAAAGATGTTTCTGTGCTTGTTTGGTTAACAAATGGTTGCAATGGTTAAGGATGTTATGTAAATAATGAATGCAACCAGGGAATGCAAGGAGAAGGATTTTGTGTAAGGAAATTAGGTGGGATGAGTGTTGTTGGGCTTTTATGATATACTGTTGGAGAACTAGGTGAGTAAGTGCCAGGGACTGTTGGAAGCGGAATGAGTGGAGTGTAGGATGAAGTTGCGGGGGGCATCCAGAAATAGGAAGTTTTATGGTAAGGCCATTTGGTGTATGTTAAGAGAAAGGCAGGATTGAAGGAATAAAATATGAGACCTCAGTTTAGCAAGATGAGTAGCATGGTGCTTACTACTGGAAAGGTAACTCTGAAATAGACACATGATGAATGGGGGGGGGGGGGGGGGGGGAAAATTAGTGTGAGCAAATAGATGACAAAAATGTGAACAAACAGCGGAGTTTGGCGGTCAGAACAGCGGGAAGGAGGGACGTATATAAAAAGTAGATTGTTGCTATGAAATATACATGATAAAAAAAAAGTTTATATGTCGTAAAGGAAATAAAAACAAATGAGGTACCAAAGTAGCGCGTTAAAACGGAGCAGAAAAATGTAACGTTATTGTGCTGAATAATGGTCACAGGCGGGCGAAAGAATAAATATGTCAAACAAAAAAAGGAAGAGGCAAAAAAGTGAATATGGAAACACGGAAAATAGTTTTTGTGCTCACCGTACGCCGAGTACTAAAAAAACGGCCAGAAGTGAAAGGTTATGTAATGCCGGCTGTGGTTACTTTTGTACCTCATTTGTTTTTATTTCCTTTACGACATATAAACTTTTTTTTTTATCACGTATATTTCATAGCAATAACAATCTACTTTTTATATACGTCCTCCTTCCCGCCGTTCTGACCGCCAAACTCCGCTGTTTGTTCACATTTTTGTCATCTATTTCGCTCACACTAATTTCCCCATTCATCATGTGTCTATTTCAGAGTTACCTTTCCCAGTATAAGCACCATGCTACTCATCTTGCTAAACTGAGGTCTCATATTTTATTCCTTCAATCCTGCCTTTCTCTTAACATACCACCAAATGGCCTTACCATAAAACTTCCTATTTCTGGATGCCCCCCGCAACTTCATCCTACACTCCACTCATTCCGCTTCCAACAGTCCCTGGCACTTACTCACCTAGTTCTCCAACAGTATATCATAAAAGCCCAACAACACTCATCCCACCTAATTTCCTTACACAAAATCCTTCTCCTTGGGTTGCATTCATTATTTACATAACATCCTTAACCATTGCAACCATTTGTTAACCAAACAAGCACAGAAACATCTTTCAAAGCTCTCTTCCCTCTGCAAGAGCTATTTTGTTTTGGGCCTTCACCTCCCCAACTCCGATTACAGGCAACACATTACCCCTCCACCACTTATCGCCACTACGCCATGTATTTCTCATATTCTCAACTTTCCCCATCCAGCACCTCTGCCACCCACTCCCTCACCCCGCCCCTACCCATTCCCCACCACTGGAGAAATCAAAAATCCCTATTGTGAATCTTTCTTCCACCCCCCTCTCCGAACCTGAACTATCAGTACTTTCAAAGGGTCTTACTTTCTCCCCCACCCCTAAATTCGATCGATTACTCTTATTAAGGACTCCCTTTCATTCTGCCGCACACTCAACTGGCGGTATTATTTCAATACTACAGGCAGGGGAGACAGCCGATGTGATAACCTGGAACCCAGCCTCCATCAATTCCTACCTCCATCCCAGCTAGATCCACCTCCCCTCCCTCAAAACCATCCCCTTCTCCTATTCCAGGAATTCCTCATGTCAACCCTCTCATCACCTTCCTTCCTAAATTCAATCCCCCACTCCAGCAACCTGACCCGTACTGAAATGCGGGCAATGAGCAAACTCTCCAACAATAAAACATCATAATCCTCCCAGCTGACAAGGGCTCGACCACTGTGGTCATGGATCGAAGCGACTACACAGCTGAAGCCCTCAGGCAGCTCTCTGACACCTCCACTTACTTACCTCATACCACTGACCCCACTGATTCAATCTGCACAGAAATCTGCTCTTTCCTCAGTCTCCAAGGTCCCTTACAGGGTCTTTCACACCATTCCATTTACCTTTTGACTCCTAAGACCACCCGAACCCCCACCCTGTATCTTCTGCCCAAGATACATAAGGCGGGCAATCCTTGACGTCCTATAGTTGCTGCCTTTGGGTCTCCCACGCAACGCATTTCTGCATTCGTTGACCAGCACCTACAACCTTTCGTCCAGGCCCTTCCATCCTATGTCAGAGATACCACCCACTTTTTAGAGCGTTTGTCAACAGTCCCTACACCCCTACCTAAAGATTGCTTCCTGGTCACTATTGATGTATCATCGCTATACACCAACATCCCTCATGGCCAGGGCCTAAGTGCCATGGAACATTACCTCGACAGTCGCCCCCCGCACACCTTCCCTACCACTCATTTCCTCACTTCTTTGGCTCAATTCATCCTGACCAAAAATTTCTTTTCCTTCCAGTCTCAGGTTTACCATCAGATTCAAGGCACTGCTATGGGCATTCGCATGGCACCTTCATATGCCATCCTTGTCATGGGCAGACTAGAGGAACGTTTTCTTCAACAGGTTACCCTACAACCCACCGTGTGGTTCAGGTATATAGATGACATATTTATGATTTGGACCCACGGTGAAAACCTCCTTCTTGACTTCTTGCACTCACTGAATAACTTCTCCTCCTTAAACTTCACCTGGTGTTACTCTCAGACTGACATCACTTTTCTGGATGTAGACATCTCTGTACGGTATGGTCACTTACACACCTCTGTCCACATAAAACCCACTAACCTACAACAATATCTCCATTTTGATAGCTGCCATCCATATCACACAAAACGTTCCATTCCATACAGCCTAGCCATTCGGGGCAAACGCATATGGTCTGATCACGAGTCCTTTACCCTCTACACCAACAATCTGACCCAGGCACTCATAAACCGCAATTATCCTCCAGAACTAATTCAAAAACAAGTATCAAGGGTCAGGGACAGTCCTCCACACCGACACAAACAACCTAAAGCCAATCAGAACCCTGTTTTTCTCACCCAGTTTTTCCCTGGCCTGGAATCCCTAAACAAAATTCTTCGTCTGGGCTATGACTTTCTTAGATCCTTTCCTGAAATGCGCCGCATTCTTCCATCTATCCTTCCCACCACACCCCGAGTCACCTTCAGCAGACCGCCTAATCTAAAAAACATTCTTGTACATAAATATCAAGCCTCTGATGCTCCTAAACCACCGTTTGGATCCTTCCCTTGTAAGAGACCCCGTTGCAAAACTTGCGGTATGCATCCACCTACCACTACCTATAACAATCCTACAACTGGTGAAACCTACCCCATAATAGGTCATGCCACCTGTACAACCACCCATCTCATTTACCAGCTCACCTGCCTCCACTGTCCAAGTTCCTACATTGGCCTGACCTCAAACTCATTATCCATCAGAATGAATGGTCACAGAATGACAAGTTTACTCCCAAAACCTGGACCTCCCCATTGCTCACCATGCCAGTACTCACAACACCCGTGACCTTAATAACTGCTTCACAGTAAGAGCCATTAGAGTACTTCCAGAAACTACCTCCCAATCTGAACTCCGCAGGTGGGAATTGGCATATCAACACATCCTTCAAACCAGACATCCCCCAGGCCTTAATTTCCGTTAACATCTTCCATCCTCACCCTATACACCCACCACTGGCCAGTACAATAGTTCAATAGTTTCATAATTTTTTTTTTTAATTTTCAATTATATTTTTTCTTTATATATATTTTTAATAACTAATATTTTTTTTGATCATTTTAATCTTTCGTGTACTTGCGGTTATATTATCGTTGCTGCCCCCACCACCTCCGACGGTCTGTTGCATTCTATGAGTGGCTGCGTCCTACACAAGTCTTGCGCAAGACCAGCCACCTCTCTGTTAACTTGAAAGAGGGGATTTTCACCTGAAATATTGTTTTTTATGTTTTTGTGTGTTGTGCTGTGATGCTGCTGCCCTCCTCCCTTCAGCTTTGGTGAGTGTGGGGTGTATTTTCCCTTTCTTTTCCATGTAAATATTGCCTCGCGGCATTTCTTTCTTTTCATTGTTACCTATAATGTTACTTTAAAGTATTTTATACTGCTAACATCCAAAGACAGCAAGTATTGGCAGGATTAAAATCTAGTTATGACTTTCACAAAATTGGGAATAAGCATGGTTGTAACTGTGCTTCATCCCAATTTTGTGAAAGTGAGTGGTTGTGACCACACATATCTGGCTTCATCTGAAGACCACGTTTCAGGTAGTTTCCTGAAAGCCTGTGTTATTGGTGTTGAGAAAGTTGTAATGCTGTTACTTAGCATTAGCAAAAGAATGAAAAACAATCCTAGGTTTAGTAAGATATGAGGCAAAAAAAAAAAAAATGAATTTGAGAAACAAAACCTTCGTCATAGCACTTTACTGAATGAAATATATAAATCTGATTCAACAGCTGACTTAGAGATATGCATAGCTTGGAGTCGTTTCCTAGCATGAAAGTGGAGTAGGAAAAAATGGGGCACTACCAAATCTACTGTATAGTCTAAATTGTAATTATCTGTCTTGGCTAACTGCCTGTTCCCCAGCTGGGGGGGGGGGGGAGGGGGGGGTGTTCTCACTTTATGTAAGAGAGAGTGAGTTTCAATCCACATGACAGTCTTTAATTGCATTAAAATCTGATTACATTTCGTTTCTCATTTTATATAATAATTATCCATTATTTCTAGTTAGGTAAGAGCTATATTATTTTTCACGGCTCACAAATGTCTTCAAATGTTATAAATTTGCTGTTTAACTGTATTCTATTGAATCCATATTTAAAGTGAAACCATTTTTGGTATACTTTGAACATATATTCTGAAAAATGAGAACTAGGTGAGGTTTCTAGCCAAGTGGAATGTCTACACGAGTCTCATAAAAAAGTGGTAGAGATTGAACAGAAAACATCTAAGGTCTCTTGGCTTCCTAAATCGCACCACATCTTTGCTTAAAAGACCAACTTTTCATCCATCATCCTGCAACTTTTTTCTTGGGCGAAACTGCATTTTCCACCATTTCTGTAAACTTTGATATAATTACTACCTATCTGTAATCTTCAGTATGTCTGGATAATGATCATGTCCAATGCTTCACATACTTTGCCAGCTCGGTGGGGGTTGGGGCATGACTGTTTCCATCCAAACCAGATAGTGCCATGGATCATGAAGCCTAAACCCAATGTCCTTGTTTATGCTGTCTGGGCACTTGGCAATTTCTAGTGTCTCTTTCAGTGTCCTGAGCTATCACCGGTTTTTTCACAAATTGGATTTTTTCTAGTTAATGGAATGACCTCTTGTAGCTGCATGCTGTGCAAAGACTGATTTCTCTTTGTTTTTCATGACGTGTAGCACTCTCGTATATGGACATAAGAAGTCGTGACCAAATCCCAACCATTCTGGGAATCACCTGCCAGATCAGGCCTTCTGATTGATCAGGAATGCTTAACCTCTTAAATGGGTGGCAGGTATATCGGTGCATAGAGATCTGATAGAAAACACAGTTCAGGAGGAAGGCTGCAGCAAGACAACCAAAATATTAATCTTTTACTCAATTACACATTATCCCCTGGCTGCCAAGAAATCATTGACTTCAGCCTCTGAAGCATCTTGAAAAACTGATAATGGCCTAGGTTTGTGCTAAACCTGTCATAGTTTGATCTTCTTGTGTTATCAGTATTTAATAATCCTGGGCTAGTTTTAGTGTCTAAAAATACTTGCAGAAGATCAACATGTGTGGTGCATATGCCAAAGGTATTTTTCTGCCTATCATATCCATCCCTTTCACCTTATCATGAATGGCAACTGGTTGCCATTTGCATAGTAATGTTTGACATATGTGCATTGTAACTTACATTAATTTCAGATACAGGAAAAGTGCAGACATACTTTTTTAATTGTGCCCATCAAACACACACAAAACTTGAACTATAATGGAATTGAAAGTTTGAGATAAACTGTAAATATTAAAATCAAATGATTACATGAAAAGAAAGGGGGAAAAAAAAGCACCCAACAATCAATAAAGTTGAAGGGAGGAAGGCATCAGCAACACAAAACAACACACAAACAAAAATACAATATTTCGGGTGAGAAACCCTTTTTCAAGTTAGAGGTAGGTGGCTGGGCTTGCGCAAGACTTGCGTTCAACACAGCCACTCCAATCAAATGATTGTTATCCAAGTTGTAATCATAGGAAGGTGCTGTTGTAGTTACTCAGCAGTGAAATTAACATCATATATTATTTCTATAAAGTGTTTTTTTTGTCACAAGCCATTATCTCCCTACATACTTAACCATAATCAATGAATGAGTTGTCATTTTAAAGCTTATCGTCTCACTGTATTTTAAGAAAATTTTTCAGAATTCGACCCTTAAAGGGCAGAAATGTCAATAGTTCTAAAATGCTGGTTTTTTTGTGTTATGAGTCATTTATCTTCCTGGAGACCTATCTGAAATCATTTAATGAAGTATCATTTTAAAGATTAAGATCTCTGCTTTGGTGGCATCATATATTAAGACAGGATTACTTCAGAATTCGACCCTTAAAGGACAAAAGTATCAATATTTGTGCAATGTGTTTCTGTGTCACGAGCCATTTATCTCTCTTCATATCTAACCAATAAAGATAAATGAGGTATCATTTTAAAGATTAAGGTCTCTGCTGTGGTCATATTATATTTTAAGGAAAGATTTTTTTTGTCACGAGCTATTTATCTCCCTTGATATCCAACTGAAATTGAGAAATGAGGTATTATTTTATAAATTAAGGTCTCCACTTTGGTCAAAACATATTTTAAAAAAGGAATTTTTCGGAATTCAACCCTTGAAGCACAAAAGTATTAATATTTCTACAATGCGTTTTTGTGTCATGAGCCATTTATCTCCTCTGATATCTAACCGATATAGATAAATGAGGTATTATATTAAAGATTAAGGTCCCCACCGTGGTCACAATATATTTTAAGAAAGGAATTTTTCGTAATTAAACCCTTAATGTTAATATTTCTAAAATGCATTCCATTTATCTCCCGGATATCTAACCGGAATTGATAAATGAAGTAAGATTATGAAGAGTAATGTTTCAGCTTTGGTGACATCGTATATTAAGAAATAATTTTTTTGGAATTCGACCCTTAAAGGGAGAAAGTATTGTTGGTTGTGCAACGCAATTTTGTGTCAAGCGCGATTTATCTCCATTAATATCTAACCAAAATAGATAAATGAGGTATTGTTCTAAAGATTAAGATCTCCGCTGTAGTCACATCATATTTTAAGAATGAATTTTTTTCTGAAAGGACAAAAATATCAGTATTTCTAAAATGCATTTTATTTATTATTTTATTTTATGCGAATAGACCTATACAGATCATACAAAACGTAGTCATTTTCTGTCTGAGTTTCTTTTTCCATTCCAGTATTCTCGCATCCATTTACTGAAGGCAAGTTTTCTCTCTTCTGTCCATGTTGTGCTGGTCTTCTTGGCTTTGATTTCTGGCATGACTACCCAGTCGTGAATTTTTTGTCTGAAGATTTTACGATCTAGGATTTCCGAACTCTTGATTTTAGCATTTTCCATGTCTTGTCTTACTTGATCGAACCAACTGTTAGGCACTTTAATAGTTGCATGAGTTTGAATATCTGCTTAGTTAATCTGTGATCTGGCATCCTGTAGATGTGACCGTAGAATTTTAGTCTGCGTTTTCTGATGTCGTTGGCTATGTTTGAGTGGGGCTCTACTGTTTTGTTTGACTTCAGTCTGTAGCCTTCTTCAGTTTTGGTTGGTCCAATAATTTTCCTGATTATTCTTCGTTTTTCTTTTTGGATGTTCTCGATATCCCTCTTAGAGTTTAGTGTGAGTGTTTCTGTGGTGTATAGAGCGTTGGGTTTAACAACTGTATTGTAGTGTCTAATTTTTGATTGAATTCCTATGTTCTTTTTGTTGTAGATGTTGCAGGTCTGTCTGAAAGCCTTTTTCATTTTGTTGAGTCTGTTTTGTTGTGCCTTCTTTTCGAGTCCTGTGGGACTGATAATTTCGCCTAAGTATTTAAACTTGGTGACTCTGTTGATTTTTCCATATTTTGTGCGCAGTGTTTTACATTTAGTTTGTGTGCCAAGAAAATCCATTTTCTCAAAGGAGATTTTTAGTCCCATTTTTCTGCTAACTCTTTGAGGGATTCTATTTGTTTGAAGGGTTGTTGTTCACTTTCTGACAGAATAGCCAGATCATCTGCGAAAGCCAAGCATGAGATATTTAGTCTGTTTCTGCCTAGTTATAGTGGGGTGTTCGCTTTCTCCCATTCTCTAATGACTTTGTCCAGGGCTTTATTAAATAAGATTGGCGAGAGACCATCACCCTGTTTAATGCCAGTTTTGGTTTCAAATTCTCTGGAGAGTTCTCCCATGAATTTTACGTTGTTTGAGGTGTAGGTGTGTGTCTGTTTGATTAATTCTCTTGATTTTTTGTCCAGACCATATTCCCTTAGGATGTTGAGTAGGCTTTTCCTGTCGATGGAGTCATACGCCTTCTTGAAGTCTACAAAGGTACATATGGTTTTCTTGTGCCTGATTGATCTGTATCTTAGAATGATTTTTAGGTTTAAGATTTGCTCTGCGCACGATCTGTTAGGTCTGAAGCCTGCTTGGTATTCACCAATTTTGTGTTCGATTTGTTCTTGTACTCTTTTGCGGAGACAAGCAGAGAGAATTTTGTATGGGACTGATAGTAGAGATATTCCTCTGTAGTTGTTCACACGGTTGCGGTCACCTTTTTTGTGAAGGGGAAGTATGAGAGCGCACTTCCAGTCTTTCAGGATTTTGTTTGTCTCCCAACAATGTCCGATAATTATGGTTAGTTCTTGGAGTAAACTTTGGCCTAGATTTTTCAGGAATTCCACCACAATGCCATCTTCTCCTGATGCCTTCCCATTTTTGAGTTTCTGAATATGCTCCCTGATTTCTTCTAGTGTTGGTGCTGGTGAATCTGGATTGATTTCTCCTGATTGTTCTGAGAACCCTTCAGCTGGTTCTGGGCAATTTAGCGGTTGCTCAAAGTAGGTAGCGAGGAGTTCACAGTTTACTCTGTTGTTTAGAGCCAATTTTCCATTTGTGTTTTTTTTAAAGCAAAGACTCTGTGAAGATAAGCCCTTAATTTTGTTTGCAAATGTTCTATAATAGTCTCTACGTGTATAATTTCTGAAATTTTCTTCAATTGAATCCAATTGTTTCTTAATAATTAGACAAAATTAATAAGCAAGGTATCATTTTTAAAGACTGAGGTCTTTGGTTTTGTTACACCATATTATAAGAATGGGATTTTTCAAAATTCAACCTTTAAAGGGCAAAAGTATTAATATTTCTACAATGCATATTTCTATCTCGCTTGGTACGTAACCGAAATCGTTAAATGAGGTATTGTTTTAAATATTAAAGTATCTGCTTTGGCCACATCATATTTTAAGGAAGAACTTTCTGCAAATTCAACCCTTAAGGGGCAAAAATATCATCATTTCTATATTTTTTTTTTTACTTCACTTGATGCCTAACCGAAATTGATAAATGAGGTATTATTTTAAAGACCAATATTCCTGCTTTGTCACACCATATTTAATAAAAGGAATTTTTTGGATTGACCCTTGAAGGGCAAAAGTATCAATATTATTTCTACAACGTTTTTTTTTTTTTTTTTTTTTATTACGAACTATTTATCTCCGTCGATTCCTAACCGAAATTGGTAAATGACATATTGTTTTAAAGAGTAAGGTCTCCAATTAGGTATAATCATAAATTAAGAAAGAATTTTTTGAAATTTGATGCCTAAAGAGTTCGCACATATGAGACAGTACAGAGCCAAGTCCCTAGATTGCAGCAGCATATATCAGAGATGTCAATAAACTGTTTTTTATACAATAATTAGCTTTTCAGTTATTTTTTTCTGTTACAGAAACATTTTTTTTTTTTGCTTTACAATTCCAATCTAAACATTTTATTTGCACAGCAACACATATCGGAGAGATCTTGATATGATTGCTAGGTGCGAGCTGTATGCTGGGTGGTTGCAACACTTTGCCTAAACTGTGAACTGAAAATTTCAAGACCCGTGTATCCTTCTGGTACCTTAATATTTAATAAATCGGTCACCACGGGCTTGTATTATAACCCCAGTCACGAAGGGTATGATTAAATGAGTTCTCTTTTCACAGTTTTTGAATCGCACAATGTTTGTATTCTTGAAAGTTCACTCTTACATTGGCGGTACCAGAATCGCGGATAAGACATCAGACAACAGTTCCATTGAAGACTGACAGGCTCATTAAATCCCCCTAACTTTAGTGAGAATACTACTACAGCATTTTACGACGTGCTGCACCACCGCCCGCGTGGAGCCGTTCGCTCTGCAAACCGAGGCGAAGTTAACAGTTTCAACTCTGGTGGAAGACTGGGCAAATGTAAGATGGCTGTAGGGATTTTTATAAGCTTTTCATTGCCTATGATGTCAGTAATTTTTTTCAGAAATTATATCTTCCAACATACTAAATGGTTTAACTTGCAATTACATTACTATTGTACTATAATGTACTATTCGGTTTAAATTTAATTCAACATTCAAAAGGGTTTCTATAATATTAATCTTAACTATGTCAATATCAGTACCGGATTAACCACGAAGCAGGAGGTAGCAAATGCTACGGGCCTCGCGCCTTCTGGGGGGCCTCGCGTATTCTAGGAGGTCCCCCCGCAAGGTTAGATGGGCGACCATTTTTTTTTTTAGCCTCACAATTCCCCCCTGTACGGCAAAAATCTAGGGCTTCTTCTTCCCATTTGCTATGGGCCCTGTGCTGTCTTAATCCGGCCCTGGTCAATAGCGTACATTTTTATTATGTAATGGATAATTTGGGGACTGTCCTAGCATTCATCTGGGTGATTATAGCAAACTGCCTAAAAACTGTAATCAGCACACATGAGTTCCACATTTCAAACCTTGGCCTGTTGTACCTCTTTGAGTCAAAGTGTGCCCACATTCACAGGTAGCAATATTTTGAGGCTGGGCTGTGAAAGCTTTATGTAATTCTGTTGATAAGTACCATATTGAAGGAATTGCTTTTTTTCTTTTCTTTTGATTGCCTATAAGCCACCATGAGAAAACTATTTTAAAAATCCTAAATCGTATTTTAGCCTCGCAGGATTTGGTTGTTAGTAAGTAGCTCATTTTATTCAACAGCTCTGTAATTGCTTTAATTTTTTTCCCCCACTGACAACTAAGTCTTTTTGTTTCTTCGGGGTTCTAATTCATATTTTAGCCTCACAGGACTGTTGGCTTTTTGTTAGTAAATAGTTCATTTTATTCAACAGCTCTGTAATCTGTCCAGTGTTCATATTATTTTCATTTTGATGTATTACCTTTATAGGTGTGTGATACAAATATTTGTCGTATTGGTTTAAAAGGCTACATTTATATTTAATCCAATTAAGTTTGTACTCTATATAAACTAAGGAAGAATTGGAAAAAAACCAACTCTTACCACAGATGAAGGCAGCTGGGAATGATTAACATAAAAAAGAACAAACACAAAAAACGCAATATTTTGGTGGTTAGCCTTATTCTTGCTAAAAGTGAGACACCAGGCAGAGCATGTCTGGCTCCACCTGGTTACTCACTTTTAGCAAGAATAAGGCTAACTGCCAAAATATTGTGTTTCTTGTATTTGTTCTTTTTTATGTTCATCATTCCTAGCTGCCTTCATCTGTGATAAGTGTTGTATCTTATTTCCCTGTCCTTCCTTAGTTTTATTGCCTTAAAGAATTTTCCTACTCATTGTTATAATTATATATATTGTTTTTTTTTCAGACTCTTAAATGTTGAGTCCATGGACCATATGACACGACTAAAGAGGACTGCCACGGCATCAAGTTTCAGTAAAAAATATTTAAAAAAGAGGAAGAAGGAACTTGAGACATTGCTGGAAATTCATGAAAAACTCAATGAGAGTGGTATGTATTGCACATATATATAAAATTAAGGAAGGCTAGGGAAAAAAGACCCAACACTTAACTCAGATGACATGTATGATCACAAAAAGACAAAAACAAGTAATGCAATATTTCAGTGGTTAACCTTACTCCTTGCAAGGAGGTGAGACACTTGGTGGAGTCAGATGTGCAGAGTTTGATGTCCGCTTGATGATGCAGGACACGGGTGGCATAGCATGGGAGCGGAGCTGGAGGGGAGGTCAAGAAAGTAGTAAATTGATAATCAACAATGCTGGAGGTATATTATCGCTGGAAGTAGGGGAACTTTCACACCATCATAGTTAATTTGTGAGAATATAAAGATTTAAAATCTTTAAGTATGAAAAGTACAGTATAAGATCTACAAAACATAAACAGTGGTAATAATAAGTGCTGGGTCTACTTGGAGGGTCTTATTGGAGATTTAGACCTGGAGGATTTTCTGGCACACTAGTTCTTATCTGTGGAGTTCAGTGGAGGTTGTGGGGTCAGGGAAAATACTGATGGCCCTAACCATGCAACAGTTGTTTACATTATTCATCTTGTGTGAACTGTCATGTTTTGCCATCGGATAGCATACATTGTTAGTATATGCTATTTGCTTGTGGCCGTTCATTCTAAAGGTGAGTAGGTTTGTGGTGAGGCCTATATATGAGCTAGGATAGTGAAGGCATGTGAGTTGATGTACTGAGGTGTGTTGTGTTGCAAGTAGCATGTCTAATGATGGGGAAGGTCTTCCCTACGATCAAATTGAAGTGGGTGGTAGTAGTGGAGTGCATGCTCCATCTTTTGCAACAGGGTCTGTTTTGTGGGAACGATCTATGTGGTGGTTTGGGGGAAATACAAGGTGAGTGTTGATGAACGAAGATATTGTTAAGATTGGGTGGTCTCCTGAAACATGTTTTTTTTTACTGCTTAACGTCTCTTAACAGCGAGGATCTTTAGAGACGGGAAAGGATGGGGGGCGCCATGGCTTTTTGAAGGAAGCATCCAGGCATTTGCCTGGAGTGATTTGGGAAACCATGGAAAACCCAAATCTGGATGCCCAGACGGGGATTCGAACTGCTGTCCTCCCGAATGCGAGGCCAGAACGCTAGCCGCTGAAACATGTACATTGTCAGTGGGTAGGATTTTGTGGAGAATGGTGCATGTCCCAGGAAAGGAACTTAGAAAGTCACGCCAATGACATAGGATTAAGTTAATTGACTCAAGACCAGGAAAGAACAGGGTGATGAAAGCAGGGCTGCAGTTAGTATTAACAGGTAGGGGATAGGAGTAGTTGTGTGGAGGAAGGGTTGTAGCATGAGAGATTTGTTTGTGTACTAGGTCAGAGGGGTAGCTGCAAGAGATGAGAGTTCAGGACAGATTTTGGGTGTATCTGGAGAGAGATTTGTCATTGGAACAGATGCTTCATTCTATCAAATCACTATCTGACTTCATCTTCCAGCAAATTGTCAGATTCCTGGAGTAGTTACCCTTACAGCCCACTGGTCAACAGTTCCTACTGATGTCAAAGTCACTTTCGCCAAGCACCTCCATGCCAATGTGATGAGAGGGTCTGTTGATGGTCAGAGTATGTTCTCGCATGATCTTGAAATCTATCTCATCGCTTTTAATTGACTAATACCAGAATTCCAAGCTGCACTAAGCTTCAATTGCTTTGTGGTTTCCTGTAATCATAGTCTACTCAAAGATCTGATTGGGTAATGATATTCATCCATAGCTAATAGATGTTCACAGAATTTCAACCTTTATGATATTTTTGTCATGATTGAAAAGTCCTTATTTCTCCTCATCTTTCATGACTCTTTCTAATTTTCTATGATCCTAGAATTTTCGTCAGCATTTACCTTTTGTTTTTCCCAAGTTATTGCAGTTTCTCTCCCTATTTAGAATAAAACATTCTGAGCCATTCAAGCCCTCTTATTTTACTTCTGCTTGTAGTGTCTGGTTTTGACATTGTATTTAGCCTGTAGTTGCTTCTATGATGTTGGAAAAATTCTCATAGGTGTCTAAATATCTGTTCTTTTAATCTTCATGTCTCCATGTTGTTGCATAGAAATGTGGGTGTGATTAGTGTTGAATTAGCACTATTAGTCTGCTGCTAGTTTAGTTGATGCAACCAATCTATGCATCCTATAATCATGTGGGTACTAGGAAAAAACAGTATTGGAGTAATAGTAAACATGAAATGAAGTTACTTGTGTCTTTGAAGTTGCACAATTTTTTCCTTAAAATGTTAGATAATCGCCAGCTCACTAAGTAAGATTTAGATAAATATTGCCCAACAATGTTTCATAAGGTTCTATTGAAAATAAAAGATTTAATTGCTTCAACATAACAAAATTGTATGCCAAGTTGGTATTTTTTTTTATTTTATTTTTTTTTTTTTTTTTCCAAAACCAATTCTGATACCAATGGGGCACATTTGTTAATTCATTAATCAAACTTCGATCCAAACTTTCAGACTACTGGTTTACTTCAGAAAAATTAAATCATACTGTAACAATAACTGTAGCATCTTTAAACGTTGCTTAAATCTATTTATCTTGAATTACTGTCTCCAACCATGAATTAAAGTTCCAGAATTTTAGTTCACATCCTATTCTTATGCTTTAGGTTGCTTGGACTTTGTTATAGTTATGTTTGGCCAATGAAGCTACATGTGGCTCCACCTATATTATAGTGTCACTATTGTCTGCTTGGAATAATTTCTGCTACCACCTCATAACACACAGGTGTTCATTGTTCATGTTCTATGCATGCATGACCCATGAGGCTATTCCTGGGCCCCTTATTATAGGTTTATCCACTCCCCGTCTCAAAGCAGTGTGTTTTCTCATCTTGTGATCTGATTATCACTCGGACGTTGTCAAAACTTTAATTATTCCCAAAAATGTTGCCAAATTTCCCCAAATTTTGACACAGCATAGGCCTGACTATTCCAACCACTTTTTGTTGTCATACATTTCTCAAAATTTGCCTTCTTTTGCTCAGGAAAATCAATTAAAATTAAACATTTCATCCAAAATTGAAATCTGATCTCCCCCTTCAAATTTTACTCGTCTGTCAAAACTTTTGTTAGTGAAAAACTGCTTATTATTTCTATTTTTTGATACTCATTACTACCCCATAAAAATATTTAATTATTAAATATCTGTCAAACCCTCCTTCTATGCAGCCACTCACCACATTATTCTTTGCCAAGGGAAATTAAATGCTTCCCCTTAACTTTATAAGCTGCAACTACCGCCTTTCTGAATATTATTTGTGCTAGAAATTGCTTTGTCTGAATTACAAAAATCTTCAATCTTTAAATATCTCTGATTGCCAAATTCTCCCAAACATGATTTTTTTTTACATAAAGTTCCTTAGTTTTTGTTATCATCTCTAACATTGTTGGTTTGGTTAAGAATACACCACCATGATCTTTTATCGTAAATGGACCAAATAAACTGCTCTCTCTCTCTCTCTCTCTGTGTGTGTGTGTGTGTTTTATGTGCCTATTTTCCACTTATCCTGGCATTTCATAGAACCATTTTCTAGGCATTTTTGTTGAGTATTCTCTAGCATCTTTTGTCTTCTTCACAATTTTAGACTAAGTGTACAAGCTCATCATCAAAGGCTGTACGCATTATTTCCAATTTCTGTCTTTGTCTTTGCCTTCAAATTTATTATTTTGCTCCCAGGGTTTAATATGTCTCTTCAGTACGTACTGCTAAAGAAATGGCAATGGTAAGTCTATTGAGACTTGTGGAAAGCTTATCCACCTAGTTTTGGTTTAGAATGTTATTCCCATGTCAATTGCTGGCAGTGCTGGTTCATAAAGGGGGGTGACAAAGACACTTCAAAATTTCAGGTCAATCAATTTGAGTGATAGCCAAAATGATGGAGAGAACTAAATCATAAATGTCTGTGAGGAAATAAACTGGTTTGAAAATTGACAAGTGAATCTCGTGGCGGGCTATATGCGAGATATTTCAGATGACAAGGGAGGCAATTCTAAAAAAGATGAAACCAAAGCATTAGAGTAGGAAATTGTTATGACAAAACTTTCCTATCATAAACTATAATGAAACTTAGAATAAAGGAAATGGCTTTAGGCACTATAAATTACAAGGAAAGGAAAAATTACTCATCACTGACCAAAGGTGAAGGCTGCAATGAGTGCGAACACTAGAATACACATTATTTCTATTTTACACCTTATTCATGCTGTAGGAAACGAGTCATGTGATTCGGGAGGTGTGCACACGCTGAAATTTAACGGATGACTGAGTGCATTATTGATATGCCAGGAGAGACTGAGATGTTATATATAAATATGTTTATTACAGATAATGATTGAATTGGTAATATAACAAAAGAGTACAGAATGTTAAAACAAAAAATAGACAAATAAATTTTGAAAAAAATTATAACTATTTAAATGATAATACTAATATAATGAGTGATGGGTCAAAGGATTTTATCGGTGGTTGAGGCAAGGGAGGTGTCTGGTATCCAGGATATTTTGGTATTCATCTCCTAAGTTCTATAGAGGTGGTTGTTGTCGAGAAAACTCTGATTGCTCTCAAGGTGAAACAGTCATTGAGGTTGTTAGAATCGTGGTAGTTAACATGTTCTGGTATTGGGAGATATAAATTGTGGGTGTGGACTGTTTGTCTGTGGTCATTCATTCTGACTGAGAGTTGTTGTGTAATCGGGCCTATATATGAACTAGTACTGTGGCGGAAAGTTAGCTGGTATATGATATGTGTTGTTGAGTATGTGGCATGTCCAATGACGGGGAAGGTTTCCCCTGGAGCAGGGTTGCAATATGTTGTAGTGGGAGGATGCATGTTGCAGGTTTTGCAGTGAGGTCTATTACAAGGGAAGGATCCATATGGTTTTTTTTGATAGTCTGATGGAGGGTATTTGTGGACTAAGATGTTTTTGAGGTTAGGTGGTCTGCTGAAGCATTTACGGGGGACAGTTGGCAGAATTTTTGGTAAAAAAGTGTGCATTTCTGGAAGGCATGAAGGAAGTCTATCGCAGACTTGTCCAGTTGCATCAGTCTCAGGTGTCGTTTGTGTTCGATAAGGCGCTCTTCGATCGTTCTGATGGTCTGACCGATATACACTTTACCGCATTCACAAACGACATGATGCAACTGGACAAGTCTGCGATAGCCGAGCATGCCTTCGAGGGGAACACATCGTAGAGTTCAATAAAACGGCAGTGCTGGCCAGGCCCTCTTCCTTCTGGGACTCGGTCATAAATGAGGCGTTGGAGATCTGGCTTAATGACAACAACATAAATAGGGACGGCGGGCTCTTTCTGAGCGAAGCCTGGAAACCTATCATTAGTGATCTCCGATGAGAGCGTAGCAGATCCTCACCGGCAAATGACACCGTCACGCGCCGCAGCAGACTGCGGATTAAGCCAGCGGTCACGGCCAATCAGAAGTGTACACAACAGCATCTCAGACCGCCAGCACATCCGGGTGGGAAGGAGCAAGTGGCGCCAGTGGTGGCCGCAGCGGGCCGCGTATAAAGCCAACACTCTCGACCAACTAGAGTGAGCGGGCCTTCCAGCTGAAAGTATAAAGGAGGTCCGATGGGCGGCCATGCCAGTCGAGGCAGAGACAGTCAGCTGAGAACAACTACAGAAACCTGATGAAGACAGCAGAGTCAGCTGTCGAAACGTCATGTTTTTACACAACCATCCGTCTGGACACCCAAGAAGATTTTGTTGCATCAATACGCCAGGAAAGTCTCCACTCACACATGTGCTATAAATGCCTAGCGGCAGAAACGCTTACTATTCAAGCTATGCCTACAGCATTGCTATACCGGTTATTTTTGTGTACCCACTCGTACACTTTTCAATATAATTATAGGATGACATATGGCAGGGCGTTCAGATGTGTACAAATCAAAAATCATAACATGACTAAGTCAAAGGTGAACTGTGTAGGAAGGGTTAGGATGGCATTGGTGTAGGATAGAGGATGCAGTTGACCGATGCTAGTGTGGAAAAGTATATTCTCTATATTAGTGAGTCAAGGAAAAGTTGTTTTTTTTTTTTGGTTGGTTTTTTGTTTGTTTTAAAATAAAGATGCCAAAAGTATTTTGTGAAACAAAATAATATTTTTATATTAGCATAATTGGATAGTGGTACAATCAAAATAAGGAAGGATATTGAAAATAACCTTTCACTTAACACAGATGAAGGCAGGAGAGCCAGACGAACATGAAAAAATGAAAATATTAATATACATTACTGTATTTTGGTTTAAAACCTTATTCAGGTACTTATTATTGGGCCATTTACCTAGGAGGATGTTCACACATCACATCACATGTAACATAAGTGATACATTTATAGGTGGAGTTTTAATGGAAGTTGAGGCCAGTAGACGCCTAGTGTCGAGAATATTTTTTTAGGTCCATTCTGCTCTACAGAGTTCTGAAGGAGTAGTAGTATCAGGAAAAAGTCTGAGAGCTGTCAAAAAAAGGTGACATTGTTAAAGCTGCGTGAACTGCAATGGGCTACCATTGGATGGTCCATTTGGTCAGTATAAACTGTTTGCATGCAGCTGTTTTCCCTGACGGACAGGTGGCTGGTGGAGGCTGATGTAGGAAGCTGTTCACTGAGGACAGGTAAACTGATTCC
This sequence comes from Vandiemenella viatica, assembly GCA_031002005.1. Classification (NCBI taxonomy): domain Eukaryota; kingdom Metazoa; phylum Arthropoda; class Insecta; order Orthoptera; family Morabidae; genus Vandiemenella; species Vandiemenella viatica. The sequence goes on along the minus strand of CM061920.1, from coordinate 19,422,871 downwards.
CATGTGGTAAGACTGGAAGAGGTATTGATGGTTGGATGCTGGTGCGAGTTGCATGGAGGTTTACAGCATGGAAAAGTTCCATTCAGTAATCTAGAAGAGTCAGAACGGGAGTTTTATGGACCAAGATGTTCTTGAGGTTGGGTGATATGTGTGAAGTTGTGGGTAGGATTTTGGGAAAAAGGATGAACATTTCAGGTAAGGGATGTAGAAAGTCATGCCCATGATGAAGGATCTTGGCAATGGATCGAATGGAGGAGAGATATGGGACAGCAGGCAGCTTTATGGGTGCAGAACTGTAGTTATGGGAATAGTAGGTGGTAGATATTTATTTTTGTTTTATTTCATTTTAATTCATACAATTTCCTTGAGATATACCCTCTTACATTATTGTAAAGTTTATTTGTGTTTTTGCATTGGTCGTGGCCATCCTGTCTATCTATGGTGAGTGATGGCTTTACTTTCTCTATCCCTCCTTATTTTTATTGTCTGACAGCATTGTCATTGTCACCATTATAGAATTTATACCAATTCAGAAAGAACTAACAAGGACACTAACAGATGTGAGGAACACAAAAATTTTCTCATAATTTACAGTCATGTAACTCACTTCATGGGTAGTATTGTTGAACAGTACTAAGATGTACTGCACATCTTCGGCAACTGTTACAATAAGTGTGAGCTTAGGTGTTAATTTAATTTAAAGTGTTTAGATAGCTTTTGTTTCATCTCTAGCAGTTTGTTTGATTTTCAGCAACCGTCGTGATAAGTGCCACCATTTCTGTTAGTTTAAATTACTGTAAATTGTGGGGAGAGTTTATTTTATTTGTGTTATTGATGTTGTAGCAGAATACAGTAACTGTGATCGCCTTTAAGGTTTATCTGGAGGGGCGTATGTATATCTTATTTGATCTTTGATTTATTGCTGTGGTTAGCTAACACATTTTACTGTTACATCCTATTGATAACTAAGAACAATATCTGCCGGCTGGTCTAAACTTACAGATATTTCTGTAATTAGATTTTATCTAAGCTTAGATAAGTGATTGTTCGTAAGTAGTGGTTTTGTTCTTTGCCCATATAATTTCATGTGAGAGAATAGTTTGCTATTTAGATCACTTGGAGATTTAATTCTTTTATTCACTTCTTGTTCTGAAAGGTAGTATATGTAGGGAGTGTGGTTGCTGTATGCAGATGCAGGCTGAGGTGGCTGATCTGCGCACTCCGCTTGCAGCTTTGTTAATGGAAGTTAGACAGCTGGAAGCTGCCATAAGTGATTGCAGCAGAAGTCATATGAGTAACCCCATTGAAGCTACGCCTCTCACAGGTTCTCCCCTACCAATCATTGTACCTGCAGTTCAGGCAGAGACGTTAGATTCTGTGCAGCTGTCACCTGATGGTGACAGGCATGTGGTTTCTGACATCAACGCCTCATGCAGGGGCAGTCGTACAAGACTGAATACCAGAATGGTGAGCTTGTATTAATGTCCAACTGGTTTGATGTATTGTCTGGGACTGATTCAGTTTTACAATCTCATCCTGTGAGTTGGCAGCCCTCCAGCCCACTAGTTCTGAGCAACTGCGGACAGAGATTCTAGTGGTCAGAAGCTCCAACATTAGGTGGTATACTGAGCCACTTAGGGAAGTGGCGAACAGGTTTGGGATGAAATCCAGTATCCACTGTGTATTCCGGTAGGTCTGATCCAAGATGTGTAACAGGCCATCCCGGATGCCATTGGACAGACAGGCTGTAGCCAGCTGCTGGTTGTAGCTCATGTCAGCACCAATGATGCTTGCTACCATTGATTAAAGGTTATCCCCTCTTCCTCCTGGTGTCTTGCTGATGTCTATGGCCAGTGGCCACAAGATTATGGCTGAGTTAACTGTGTGCAGCTTCATCGATAGAACTGACTGTGGATCTCTGGTTCATAGCAGAGTTTAGGGTCTGAATCAGAGACTGTAGCATTTCTGTAATAATAGTGGCTGCAGTTTCTTCGATCTTCGCCCTGGAGTAGAGTCATGTAGGGTTCCTTTAAATAGATCAGGTGTGCACTACACACGCGAATTGGCTACATGGGTGGCGGGGGCCATGTGGACTGCATTTAAGATCTAGAAACTATCAGTGAAAGCAGCAACACTGGCAATAGCAACGAGAAGATTAAAAATCCTTGGCCAGTTTTATGCGGCTATATTGCATTTAAATTGAGATTGGATGAACAGTTCATTTATGAATTTGAACTGTGTTTGCCTAAACTTTCTGCAATCAAGGCTTATGGTTCTAGCCTTAATAATCTTACAACACATGAGTAGGAAGCAAACATCAAAATATTTACAGTTTAAAAATAAGTGAAAACAAGATAGCAGCAGAAGTTTTGATTTCCATCAGGATCAGCAAAAAAAAAAAAAAAATCAACAAAACATTGGTCAATCTTTTGGCGTCGTAGTTACCAATAGCCTATCTAAGCTAATGTGGGCCAATGCATTATAAATGTTTTCATTGCCTACATGTTGTAGAATCAGATACATGTGAGAAGCTGATTAAAACATTGAATCCCAGTAAGAACCCAGTTTCCAGACAGACACTGGATATATGTGTTGTTGATGGTTAACTTTTAACTGATAACTTTAACTTGTGTTAAATTTTCAACGCTTTAATGATTATAACGTTTTGATTAACTGGGCCCAGCTATGGTTATATGTCTTCCATGTCATTGCATTATTGGCACTTCGGGTTGTCCAAGATCTTCACCAGTGGCGGATCCAGGCTAGCCCCCCTCCCCCCAAAGTATCTAGGTCCACCCCCCGACATCGTAATTTTGGAGATTAAGAGACCTATTTTTTAGCTCTACTGCTGATCTTTTTAAGGGCGGCATGACTATAAAGCATACCCCTCCTTGACTCAAGCACCTCCCTCCCAAATGAAATCCACTCAAGCCTTCCCCCCCCCCCCCAAAAAAAAAAAACCAAAGTCTGCTCAAGCCCCTCCCAAACCAAAATCCTGGATCCGCCACTGATCTTCACGGTGTACATTCTGTCTTGTAGGAGCCTGTGCCATGTTCTCAGTTTGCTTATTATTGTTATATCACTTCTGTGTATTTTTAAGTGGGTGATTTCCCTGCTATTGTTCTATATCAAAGGATTTTGCTCGGTTCTTCAGATTATAGCAGATGCATAGGTGTGATGCTGACCACTTTACCAAAATTACTGATGTACCCTATTACCATTTATATTAAATATTGCTTCTATTACATTGTCAGATTATCCTAATCAACTGTAGCATTTTTATTTTTACAAAAAAAGAAAAAAAAAGAAAGGAAAAAAACTTTATTTTACTATCTGTTGTCATAGTTATTCGACTTTTATGCAACCATGTGATTTATCATCTTTGGTAGAAGCTGCTGCTATGGTCTTTAGTGGAGCCAGATGAAATCTTTCTAATCTTAGATATTTTCAGTTTTCTTCACTTTCACTCTACCCTCTTCTTTTCCCATGTCTGATTTTCTTCAAGATGTATGTTCATTTTCTTCCCTCTTGCAGCACCCATCTTCTTCTTTGGTCTTATTGGCCATCAGTCTTATGCGGAAGAAATTGTTAACCAATACGAGAAAGGTAAAAGAGGTGTTTATGAAATTCTGAGTATCACTGGACTCATTACCAAAGATCTGTGTTAAATTTCAAAATTCTTTGCAGCATCTGTGGTGTGGTGACATTAAGCCCGTTTTCTTAAACAGAAGTAGGCTATAATTGCTGATGGCTATTATTTCGCCAATTGTCTATATTGTTCATACATAATACGAACAATACAGGACAACTACCACTTATGTATCATAGTTGTTACAGATATTGGTTTAAATGGAAATAAAATGTTGTTACTGGAAAATATAATTAAGTAAATTGTGTAACCATTGTTTAACACAATGGATGGCACAGTAAAGTGTCATAAAACAGGTCTGAAAATTTGGGGTTTAACCCTTTCTCAATAGCAGAACATAAAGTTCGCACGGTGAATTCAGAGAGTAAAAAGCAACCCCATGCATAGTGTTGGTTTATGGCATACATTATAAGTAATATGGGGAAGTACCATACTAGTATCAACTTTGTGAAATGAAATATTTGAGGTGAGGTCAAAAATATAAGAGAATAATCTAAATAAATGAGTAGATAAATCAGTAGGTCCTATGTACAAAAAATAAATTGATAAAATAAATATGCAATTAACTTGTAGAAACTAGCAACTAGTGTCCAGTGTTAGCAATATGTTGCTGAGAATTTCACTCCCTAATACTCAATAAAAAGTCATGTTAAGGTTTAAATCTGTATTAGGGTTTACTGATCTTGCAAAGAGGTACAGAGGTGAATTATTTTATAGTTTTTTAAAATACATAGATAATTGAATTTTATTGATTTTGGACTCAATACCATTCTTTTCGTTCACATTGCTGTTTCTAGTTTAAAGTGTCCACCCATCCCCTTGCATTTTAGACCATTTGCTATTAAGGAATAAGTTTGTAGTTGATCACTGTCTCCCACCCAGTAAATTTCATGTTGTACTGCTGATAAAGAGTTTAAGCAAACAAATATTGGTTCTGTAGCTTACTACAACTCGTAAGTGAATTTTGAAACCACCCTTCATGCTGAACACCTGCTCATTGAATATGATCCCTAGCTTTATGTTGCCAGCATTTGTGAAATAATTCTCCCCTGTAGTTCATTGCTGTTGTTTCCATTTGATTATTAATACAAGTTTATGTCAAAGATGTGTTTCTGATAGTTACTTTTCTCTTCAGATTCATTGAGTGACAGTGGATCAGAAATTAGCAATTCCTGTAATCTCAGGAATGAAATAAGAGCTACCACTGGAAAATCAGATGATTTTAAGAAGAAACATAATGAGACTGTAAAACTGTTGTTACTACGGGATTCAAGTGATTCAGGTTAGTAAATATTGGTTTTAAAGATAATGTTACATTTACCCTTTAAGAGTTATGTATAATATTTATTGGTCAAATTTGTTGCTTTTGTAAAATTCCTTTCAGCTGACGAAGATCTGGAACAAGTTTGTGAATCTATGAATTGCAATACTAATGCAGTAGAAGAAAGCAGAAAAATTAACAAAGATGGACATCACAATCAGGAGGAAGAAAAACTGGAGAAGAGAAGCAAAAATGATGAACAAGAAGGGAAAGTACAGATGATAGTGGAAGATAAGCTGGAACAAGAAAAATCAACAAAAGTAGAAGATCAAAATAAAAAATGAAGAAAAAGTGATACAAGAACATAAAAACATAATGAAGAGTGCTGAGAGTGCTGTAGGGGAATGTTCCCAGGAAAAGGTAAATATTTATTTGTAAGATCATTTTCCAGTGTAGCATGTTAAATGAGTAAAAAGAAGTACTTGTGTACTTCTGCAGCAAACAAAAGGCATGACAGCAAACACAGACTCAATAAAGATTTGTGCAAAGCCTGTAGATTATAGGGGGAAGAGATGTTTACATGGTTGTTGTAGTGTGAGAAGTGAGAGCAAAATAAGCTGAGGTAAGATGGTGAGCTGTTAAGTGATCAGAAATCATTTCAAGCGAGGAAAAAAAAGCTTTTCAGAGCTATAAACTTAAAACAGTAGAGAATGTCCTAAGCATGAAACTAATATTAAGAATAAAAATGTTGCCTATTTAATTACTTGCTGAGTTGCATGGTTATCTGTGGTCTACCCACATCCATTAAGTACAGTCCTTGACTGTATGTCAGATGGTTTATTCCAATCCCTGATCCCATACCTAAGAAAGAAAATCTTTCCCCACTCCTATGTCTCAAAGTTAGTGCCAGTATGTGGTCTTGGTCATCTTTTTGCTTCGATGCATCTCTCCTAATTCTTCCACCAATATGTTTCCCACCTCATCACCAATATACACGTTGTACACTCCCCCTTTATCATATCAGTTACTGACTGTGTCCTGTGGTAACTTCCAGAGACAAATCTAGTACCCCATCTTTGATCCCCCTTCAACTCCTGTATTTGATACCCAAAATGTGTGTCCCATACTACACCACCGTATTCAAGTAAAGATCTGACAAAAGTTTTGTAACCCAATTCCCTTACTTCTCTGGTACATCCCCTCATCACTCTCTCCAACAAGTGAAGGCTATTAAAACCTTTTCCTCTACCTGTTCAACGTTTCCTGTCCAGTTGAGTTTGTTATCAAATGTTATGCCAAGGAGATATGGAGATACTGTTGTAGGTTAGAGGGTTTGATGTGGACAGAGGTGTGTAAGTAACCATTCTGTACAGAGATGTCCACATCCAGGAAAGTCTACAGCTACATCTACATCTATACTCTGCAATTCACAATTACTGTGGGTGGCAGAGGGTGCTAAGCACCAATCCTATTTTAGAGTATTCCAATCCCGAACAGAACGAGGAAAGAAAGAATACATAAATGTATCAGTACGGCATCTTATCTCTCGAATCTTATCCCTTCTGTCATTGCGAACCAAATAGGTTGGTGGAAGAAGTATTTCGTTGCACTCGTAAATTAGAGATTTTTGCATATTCTCCAACAAATTTAAACGAAAACGACGTCATCTGTCTGCCAAACAATCCCAGCCCAACCCACGTATCAGCTCTGTGACACTTACATAAGGACTGTAACTAGCGGTCACGAATCGAGCGGCTCTCCTCTGTACCCTCTCCAACGCGTCAATCAATCCCTTGCGATACGGATCCCAAATTGTACAACAGTATTCCAAATGCGGACGCACTAGTGTTTTGTATGCTATTTCCTTTGTATGAGCATTGCAGCTTCTCAAAATACGACCTATAAAACGTAGTTTAGAATTAGCTTTGCCTACGACGGAAGTTATGTGCAAGTCCCATTTCATGTTGCTTTGTACTGTTACGCCTAGATACTTCAGGGAATCGACCGTGTCAACAACTGAATTGTTAACTTTGTACTCGTGAGCAAACAGGGTCTTTTTATTACTTATTTGCATTTCCTTGCACTTTTTACAGTTAAGTGTAAGCTGCCATTTACGGCACCATTCCGAAATAACATCCAGATCGCACTGTATTTCTAAGCAATCGTCAGAGCACCCCACTTCCCTATAAATAAGTGCATCATCAGCAAAAAATCGCATCCTGCAATTAACGTTGTCACCGAGATCGTTTATAAAAATTACGAAAAGAAGTGGTCCTATTACACTTCCTTGAGGAACGCCCGAAGTAACATCTAGCTTTGAAGAGGCTTCCCCGTCAACAACGACATACTGCAACCGATCAGTTAGAAAATCGTGTATCCATTCGAAGATCTGATCAGATATACCGTACGCTCGAATCTTCGCCAATAGGCGGTTATGTGGTACAGAGTCAAAAGCCTTCTGGAAATCCAAGAAAATAGCATCAACTTGTGATCCTGCATCGATAACCTTCATTACGTCAGTTGCGTTTCACACGAACGGTTCTGACGAAATCCGTGTTGGCTTGCTGTAAGTAACTCGTTTTCATCCAGAAACTTCATAACGTTAGAGCATATGACATGCTCCAGAATTCTACTGCAGACAGATGTTAGAGATATGGGTCGATAATTCCTATGATCTCTCCGATCACCTTTCTTGAAAACGGGAATCACCTTCGCTATTTTCCAGTCAGAAGGTACTTTTCTTTCTTCTAAAGATTTACAAAATATATCTGATAGAAATGGTTCTATTTCTTCCGCGTATTCCGAAAATAATCTTACTGGAATACCATCAGGACCCGGCGCCTTCCCCCACTTCAGGAGCTTTAATTGCTTTATGATACCTACACTATCAATTTGAACTGGATCCATCTCAAATTCTACACGCCGTGCAAAAGAGGGAATGTTTTCCATGTTTTCGTCAGGGAAAGAATTTTTAAATTCGGTGTTAAATACGGTAGCCTTTTCGCGGCTGTCATCAACTTCCCGACCGTCTTGTAGTAGAACTGACATATTGTTGTCACTACCACTAACTTTTTTTTACATACGACCAAAATTTCTTTGGGTTTTCGTTGAGACTCTTAGAAAGTGAGTTGCATCTAAAGTCGTTAAAAGCCTCGCGCATCGCATTCTTAACATGTTCTCTTGTCTCAGCTAACTTTTCTAAATCACTCCCATACATCGTCCTTGAGCGTGCATGAATCTTCCTTTGCTTTTTAAGTAACCTTTTAACTTCACGCGTATACCACGGGGGATCGTTCCCATCCCTGATTGTCCTTTTCGGTATATGTAAGTCCATACCTTCCCTGACTATATGCATGAATCGTAGCCACATCTCTTCAACCGAACCTCTTCCTTCTATAAAGGTAATGTAATTGTCCCTCAAAAACGTTCTTAAACTCTCCTTTGGGGCCTTTTCAAACCTGTAAACGACCCTTTCTTTTTTCTTTTTGCACGTAGCTATTAATTTTACTGTAGCAATTACAGCTTTATGATCACTTATTCCCGTGGTGGTAGAAATGTCCGTGAATAATTCAGGCCTATTCGTAACGAGAATATCTAAAATGTTTTCGTTATCGTTGTGGCCACCGCGTTGGTTCAGTGACTAGCTGCTCAAGATTAAGATCTGAGAAAAGGTCAAGAATAATTTCACAGGATGTTTTATCCCGTCCACCAGTAACGTGGACGTAATTATTCCAGTCGATATACGGAAAGTTGAAGTCACCTCCTAGTATTATTGAATGATCTGGAAATTGACGAGCTATATTACTTACATTAGTTCTTAAGGTCTCAGCAATAGATACATCTGCATCTGGTGGACTGATAGAAAGACCCTAATACAAGTTTTGTCCTAGCTGCTTTTAGTCTAATCCATAGGATTTCACAGACCGTATCGATATTTATTTCGCTACACGACAGGTGTTGACTAACAGCTATAAATACACCTCCTCCATTGGAGTTCAACCTATCCTTACGGAAAACATTCATTCTATCGTTAAATATTTCTGCTGAACTTATATCCGGTTTTAACCAGCTTTCAGTACCTAATACAATATCTGCTTCTGTACTACTAATAATGCTTTCAAGCTCAGGCTGCTTATTACAAACACTTCTACAGTTAATAACGAGTACTTTTAATGGTCGAGACTGATTTACGCTACTCCTAACATATGGTGCCGAATTTGATTGGGCTGCCCGTAACTGTGATCCCAGTCGCGGGGTTTCCTGCCTCAGCCTAAAAAATCCCCCAATGCATTCCACACGGCCCTTGCCACCCGTGTAGCCGATTCACGTGTGTAGTGCACTCCTGATCTATCCAAGGGAACCCTACACGACTCGACCCAATGGCGAAGATCTAGGAATCTGCATCCATGATTATCGCAGAAACGCTGCAGTCTGGTTTAGACCCTCGACTCGGCTCTGAACCAGAGGTCCACAGTCGGTTCTATCGACAATGCTGCAGATAAAGTGATGTCAATCTGAGAGTAGGAGCAGGTGAACTTTAGGGAGGGGATGTTATTCAGGCAGATCAAGAAAGAGGTTTTCACTGTGGGTCCAAATCATAAAGATATCCTATATATACCTGAACCACATGTTGGGTTGTAGGGTGTCCTTTACACTTTAGCTGGCTGAACATCTTCACTTGTTGGAGAGAGTGATGAGATGACATATGATAGAAGTAAAGGAATTGGGTTACATAAATTTGGTCAGACATTTGCTTGAACATGGTGGTGTAGTATGGGACCCACATTTTGGGTATCAAATATGGTAGCTGAAAGGAGTGCAAAGAAAGGCTGCTAGATTTGTCTCTTGAAATTACCGCAGAACACAATCAGTAACTGATATTACAAAGAGCTGGAATAGGATTCATTGGAAGACAGGAGGAGAGTAAAGAGAATCATGGACTGTACAAGGTGTATATTGGTGATGAGATGTGCAAAGATACAGGTGTAAGAATTAGGAGTATTACAAGGTAGGGAAAAGAAGACCATAACCATAAGCTGGCACTTGATTTCAAGCACAAGGGTGTAGGAAGATTTTATTTCGTAGGTAAGGAGGTCAGTGATTGGAATAAGTCACCAAGAGAACTGGCGAATAATTTGCCAAAGGAGTTGAAAGAATTTGAAGTTGAAACTTGTAGAGGGCAAAAATAGGTGGGTACAGGAAAAGGGAGAGCTGGGTGTGTAGAGAAATTGCCAGTGGAGCATACACCACAGTTAAATTAAATCAAAAATGTAATTTTGCATACTATATTGTACTCTGTATTCCTAAATTTACCATTTCCATGATATAATTGTCTTATCTTCCTTTGTGGAATTCCTACGCAGTGCTACTGTCCTCTATTGCTTGGCCAAACATTTCGCTAGATTTAAATATATTTATGAACTTTAAGTGTGTATCTAATTTATTTTGTGTAATATCTAGCATGGTATTAACTAAAAATAATATAGTTTTCTTCTTGATTTTTATGTTTAACTCTCTATACCTGGTCTACCTTGCCTGCTGCTACATTTACAAGAGGATCACCAGTTTCTGAATTCAATAACAGGTCGGAACAATTTCTACCCACAAATACTGTATAATTTCATTGTTCTGTGATCTGCTGCCAGATGTCACCTTTATTCTGCCTTCCGCATTTAACTTGTTCAGCTCTCTCACACACATTGTTCAGTATAGCCTGAAGGTCTCAAATTGTTTCTTCCTATGGCCCAATTATTTCCCCCAGGCCTGAGATCTTCCTGTCCTTAAAACACTTCCTTCTGTTATGCGACAAAAGTGTCTATTCACCTACTCTTTTTCCTCCTCTAGTTCAGTCTACATGGCAAAACCACCTCTCATGCTAGTTGCAATGAAATAACATCACCCATGCTCTAAGAAGTTCCACATAATTAAAATATTTCATATGGAAACTTAAGGTGAAACTGTAAACTTATAGCCAAGACAGTTTAAGGATTGTATACCACAAAAGTCAGTAGGGAATATTTGTACTGTGTTGGTATTGTAAATATACCTGGATTTCTAAGAACCCTTCTGTATCATATCTGTGAGATTCTTCTGCAAATGGTGCATAGAGCATTTGTTGGCTTATACCAGCTGTTCTTAACAAAAAAAGATATTTCTATTTCTTTATTTTTTTTTAATCGGGATGCATTGCTTTCATTTCAAGTTATGTTTATTATACAGGAAACTTTTTGACATTGATTTTGTTGGTTGATTTTCCTTCAGACCTCATCTTGTACATGTCATTTTTTTAAATTAGCTTTATCTGCTTTCGATGAGTTCTTTATTCCTCAGAGATCACATTACAGTGAATTTTTGCTTTATTTCATGTGACAACTAGAATTATATGTATCTTTTCTTGACGTTTCTTCTTTTGTGGGTTATCCAGCATGTCATCTTCCCAGTGCCGGACCTAGAGAGGGGCAAACCGAGACAAGTAGTGGCACATTCAAGTTTTTACCCTGGCTTGGAAAAATTGTAGATCTGTCACTGTGGCTTCCATTTCTCGTAGGGGTTTTTTTTTTCCAAATATTCTTCTTCCTCTGATCACCTTGAATCAACTCCCCTGGTCTTTTTCTTCTTTAGACTATTTTTTGCTGTACTTAAAAAATGTGCTAGTGCTAGGCACAAAGAGTGCTACATTTTTGTTGCAAACTGAATGGGAATAATTGATCTTTGTGGGACAGTTGTTCCAAAGTTCACTAACAGTCAAATCCCTCATTGAGATTTCATTTTTCTACGATTTCCTGAAATCGCTCCCAGCAGCTAGGCTACTTCCTTCAAAAGGCCATGACTGTACTCTTCCTATTCCTTGTCCATTATCCTCTCTTTTAGTGACTTTGATGAGCTGTATAGTCAGGGCTGACGTTAGGGGTCGTAAGCGGGTCAAAAGTACCTGGGCCCGCCGGCTGACGGGGGGCCCTGATCACCGGTTGTAGGGGCCCCAGGCCATGGAGCCAAGATTCCGTCCATTGTCATCCGGCCCAGTTTGTAGAGCTAAAAATAAAAAGGTCGCCCGTTTTACCCTGGGCCCGAAATTCCTAGCGCTGGCCCTGTGTATAGTCCTAGGAAATAGAGTGAAAATACCTTTCATTTAAAAAAAAACTTCAATTAGATGTGCTGGGCAAGTGGTAGTGAGATGTTTCAAACTTTTATATGTGCTTGGAAGTTTGAAGACAGATGCGTAACAATAAGGGGGCAAAATACCACGGGTCCCCAGCCGGAGGGGGTCCCCGGTTCAAGGCCCGAAAAGGCGGCTGCCGTCTCTTAAAACAGTTTCCATCCATTCTCCCTCCGGGGTAGTAGAGGGGCTAAAAAAAAAAGGGTCTCCCATAAATAGGGTGCCCCAGTTTGCCCCCTTCCCTTAGATCCGGCACCGACGGAGGGCCCTCTCCGATTAATTTTCCAGGGGCCTCTACGGTATAGTTACGCCGCTGGTAGAATAGATAATGTTCCAAGGAAGTGAGAGACTGAGGTATAAAAATTTCTCAGATTATTCGTTGAGACCAACGATATAGGTATCAAACACTGGATTAGGTGGACGGTGAATAGATTTATCCCACAAAATCAATTCTTGTAAAAATAGGCCAAGTCTCGTGCTCGTGTAGTGACAAAAAGTTATGAGATCTCCCTCTGAGCCAAGTCTACACTTGACAGCGCGTATTCACTTCACTTTGTGAAACAGAATGGTTTCACTCGGTGTCATAGATCATTTATTTAGAATATAAAAAAATCTGGTGACTGGCCATTATGCGCGCCATGTTTTAGTTAACCTATACAAATAACTTAAATGTGTTGCTTAGTGAAACTTACAAATACATTAAAGCCAAGATTTCCCTTGCTATTTTTCGAATTTTGCAAGTATATTTTTTGCCTTCAATTTTAATAAAAAGTACGACGTGCATAATGGCCAAGACTTAGTTCAGAAGGAGATCTCAAAACTTTTTGTCACTACACGAGCACGAGACTTCGCCTATTTTTACAAGAATTTTTTTGTGGGATCTCATTTCTTTTTGTAAGTTTACCGCTTATTCTGAATCGCTGCTTAAATGTAATGATTCCATTTGAAAATCGGCGAATAAGATCATTTCAGAATTGAAGACATCAATATACCTTACCAACAATGCCACAGTCTCTGAAAACAATTTTGTGTGCGCCGTAGCCGAGCAATGCAGATTGCCGCTACCACCATAAATAAATCGCGAGTAACTTCCAAACCAAGCATAGGAGCAAAATAAAATTTAAGATACTAGACGACCCATGCGAAAATTTCGCGAAAAAAAAATTCGGTGAAAAGTAAGGTTGAATATGATGTCACCAAAGCTGAGTCATTACTCTTCATACTCCTACTTCATTTATCGATTTCGGTTGTATATCCAGGGAGATAAATGGCTAGATACACAAAAAATTTTTTTTAGAAAAATTGACATTTTTGCCCTTTAAGGGTCGAATTACGAAAAATTCCTATCTTAAATTATAATGTTACCACGGCGGAGACCTTAATCTTTAGTATGATACCTTATTTATCTAAATCGGTTGGATATTAAGTGAGATAAATGGCACGTGACACAAAAATGCGTTATAGAAGCATTTATACTTTTTCCATTTAAGGGTTGAATCCCAAAACCATTCTTTCTTAAAATATGATGTCACCAAATCTGAGACATTACTCCTCATAATCTTACTTGATTTTTCGATTTTGGTGAGATATCCAATGAGATAAATTGCTTAAGACACAAAAAATGAATTTTAGAAAAATTAACATTTTTGCCCTTTAAAGGTCGAATTACGAAAAATTCCTCTCTTAAAATATAATGTTACCATGGCGGAGACCTTATTCTTTAATATGATACCTCATTTATCTATATCGGTTAGATATTAAGGGAGATAAATCGCTCGTGACACAAAAATCCGTTATAGAAAAATTTATACTTTATCCCTTTAATGGTTGAATTCTAAAACAATTATTTCTTAAAATATGATTTCACAAAGCTGAGACATTTCTCCTTATAATCCTACTTCACTTATAGATTTTTGTTAGATATCCAGGGACATAAATGGCTCGAGATACAAAAAACGAATTTTAGAAAAATTAACATTTTTGCCCTTTAAGGGTCAAATTACGAAAAACTCCTTTCTTAAAATATAATGTTACCATGGCGGAGATCTTATTATTTAATATGATACCTCATTTATCTATATCGGTTAGATATTAAGGGAGATAAATCGCTCGTGACACAAAAATCCGTTAAGGAAAAATTTATACTCTTTCCCTTTAATGGTTGAATTCTAAAACAATTATTTCTTAAAATATGATTTCACAAAGCTGAGACATTTCTCCTTATAATCCTACTTCATTTATAGATTTTTGTTAGATATCCAGGGAGATAAATGGCTCCAGATACAAAAAACGAATTTTAGAAAAATTAACATTTTTGCCCTTTAAAGGTCGAATTACGAAAAATTCCTCTCTTAAAATATAATGTTACCATGGCGGAGACCTTATTCTTTAATATGATACCTCATTTATCTATATCGGTTAGATATTAAGGGAGATAAATCGCTCGTGACACAAAAATCCGTTATAGAAAAATTTATACTTTTTCCCTTTAATGGTTGAATTCTAAAACAATTACTTCTTAAAATATGATTTCACAAAGCTGAGACATTTCTCCTTATAATCCTACTTCATTTATAGATTTTTGTTAAATATCCAGGGAGATAAATGGCTCCAGATACAAAAAACGAATTTTAGAAAAATTAACATTTTTGCCCTTTAAGGGTCGAATTACGAAAAATTCCTCTCTTAAAATATAATGTTACCATGACGGAGACCTTATTCTTTAATATGATAGCTCATTAATCTATATCGGTTAGATATTAAGGGAGATAAATCGCTCGTGACACAATAACGAATTGCAAAAATATTGATCCTTTTGCCCTTTAAGGGTCGAATTCCGAAAAATTTCTGTCTTAATATATGACGTCACTAAAGCGGAAATCTTAATCTTTAAAATGATACTTCATTAAACGATTTCAGATCTATATCCGTGGAGATAAATGACTTGTAACACAGAAAACAGCATTTTAGAAATATTGACATTTTTGCCCTTTAAGGGTTGAATTCCGAAAATTCGTTTCTTGTAATGTAATGTGCCTAAAGTGGGGACCATAAGCTTTAAAATGACACCTCATTCATTGATTTCGGTTAAGTATGAAGGAAGATACAGGCTTGTGACAAAAAAATACCTTATAGAAATAATATATATGATTAGTTAAACTTGCTGGTCTCTATGTACTAAAAATTTATCGGGCATATTATAGCTTCAGCCGCTGCAAAAGAATTAAGCCGCAAATATGTGCCAGAATGTTTCATGTTTGGGATTGTAAATAAATAAATAAGGGGAAAAACTCCAATATTAGATTTTTCTTATGATTTAGGGATGAAACTATATATATATTTACCAAATTACTTGTTTCTAGGATTTCTGGAAGTACAGTGGAATTTTGATGTCGGGGTGTCGTGGTAGAAATAAAAATTTGAATTTCAGTAACTTCCAAAGTAAGAAAACGAAAGAAGTAAAATTAAACACATTAGTTAAACTTAGAAAGCTCACTCTACAATGAAAATTTGAGGTATATAAAGTTATTAGGGTGAAAAGCGATTTCATGTTAGGAGTAGGTAAGGGGTGGATATATGGAATTTACGAGTTTCAGACTTTCCTTATAATATGTGGGTAAAAGTTTATCTGCATGCCAAATTTCAGTTTTCTGCGGCTAGGGGACGTACCTAAGAGTTTTGATGATCATCAGTCAGTAAGTGACAAAATCGCTGAAGTTTGCATCCGAATAACATCAGAAATAATTACAGTAACGAAATAAAATTTAGTATGTTTGCTAAGATTCCTGATAGCTGTGCTTGAGACATTTAGCATAAATACGACCGAAGAAATAGCGGTCATAAATAGCACGAATCGCTTCGAGAAAAGGGTAGGCAGTGCCGCTGTTGACTCGACTTGGCGGGTGCACTGCCGTGCACCGAAATTAATGAAAATTACCGCTGAACACATTTGGTAACTGATCTAATAAAGGAGCTGGGTTGGGAATGACTGCAAGGCAGAACTTTCATTTGGTACGTCTGGATGTTGCTGCATGTCTCGCTTCTATCGTAAGTAAGATGGTTCACCGAAATATTGCGACGTCGTAGTTGTAGTCGTGCTGGCCCTCCTGCCTTCATCTGTGCTAAGAGACGGATTATTTACTAAAAACAATGAAAAAATTTGAAATTAAAATTTGTAAATGGCAAAAGTTGCAATAAAAATTTTAAGATTAAAAAAGAAACAAGAAATGTGAAAATGGGTGCGTGGGGAAATTTTCGCCTGAATATATAGTCCGTCACAATTAAATCATTTCTGATAAGTGGCTGTGTTGGTGAAAAAGATGAAAACGATGATTTAATCGATAGTTTATAATTTCTTTTGTTTATTACTTGTCTGCAAATCTGAATAGGGGGCATCCATAAATTACGTGAGGTGAAAATGGGAGGGGGGGGGGGATCTACGGAAATCTCACGTGTGGTTTTGTGAAAAAATTTTTGGACTGTAGAGCTAAAAAACAAGAAAGGTCTACAAATTGCGTGAAAGTCGATTTTAGGGGGTGTTACCTGATTTTGAAGGGTGAGACCTAAAAAAAAAAAGATTTCTAGGGGTGGGTTCCACGGACCAGATCTCACCAGAGGGGGTGGCGGATCCAAATCTCACGAAATCTCACCAGAGGGGGGAGGGGGGGGGGGTCCGGAAAAACACCTCACGTAATTTATGGATGCCCCCATACATAACAATACTGCGTATAAATCTTGTCAATTAATCATGTTCACTAATACATTTGTTTATAAAACAATATATGTCATCATCAGTCAGGTGATGAGCTGAAATATAGACAGTTATAAGTTTCAAGTCTAGTTTTTTCTTCTTCTTTTACTGTATTTAACCGACATTAATTTTATCGACGTGAATAGAAGGGGTGTAAATTAAGAATAGAAAACTGTTTCCAAACAGTTATTTGGAAACAGGATAATCAACTATACTCATATGCCTTCCTAGCAAATAGCGAATTACATTATTAAGAACAGGTGCCTTTTCTTTTGAGCGGCATTCGAGAACAATTTAACTCAAATAACGGCGTTGCCAGCTGGCGTCTGCGCATTACGGTGATCCCGAATCGATGTGTGCGCTCCAAGTTGGCGGGCATTCCAACGCGAGATGGCCACCGTCGTCTGACGCACACACACCGTGAGTATGCCTGTGTCATGTAAACGCACTCCCATAGTTAACTGTACGACACAAACATTTACCCTTCACAGTTGATGTCGAAGAAGAATGTGCTCTCAGAATCACGTCATTGCCTTTGATATGGAAAACCGCGCAATGAATTTTATGCTATGTACTGTCTTAGAATGTGTTTGATCAACCGGGAACAAACACTCGGATTTTATTTAGTGATAACAGGACTGTGTAAACTGCGAACTAAATTGTAAAAAATGTTCATGTCTCTGGAATCCTTCTAGCAGCCTACTGTCTAAATTCTAATTTTACTTCTAAAAACAGCACACTTAAAAAAAGATAAATTATTATAAGATTCCGTTACAGAACATGGATCGAATGCATTCAAACAAATTTCAAACTTACCACTCCCGTTATGGAGGCAGAGTAGTAGTAGTAGTTAAAAAACCTCACATTTCCAGACTTTTTCCCAACTTGATTCGAAATGCTATAAACTTCAAGTCTTGATTTTTCAAATAACGTCAAGTCAGCTTGCCATAGTTACTGGTGTTAATATTTTGCTGCCAGTTTTTTTACCATATTTTATTTTACCTTAGTGTTTCTAGATGTTAAATTCAGGTAATTAGAAACACTCTGTAGTAAGACATGTAGATCACTGCTGCATACTGAACTCTCTAAGTGTGTAATGCTAGCGTTAATAATAATTTACATTATCATCCGTTACCGGCAACTTCGTTCGTGTGGACTGTTTTAAAGTACACGCCACCCTCTAAAACCACGACCCCTGAACATCACAGAACGCAACTTTATTCCTCCGAATAATAATACTACGTCTCTCGCAATCACTGTAAATATTTAGACTGCGAGAAGTAACTTACTTTTAACTAATTTGTGGACAGTTCTGTTTTAATTCCTTAGCTTTTCAAAGTCACATAAGAATAAAACACTTTACACTAATTTTGTGATCATGGGCTGTACGTTAATCAGATCTTTCATCAAAATTCTACCATTAGTTTTTTGAGTGAGCAAAATTCAATCAAAAATTTTCATAAAGTTCTCATTTTTTTCGACATCACACCAATATGGAACGTACCTTGTTTTACCCGCGTGACGATGGGTTGCCTGCCTATTAATCGAAATTTCATCAAAATTCAACCAGTATGTTTTTTTTTATGAATCTCATTCAATCAAAATGATGATAATTGGGTGAATTTCTCATTCCCGTGGCAGCCAGGGTTATACGATCATTGAAACCCGATGAAAATACGACCAGTAATATCGGCTTGAATAGCATTCTACGAAAATTTATCCTAAATTTCTCATATTTTCAACATGAATAATACCCGCGGAACCAAATCTTTATATATAAAGATGAATGTATGTTTGTTTGTTGGTTGGTTGGTTTGTTTGTTCTTCATACAAATCCACAGTTTTCATCCGATCTCGATGAAACTTTGCACACTTATCCTTTGAAACAAGGAGAAAAATACTGTCTACATTTGGTTGAAAAATTATCTGTATAAATAACACATGTTGTCTCATAACTTCGAAATACGGCGATAGACAGACACGTTGGATGTGGACGTCTCCAGACCGTGTTTCCTTGTAGTGAACTGGCAGCTCAGTGACTAAAGAGCTTGCTTACGAACGTCGTGGTCTCCGGTTCAAATCTCCGCGGAGGCCAAGATTTTTAAAAATTGTTTTTCGCCGTAAGAGTCAGGCCTGGGCCGTAGGTTATTTTGATTGAATGTTAAACTGTAGATATTAGAAAGTTAGGGGTGCAATGCGAGGCAAATCGTAGGTAGTCTTGCAATTTTGTAGGTGTACACTTTTTTACGTTATAATGATCCCTCAGGTGTTGTTCGTAGTCAGTGTGTGAGTGTAAACCACAGTAATCTTTATATATAAAGATGAATGTATGTATGTTTGTTTGTTTGTTTGTTCTTCATACAAATCCACAGTTTTCATCTGATCTCGATGAAACTTTGCACACTTGAAACAAGGAGAAAAATACTGTCTACATTTGGTTGAAACATTATCTGTATAAATAACACATGTTGTCTCATAACTTCGAAATACGGCGATAGACAGACACGTTGGATGTGGACGTCTCCAGACCGTGTTTCCTTGTAGTGAACTGGCAGCTCAGTGACTAAAGAGCTTGCTTACGAACGTCGTGGTCTCCGGTTCAAATCTCCGCGGAGGCCAAGATTTTTAAAAATTGTTTTTCGCCGTAAGAGTCAGGCCTGGGCCGTAGGTTATTTTGATTGAATGTTAAACTGTAGATATTAGAAAGTTAGGGGTGCAATGCGAGGCAAATCGTAGGTAGTCTTGCAATTTTGTAGGTGTACACTTTTTTACGTTATAATGATCCCTCAGGTGTCGTTCGCAGTCAGTGTGTGAGTGTGAACCACAGTAATACTAATATAAATACGGAAGTAAGTCTCTGTCTTTTTGTTACGTTTTGACGACTATATGGCTATATCGTTGTGATGGAATTTTATAAGGAAAGCTGTATGAAGGGCACAGGATATTTTTTCCAGTATGATTAACAGTTGTAGTCACGAAATTTTGAAATCTTATCGAATAGTGATAGAAATATGTTGGAATTTGATTCTCTTCAAGAGGCAGGTTCGACGGTAGAATGATATAGTGATAGCTTTCCTGTCATATTATGCCGACTCGATATTGTTTGGGACCAATCCTTCGTTACCAACAACTTTTTATATTTAATTCTGGCAAAAAAATTCTTAATCCACGCGTACGAAGTCGCGGGTACGAGGCTAGTGCTGTATATTAATCGAAACTTAATCAGAATCTGACCTGTAGTTTTTTTTAATGAATCGCGTTCAATGAAAAATTTATACTAATTTGCTAAATTTCTCAGTAACCCCCCCCCCTCTTTTTTCACACCGATACGAAATATAGCTTATTTTATCCGCGTTACCACGGACTGTATATTAAACTCCCTAGAAATCTGAGGGACGGTTTTTGCTTTATATGAAGAAATATCATTTACGATGCCGCAACAAGTGAATAATACCCTATTATACCCTTGGGACCTAAGGGCAGTGATAGATCTATGAATTTTTCGAGCCGGGGCAAAATGAGTTAGAAAAGGGTCACTTACACACTTTTTTGGTCGCCCCTACATACATGATTTGACCCCTGAAATTGCCGCCCGGGACAAGTGCTTGGGTTTGCTCCCCCTCCCCCTCCCTCTTCGACATTGCCAAGGGCTCTGCATTAGTCGAAACTCCTTCAAAATCCAACCATTAGTTTTTGCGTGATTCGCGTTCAACGAAAACTTGTGCTAAATTTCTCATAGTTTCAACGTCACATCAGACTGAGTCATATCTGCGAGACGACACGCCGCACATTGATCGAAACACCACCACAATCCGTCTAGTAGTTTCCGAGTGAATCGCGTCTAACGGAAAATTGGCACTTTTTTTTAGTTTCTCAGCTTTTTGTAATACCATCAAAATGAAAAATCATTTTACCCGCGATACCATTAGCTTAACATTAAACAAAACCTGTCAAAATCCCAACTTGCAAATAGACGCAAATTTTAAAAACTTGAGTCTTTCTTTAACCAATTCATTAAAAAAAACTCAAATGTACCAACTTTTTCCTGGTTATAGTTTTCTTATAAGTATTCTTATAAGTATTTTCCTATAAGTATCATTATTAGTATTATTTACTACTCATTATTTGCGATGGAGCATATGCCCAGTGGCAATTTTCCAAGAAAACCAAGTTTTGAACTACACGAATTTGCGATTCAAATTCTTTCTGCATTCGATTTTACTTTTTCAGATCATCCCTCGATAATTTTGTCCAGCTTCTGATTTCCTCTCCCTTTATTAAGCCTGGGGTGAAGTGCTTGTTTATGATCATAGTTGTCTCTTACATCGTCAGTGTGTGCCCTGTACACTCCCAGCGTACTCTATACACGCCTCCAGTCTTCCAGTAACTCCCAATCATATCGGTCACTGATTGCGATTTGAGTTAATCTCTGCAATCAAATTTAGCTTCTCTCCTTTGAATTCTTTTCAAGTCCTGAATATATTACCCATAATGCGGGTCTTATTCTACCTCGGTGTGCTGTAGTATTAGTGATCTGATCTAGTTGTATCTCGGTTCCCTCATTTCTCAGATATATCCACTCATCTCCTTCTCCTTAGAAACGTTTCCCTATAACCAGCAGAAGTATCCGCCCAACACAGTTTATCATCGAATGATATTGTACTATAAAAGAAATCCTCTACGTTATGCTACAGACCTCATAAACCATACGAGCTAGAGACAGAGGCTTTCTTTTGCAACCTGTTATACATTTTTCAAAGTTCTATTTACATTCGTGCGTGAATGCGTAGCAACAATATCCGTTTACACAACCTCAACTATCCGTCTGTCAAGTGTGGCAAGATTTGGAACAGGGGTTTCGTAAACACGACCCTTGACGCAACCCCTCAAGAAAAAAACCAGCGTGACGTCGAGGGCATTAAAGGCGGGATGGGACTGGGGACAAGGAACGGGAAGAAACTCAGCCATGGCCATTTAAAGGAAGCATCCCGGCATTCGCCTGGAGTGATCTGGGGAAACCATGGAAAACCCAAATCCGGATGCCTGGACGGGGATTCGAACCGCCGTCCTCCCAAATGCGAAGTCAGAGCTCATCCACCACGCTCGGTAGCGTTGTTATTTGAGGCGAGCGCCAGGCGATTGATCCATCACACGGCCAACCCATTTCACAGGAAAATGTCTATTCAGAAGGTCCCTAACGTCACCAGACCAGTGAGCAGGTGCGCTGTCTTGTTGGGACGTTATGGTTGGCTACAGGAAACAAGTACTCATGAATCGTGGTGTTGTAACTTGTCCCTGTAATTTTCTTCTCAGCCAGGAAAATTCGGCTGACTACGCTATCATGGACACGAGCACACCAGATTTTGTCTTTGGAATTACAAGAAACATATTCACGCTTGATGTGCGGACTTTTAGTTCTCTGTATCCTAAAGTTATGGCAGTTAACATGTCCAGACACAAAGGAAATGTCTTCACCAGAGAACATCACCTTCTGCAGGTACCCAAAAGCAGCAAATTCAGCACGTGGAGGAAGGTCATTTGTAATGCTTTTGTAAGTTGCAATTTATCTGCAACAAATGTAAAGAAAACTTCGGAGAGGTATAGAACGTGTAACAAATGACCGCATGTGTCTATCTCCTGAACGATAGCAGGATTTTTGTTGACAACCTGTATTTAAACTTCGCGCCTTTAACTAGCAATTCCTCCTCCATCTCATACGCATATGAAACTTTACTTACGTACAAGTGCATCTAATGACCTAAACATTTATGCTATTATTGTATCTTAACTGATTTGCCACTAATTGTTCACTCATTTTATCTCTTCTTGATTATGAACCAGTATTTCTAAGTTACTTTTTCAGATGTGTGTAGTACTATGAAATTTCTTCTATGATAAATATTAATCGATGGTTTATGTATACTGGCGATGAGGCATGGAAAGATATTGCAGTAGGTATGAAAAGTAGTTCATGGAAGGGAAAAGTTTACCATGACCACAAGCTGGCACTCGATTTCAGGCACAAGGGTGTGGGAAGATTCTCTTTTTTAGGTAAGGGTTTCAGGGATTGGAATGAGTTACCGAAGGAAATGATGAATAACTTACCGAAAACGTTAAAAGAATTTAAAGTTAAAATTTATAGACGGCAAATGTAGGTGGGTGCAAGATTGAGGGAAGTTTGGTGTGTAGGGAAATTGCCACCGGAGCGTGTGCTCCATTGCAATTAAATTAAATTAAAAATTTGTTTAAATGTTAGATTTTTTGAGAACGATAATTTTAATAACCAGATCTTTCAGGAAAGTGAAGTTGAATGTAAATAATAATTATTGTTCCCACCAGATAAACTACAAGGGAGTCAAGTATACAGTAGTGCAAACATAATACAGCAATTTTCCCCGTCTTTACAGGACTTCTAGAGTAGAAACGGACTGTATTGTGGTCTAGTGTTTCTCATACTCTCAGTGATTCTGCTAACGCTCAGATCTGTCAATCTGGGATTCACGTCTTCGATCCCCAGTCTGGCCATCCAGATTTCGGTATTTTATGGTTTCATGAAATTGCTCCGAACTACGACGGTTGCTTCAAAAGATCATGACCTAATTTCTTACCGTTCCTTATGGCCAGGCTCTAAGGACCTCGACGAGCCGTGAAGTCCTAGTAATAAACACACACAAAATCGGTCGCTTGTTTTGTCTAAGTTGGCACACATGTTTGGTCTCTGCGATGTCTTCATAAATTGCGTTATCACGCGGACATAGTAGGCATAGTGGAAAACTGTAATCTGGATCGCCGAATGCAGATTTGCACCCACTTCTTCCCCAGTGTTACCGCTCACCCTCCAGGATCGGTCGTAATTGTTTATATTTTGACAATAATTTTAGTGTCTCGGGGTCAGTCTGGTTTATCCCCACTTAGCTGCCATTGCCCCTGCACGCGAAGAGGAAAATTTCCATAGCCTACATATATACAGCGATCAGCTGGAAGCGGTAGGAAAGGAGGGGATGGTGAAATGAGGAGCGAAGCCAGGAAAGATGACGTAGAACCGCCAGTTAGTAGTGAACAGGGTATTGCGGATGTTGATCATCAATAGCATCTTGTAATGTTTCTAGGCCAGCGGTTCCCAACCTTTATTGGTACACGACCCACTTTTAAGTAAAAAAAAAAAATTTCGCGACCCACCTAATAAGAGAGTCTAATATCAGAATGGTAACTGTTGTATGACCTCGATACGCTATCGACTATCCTATCAAACGAAAAGACAAATTTTAGTACAAAGGAAATACTATCAACAAAAACAAGGATTGACAATACATAAAACAACAAACATATTATAGACCGGGAGGCAGTCAAGTTGACTGATGAAATTCCATGATTAGAAGTAACGCTGTCAGCATACTAAAATGCAACTGATTTTGCAAGTCGCTTTTTGGTGGAAACCAGCTGCAGACCTGATTTTAGTGTTTGATTGGTAGCTTAATCATTGTGTTTTACTGCACCCAAAAGTATGAAAATATGGAAGAGTGGGAGCAGGAAAACAGAATGGTAAACTTACCAGTCAACCACTAAAATGGGTTTTGCAGGTGTTTCCCACCAAGATATGACTTGGAACATCCGTGTCATTTTAATTTGCAAATCGAGTTTTAACTAATCCTGGAATTTCAGCCGTCAAGTCGATGAGGCGATGCTTTGTGCAGACGCCTCCCGCTTTTTTACAAAGATAATGAAAAATATGTTTAATTGTTATAAAAAAACAACTTTACAATCGGTGAGATTTCTGGCACTGGTGTTTGCTGATGAGAGCATCCATATCAGGGTTAACACTGATTAATTTTAACCTTAAATCACATTTTACACTTAGTATAATTCTGTATTTGTTTTTAAAAACCAATAATATACATTATTGTGGTAAAAACTTCGATTTTTCCGCGACCCACCAAAACACACGCCGCGACCCACCAGTGGGTCGCGACCCATAGGTTGGGAACCGTTGTTCTAGGCTAATGTAGTGCTGCCCGTTCGGCGACATCGCTGAGTTTCAAAGTATTCCAAAGTAGATCAACACTATTTCATTACATCTAGTATGCAAAAAATCCCCAAACTGAATCTAAATAATTTCTAGTTGGAATGAAATTCCGCGCCCACCTATGTGTAACACACCTGCAGTAATATTATCCGAAGCTGACGTATGTAGTTCCTCAGTGTCTGTTTCTAGACTTCGCTCTGAAAAAGCTCTTCGTCTTAAATTTTCTCTCCAAACTGTGTGGAACAGTCCCGAACGGTCACATTAAACAAATTCCTTAATTTTTCCTTATATTTCATGTCTTCAGTAACTTGTTCCGCATTCTTATCCGTCGTCATGTGAACATATTCTGTATCACACAATGTTCTAACCTATCAGTAGAAATTTGTAGTTGCATCATTCAATATTCTGTTCTTTTATTTAATTTACAGTAATTGCAATGTAGCAATTTCCCTGCACCCTTGTTTCCTCATTTGAGGATTTTTTCCCCCCTCTAAAATTCTTTGAGAGGAGCTTCACCACCCATTTACTTTTTGTCCTTTACTAAACTTAATTTCAAATTCTTTCAGTGTTTTTGGTGAATTTGTCAGATTTTACCTTGATTATGCGATTAATGATACCATTGGTTCAACCTTCTATAAGTCTGTCGATAAAAAAATTTGCACCACACCAAGTACGTGAAGGCTGAATGGAAGCCATGTTCACCACTCAGCGCTATGACTTTAGGTCTTGTTCTGCGTGAACCTATCATCTGCTTACGGTGCACGCCCAGAATGTTCGTTGGGGACACACTAAGCCCGTGATGCTCAGAAGAACGGTGCTCATGTCTAATGTACTGGATATATGTTGACTGATGAATTCATTTTATGTGCTGTGCTGTTGGAAAACTATGTTGTAAAATGGATTTCCGGCTCGTCCACGTCGTGGTCTGTAGGACCGGAGAACGATTGGGGACATGAATTGAATCTAATTTGGCGATGGCCTTTATAAGGAAACGTGTCAGCTTTAGACGGGACTGATTTCGTGAAACAACGATCGAGCGTGGTGGGTGAGCGGTCAACTCTCTGGCCTCGCATTCGGGAGGACGCCGGTTCGAATCCCCGTCCGGGCATCCAGATTTGGGTTTTTCCATGGTTTCCGCAAATCACTCCGGCCGAATGCCGGGATACTTCCTCCAAAATGCCATGGCTGAATTCCTTCCCGTTCCTTGTACCCAGTCCCATCCCGTCTCTAGTGACCTCAACGTTTACGAGAAGTCCGGGTCGGTGGTCAATTATTCTGCCGAATTCGTCGCAGCACACCTATCAGGCTCATTTCAAGGAGAACAGATAGTTAGGAGGTGCGACGCGGTGTTGCAGGAGATGGGTTGTGCCAGCAGCGCCCCCTTCCTGACGACGCGCCAGCAGAACGGCTCCGCGGGGGCAGAGACGCCGGCGCCCGCCGGCCTGGGCCTGGCGGCGATGGCGGGAGGCGCCGCCGACGGGCTGGCGCACGGCGCCGCCGCCAAGCTCCAAGGTAACACGCGCACTTGCGACAGTTTATTAGTTTTCGAAAGTAGTAAGATTACAAGTTTCTGAATTCCGAAACCACCCCTTCACAACTTTAGTGGTCGGCTGCCTTTGATGAGCTTTCATTCATCGTTGGTTTGGTCAAGTTTGGATCTTTGGTTTTACGACCGCATACCCTAGCTGACGGCAAGCATTTTATAGCTATTGCCAGGTGGTACTATGTATTAATGGAGGAAGTGAAGTGTTGCTACCTGCCTGATAAATATGAACTATGTTCTGTGAGTGATAAGTATAATTTTTTTCATTTCTGAAATATCTAGTTTATGTAGTTGGGGAAATTACGGAAATGGTGGATAGCAATGGATAAACATGGCCTGGAGATTAGTGTGGAAAAGACGAAAATAATGAAGATAACAAGAAACACGACAAGAAATTGCTATGGGTAGAATCATTTGTGTATCTGGGAAGCAAGGTAACTACCAATGGAGAGATGGTGGAAGAAATAAGTCAGAGAGTAAGGAAAAGCGGACATTTGTATCAGCAGATAAAGGATGTTATCTGGAGGTGGTACATAGGGAAGGATGCCAAAATTCTGCTCTATAAAGTGTATTACCAGCTCATACTGACTTATGGTTCTGAAACATGGACTTGAACCAAAAGAGACATTAGCAGATTGCAGGTGGCAGAGATGAGGTTTCTGAGAGGGATAGAGAATGTCACGAGGAAAGATAAAATTAAAAAATTAAAACATCTGGGAGAGACTACAAGTGGAAGCATTAGAAGAGATGTTAAGAACGAAAAGACTGCAATGGTTTGGACATGTTATGAGGATGGAGGAGGAGAGGATGCCGGAAGTAGCACTGCAGAACAGCAGGAAGGGTAGGAGACCAACTGGAAGACCTCGGGCAAGATGGATGGACCAAGTGAAGAAATATGTAGAGGCTAAGGGAGTCGTTTGCAGGAAAGTGATGGAGGAAAAGACCGCCAGACTTGGAAGAGGATGGCTGCGTAAAATCGCCTAGAAACCGCAAACAGAACAGTGGAGGCATTGGTTTTTACCCGCTCCGTTTTAACTCCGTGATCCAATATGCAGCGCAGTGAGTGAGCCGCACAGGCCTAGGCGGAGCAAATAGAGGGACGGAGTAGATAGCTGCAATCAAGCGCAGAGATGCAGCGGACATACCACACATATGGCCCTACCTTAACTAGATACTTGTGTTGAAATAGCAGACCTATTATCTTGCAAAACATACAGAAGCCATCGTCTGTCTTTCCCAAATGTCTATTTTTATTCTATTCAAAGGGCCTCAAATTGCAATTACAAATTTACTCCAAGATTCTTGGCTAGCAGTCAATGAAATGATAAGTTTAAAGTCTAAGTCGCTGGCTTCATTAGTGTCAAATATAACGGCGACATTTTAATCCTCTGACATAATTGCGGAACTTGTTTTAGCTTTATAAGAGGTGTGTGATTGCAGTTTGTGTGTTATTACTTGCCTTTAGGATATGTGTCTAGTAATCTGACACTTTCAGGCAAATGTAGGGGGAGCGGGGAGGATGTTACAGGAAATGAAAAAGAGGAAATATGGTTGGGTACGAAAATTGCCACCTGAGCGTGCGCTCCATCGCAATTAAATTAAATATTTCTCTTCTTGTTATATTGGAATGGAAAAAAAAATAGCGTAGAACGTAAAATGTGTTAAATGACTTAGCGAATTGCCGGGTTTAGTGACAGATTTATATGACCAGACGATAATCTGGTAGTAGTACACGCTACCAGGAAATTCTTGATATGCAGCAAATATAGGAGGCAACTGCTGATCGAGAGAACAGTTGAGGTTTGTTATTGTGTACGCCTGGATCTCGATGATTTAGTTTTCAGTTGAGAATACTAACAGCTAACGATAGACAGGTAGCTAAACAGTGAACCCTCGTGTGGTCGTAATGACCTGGTGACAGGGTTTTTGTTGGCTGTGCATTCCGCCCCAACCTAGTTCGGTAATCCTACCAGGACCTACAGTTTAACGTGGAATCCGAACCGTGTACGCGTCCTGGCATATTTAACATTACACAGTAAGCTGTGCCAAAAGTGAAGGTCAGGTTAAGGGCCTTTGATATTCCCAAACGACTTAACCACTGAGCCACCACACCGCCAAGTAGGTGTAACAAACGTTTTTGTTCCATCTGATAAGGAAGTTTCCGCAGCTATTCAGAGGCAAGCAGTTTTGTTCTCTTGTGGCGGTGCGGACAATGAAGCCTGCGGTCATCCACCTCGCTGATAAATGATGGCGCGACAGTTGCTGTTCGACTTCTCTAGTGAGATCGATACCACCGTAATCTGAATAGAGAGCCCTCCACAACTGAAGAAACGGCCCGCTCAAGCACCAAGGCGATCTAAGAGATATGGCCGTCTAGTCGATGTAGACATACACTACTTACAGTTTCAGGGCAATTGTCTATGTGATACTTGAGACTCATTGCTGGCATTAATGCATATAATACTAGAAACGAATATAATATTCCCCAATGTTACGCGTGGTTGTCATTAGCACACACAGGAATAAAATTGTCCGTAGTTTTATTACTTATTGTCCCGTTATCTACAAAACCTTAACAGCTTTAAAGTCGAAGCTCAATTTTTTACGCCTCGCCGCTGTCGTAGCCATTAGAGGAAGGAGAGGACTGGTAAAGGGAATGAATTCGGCTATGGTCTTCAGAAGGAACCATGCCGCACTCACTTGAAGAATTTCGTGAAACTATGGAAAACCAAAATCATGATGACCGGACGGGGATTCAAACCTGCGTCCTCCGGAATGCCATGCCAGGCGTTACCGGCCACCTGACAGGCTTGGTAAAACCGAAACACAATTTGATTTCTGTGTAGCAGTTATCTTTTAAAGGTTTTGAAGCTAATGAGAATCGTCTGCTTTCACATGTCTCAGAATCTGGCTAATGTTCGCGAGCATCAGTTTTGTCAACTCGTACTCTTAAAATGACGCCTCTGTCTGCGTCAAGTTGCCCTACACTTTATTAATGCTCAGGGACATCGGCTTCGAGTCAGAGTTCCAGTATTTTCGACCCATATTGCTAAAATAATCCAACCGGCTTCAGTTAATTTGTTCTAAGATCTGGTTCGATTACACTCACCTGATTATAGCACCTGTTGTGGTTTGACAAACTGTATGGATTTGTCAGTCTGTTTATGGTTTCGAACAATCTTGTGTAAAATATTT
This sequence comes from Vandiemenella viatica, assembly GCA_031002005.1. Taxonomy (NCBI): domain Eukaryota; kingdom Metazoa; phylum Arthropoda; class Insecta; order Orthoptera; family Morabidae; genus Vandiemenella; species Vandiemenella viatica. The sequence goes on along the minus strand of CM061920.1, from coordinate 19,393,294 downwards.
GTATTTCTGGATATACTCTTCAAAGTATTCTAGTTTGTACAAAAATATTTTCGTGTTTGTCAAAACAATTTTTGAAAATATTTATAAATTAATGTTCGATATCTGGCTAATATCCCCATCATGTTATAGATATTTAAAAAGTATTTATATATACTATTATAAAGCAAGCTGCGTGTATCTGAGGAGTATGAACCGGTATCACGCAAAAACTACCGCATCGGTTTGGATGGTGTTTTCAAATTTTTATAGCTAATGGTCCGGATCAAAATAGCAAAATACTTAGGCCTATATGTATCGAGGGACGGGGAAAGTAATTGAAATCATTTGTAGACGAAAAATTGTGGGCCACGGATCACATTGTATTTGTGATGTTTCACTCCTTTCACGAAAAACTGACAAAAGATCACACTACTTTTCTTAAAATTATGTTTCGTTTCTTGACTTCGGATATTTATTTAATCAGTTGTCCGGAATTTAAATCATTAAAGCTAACGGAATGTGTTACTCAAACGCAATAAGCTTGAGTAATATATAACTTACTGCAATTACTATTGCTGAGATTATTAGCATCTTTGACAGTTAAACGATTTGCAATTGTCTCTAAAAGCTATACTATGTACATTACAATACGTTAATGTGCGATTCTTCTCCTCTACATTTCATATGAATGCAGAATTCGTTATTTTATTTTTATTGAAGAAAAAGCTATACTAAACATCAACAGCTAACGATATGTATTTCTTGCATAGTAACTTGCGCAAAGCTGCCCGTATTTAGATCGACTTATATAGTTGGTGGCTATGATGTGCATATATTCTGGAATAATATCGCTAAACAAACGTGTGTACACATTTTGGCTGATGTTCAAACCACAGCCCGCAGAATAAGCTGTTCTCTTTATTAAATGACGCCCATAACCTTGATTTTGGGATGTTTTGACTGTAGTTTTTGTCTCCATAAAGTTGTAACTTCATACGTGCTATTGAGTTGATGACGACAGCAACAGGGAATAAAAGAAATTAAAATGTAACTAGGAATCCTAAAACCTTATGCTGCATCGCTACATGATAAAACTAAATTCATCATGCCTTATGCTTTAGCAGAAAGTGTCAGTTGTCATTCTGGTTCAGGCTGCATGTCGACCTATACTAAAAACTTCGTCAATGTTTACGTTCGAAAATAATATTTTCTGTTACATATCCATCAAAACATTCACTGTTTCACATTTCGAAACTAGGCCCGCTGGAACTAACTACCTATATGCAACTGAAATAATGACAGTCAAGACTCTCCTAGTTAATATTTGGTAATAGAACAAAATTGGTAAAGCTAGTTAAGAAAATAAAACACTAGATATGGAATTTTCACATGTATGTATATAGCGCCGATTAATGATCGTAAATTTCGCAAGTAAAGCTAAACGTCTGTCGAGCCACCCTAGGCTGGCCGTCCAGTGGACGCGTATTCTCGCGAAAAATGTTCGCGCGAACTGTGTTGGCGCGAAGACACCCCGTCCACTGAAAGCAGAATCGCGCGATTCTGTCGCCAGTTCTCTGTTATTTGTGGCAGAAAGAACAGTACCAATGCCTTTCTCTCAGTTGTTGGAATTATACGCATTGGAATCAACAATTATAGCAAGAAGATGAACTGCAAAAAGGAGAGAGAGGAATGGATGAGAAATATTTTTGCCAAAAGAAAGGAGTTTTCCATTTGGTTGAAATAGAGCCATTGTTTTGAGACTTTTCCTGATTTTTCTTCAAATATTTTCTTAACTCTCTTCTAAAGGTATCCCTCAACCCTTTCATTTTAATCTTAAAATATACTTCTAAACTTAAAAATAATTTCATCTGAAGAGAAAAATAATTATTTGAAAATGGGAAACAAAGAAAGTAATTTGATGTGGCGCGGGCGTCTCAAACAAATGTTTCAAAGCCAAACTAGATGAATTGAACTACGCCGCAAATAATCGTTATAAATTGACGGTGGTTTGTTTCGTAATATTATGCATAATGTTGAGTAATTTTGTAATTTTATTAGAAACGATAACAAACATAACAAATACTATACGTACTGTTACGTACCATAGGTTATTCGGTACTAATTACAATCCGCGTAATTAATTGAATTTTTGCTTAAGTGAAAAACAAAAAGATTGATTGCAAATCCATATGAGTATTCCATCAACATTGTGTTTTAATGGATGAAAGTGGTTTGAATGAACTGAATGACTGCTGTATAAAAAACAGGACAGTGCAAGGAATATTGGTTATCAATGAGATTTTGAATGTTTGAAAGCGTTTGATTTGGTAAATATGTTGCTGAAGGCTTGTTTATATTTTCTACTTTCACTTTAAACGTTTACTGACGATTTCCAGTAATTTTTGTTTTTATGTGATTGTATTGTTTCTGTAATTGTTGCCAGGAAAATTCTATTTAACCTTCAAATACCCATCACTTTAAACCAGTAGAACAACTGATGACAGCAAGAAAAAAGAAAGCCCATACTATGTGAAAATAATAGATATGTAATATTGCATTTTGTTTAGATAAATGAATAAATAATAGAATTAATTACCTGATAAATTAATTTCTTTTTCCATTTCTACTCACATCTTCATTTTGACATTCCTCTGGTGGTATTGAGATAATTTTTGATCCCACAAAGGGGCTCTTCTTGAACAAGAGCAACCATTTTGTCTATATCCATCGCGCGAACTGTGTGTTCGCGCGAACAAATCCAAACAATTTTGGATCTCGTCGCCTTCGCGTATGTTCGCGCGACTCAAGCGCTGGCAGTGGACGGAGTCACATTAATAGTCCAGTCATTTAAGCTTAAATTAGGTAAGAATCTCGGAATTCGAGATACCCAACTGTAAGTCTGTAAATACTTGTATATTGACACCCTAAAAGTTGTCTCAAAACCTACATATGGTAGGGTGTACGCAACTATTAAATTTCAAGGCCAAAGGTCACAAAAATCGGTTTTTTGTGCTTTTTTTGTAAATATCTCATTTCATATGGGTTTTTTTGCTATTTGTATTTATTATCAATATTGTAGAATACAAAATTATCTACAAATTTTGTCTAAAAAAATTTTGTAGACGGTGAACCGTTTTCGAGATAGAGGGCGGAGAGCGCGCGGTCACAGCATCACTTCAGGTCAACCGGAGCCTCCGGTCGAAAACGCGCCATATATAGTTGATGAACTATCGATAAATCAATGATTATAAATATTTGTCAATTTTTATTAACTATTATATTATATTTTATCATTTTCTTGATGCATTAAATCTATATCTATTCAATAATACTGATAACCGTTTCCTAAAATTAAAACATAATTAAGGGAAAAACTTAAATCATAATATAATTATATTCCTATTTACACTAATGACATTTTAAATAGAAAATAATTAAGTGCATCTTCTTTAAAATCTGTAAATTTTAAAATCCTTCCACTACGTCAAAAATTATACCTGGGAATTATACGGGCCCTATTATACACTACGGACCTTTCTATTTATAGCCAGTAGGGACAGATGTTCAATTGTATTGTATAGTTACGACCGTCTTCTCTTTCTTTCAGTTTGAATCTTATCTTGGTAACTACGGACGTACAATTTCAAGAACTATGGCTGATTTGTGTTTTCTATGTAATAAGTCAGATTCGGGAGGTGAATCGCTTATTGAAGTAGTGCGCGGTATGAAATCTCTACGAACTGCAAGTGTCGAACGAAAAGACGGAAAAATTGATTATTTAAAATCAGTAACCTCTGTTAAAGTGCATGAAAAGTGCCGAAGTGTTTACATTAGTAAAAACTGTATCCAAGCAGCAAAACGGAAACAAGAAGAAGGAGAAACTATAACTTCTCCATTAGTACTCCGTAAAAAACGAGGTGAAGTGTTTGATTTTAAGAATCAATGTTTATTTTGTGGCGAAGTTGCTGATGAGGCTGCAGAGAAAAAGAAAAGAGAAAAATACAGGCGGAACATAAAAAATGTGAGTACTCTTGAGTTCAAAGATACTGTTATCAAAAAAGCAGAAGAACGTGGGGATGATTTCGGAGAATTGGTGAAAAGTCGTATAATTTTACAGGATGATTTGATCGCTGCTGAAGCGAAGTACCATGCTGCTTGCTTTACAAACTTTTCAAATAAATCATCATCATCATCGCCTCTTGAGAAACCTCGTCAAGATAATCAAGTTACAGAAGCTATGTTAGAGATGTTCAATTACATCGAAAATAATAATGATTCTCAATTAACACTAAAAGAGCTTAAAGATGTCTTGACAGGGTATGTGCCACATGATAAAACTATCATTACAAGACTACGACAGGAGTACTTAACCGATATCGTAATTACGAAGAAAGTTGGAGTTTTCACAATCATTTCTTTCCGTGATGCACAAGCTAATATTCTATCAAAAGCTTGGTACGAAAGTAAAAAAATAGATCCTGAAGCAGAAAGGCTAAGAATTGTAGAAGCTGCAGCAGCAATTATTAGAGGAAATATCCGAACATCTATAGTTGATACTATATCTTATCCACCTCCTAGTAAAGTGTTGGATAATGTTAATCAAGAAATTCCAAAAACTTTATTACATTTCTTAGAAGTCAAAAACAGGAAAGGAAAAATTGATCATTTAAAAACAAAATGTACTTCAATAAGCCATGCAATTATGGCTGCCATACGGGAACGTTCTTTTTCATCACAGTTACTTTTGAGCCTTTCTGTATTTCTTCACAGAAGATATGGATCTAAAAGACTATTGGATATTTTATCTAGTTTGGGATTTGCAGCCTCTTATAGTAATACAGTACAGTATGAAGTTTCAGCAGTTTATCACCCACAGCCTCGTATTTTATCATCAGAGTCAGGTGCACTTGTACAATATGTTGGAGACAATGCCGATATAAATGTCCAGACTCTTGATGGTAACAATACTCTTCATGTTATGGGGATTATTAAGATAGTAACTCCAAAAAATGCTGTTCTCTACGATGAACGGATACAAAAAGAGTTGGCAGCCATATCACATATATCTTTACAAGTTTACGATAAACCAGTTGTACAGTAAAGTTCAAGTTGAAAATCTGCATGACGGTCGAGCACTAACAGAAAAAACAATCAACGGAACTGATTCCTATATTTTCATTAACAATTCTGCAATTACATGGGCAGGTAAGTGTTGTTAAATAAATTAATACTGAATAAAAAGTGGATAGGTTAGGGAAAAAATGATAAAATATAATATAATAGTTAATAAAAATTGACAAATATTTATAATCATTGATTTATCGATTGTTCATCAACTGTATATGGCGCGTTTTCGACCGGAGGCACCGGTTGACCTGAAGTGATGCTGTGACTGCGCGCTCTCCGCCCTCTATCTCGAAAACGGTTCACCGCATAAAAAATTTTTTTAGACAAAATTTGTAGATAATTTTGTATTCAACAATATTGATAATAAATACAAATAGCAAAAAAACCCATAGGAAATGAGATATTTACCAAAAAAAAGCGCAAAAAACCGATTTTTGTGACCTTTGACCTTGAAATTTAATAGTTGCGTACACCCTACCATATGTAGGTTTTGAGACAACTTTTTAGGGTGTCAATATACAAGTATTTACAAAATTACAGCTGGGTATCTCGAATTCCGAGGTGAACTTACTATAATGATTGGACTATAAATCACCTTTGTTTGGATTGGAGTGAACTCTTCGCGTGTGTTCGCGCGAATAAGAGTCCACTGGACGGCCAGCCTTAGCAGGCTACTTGGCTTCAACCACCCTAGCGCAGGGTAAAAGTGAACGAACTTTCAAACATTTCGTTGTGGATACATCATTTAGTTGTTTAGCTCTTTTTTTAACCACCCTTGTTTCGTTCAGAGGCTAACCAGGACTTTTCCATCCTGCAGTGTTTGCCTTGTTGTAGAGTCCTCAAGGAAAGTATGTATTCAGTTTTAACACCAAGATGTTTTATGTTAGTTTGCTAATCACGCCAGCATTGTCTATTTGGCTTTTGAATACTTCGTAATCGCGACTCAGTGCTGAAGTGTTTCTCTTCCTCTGTGGATTGGATCGATTTTGCGACCCAGAGTACACACTCGCGAAGGTCGTATTGGAATATTCGTCACCAAGTTGAGAGCTTACGATTCGTGACTGAATCAATAATTTTTGTTTCAGCCGTCGTTTTAAATTAATAAGTAGTACAACAGGGGGTTTTCCCCTTGGAAGTACAGAAAACATAACGCAGTAATGGCTAATTTCTATTGATTGATTCTAAACGAGGTTCGCATATGAGGACCTGTAATCCATTTTTACCACGCTGTCGTTCATTTGAACAATGTAACTCGAGCCATTATGATGTGATTCATCAGTAATTCTTGAGTTCAATTTTCTATCATGATCTTGAGGTCGTTAATTTATGTTCTTTATTTTTATAGTTCTTATTTTACAATTTAACTTTCGTTAATGGAAGTGAATAACCACGTCAAATTTCCTGACTATAAGTTTTTCTGGTTTTAATGTAGCTTATGGTAACTTAGGTTGACCTCCATAGTTCGGATATTAACGACGTGTCTGCTTGGTATGTTGATTTTAGTAAGATAGATAATTAATTCGCTTTATTTTGATGGTATAAAGTATGGTTTCCTGGAAAACAGTTTAATGCGTATTATAACAAGAGCTTGATCGACAGGCTGGTAAATTAGGATGGTCATTATTGACCATCGGTTTTTTAACAAATCTAGATTAAATTAATGTACCTTCTTTATCTCTACGTTTTTGTTTAATAATGACACATTTTCGCCTGTGTTGTGACAACTTAAAATTCTGTCTCGATAGAACTCCATTCCAGATAGGGCTGCCATGGTTAAATCATTTTGATTAAAATCATGATTTAAATCAAATGATTTTTTCAATCACAGGAATGGATTTAATCAAATTGTAATTTAGTGGACTAATCAAAGTAAACACCTAATCAACCTTTTAATTTTAATACTTTAAGAAATAAGCATCAGTTTTGTTGCTTTCTCTGCCCCTAACCTATTTCGTAAATTAGATGCGCCAGTCCGAATGTGGAAAATACTTTTTTTCGCCTTTGCTAATGATGCTACGGCTCCAAATAGTTGTCTAAAACCTGGGTATAAATTGGGTTGTTCCTCTTCATTAAAAATATGTTTTTGCGACTTCGATCACTCCCGAGCTGTAACATTTTTTAAAACTTCTTCTGTAAACATTACAGATTGAAGGGTTTTGATTTTGACTTTAATTTTATAATTATTGGCAGTAAACCTGAACCATCATAGAATCTTTTTCATGCCTTTACTGAATTTGACAGACTCATTACTATTTTGCAGAATATCAGTGTGATTGATATTGGTTTCAATATATTCAGAAATTTTTCGCCACGTCTTTTTATTACCATATTTTCAATTTTTTTATTTCTATTACATTTCTTTCCTCTTCACAAATCTTCAATAACGTTGCCATTCAGATGTGGATACTTCGAAACAATCCTTGAATGTGTTCCAACGAAGTTCTTGTTGCATTACCAAAGTTTTTCCTCTACCCTTTTTAAACAGCGCTTTTGTGTCGGGAATATATACTAGTATAATCTATACTACATGCTCCTTTGTGTTGGCGATATCCAATTGCAAATCCTATACTTTTTAAAAGAATTAAATTAAATGAAGCACACGCTCCGGTAGCAATTTCCCTACCCGCCATCTTTCCCCTTTTCCTGCATCCGCCAACATTTGCCCTCTACAAATTTTTAACATTAAATTCTTTCAGTGTTTTTGGTAAATTATTCATCATTTCCCTTGGTAACTTATTCCAATCCCTGACACCCATACCTAAAAAAGAGAATCTTCCCACACCCTTGTGCCTGAAAATTCCAGTGTCAGCTTGTGGTCATGATCATCTATAACATTTGATTGTTCAGCGCTTTTTCTGAACTTACTGAGTTGCCAGATCTGATCTTAATGTCTTCCACCAGGCATTTTTATTTAATTTTGTCACACAACAAGCTAAATAATTTGCATGCAAAGTGAGGGGATTCCCCTTTTCTCCGCCGCCTACAGATAGGCTACGTTTCATTTTGCACAGTGTTGGTTTAATTATGGAGTTTTTTAAAGTATGATTAATTTGATTTTTTCAGAAAATCAATGATTTTTTTAAATTTTTATGAAAAAATAGTGATATTTTTTCGAACCCTACGTCCAGGTGCCCAGACACTGTCACACTGCGTGATCTTCATTGTCTCGGAGTGCTGTCAATAAATTGTTGACCCAGTGGCGACATACACTTTCCTGTTGGTAAAGCTATTCTAGACTGCGATTCATTGATCGAATTTTGAAGAATTGTAAAGTATCTGTAAAGGAAACGGGTATAAAACCCTTGTCCATCGTGTCGTAATGATGCCTGACTAGAGTTTCTTTCCTCGTGCTGTCAGGGAATGCAATGCACAGTATAAACGAAGATGAATTTACAGAGACAGACCATCACAGCACGGTTGTCAGGTGTTTCGTTTCTGGACCACAGAGCTCTTTATGTATGTTAGGATTTTCGTTTAAAATACGTGAAGCTGTTTATTTTTTTGCTTATAGCTTTACGCCTCGTCGACATCGAGGTCATTAGAGGCGAGAAAGGACTGAGGGTAAGGAATGGGAATGAATTCGGCCATGGCCTTTTGGTGGGAACCATCCCGGCATTCGCCTGCAGTGATTCGGCGAAACCGTGGAAAACCCAAATCTGGATGCCCGGATGGGGATTCTATCCCGCGTCCTCCCGAATGCGAGGCCAGAGCGTTAGCCGCTCACTCACCAGGCTTGGTGTGCAGTGCTGAAGGGGTCGGGTCAGCTTAACTGCCTAGAACTCGGACTGGGCCACTCGACGGTGACGATTGCAGCTGAAGTAGGAATAAACCGGCCGTTACTATTCAGGGGCTCGTCCCAGTTGCATGCGAATGCGGCTTCCCACCTCACAATGGCCTCGTATCCTCCAGACATAGGTTCCCAACCTTTTTTGACGTACCGCCCCCTTTTCGAAAAAAAAATTACTCACCGCCCCCCGGTTTGAAAAAAAAACAGTACCGACGTCTTTTATTGTTGTAATCAACGTTGTGTAATCCATAGCGCTTCAATTTAATTGGCTTGTTGCCGACTTCTTCAAACAGTGATTTGATGGCACCACTCTTAGGTGAATTGGGCTATATTAAATATTGAAAAACAAGGACAGATTTTTAAAATTACTTTATTAAAGAATATTGGTGCCTTGTAAAAATTTGAAAATTATTGTAAAATTATCAGTGAGAGGTCTGAGTTTCATGTAATGGTACTAATTTTTCTACATTTGGTGCTATATTTGTCAGCAGAGTCAAATAGTCGCGTTCCACTACTAAAATCTGTTTCTTTTCTTTGTTAGTAAATTGCTTACTACACTAAATCCCCTTTCGGCTAAATATGACGACGGGAATGCAACAAAAAACTTTTTTGTTACACAAAGCCGGATATAAATCTGGATTTTGCCTCTGTAGCCAAAATTATTGATATCATTTTTTTAATTTCATTTAATTCTTCATTTGTTGACAGTTCTATCAACTCTTCCTGCCGATAAATCTGCTGTTTGTAGATTCGAGAAAGGTTCTAATACCCAATCTGGAATGTCATGTTAAGAATATCCTGAAATCTATTTTTAAAATCTTCTTTAAGTGCTTCCAAATGTTAACAAAATACAAAATATCTTCATCATTTGTTTCCACAGAGGAAAGATTTGAAAACTCATAGAATTGTCTTCGACCCACATCCTGTTTGTACAAGGCAAGTTTTGACATGAACGCACAAATAACTGACTTTGCTTTGATCAAATTCAAATTATCTCCTTGCAGCCGTAGGTTTGTTTCATTAAATTTATGATATAGATCAGTTGAATGAGCTATATCATTCTTATATTTCAATAAATTTTCTCTTAATGAAACATCCTTGTTTTCAAAAAATTTATAATGGAGTCAAAAACTTCATAAAATCTTGTTAGACAGGTACTCTTTGACAGCCAACGAACTTCTGTGTGCAATAAATAGCAAACGATTGAAATCCTCATCATTTTCATCACAAAGTTTTTCAAATAATCTACTATTGAGAGCATTGCTTCTGATCTTGTTAACTGCGGGAATTACATACTGTAGTGAGCAGTGCAGGCGATCATTCACATTTGGTACTGCCTGTTTCAAATATGAAATCAGCTCGGTATCGTCCAACCATTGCTGGAGCACCATCAGTAGCAATGGACACGATATTATTCAGATGAATACTTTTTTCTTCGAAATAGTGTTCCAAAACTTGAAATATAGATTTTCCTTTAGTATCAGTTTTTAATTTTTTGCGAACAGTAATTCTTGGCAAATTTTTTCCACTAATGAAGCGAACGTACGCAAGAAGTAATGAATCATTGTTTGGTAAAGTGATTCATCAAGCTGTATAGAAAATTCGGCAGTCTTCAAAAAATCTGTTAGAGAACTCTCCACGTCCTCGGACATTTCGTCGATTCGCCTCTGTACTGTGTTATTGCTAAGTGGGATTCTCTTAATAATATCAGACGCCCTTGTGCATTACAGTACGCAGAACTTCACTCTCAGATATTAGTATCAATACTTTCCCAATCATGTGCGGTTTCCCGATTTAGCAATAAGCAAGGAAATGTTGTAAGAGGCACGAATGCCATCTGCGTCTTGTTTGGATGCCACTGAAAACATACCAGCTAAAGATGACGTCTTGAATATTGTTCTTTGAACATTTGAAGGTAAGATAAACTTTTATGTTTTCTGTCAGGGTGTATTTTGGTTATATGTTCTTCTAAACGTGATGGTTTCATAGCTTCATTTGAGAAAAATTGGCAAATCAGGCACATTGGCAATGTCTAGTTTGAGGGTGCCTCAATAAAACCATATTTCAAGTATTCGACATTGTACTGTCTACATTTTTTCTTTGAATGTGACATCTGTGAAAATAAAAGTAAATTTTGATATGACCAGCATCACGTTATTCCATTAAATAGATTTTCTATTACAATTTAATTAAATAAATTGAAATTTGTGTTCATTATTTCATGAATATTTTGCGACGAACAAATAAACTGTAAAAAAAAACATATTTTTTTTAAATTTATTTAAAATGATAAATACAAATTTTAGAAGTATTTTTAAATTACGTTACCGCAAGGAAACGATGTACAAAATAATAGTAATGAAATAAGAATAATAAATTATTAAGCTTTATCGAAAAAATTTAGAAATAAAAGTTGTTAATTATAACTCGTTTATTTAACTTTGGTAAATAACTTTTTCTTCAAATTTCTCAGTTAAAAAATCTTCTTAAAATAACTTAGATAAAGTGACATCATTAATCTGCCACTCCGGTTGGCAGATCTCTATCAAAAGTGGATAGAATTGAGATATTCAGGTCCGAAACTTGAATATGTAATTTCATAACAAGCTGTTCGACAGAATTTGCTCAAACTGATAAACAGGCAGGCATAAAGATGGACGGAGAACAGTTAATTCGAGTTAATGTCTAATTCATGGTTATATTAGCACCATACATGGCGGGATAACTGACTGTCTTCAGAGGACGTCTATGCGTGAGCCAGCGACAGACAGGACCCCTCGCTCCCCACTAAACACAGTCCTACAGACCGTCTTCGATTCACGCATTTTCAGCTAAAATGGTAAAGATGTTCTAAGTTATTTTATAAAATATATCAGAGATTTTCATCTCGATTAAAATTAAAAGGCGCAGTATAATGAATAAAAATTTAGAGAATGAGGCGTATCAATACATTTCTTAAGCCATATATCCCGAATGCAGGGTTGAGGTTTTTCAAAACAATAATTCAGATTTTGCATAATAAGTGGAAATGATCAAAAGAAACGGAATAGAAACGGTAGATTCATGTGACCCAACTTGATGGTACTTTGGGATTCGGTTGTTTATAAGAGGATGAAAAGAGAACAGAAAACAAAAAATAAAATATTGAAGAAAGAAGGAATATAAATTAAATAATATAAAACTATATAAATACTATTGACATAAATAAATTATTATACCCATAAATTTTACTGTATCATTAGTGTTTCAAGATACAGGAATATGTTGTACTATGCTTGAGAATCGAAGTTTAACTGAATTTTGTAATGTGGTAAAAAATGTCTCATCCAATTTTATAACCATCTGTTTGATGCCCTTAAATGTAACGTAAGAGGCCTGTGACTGAAATCTTCCATTTTTCGCGATAAAGTTTAACTATCTGCACACAGAGCTCATAACTGACCGATGCCCTTCGAACCGCCGTCAGGACTTTCGACTTGCTGAAATCCTAAGGGAGTTTGCCAGCGTACTGTAATACTGACGGTTTCCATCCACACATCAGGAGGACTGATCCGTGATGGGCTGAGTGGCCTTGTCACTGTGTGTGTGTGGGCGACTAAGGGCTGAGCGTGCCAGGGGCTAGACTGACGGACAAAGTCTGTCCAGGACACTCGATAATCTATCTCTCCAGCATATGAGCGGATTTTGTCGACACGTTAAAAGAACTTTTTCCATCAAAAATCCGGTGACCATACTATTTAATAATTTTCCATATAAAGTCATTTCCGGCACCCTGATTACTTCTGTTCCATTATATATAACGACTGTTGGTAAAATGTAAGTACAAACAAAATGTAAGTTCAGGAAAATACTTTCTTTCCTATTCCACACATTCAAGTCCCAGTCGACAAATTTGCACCTATAGTTGACACTCTTTCCATAACCCTAAATTACCATGAGGGCCAGAGAACAACAGTTGACCAACTGACATCGAGAAGAAAGTACACAGCAGAGGCCGGACCAAGTGAAAGAAATTGCAGATCCAAATGCGGTCTCATGCGGAGAACACAGGCACAACGAGTTGTGAGATCTGGGGTATTTTATGGTCAGAGAAGTAACTATACACAATTTCCTCCACAGAAAATGAAAAATATTTTTTTTTAAATGTCAGATAGTCTAAGGGCGTTTTCACGCAAACCGGAGCCGGCGCCGGCCTTTTCGCACCGAGTTCAATAAGTTTTTTTGCCTTGGAGGAAGAAATAGGCATTCATGAACTATTGAAGCAGGTGTTAGGAACAAAGATATAATGTACTAATACCAACTTTTAATCCCCACTGATCTTGCTTAATGGACATTTGGAATTACTTGGTGAAACATTTATTGAATGTTTTTTGTTATTAATTAATCTTATGGGCACGTCCTTGCCTGTGTTGGCTAGGGGGGCGCTGGCTGGGCGTCAACGCCCCCCAAATTTCCTTTGTTCACAAACGCCCCCTTCGAGCTCTCTAACGCCCACCGGGGGGCGGTACGGCCCACGTTGGGAACCACTGCTCCAGACGATCAATGGGTAACTTCTACTCCGCATCTCACCTGCTCCAGCTTCAAGGTTAACGTCGCGTCGCTGTCGACAGTTAACGATACTTATTTAAACCGCTGTCTAGTAAAACACTGGTCTCCTGAAAGGTCCCGAAGCTATTCTACTGCTCCCCATCAAATACAACATACAGTTAGTATGTCCCTTAAAAAAAAATAACGTTAGAACTACATAGAAGTGTTCTGTATAGCACCTCTCTGTATATGTGGTACATTAGTTGATACTCCAATGATTCATTTCAGAAACACATTTAAAGCACTCTCTTAATCACGAGCCTTAGTAAATTATACACAATTCCCGAAGAGCCATGTTATTATAGCACAATGGAGATTAGAACAATGCCTAGACACTCATTCTTCATCCCTGGCTCAGGGCTTATCGTTTGTTCCCCTCCGTGCATGCTATTCCGAGACGTTGGACTCATTTGTGATGCAACAACCAACCCGATCGATTCCGTTTGTAGACGCTGCACTTGAGCCACAATGAAGCTTCATCTTGTAGCAAATTGACTTGAGAGGCGTCGAAACGATTTCGTTAGTAAGTCATAACAATGGCTGCTTCCGGTTTTAAAAGGAATAGCTATCGTTACTTCTAGAAAAATTCTTCGGGGTTCTATAAAACCGAATTAAAATTCCAGGTTAAAATTCACTTCACCATCACTTTCTGAATAAAATAATATATAAACAGAACCACAGTGTAAAGAAATAGTTATGGTATTCCTGTCCACTTACAAGAATTTCTTAGATGAGTGATAGAAAACTGAAATAGTTGGACTTTTCGTATTATTGCCTTTCGTGCTATGCAGCTAGTACAGAGAATGTTTAATTTATCCTGTAACTTCCATTTATAAGGCCCTATCGATTTCATGTGAGTACTTTCTGTAAAACCAAAACAAGTTAGTGCTTATTTTGCATTATCACACTAGCTTATAAGCCAATTAAAATGACAGATTGTACGCAGTGTTGTGGCAGATCATTTAGAATTGTAATTAAATAACTCCCATATCCCTTGCAATCACTTAGCGGTTCCATCTCGTTCCATTGCTCAGTCATCTTCATTATTAACGTGCAGATTTAAACGAAATATATTTCTTTCTTTATTTATTTCTTTGATTTCAAATTTTAATTTAAAGGGAAAAAGTATTGAACCACTACAAAAACATAAATAAGTAACTTAAACTTTTAGCTTGCTATAATAGCCAGATCAATGTACAGATATTATAAAACATCTGCATGGATCTAATATAAGTTAACAAAAAGTAACTAACAAATTAATATCTGGATTTAAACTAAATACGTACTTTTTATTGTGGTTTGTTTGGTATTCAAAATACAGTAGAACCTCGTTAAGTCGAACCTCGATTAGTCAAAAACCTCTAGAACTGGAAAGAAACCCTTACTCCCTTTCCTTCAAGCCCCATTACCCCCATTACTCGAAATCTGAGATCACGATAAGTTGAAATAATCAATATTTCCATACAAACTATTTCAGTGCGTATTTTCCTTATATAAATCGAAAAAAAAAATATTTGACCTCTCGAATATATGAATGTTGATTCTACTACCTCTACTACTCGATGATTTTAATTTAATAACCTGTCTATTCTCAAAGATTAAATAAGTAAGTTACCTACTTTAAGAATTGTTGGCAATACTTTCTTAAAAGTAATTTTTACGAGTGTGCTGGATAATATGGAAAAAACACACACGATCTGCTATCGACCTGTTGCAAGCCATGACTATGGCTGACAAAGCGTGGCGAAATGTATCTATGGCTACCACTAAAAGCTGCACTGCGGTTTTTCTTCATCATCAACTGAAGAAGCCGAAGTTGAAGAAATTTCTATTCAGCCTCCTTTGGAATGGAGGACAATGAGTGGTATCAGACTTCTTGCGATGATGAAGTTATCACTGCTGGATCGTTATCTGACGACGAAACTCTCGATTGAATTGCTCAGAAACCCGAATTTAATGATGTAGACGACGTAGCAGACTCGAGTAATGTACCATACGCTCCATCGGTTTCCACCATACAGGCAAGAAAAATACGTTTCGGGAATTTTATAGAGCAATCCACCAGTGCAGAAGAAAAGACATTTTCTGTCTTGTATGCTGTTGATGATGCTATATAATGCTGAAATTATTTAAAGCAAAAAAAAATACTGACTTTTTTTTAATAATCTATGTATGTCATCTTACCTATGATGTTTTCTTATGTTTACATATAGCTACAAGTTCTTAAGTTGAGAATAATATTACCTCTGCAACACGAATTTTTATTAGAATTTAAAACTCTGCAAGTCAAACATGTACTTACAAAAAGTCAGGGGTGGCCAACCCGCCGTATGTCATGCATGCGGCCAGTGGAGATAGTTCATTATACAACTTTCAAACACTACCTCACTAAGTTAAGACGATTTTAAAACTATATCATCACTCGCTTGATCTTGTGATAGTGGACATTCGGCAGTGCTTGTGTGTAACCGAGCCTTACCACGGCTTATGCATGTACATTCCATTATTCTTCAAGATAATTTATGTTCCATGAATCATGTTATGAGCGTAGTTATCAAAACAGTGAACTCTGTAACACTGAAGTCGTTTAACTAAGGTCAATTTCAAGAATTCCCCAAGCGTTTGTAGCCAAAGTAAGATGTTTCTTCAGTGAAAATTTTTTAAAAGGTATCATTTGAATCAAGAAATACGATAATTGTAAGCAAGCAAGTCAAAAAATATCCCACGGTTTGAAGACATGGAGCGGGTCTGCAAATTAGGATTTCTATCAGACACAATTAGCCACTTGAATAACCTGAGCATTTGCCTGCAAGGCAGAGACCGATTGGTTAAGACGAGAATATGCCTGATCTAGTCACATTTCAAATGAAACTTCACTCACGTATTACACCGTCATTCACAGTAGACGTGACACAGTCGTCGGCGAATAAATGCAGTTAATTAATATCAAACTTGCATCTTGAGTCTGAAAATCTATTTCAAGATTTCCAACGCTACAACATAAAATGATTTTAAATTTCACCAGGTTGGCTTGAAAGAATTCTACCAAAAAAAAAAATCCAGACAAGGAGAAATATCCTTCGTTTTGCAACGTTTGTGGAAGATTCAGCTATTTGGAAACACTTGTATGAACAGCGATTTAGTCGGATGAAGAATATTAAGTTAGAAAACGAATCACCGACCCTCATTCTCAGCACTTTTTGCGAATAGCTAACATTTCTTTCGATTAGTAATATTGATGCACTTAGTTCTGTCAACAAAGTCAAAAGTAGCAATAAAAATAATTATACTTTTAATACTTCATTTAATATTAGTTTCATTTTTAGTGGGTTTCACTGTTAAAAAGTGTTTTAAGTATTTTTTTCAACGAAAGAAGTGCGTGCGGCCCGCTGGAAAATTCTATTTCTAAAATTTGGCCCGGCTGCTGAAAAAGGTTGGCCACCACTGGTTTAAGTCAACACCCTTTATAAGACGAAACCTCTATAACTCAAATTTTTACGCGTCTCCCTTGAAGTTCGACTTGCCGAGGTTCTACTATATACTTAATCTGACGGGGAAAAAAGGGTAACCGTCATTCGTAGGGTGCTTCAACAGCACTGATAGAGAGCGTTACGTTGCGGAGACCGGGCGCCTGACGTCACAGCTGGTCTTCTATTAGAGTTCGGAGCAAGTACGAAGGCGGGTCACAGGGGGATGCGCAGTAGCCTGTGGAGCTGTACCACGTGACTCACAGCCAATCGCGTGTCAGTGGCTTTCCTGTGTTCGTTCTGTGCGCGTCGTGCTGTGTTCGTCAAGTTTACAGTTTATTTCACTTATAGTGTTCCGTGTTTAGTGATTATTTTGCCCTCATAGTGTTCATTATGAGTGATGGTAAAGAATCACGCCAAGTGTTGCACAAACAAGCGAGAGGAATAGTGTTCCGTGTGTATCAATACTTGAAAAGGCAGTCTTCTTCTGAGTCCGCGCCACCATGTGGTGCGAGTCGCGCCGTTGCCAAGTGCCAGGAGCAGACGGCTGAAGCCTGTGGTGTTGGTTTGAGGACTGTTCAGAGGATAGCCAGCGAAGCTAAAGCGTCAGTTGAAGCCTGCGGCTCAGCTGTTTTCAAATCACCGGGAAAGCATCACAACCGAAAAAAAGAAGTTGGTGCTCTAGACGATTTTTCCAAAAACGTTCTGCGGCGGATAATATTCAGTATGTATGCTGAAGGCAAATATCCGACAGCAGAAAAATTAGTTTCGCGTATGAAAGAAGCCGAAAATTTTAGCGGAAGCAAATGGACCATGTTGAGGATACTGAAAGATATGGGATTCAGGTATCAGAAAACGAATGACGGCAGGAAATTACTAATGGAACGTAGTGATATTGTAGCTGCAAGGACTGTGTTTTTAAGAGCAATGCAGGAAATCAGACAACTTGGAACGTCTAGCATTTATTATGTAGACGAAACTTTCGTAAAACCAAAATCATGCAAGGGCTATGTGCTGGAAAATGAGTGACGGTTCCGGTGGATTAAAAGTTCCCGTTGGCAAGGGTAACAGAATAATAGTGCTTCATGCTGGATCAGCAGAAACTGGCTTTATTCCCCAGAGTAAGCTAATTTTTAAGGCGTCAAAGGCTAAGAATTCTGAAGATTACCATACTGAGATGACATACTGTGTCTTTAAAAGGTGGTTTAAAGAACAATTGTTGCCGTATATCCCTCCATGCTCTGTTATTGTCATGGATAATGCAAGCATCCACTCAGTGCAAGTGAATAAAGCTCCAAATACGAATTCCAAAAAGGCAGATATTATAGCCTGGTTGTCCTCTAATGGAATACCTCATAGTTCGTCACACACCAGAGCAGAATTGCTGCTTCTTGTCAATGCCCACAAGCCTGCTTACAGAGTATACGAGATAGACGAAATTGCAAAGCAGCATGGACACCGTGTTGTTAGATTACCCCCATACCATTGTCATTACAACCCAATTGAGCTGGTATGGGCTCAGGTGAAAGCAAATATTGCGGAAAAGAACAACACATTTAAAATTGCAGATGTTGAGAAACTTACACATGAGGCAATTGACAGCATCCCAATATCTAGATGGGCAGCTTGTGTGAAACATGCAGAAAAATTACAGGATGAAGATTACGACAGAGAAATTGGCAGGGACACGATTATGGAAACCTTTCGTCATAAATCTTGCTGAGAGTGAGTCATCTGCATCGGACAGCGAAGACGATGGCGTGCATTTCTTGCTGTAATGATGTAAGTGTTGATTACTGGTACTTATGATTTTATGTGACTTTGTCTGCAGGTGCATAGTTTATGTACACATCTTTGGCTTCGTAATAATGTAGTTTTCTCTGTGAAAGGTATTTCGTTCAATTAAATATATTCTAACACTGTAGCAGGTTGCGAAATGAAAGAAAATATGAGAGGCTACAATGAATACTGACAAAATTGTGTAAGTGTGTGTGTGCTTGTGTGTGTGTACATGTGCTTGCGCGACTAAAAGCTCGCGTTCATGCAATTCGCTGAACCTGCTAGCGCGCTGTAAAGTGACAGAAGCAAATTGGCAGCGTCGCAACACATCTCCCCTCTCTCTCTGCGCAGAACGCGTTGCCCACCCGCCTTGGTACGTGCTCCAAACTCTAGTATTGGTTCGGCTCTTCTGCTGATTTTAACTACGACAAGCAAACCAGAAAGTTCTTCACCTCGTTAGAATCTGGACGTAATCTGGAAAGCGTATGAAAGAGGGTTATCTATAAATCAGTAAGACGTAACTTATTTTTCTAACACAACCCTCCAACGTTTTTCCCTCTCCAATCCCAGGCCCGCGGACCACGAAGTACTCCGCCAGCGCATTTGAACTGGGCCCCAAATAGTAGCGGTCTAGAGTAAGCTAGCTCAAACACCTCTGAAAAGGTCTCATTGATGGTTTTTACTTTTTTATTGGAATTAAGCTGTTTCTTATAACTTTGTTTTATGTAAGTATTTATTGTAACTATAGGAAAGTATTATGTAACCTGCAGGCTAACTTAGAATCGAAATTGTGGCCCATCTTCAAAACTGGTTGGGCAGCCTTGCTCTAAGGTCAGTGTCAAGAATAATCGCGCGAAATAAAAAATTTTTTGTAACAGTTTAACGTCCCTTTTTAACAACGTGGTCTTTAGAGACGGGAAAGGATGGGGGCAAGGAATGGGAAGGAATTCGGCCATGGCCTTTTGAAGGAAGCATCCCGGCATTCACCTGGAGTGATTTGGGGAAACCATGGAAAACCCAAATCTGGATGCCCGGACGGGGATTCGAACCGCCGTCCTCCCGAATGCGAGGCCACAACGCTATCCGTTACACCACCACGCTCGGTGCGCGAAATAAACCAGACTCCACTGCGAGTAGTTGTGCTTAACTTGTTATGGTAGTTTCCGTACAGAATAGAGGTTCTCAAAGGTTTTCTTACCACGTTCCCCTTCCGTCAAAAGAATAGTTTTAATACTTTCAACATGGTGAGGTGATATTTTTCTTTTACTATATCTAAGAATTTCACCGGTAACGTATTGCTCTTGTTTTCCTAGTTCGTCATCTTTCGCTTCATTTCCCGTTGAGTCCGCTGTACACCACACTCTTGACACGCTTACAAATGAAGAATTTCCCTCTCCCGTAGATATCAAGCGTTAGTTCATGGCCTTGCATCTCTTCCCTTCCTTAATTCTTGGACCAATATCCAGGTCTCATTGGTTAGTATTCCTCGGCAAAATAATATGAAAAACTGAATACTTTGAGAGACATGTATGAATGAAAAATCTCCATTATTTGTTACGAATCTTTCCTTTAGTAACTATTAAACTCTGAAAGGAGCTTCCTCGTGGTCATGTCGCTTAAATACAGTGAGAGATTCTGGCTCTAGAAGCGGGGGTAGCTGGTTCGAACCTCGGTGAATATATGTTCATAATGTGGTACAAGGCCAGCAGATTAGGAGGGTTACTGGCGCACAGTTATTAAATCCCAAACATATGTGTGGAGTACTCGCTTATATTCCACGTACAAGCAAATATGAGTTATACAGTATAAAACCTTCTCGGTACTCCCCCCGGGAGACCGTGTCAGTGGAGCGACGTTTCGAAGCCCGTCTCTGGCGCCATCTTCCGGCTTCAAATTGACGCGCTCCTCCAGTGGGAGTGATACACCGGGAAAGCCTCCATTCATCCTTTAGGTAGGAACTCGGGCGTGTAAGATGCTCCCATGTCTATATTGGCGATTAAATAGTCGTCTATTTTCATTTCCTCACAGTTGCATCCGACATCATCATTGTATCGCCATTTCAGCATTTGGTGAAGTTAAACTATTTTAATGTTCGTCAATGCTGCGATTTTACTCGTGACAATTTGGGTGTTGTTCGTACTGATCCCAGGAGTGGTTTGCGAACTATTGTTTGAGAACCTCTGCTCTGTATATTTCGCGTATGCAGAAAATTTCCACACCGGCAATGGATACTCTCCTACTGCAAAACAGTGCCAAAGAAGCGTGATAGCATTTTTAGCACTGACTATTTCTTTCTTTTTCTAGCTGTGCAGACTGAAGAACACTAACCTATCCAGTTCGAGTCGTAGTTATCGTGTGTTTATGAACGATTGCAGTTTCACTCCCCTTCATGTTGCACTGAAAAGCGTATATCTGAGGGTTTCTTGGGTTGACTTCCTTCATAGAAATCCATAATACATCCTAGTGCCCCCGTCAGTTTCTTTTCTACCTCTTCTTGAACAGTGAAGTTGTGTGACTGACAAAGTGTCTGATTGTACTGTATATGTACGTATGGCGTGAAAGCATACGACTTTTGATATATCGCGGACCCGACTGTCTTTTGGAAGAATAGACTGGATACCCCTCCAGTAGATCTAACCCTACACCTTATTTCTTTTCTAATCCATAACGAAAACAAAATTGTTTAAAAACAGTCGTCCCAACAATCATACTTCATACTGAGGAAGGTAAGGAAAACCATATGAGGGCTAACCTAAATATGGCATCGGTCATTGGTTGCACCTTGAAATACCTCATGTTTAATAACATTAAATTTTTCTGTGCAGGGATTCATTAATTCATTTTTTTTTTTTTTTTTTTTTTATAGTAAAGTTACCATAGTTGTTGCCTTTTATTTCGATGGATCGTTTCCTCTACAGTAGGGTTTCTGAAAGTGGCGTACGCGAACCCGTAGGGGTTCGCCAGTTGATCGTAACGGGTTCGCGATAAGATTTACGTTATGGTGGCTGACTGTCTGAAGCGTGCAAGACACACGGGTGGTGAACTGAGATTGAGCATGAGCAAATTGACTCTACCTGCTGCAAGAAACAATCCCGCCAGTCACATTAATTACTAACATATTGCTCTTTGTGACTGTATTACTTTTGTAAAATAAAAATCCTTATTAAAAATATAAAATAAATAAAAGCCCTTTTTTAAGGACCATTGTCTGGGAAATTTTACAGCTGTACGTGGAGCTATACGTTTGAAAATCCCTGCTCTAGGGGCAACAAAGAAGAAATTCTGCACGTTTTATTGTTTCATTAGTATATAATAATGAATCGGTCAAGAAAAAGAGTCTGAGAACTTTTCAGAACACACTTGTCAGAATGAGGGACTTTGTCATCAGAAAATTGCGACTGTGGATAATTCCTCTTTTTTTCTTCGAGGTAGTCAGGTGGTAGTCGAGGGGCAGTCTGAAATCGTGGGCACTGCCCAGCAGGCGGTCGGCCGCTGATTAATGCATGGGCAGTCCAGTCCAGCCCTGGTCGTCGACCCCTCATTGATCACAGCCGGCCGCGTTCACGGCGACCCAGTGGAATCATTCATACCCAGCTACCATATTTTGCACAATACATAAAACTTTCTCCATAACTGCACTCTGTTACGGTGGAAACCTCATCAAATTTCATGCAATGATTCTCCAGATTAGTGCGCTCATATATAAACAGGCGAATTCGTTTTGTACAGTGTACCATATAGGTTTCCAGTTGTTGACTAGAAACTACTTTCTTCACTTTCAAACATAGGCAATTCACGTTACTGCTTGCACACGCATCAGTATTTTATTTCACATTTTTTATTTCTAATTTAAAACGCCTTAAGTGTATCAGTAGGGGCCACAGTAACGTCTAATTTGCCTTATTTGACAATATTCGCAGGTGTAGCCGGGACCTGACTCACTAGTTTGTTAACGTATCTCGGATGGCCGTCTCGGTCGTCAAATCAAATGGACTTGGCGCGTTGCTCATGGCGTTGTTGTCGCCACACAAGCATTTCACATTGTTAACGCGGAACAGAGCCACATTTAGGCTATATATGTGGTGCAGGCCTCTGTCGGCAGTGGAGTAAAAACTTATGGGCGACCTTTTTTTTAGTACTACTACTGTCCTAGGCGGGGGAGCCCCTCCGTCTTTGGCGCAAGCCCCCCTCTTTGTGGTGCGGTTCCCCCTTTGTGGTGCGGTTCCCCCTTTGTGGTGCCGCTCGCTAGGTTACAGCCTATGCTTAAATGCGGCCCTGACACGGAAAGTGCCAGTTTTGAAACTGACGACCGTCAAAAACAGAATGTAGTGGTATACTGAAAAAATCCTCTAGTTTTTAGAAGTGCTTGTTATGGGATCCTCAACACAAAACATACAAAGATAGTGCGTTTCTGGCTGATGTTCGGTTCCAGATTAAGCAAACAATGTCATTTTCAACAACTTAAGAAGATTTGAAAAATAAGGCTTATGGGTTACTATGGAATGCGTTTAAATAAATATAAGAAATCTTTAAAATCGGGTGCAGGGTCAAGTGATACATATACGACTAATTGGTTTGCATATGGCTTAATGAATAGCTTATTCCAACGTATATCACAAGTATTGATCACAGAGGTATGTTTCTGAAATTTATAAAACAATCGTGTGAAACACGTATAATATACTAAAGCAGCCTCAACATCCATCCTGAAACAACGCGTTGTTTATTGTGTGAATTATGACGTTGAATATTAAATGTTTAAGTGTAGCCACCTTTTTCAACTCGTATTTTTGTCGATATTTTGGTGCGCTAATTATTGCGACGAATGTACATTAAAGGTTAATGTTAGTGTGGCCCTAGCTTAATGTCACTTCAGAGTTAGGCATTGGCACAGCATAGTTCCTTCATTTATGTAAATGACCTGTTCAACAGCAGCGGAGCTTATGCAGGCGCTGTGCATAACCCCCGACCGTCGTTCTTGTTGAGGCTACTGCACTCCGCGATAAGACCTCGCGGTATCGCAGATTTGCATAGCCGCACGCGAACTCGCCACAAGTGCTGCCCTTCGCTCAGCCATACTTAGTTAACACAGAGAAACTTTTTCCTTCGTTTATGTACCAAATGGAACTTCTCGACTGTTCTGAGTACTAGGTTTCTTCTTTATTACATCTCCTGCGTATTTGACGTCTGCGAACGTTCAAACATCCTTTTTTTCCCTCCTTTCATTGTCATTCCTCCTAAATGTTTCCTGTGGCCCTTTCAATATTGTTCTTTCTTGCTCTCATTTCTTTTCTCGCCGAACAAGCCTCCTGAGCGTGGTAGCCGTGCTCAGGTTGTCATTGAGCCGGTCGCTGTTAAAACTCCGTCCGCCCATACAGAATTTGGTTTTCCACAGTTTCCCGTAGTCACTCTAGGCGAATGCCGGAATCATTTCTTCGCTTTCCTTGGCCCCAATCTTTTTTTTATTATGTATGTACACCTCGTCGACGTTGGGATCATTAGAGATGGGAAACATTTGGGAGGCAAAGAATGGGAAGGAGATCGCCAATTGCCATCTGCAAAAACTGTCTTGACATTAGCCATTAGAATGTTCGCACTGGGATTCGAAGCCAGAGCGATATCGCTCACCCACCGCGTTCGATGATTTAACTTCTGGTGTACGCCGTTTTAAATTACGACCTAGCAAACGGAGCGTAAGGTTTGCTTTCCCGATTACCTTATCAATATTTTCATCCCACAACAAATTATTATCAGTTGTTACCCCTAGATGTTTAGATGACCATGCGTACTAAGAATTGTGCAATAATTGAGTAATTCGTCCATTGAAGCACTGGCCATTGCTAAACAGTGTGTAGGCTAATTGTAGCACCTTTTAATGACGGCACCATTCGAGCAGCACAAACCGCCAATTGCTCGTTTAGACATTAGAAAGCCACCGAAACTTGTTAACTCGTTCCACAGCCAGCTGACCAACACAGCGCTCTGCACGTGTATGTCTCACTTCAAACTATCTCCGTGCAATCCCAAGTCCCTGTTCCAACGTACACACAACGCAATCAGCCTCAAGCACGGAGTTTGATGCCAGTTTGGACAGACTACAGGGCACGGTCCCCCAGATCGTGACATTCAAGTTCCTTTCGTGGAAAAATTGCTAAAAATGGGTCAAACCTATTTATTCAGAAAAAAATTACAATTCTCTGAAAAGATGTTTGATCGTAACCCAAGCTTATCCAACTTTTCCCTTGTTAGAGGAGTAGCTGTGCACTAACCGTTACTCTTTAGATATTGCTGACAGATTAGTTCTCAGGCTGCCAAAACATGTATACTGCAAACTGCTTGCCCTGCAACAAGGTGTGAGAGTGGGTGGCTCTATTTTCGCATGACGTAATGAAGGTCATCGATGCAGGATCACAAGTTGATGCTATTTTCTTGGATTTCCAGAAAGCTTTTGACTCTGTACCACATAACCAGCTTCTGGCGAAGATTCGATCGTACGGTATATCTGATCAGATTTGCGAATGGTTACGCGATTTTCTAACTGGTCGGTCGCAGTATGTATGTTGACTGGGAAGCCTCTTCAAAGCTAGATGTTACTTCGGGCGTTCCTCAAGGAAATGTTGTAATAGGACCACTTCTTTTCTTAATTTTTATAAATGATCTCGGCGATAACGTTAATTGCAGGATGCAATGTTTTGTTGATGATGCACTTATTTATAGGGAAGTGAGGTGCTCTGACGATTGCTTAGAAATTCAGCGCGATCTGGATGTTATTTCTGAATGGTGCCGTAAATGGCAGCTTACACTTAACTGCAAAAAGTACAAGGCAATGCCAATAAGTAATAAAAAAAAGACCACGTTTGCTCACGAGTACAAAGTTAACAATTCAATTGTTGACACGGTTGATTATCTGAAGTATCTAGGCGTAACAGTGCAAAGCAACATGAAATGGGACTTGCACATAACTTCTGTCGTAGGCAAAGCTAATTCTAAACTACGTTTTATAGGTCGTATTTTGAGAAGTTGTAATGCCCATACAAAGGAAATAGCGTACAAAACACTAGTGCGTCCGCATTTGGAATACTATTGTGGAATTTGGGATCCGTATCGCAAGGGATTGATTGACACGTTAGAGAAAGTACAGAGGAGAGCCGCTCGATTCGTGACCGCTAGTTACAGTCCTCATGTAAGTGTCACAGAGCTGATACGTGGGTTGGGCTGGGATTGTTTGGCGGACAGACGACGTCGTTTTTCGTTTGAATTAGTTGGAGAATATGCGATAATCTTTAATTTACGAATGCAACGAAATACTTCTTCCGCCCACCTATTTAGGTCGCAATGACAGGAGGGATAAGATTCGATAAATAAGATGCCGTACTGATAATTTTATGTATTCTTTCTTTCCTCGTTCTGTTCGGGATTGGAATGCACTGAATTAGGTTTGGTGCTTAGCACCCTCTGCCACCCACAGTAATTGTGAATTGCAGAGTATAGATGTAGATGCCGACATCATGTGACACCTGTACTGTGCGTCGTGACCACAAAATACATTTCAGATCTATCCTTAAAATGTTTTCAGTTACAAATGGAAAAAATAGCATCTGTGCTGATTTAAATATAGGTCTAATATATGGAAAGATTTAAAGTATCCAAAGTTTATTCAGTTATTTTTATTATTTTTTAACATAGATGGGAACGTGTTTGTATAAATTTTGCTTCTTTTCTTTGGCTAAAATAAAAAATTCAGGAAATTGGTAATTTTTCCATAATTTTTTTTTATCACATAAAACAAAACAAGAAAATAATTAAATTAATAGTTGAAACGGGAGCACATTTATAAAATTCCTTATCAAGAATAAGAAATGAATTCTTTACAGGAGAATTCATTTCATCTATACTCCGGGAAAGTCTCCATTCACATATAAGACTAAGAAAAGTTTTATTTTCTCTTTCATTATGTCGATGCTCAATCAATGCTGCTTACTACTGCAAGCTGTTGAACAAGGTGAGAATTGCATATCGCCGCAAAATAAGAGACCAACTGATTCAACTGGTCATTCTCCTCCATGAAAATACACGACCCAATACTGCACCTCTAAGTGTCTCTAAGCTACAGGAAATGCACTGGACTAAACTTGATCACCCTTCTTAAAGTCCGGACTTATTGCCCTGCGATTTCCATTTGTTCGGACCTCATAAATAAGCTCTAGGAGGGCAACGATTTGAAGATGACGAGAGTGTGGAAGATTTCGTGCGCAACTGGCTGGTGACAAGACCCTGTTCTTTTTATGATGAAGGCATCGAAAAGCTGCCCATACGCTGGGACCACTTCGTCGAGTGATATCAGTCAGTACTTTGTCAAGTCTCGTCTTGAATCTTACGGCCCCGTGTGGATATGCCATGCCCATACATAATTGTTTCCACCAGGACTCTCTTCCTATCGCAGACAATTTTGCAATGTCAGTTTGTAATTTTACAGCTGAAAATTTGAGGTGGAAATCGATGGATAAGTTTACCTTCCTATTCTTATTTCACATGACTTACACCTACAACGGAGTTTCTTCACCGAAGGAAGATGGAGAAAAATAACGCAAATGCGCTACACGGTTGGCGGATCTTGTAAAACATTACCGAATCAAGTGCTAGACAGTAAGCGAGAAATGGTTTACCGTCTAATGCTGTAGTAGTCTAATACATCAAAAGGAATGCCAGCCAATCACATCACAACCTCATACCGAAAGCTCGAGAAAGTTAACGAGTACTGAAGGTCCCACGATGTTAGTCGATTTTACAACAATCTGTCTGTAACAGAATAGTAATTAAAATTTAATATTATTTACTTAAAACGTCAAAATATATTATTAAAAATGCCTTTGGTCGTAATTTGTATTCAATCAACTGCTTATAGAAGTGGAAAGTACAATGATATACCTGTTCTGGCGACACATTCGCTGCCTCATAATTCATTTTAGAGTAATTTATATTAATGGCAGGTGAAAGGTACTGATTTAGCAGATGCCGAGGACTGCACACACACGTGGTAAACGTATTACGAGTCAGAATGTGAGGCACGACTCCTACTCCCGCGCTGTTTCTTGCGGCCTGCAAAAGCAGAAAGGGAATCGATCGCCTTTACCTGATATTCATCTTTCTCCGGGCTTCACACAACACTCGCGTTTCGTGCCGTTGCCGCCGCTGTCTATCATCCTACACGAACTTAACAGCTCTCTGTGGGCGTGAAAAAGCTAGCTGGCGAAAATGAGATTCTTTAAACGATTATTTTGACTGTGAAACCTCGTTCGATTGTAAAAGAGTGCAGGCTGTCCCTGTGTAATAAACCGCACGACGCGTGCAGCGAGTCTGATGCGACGTCTCGAGTCGATCTACCGGCGCATCAACTCGGCGCGCTATCCCGGTGAAAGGCCCGAGAACGATCTTTATGACCTCCTGATTAATAACGCGTTGGCCGCAGCGAGTCAGCGTGGCAGGAATTTGACAAGTCGTTGGTAGGTTTCTGGAGATATTTGGCACCAAATGTCTACGCACAGATCACGCAGTTTCCCTAAATTACGGGTTGGTGGTTTATAGGCGCGGAACTGTCACCCGATAGTGTGTCAGACGAGTTATTTGGGTTTTAGATCAAATGGCCAAGACATGCTCCTCAAACCACTGTAGAACGACTCTGGACTTGTGACAGAGACAGGTATCCTGCTGGAATATGCCATCTCCATCGTGGCAGAGATGAAGCATGAAGGAAAGTAGGTGATCCACAGAAAGTGTCCATTCGTAGTCCACAGTTGTCGTGGTGCCTTCGATCACTATCACAGGTCCCACAGAAGCGCAGGCGAATGTCCCTCCAAAGCTCCCAGAGGCCTGCGTTGGTGGCGCGGTGTATGTCTCGAGCAGCTGCTCGCCTGGAAACGACCATTGATCTGGTGTGACAAGAATCGTGATTCATCCTACCGGGTGACACATTACCATTGATAAATGGTCCAGTCCTCATGATTTCGTGCCCACTACAATCGTAATTGGTGGCGTCATTTGGTCAGCATGGGAACACCTACGGATCGTCTGCTGACGGAGCGCATGTTCAGCAATGTGCGCTGAACGGTGTGCTCCAAGACAATTGTCTGTACCATTTTGTATTTTGCCTTCAAATTAGCCACAGTTCGCCCTCTATCCTCCTTTACAGAGTGGGGAAGCCTCACTTCCAAGTTTTGTCCTCCACCTTGTCACCATTTCGTGGTTTCACAGTCCTTCAACCATTTTCCGTAGGTGCTCACTACAGTAACACGCGAATAGCCGACCAGCCATGCTCGTTCCCAGGCGCCGGGCCATAACAATCTGCGTCAGTGGATTTCTCCATTTGAAACACGTGTTGTCGCTGGAATGACTCCCCCATGCGTCTCTGCTACTCTTATACAGGGCTATTACAAATGATTGAAGCGATTTCATAAATTCACTGTAGCTCCATTCATTGACATATGGTCACGACACACTACAGATACGTAGAAAAACTCATAAAGTTTTGTTTGGCTGAAGCCGCACTTCAGATTTCTGCCGCCAGAGCGCTCGAGAGCGCAGTGAGACAAAATGGCGACAGGAGCCGAGAAAGCGTATGTCGTGCTTGAAATGCACTCACATCAGTCGGTCATAACAGTGCAACGACACTTCAGGACGAAGTTCAACAAAGATCCACCAACTGCTAACTCCATTCGGCGATGGTATGCGCAGTTTAAAGCTTCTGGATGCCTCTGTAAGGGGAAATCAACGGGTCGGCCTGCAGTGAGCGAAGAAACGGTTGACCGCGTGCGGGCAAGTTTCACGCGTAGCCCGCGAAGTCGACGAAGGAAGCAAGCAAGGAGCTAAACGTACCACAGCCGACGGTTTGGAAAATCTTACGGAAAAGGCTAAAGCAGAAGCCTTACCGTTTACAATTGCTACAAGCCCTGACACCCGATGACAAAGTCAGACGCTTTGAATTTTCGGCGCGGTTGCAACAGCTCATGGAGAGGATGCGTTCTGTGCGAAACTTGTTTTCAGTGATGAAGCAACATTTTTTCTTAATGGTGAAGTGAACAGACACAATGTGCGAATCTGGGCGGTAGAGAATCCTCACGCATTCGTGCAGCAAATTCGCAATTCACCAAAAGTTAACGTGTTTTGTGCAATCTCACGGTTTAAAGTTTACGGCCCCTTTTTCTTCTGCGAAAAAAACGTTACAGGACACGTGTATCTGGACATGCTGGAAAATTGGCTCATGCCACAACTGGAGACCGACAGCGCCGACTTCATCTTTCAACAGGATGGTGCTCCACCGCACTTCCATCATGATGTTCGGCAGTTCTTAAACAGGAGATTGAAAAACCGATGGATCGGTCGTGGTGGAGATCATGATAAGCAATTCATGTCATGGCCTCCACGCTCTCCCGACTTAACCCCATGCGATTTCTTTCTGTGGGGTTATGTGAAAGATTCAGTGTTTAAACCTCCTCTACCAAGAAACGTGCCAGAACTGCGAGCTCGCATCAACGATGCTTTCGAACTCATTGATAGGGACATGCTGCGCCGAGTGTGGGAGGAACTTGATTATCGGCTTGATGTCTGCCGAATCACTCAAGGGGCACATATCGAACATTTGTAAATGCCTAAAAAAACTTTTTGAGTTTTTGTATGTGTGTGCAAAGCATTGTGAAAATATCTCAAATAATAAAGTTATTGTAGAGCTGTGAAATCGCTTCAATCATTTATAATAACCCTGTACTTTCCTTTCCCCATGATGTACCCGCAACGTCGCCGGTTGGCATTGAATTTTGCAGTGGTCAGAATGTTTTGGCACATCAGTGTACGCTTAACGAGCTTCAAAAGGGTATTTTAGTTTGAACATCTAAAATATTTATACAGAAAATGGCTTTGGGGCATTGTTAATAATAACCAATAGCAGTGGTCACATACAGCTCTTCCATATTTTTTTTTTCTCCCATAAATCTTTTCCGACAGCAGTGGTAGTAGTAACACCGGCGAGATCTAAAGATTTGCAGGCTATCAAAGCAAGTTCTTTTGGAAATCTTTACCGACAGTAAAAACGAATTAAATAAAAACCACCGTACTTTTAAGCCAACTGTTGATGTGCGTTCACACCTGTTACTGGTCATTTTCTTTGTCTTGACTATTGTAGTTTTGTGTCTGGTTTAATAATTGTTTGTGATTTTAAAGTATTTGTACCTCAGGTTTTGTATCATCTTTAAATTTATTTGGTGCTCTGTTTGCATTTTTCTTATTAAATTCTTAAAAATAAGTTTTTAAATATTCTTTAAAGATACCGTTAAATGGCTCAAAATATGAAAAAATAACAATGAACGTCGCTAATTCAAAAGCGAATGGTGTGATTCTTTTGCATTCATCGAGAACTCAAATCTTATTTACAAAGAATAACTTGTAAATAGTAAGAAGTCTAATATAGAAGAACACTGTCAAATAAAACATGGCGCATTTGCCACTACATATCCTGGTTTTTTCATTTATTAAATTTTTTATTTAAATAAAAAAGTCACTGTATTTAATAGATGGTTCCAATCTGCTAATACCGCTAACATTTCCAGCTTCATATTGAACCAAGAAATCGCTAAGAGAGGAATACCTTTTACAGATGGCGATACATTAATTGGTACTTTATAAATGTATCTAAACAACTCTTTACAGATTTTAAAAACTGACATTTTAAATAAGATTGCAAGTATTCCGTTGACAGTAAAATAGAATGTCTAACATAACCTCAAATCTAACTGCAGAACAAGTGAAGATATTCAGCCATTTCAATTGCAGTAAACAAGTATTGCGAAAACAAAGACCACTCAAATTGTGCTATATTTTATCAAAGGGTCCTAAATTAGAACTTTTAGGATTATTGCCACTTCACGCCAGTCCCTAAGAGTGGATATTGCAAATACTGTCGTAAGTTGTATGGGAAAAATCACATCTCACACACTAAAATTGCGACTATAGCAACAGATTGGGTTCCAAAAATGATTTGTTTCCATATTAAAAGCAAAAATTAATCACCAGGTGATTAATTTTCACTACGTAATTCACAGACTTTCTTTGTGCATAAACGTTTCCAAACGAACTTATTCAAGTTATAAATTTAGCAGTTAAGATCGCTAAAAAAAAGTTCTTAGCACAAAAGCTTCCTTACGCCAATTAAAGAGCTTCTTAATGAAATAAACAGTGAATATTCAGACATTCTTCTTCGATGGATTTCAAGTGGTAATATGTTAAGAAACTGTATGATGGGGACGACAGTAGCGTAAGGGAAAAAGGAGGCGATGTCGAAATTGATGACTTAGGAGATCCTGTTTTGAGCACAGAATTTGATAGACTTGAAAACAAATAAGGCAGTTGGAAGTGATGAGACTCTTTCAGAACTTCTTAAATTCCTAGGAGAAGAAGGAATCAAAAGATTATTCAAAATGATATCAAAACGTTATGAAACAGAAGAAATTCAAACTCACTTCACGCTTCCGAAGAAAGCTGTGATGTAACAAGACATTTTTTTAAGCCATAATTAGGAACATTAAGAAGTATTATTAATTAGGATAGGATTAAGTAATTCCGATTAGTTAGCAAGAGTGAGGCGGAAAGATTCTTTCACACTGGTAAAATTATTAATAGTTCTCTGCCAATTGATGCTGCCACAAATTGTAAAAATATTTCAATTGAATGCATCGGTCGCTGTCACGGTCGCCATCTTATAACGTTCCCACCCGTCCTTTTAATTAATTTCCGGCTACTTTATTAATTATTTATTATCGGACCTCTCACATTCATACATAGGTCTATAATTGAAATAGGAACACGATTAGGCAAGTCCATACATTTCTCCTGATATTTAACACATGGAAATCGAACTCTTTCCTTTAAAAGTTCTATGTTTCTTACACCATAACTTGTAGCGAGAGTGAGCCTTCAGTACACAGAGAGAGAGAAAATTTGTCTTACATCATATTGTCAGGCCGGCGGCGCAGACAGTCATCACTTCGATCACATCGCAAACTGAGCACAGACTGAACAACACATCTAGCAGAACTGATCAAGACTGAGAGCCTCTGGTCCCATTGTGAGGCCTTATATAATATCCACATAACGGTATTCGGGTGGGCTGATCATCTTCTGGGGGGAATACTGCCAACATTGGATTCTTACTTCCCCGTTGGTGGGAGGACCATCTCTGCTAAATGGGAGGGAACACAGAGTTCCACCGATGTTACCCCACCGGAGCGGTAAATTTTGTGTTTGTGGGGTGGCTACTGTACCATCCTATCCCCGCCAAACTCTGGGCGGAAGCAAGGTGTCCGAACTTCTCCAGCATCACTCTCGCTAACAATTGGAATTACTTAATCCTATCCTTATCCTAATTAATAATACTTCTTAATGTTCCTAATTATGGCTTCAAAAATGTCTTGTTACATCACAAAGCACAAGCCGACAAATGTGAGAATTATCGCACCATTAGTCTAACATCACATGCTTAAAATTACTGACCAGAATAATATACGAGGAATGGAAAGGTAGTAGAAGAGATAGTAGGTGAAGATCAGTTTGGGTTTAGGAAAAACTGCGGTACAAGAGAAGCAATTCTGGCTTTATGATTATTACTTGAAGGGCGAATCAAGAAAAACAAAGCTATTTTTATGGAATTTGTTGATTTAGAAAAAAATTATTGATATTTTTTGGTGGGACAAAATGTTCAAAATTTTTAAATAAGTCAGGTCTAAAATATCGAGATGGAAGAATATAAGAATCAAATGGCTATAGTAAAAGTATAGAATCATAAGAGACATGCACCAGTTAAAAAGGTTGTAGTCTGTCTCCGTTAATATTCAACATGCAATAAAGGAAGCAAAAGAAAAATTTTCATATGGCATTAGTGTTCAAGGAGAAAAAATCAGTATGCTACGAAGCAAGACAAAAGTGATCAAATGTAGCAGAAATTGTACGAATCACAGTAGATTAAATATAAAAATAGGATCGGATGCAATAGGAGAAGTAAATGAATTCTGATATTTTGGAAGCAAAATTACAAAGGATGGCCGAAGTAGGAATGATGTTAAAAACAGAATAGCACTATCAAAAAGAGGCTTCTTGAGAAAGAGAAATCTTTTAGTTTCAAATAAAGATCTAGGACTTAGAAATAACTTTTTCAAACTCTATGTGTGGAGCACAGCACTTTATGGTAGCAAAGTATGGTCTTTAGGAATACCAGAACGAAAGAAAATTGAAGCATTTGAAATGTGGTCCTACAGAAGAATGCTGAAAATTAAGTGGACAGACAAAGTATGAAATGAACGAGTTTTAGAAATGGTAGGTGAGGGAAGAATTCTGTGGAAGAAGCTTAAACAGCAAAAAGAGACAGACTGGTAGGTCATATTTTGAGACATGGTGGATTGGTTAATTTGTTAGTGGAGGGAACAGTCGAAGGTAAGAACTGTGTAGGAATACAGAGATTAGAATATGAAGCAGAAGCAGATAATTGAGGACGTGGGTTGTAATGGGTATGTAGAGATGAAGAGGTTAGCACAAGATAGGAAGGAATGCAGGACTGCATCAAAACAGTCGAAAGACTGATGACAGCAAAAATAAAAAAAAATTTAGAGCGATTTGCGTTTTGCTTAGTAGAGAAACCGCACTGTTCGTTTTCGCTTTATGAAGAAGTTCTTTGCGTTTAAAACATTTTTAATAAAATTTCATGAGTTCATTATTTGTTTTGAAAATTTTTCATTCAATTTGTATACTGTATTTAAGTGCAACACATACACAAAATCATTAAAAAATTATAGTGGATCTTATACAAAAACTTACCAATTTTCAAAAAACATTTTCAAGATATATTTACTATCTGATTCATAAAATTATCTGTCGGATGATGTAAGTGATTTTTCGTTATAAGAAATTATCTGTTGAAGTCTGAATTTTTTTTTAACATTACTCTTTTACCTATTCATTTTGCAAAAACCGTAAACTACAGAGAGCTCCTTTAGTTTTTCTGTAGTTTTTGGGAGGCAGCATATAAATTTTGAAAAAAAGGATTTTGAATCAGTAGTTTTAGAAATAAATGAGGGATTAGGA
The DNA here is from genome assembly GCA_031002005.1 of Vandiemenella viatica. Classification (NCBI taxonomy): domain Eukaryota; kingdom Metazoa; phylum Arthropoda; class Insecta; order Orthoptera; family Morabidae; genus Vandiemenella; species Vandiemenella viatica. The sequence continues at coordinate 19,358,446 of CM061920.1, read as the reverse complement.
TTTATTTTTATTTTTTTTTTACTGGAATACCGCTTAGTTATCATTTTTTAGTTAAAACTTTCAAATGTTATTGGGCTGTGGCAGACAAACTAGTTAATTGAAGTTTCGTTTTTCTTGCATCTAAAAATTATCCTTTTGCATCCTTAGACTTCTAGGAGTGTCGATAAAAAGGTTACCACTTATATCTTTGAAAACAATTTGATTTCGATTTTAAATTAGCGTGTCAGTCTGTTTTGCAGGGAAAGTGGTGTACGTGCCAGTCTGTCGCGTTTCGCATATTCTTCTTGTGGTTGATTTGTTGCTCTGTCGTTTGAAGCTTAAAAAGCAATGAAGGAACGTTAGAGTAAATTGTTTCTGGTTATTTGACGGAAAGGTATTTCATAGCGACGATTGCCGTCTCTGAACGGAACTTTATGGAGCGTTATGGACCGACATGGTGTTAAATTTAAATGAATGGTTAGCCAACATGCGGGTGGCCTTGAGTATTCGTGCTCGTTGGTGATGAATTATTCATTGTATTTCAATTGCAAACGGCGCTTGAGGCTTATTAATAAATAGATTCTACAGGTCAGTCTAGACTGCAGTCGGGTACCGCAATCACCATACTCTGCCTTCTGCTCTATGCAGATTTTTTTTTTTTTTACTAAGGAAAATGAACCGATGTAGTTCGCTTATCACTGTTTAAAACCTGGTTAGTCCGAGTACAGCCTCGCGCAATTACGAGTGCATACATTAATTACCGTGATGGGAAGCTGTCGCTTGCCACAAAAATCTATGCAGCCGAATGCGCCGCAGGCCCTCCAACACCACGCCAAATTGGCGCTTGCACCACTAACTCCATATGATGTCTGAATTAAGTACAGTTTCAATAAAATAGTATTAATGTAATAAAAATCCTGAAATAATTTTGTTTGTTTTGTTTGCAACTATACTAGATGGAATTATTTTTAGTATTTGCCATTAAGTAGAAGATATGGTTGATATTGGGTACTAATTTTAAGTTTGTTGGTAACACCACGTGCTCGAGTAACAAAAATTTTTCTGTTATTTAATTGTAAGGAACTCTCTTTCCCGCCCTGCCCCTCCCATCCCTCCGCCGCAAACAGAGAGAACATGAATTTAAATATGTTGTGGCTCGACACTGAGCATAACGTGTGCAAATTTGAAATCTGCAACCTATTGCGTTTAAGACCTACACGTCTACGACTGACGAACAGACAGAAATAGAGCTCCGTGTGGAACCCTAAACATTGACACAAATAGCGAACCACATAAAAACACATCGACTTCTACTTTGGGCAAGCAAAATAAGTAATGATAAAGTATTAATCATTAGGTAAAGGAGCAAAACACTCATCAGTACGTCCTTACACTACGGATATGTTAAAGGCACTGAAGAATCTCACTGCTAAAGAGATTTGAGTGATTTGCAGAGTCCATTCGGGATCATTTTCTGTTGCGGTCGACAAGAGAATGATCGGCATCAACCCCCGTCTATCAGACAATCCCAACCCAGTCTCCGTGTCTATTCGGAGGACTGTGGCAAGCGGTCACAAATCACGCGGCTTTTCTCTGGACATTCTGCACACTATTAACCAAGTTCTTGCTATACGGATCCCAAACGGCACAACAGTACTCCAGATGAAGATTACTATTAGACTATAAATCGCAAACTGCAATTACCTTTTTCACCGTCCAATGTGATATGCTAATCCTGTTTCATGTTTTACGGTTGGATCTAAGTATTAAAGGATTCAACATTCAAAATTTTTAAAATAATATTTACACCTAGGGACTTTTTAATTGCCAGGTGATCGGGAATGATACACCTGAGCGGGAGTGAGTCGATATACTACTCACTCGCGCTCAGGTATTCCCAATGAACTGGCAGGTGAAAAGTCCTTCCAAAATGACCTGCCTTTTCAAAAATATTTTTTTCTAGTTGTAAATATTATTTCGTGTAAACCTCAGCTTGCTCAAATGTATTTTTTCGGTATTTATGAAACACAATTTTGAAAGAAAATAAAATTTTCAAAAATTAATAATTGGACTATGACCCCATTCCCATCAGCAAGATCTTCGATTTTGTACTTACACATTACACAAAGAAGTGTTCCACAAATTTTCACAGTGCCTCGAATACCTACCCAAAAATGTTTACCAGCTCTCGGAGCGAGACAGTTTAACCATTTTTTATTTGAGAAGCATAGCTTTTCGGCGATTGTTGGTATGTATCTGAACATACAGCCTTTAACCACCATGTTTCCTTTTTAACGCTATGAAACTAACTTGAATAAGAATTACCGATAGCCTTGACGTGGAGTGAATAAGTGCAAAGAGCAAACACATTAAGTCGCGATTGAAAAACAAAGAAGTCCGTTTTGATACGGACCCCGTTGAGAAGTCACTGTGCTGTTGATCGATGGACAACCACCACCTGCGCCGCTATCTCACGCAACGGCTCTGACGTCACGGGCGCCACAAGGTCACATCTCCCACAATAAACTTTATCCATAATTCAAGAGTTGGTTGCTATGTTAGATAAAACCCAGTACGTAAACTCAAGAACCGTCCACTACCCCCTCCCCCCTACCACCAAAAAAAATCGCGTTAGAAATCCTTTCATCCGCTCCATTCTCTGCTTCGCGGAAAATTCTATCTTGGCCGTGACGAACTATGTGCGCTGAACCAAATTTGAGACAAGTATTGAATGGTTTTATGCACATGATGTGTTGCGAAATCAATTGACTATTTGACAGAATTGAAAATATATTGTAAATTGTGGTCATTCTCGTAGATTAAAGCTTAAGGAAGCTAATTATTTGAATTTTGAAAAGAAAAGTGGATTATTTTAATAAAAAAAAGCGAAATAAAAATCAGATATTTCTTACCCCCTGGTCACGTGACAGAAAACGCTCTAGGATTGGTGGTCGCTTTAGTGACGTCACACGTCTGTAAACGCTGCTGCTGTGAATGGAGCGTATCCTATTATCCACGTTTTCAACTATTTTTATTGTTTTTTGCTGCTTATTTCTTGTTATTAATGAAAGTTCATTTTGAATACAAAATCTGGAACAATTTTTAAAAGCCTACAGCGGAAAAATATCGAAAATAGACGCCTTATTTGTGGGGCTAGCTATAGAAACATCCCTTTAGGGGCGGATCCAGGATTTTGCTTTGGGACGGGCTTGAGCGGACTTTGGTTTGGGAGGGGGGGGCTTGCCTTCAAGGGATTTTGGCTTGGGGGGGGGGGGTACTCGATCGGGCAAAAGGTAGTATTTATAGTCCTCGAATCTGTAGACAGAAAAAAAAGGACATACAATATCACACTGTGCAGCGTCCTCCAGAATATGAGGCCAGAGCGTTATCCACGCTCGGTCACAATTAGATAACTGGATGTTGTGGGTTATTTTTTAATTACAGATAAAAGATTATAGATCAATGATATTTTTTTTTGTCATTTACCTACCTCGTTTCACTTCATCTCACACATGTTTAAGTGTTTACAATTAAAATAAAGAGAAGTAACTAAAGAATATTGTCCGGGTAGCTGCGTGATTGAAGAGTGCTAATTCAGAATGTCCTACGTTCCAACCTTGGTTGGGATAATATTTTCTGCGTGCATTTTTTTCCGTTTTTGTTTGTTGTTTTTTGCATTGCAGAATCATGTTTTTATCCGATGAGTTCATAATGGTTGCTAACCATCTTGCAAGCATTTGAAACAAATTGCTGCCATACAAGAAAACTTTTATGAAAAGATATCCTTGGTCTTTTAATTTTTAAACTTACCAGAGATACAATATCATGCAAAAAATAGAGGTGCACTGCGGTGAATAATAGATGTGAGACCACTTTTAGAAACTTCAAGTTAACCTTGCAACAGTTCCGGAACGCTTTGTGTCCCTTTTGTTGGAATTTTTACGTGACGATACAACTGCAGGTTACCTTCCTTACATAAATCTATTTGGGCGGTATTTACTTTTAATGTACAACTAATTTTTACCTTTTTTGAAAAAAAAATACTATTTTTCGATGTGTAAGTAACATCCAGTTTCCTTTTTGAAGTCTTCTTTGGTTATGTTTCAAATGATTGTAATTCGCTTGTTATCCGAAAAGTTGTGAAGCCTTCAGAAAAAAAAAAAAAAAAACTAAATTGATGTTTTGGTGGATTTTTGAGAAAAAAAAAAAAACGATTACGCGATGCAACCAACAGCAACGAAAACGACAAAAGAAAACAAATTAAAAATATTCCGAAGCGAGGATCGAACCTAAGGACCCTAACGTTAATAATACTTGCCTTAAACAACGTATTACATTTAACTTTACGAAATTTCGGTGTAAACGAGCTTCACAGAAAATGGTAAGTGACTTTGTCGCAATGTCGAATGCAAGTTGTTACATTTTTAACCTTCACAGAATAGAACTCAGGAATTGTTTCTGTAGTTATCCCCACAAATAAGGCACCCATTTTCAATATTTTTCCGCTGTAGGCTTTTACAAATTGTTCTAGATTTTGTATTCAAAATGAACTTTCATTAATAACAAGAAATAACCAGCAACAAACAATAAAAATAGTTGAAAACTTTGATAATATGAAACGCTCCATTCGCAGCCGCACAGTTTGCAGACGTGTGACGTCACGAGTGTCGTTGGCCCCCGCTAGACAAGAAAGGAGCTTTTTGGCGGGCTTTTAACTTTGAATTTTTCGCAAAATAAGCACTTTCGTCAAAAAATAAATATTACTCGGTGCATAACGTCTACCAATAATCAATTTTTAAAAAATTTAAAAAAATAGTCAAATACCCTATTGTATACGTCTCTGGTCCTGCCGGATCGAGGCCTTTGTGTCTGGACGAGATCTTTGCTTAGCTGTGGAACAATATTGGTCAATATGTATAGTTTGCAAGGGACAGTAATGGTTAACAAGTATACTTAATGACATGTAAGTTCACATTCCAAGAAAAAATATTTGCTATGTATTCCTGGATCATAAAATGTTACTACGCTGTCATTGTCTTAAAACGAATACTGTAACCAATTAAGAGAGGTATCTTCAGAAAGAGAAATATTGCAACACAGGCACTAGAAATGAGCCTACCACACTTAGAATCCAAAGCAGCTTCAATTAACAAAAATTACATGCCCCTTAGTATACATCAAGATATATACTGAAGTAATGAAAGTCATGGCTTAGGAAGCTGCACATGTCCAAATGGCAGAAACACCGCATAACTTGTGCCATGCAGTGCAGGGCTTTCATCTGTGCTCTCGTGAAGATTCTCTGATGTGATTGTGGCCACACGACATGAATTAACAGACTGGTAGCTGGCGCTAAATGCATGGGGCATTCCATTTTCGAAATTGTTTGTGAATTCAGTATTTCATCACATGGTTCTAACTTTTAACTTTCAGCTACAAATTTGTTATGTGGTGCTTAAAAAGTGCACACTGCGTTCTAGTATATCAAAAAGTACCATGTATTTCATGTGGCGTAAACCCTGACATTTGAACGTTTCGATTTTGGTGTAGCACCAACAGGATTTAATACAAAATATAACTCAGGGCTGGATTAAGACAGCACAGGTCCCGTAGGAAAAGTGAAGAATGGGCTCTAGGAGGCACGAGCCCCCTCCCCCCCTCCCTAAAAGGCGTGAGGCCCTTAGCATTTGCTAACTCCTGCTATGTGGCTAATCTGGTACTGATATAACTTGCAGCTAAATAATTTATAACAAAGCTAACAACTCTTTTATAATTTGTCTAAGATTATTTACTTTATTTCTTCAAAAGCTAATAGCACTTTTCTCTTACTGAGACTGTTATATTTGCTTAAAACCAGATTCAGAATACTTTTAACAGCAGCAGTCGAGGCACCACACCAATTATCTTTTAACTCTTGAATTCTTGTAAAATAACTAAATGAATAAAAATATCCCAACACTAACACTTTTTAGTTAAATATATTATTATTATTAATACTTGTGATTGAACTAATGCTCCTGTGGCATTTTCCCTGCATAAATATTTAGGATTTATATATACATATATACGAGGGGGTACCCAAAAAAGCCAGAATTATATTTTAAAAGCTGTATATTTTCAAATTTTTTACAAAACAACCTTTTCCCCTTGAAAATACTCTCCATTACAAGTAATACATTTGTCCCGCCGGTACTTCCACTGTTCGAAACATTTTCTGTAGACATCTGTAGAAATTGCTGACAGCTCCTCCCTCATTTCTTTCATGACCTCTTCAATTTTGTCAAATCGGTATCCTTTCATGCCCCTTTTCATGTGTGGAAATAAGATAAAGTCGCACGGAGCCAGGTCAGGTGAGTAAGGTGCGTGGGGCAGCGGAACCATGCCATTTTTAGCCAAAAACTGCCATACAGAGACAGCTGTGCATGCAGGTGCATTGTCGTGGTGGAAGAACCAGTCTCCTGTCTGCCACAAATTGGGTCTTTTTTGACGAACACTGTTGCGTAATCTTCTTAAAATTTCTAAATAAAAGGTTTGATGGGGGGAACAAACTCTGAATGAACTACGCCCTTGGCATCAAAAAGCAAATGAGCATTGTTTTGATGTATGATTTGACTTGACGATATTTTTTTGGACGTGGTGACAATGACGTCTTCCATGGGCTTGACTGTTGCTTTGTTTCTGGGTCGTAACCATAGCACCATGGCTCATCACCAGTCATGACCTTTGACACAAAATCTGGATCAATTTCAAAGCACGACATGTTTCAACTTGACGTTCTTTTTTACTGTCAGTCAGAGCCTAAGGAACAAACTTGGCAGCAATCCTTTTCATTCCCAAATCTTCGCATAAAATTCGCCGAACCGAGCTCCAAGATAACCAACTAATCTCTGCAGTTGATCAGTTGTCTGTCGACGACCCGAAGGCACAGTTCAACATTTTTGTCAATTAGGGCAGTTGATGGACGTCCAGAACGAGGTTTGTCATCAATCGACATGTCGCCGTTTTTAAACCGAACGAACCACTCGTACACCTGAATTTTTCCCATAGTGTCATCTTTGTAAGGTGTTTTCAACATTAAAACAGTATCGGCAGCTAATTCTTGGCTGTCCGGGTGGCGCCGCGTCATGTTTCTTGAAACCGACGTTTCGACCCTCATTCTGGGGTCTTCTTCCAGGGCAGAACTGCGTCTTCGGTCAGCAAGTGGTCTTGTTATATAGCCGAGGCCCGCTACCGTCTAGATGGTTCGATTTGTCCGGCCAATCAAAGGTCCGAGCCGTCACGTGGTTCGTTGGCCTGGCGGGGCGCGGCGCGGTCTGGTGGGAGGTGGCACGTGACATGCTCTCTCCGCAACAGCGAGAGCCAGGCGTCATGCAATTTCAGCCCGTTGTCTTCGTTGATATTGTTTGGGCGTTTTGCAATTTCTAGCGCCTCCTTTACCCTCCTCGGCCACCATTTATCTTCAAAGTCTATAGCGTGATTGGTTTCAGCTGCATGCCGTGCAATGGCGGATTTATCAGTGTTATTCGATTTATAGTTGCGGATGTGCTCATGCAGCCTCTCCCTTATAGTGCGCCCCGTCTCTCCTATGTACACCCGACCACAGGTGCACGGAATCTCATACACCCCGGCAGCCTGTAGTGGAGGCAGTCTGTCCTTGACCTTGACAAGCTGGTTACTGACGTTGCTGTGCGGTTTGTAGACAGGTTTTATGTCGACTTTTTTGAACAGCTTTCCGATTCTGTCAGTAACGCCACTTATGTAGGGTAAAACCACAACTTGGTGTTCCTGAGAGGTGGCTTGGTTAGATGTTGAACTGGCGTTTTTATCTGTCGTGGCTGCATGTAATGCCCCCCTAATACAATGATTATGGTAGCCATTGGACTTGAATGTGTGTTGCAGTGCCTCCAACTCCGTCGTCAAACTGTTTGCGTCACACACTTTCGTAGCTCTTGTACACAAGGTCGTGAGAACGCCTCTTTTTGTTGCTGGGTGGTGGTGCAATGCGGCATGTAGATATCTGTTTGTGTGTGTCGGCTTCCGATACACTGAGTGTCCAAGGGTCCCGTCGTCACGTTTGGTTATTAGCACGTCTAGAAACGGCAGCTGTCCTCGTTCCTCTGATTCCATGGTAAATTTAATTTTAGGATGTGCTTTATTTATATAATCCAGGAATTTGTCAAGAGCACTTCGTCCATGAGGCCAAACAACAAAAGTGTCGTCAACATAGCGTAACCACAGCAGCGGTTTGAGGGGCGCGTTATCCAACATTTCGTTCTCCAGCGCCTCCATAAAGATGTCCGCCGTTATCGGCGAAAGCGGTGAGCCCATGGCCGCTCCTTCCACTTGGGCGTAAAATTTTCCGTCATACTGGAAGAACGTTGATTTGAGACAAAACTCGGCCAGGTCAGTCATTCTTCGGAGATGTTGAGGGCCGATAGCTTGGTGCGTATTATTGTCACTGCTTCTTCCACAGGTACGTTAGTGTAGAGCGACACAACATCAAAGCTCACTAGAATGTCAGTTTCTTTGATTTTAAGTGATGATATGATTTCTACGAAGTGTGAGCTATTTCTGACAGTCGAAGCGATACCTTCTGACAAGGGTTTTAATTTTTCGGCGACATAACGGGCTAGTGGATGAGTTGGAGAGTTAATTGCGCTGACGATCGGCCGTAAAGGGACTTCTGGCTTATGTATTTTTGGCAAGCCGTAGAACCGAGGAGTAGAGGTGTTATTTCTCTTTAGTCTAGCCTTGATTTCTTGTTCGATTCCTGAAGAATTATTGACAAGAGATGCCACTTCAGACCTCAGTTTACATAGAGGGTTCCTATCTAGCGGGGCATATGTCTCGTCTTCTAAAAGCGTCACCACCTTATTGTGGTAGTCTTCTGATTTCATCAATACTTTTGCGTTTCCCTTATCTGCAGGAAGTATCACGATGTCTTCGCGCTGGCGTAATCAATTTAATGCGGTAAATTGCTGCTAGGAAGTTTGGCTCGACTGAGGATTCGCGCCGTCTCATGTCGAATTTCGTCTGCCTGTTCCGTGTTTAACTTCCCTACGGCACTCTCTACCCCTGCGACGATATCCAACGTCGGCAGCTTCGTCGGTACCAGAGCGAAGTTTAATCCTTTAGCCAGCACAGCGTTGGTGGCTGCATCTAGTTCTTCCCCGGTTAGGTTTACTACCATGTTCTTTATTTCCATCTTTGTTGTTTCCGGGTGTTGTAGACTTTTCAGTTTTTCGAACTTGCGTATATGTCTTGTTCCTGCTTTGTCTTGGATATTCACTGCAGATTTTGCTGTGGCTGCGTCGAGCGTCGTCCAATCGGCGTAGGAAAGAAGACTGGTGAGTTCAAGGTGGAGATGAAATATTCTGCTTTCGATGCAAGCCAGCTCACTTCTAGTCTGATGTATCCTTTCTCTCAGCAACGCAAAACCCGTGTTACGCAGAATTCTAAGGGCAGCTCTTGTGTTGAGATGGTGGCGTATCTTGAGGAAGGACGGTAGCACATCTTCGTCTCTGCAACGTAGTAAAAACGCTAGTTGACAAAGTTTCCGCGCCCGTGTCTCACGTAGTTTAGAAAATTCCCATGTTTGATAAAATATCTTCTCCACGTAGAGTTGAGTCAAATGTAATCGTAGGCTTCCGCGGCCAGAGTCAGTTACCTGTAATTCTTGGCTGTCCGGGTGGCGCCGCGTCATGTTTCTTGAAACCGACGTTTCGACCCTCATTCTGGGGTCTTCTTCCAGGGCAGAACTGCGTCTTCGGTCAGCGAGTGGTCTTGTTTTATAGCCAAGGCCCGCATGCGCTGACTGAAGACGCAGTTCTGCCCTGGAAGAAGACCCCAGAATGAGGGTCGAAACGTCGGTTTCAAGAAACATGACGCGGCGCCACCCGGACAGCCAAGAATTAACTGACTCTGGCCGCGGAAGCCTACGATTACAGTATCAGCAGCGTTTTTACAGAGTAGAAAACAAAATTTCACAGCTGCATGTTGTTCACTTAAACTTGCCATCATAAAAAATGAAACAATAACAAAACAGTGCTAGTAAAAACAATCACTGCAGTTCAACAGAGCAAGCCAGGTCGACAGCACAGGTGTCACTCAACTGACAATGAGTTGCGCTATAAATTCCTAGTGGCAGGAACACGTATTGCACAAGCTCTGCCCATGGCAATGCTATTCCCGTTATTTTTGGGTACCCCCTAGTATGTATTTTCATCATAAAGTCCTAAAAGTTACATTGTTCAGTAATTCCATAGGTAATTTATACCTGCCTTTCATTCCTATACCTACAAATGAAAACTTATCGTCTCCCTTACGTCTTGAGGTCTGTTTCAAAATTGCGTTTTTTTGTTTTTTTTTTTCAGAAAATAGTTGCTTAGATTGCTTTGTCCTTGGCTAAGAACAGATCTTCTGCTTAGCCCGTGAATCCCATATGTCTGCACTTGTGGAGATGCTCAGTTGTCTGAACTGAGGCACAACCACACCTGTTGTTGTCTGTGTAACCCCAGTTTTTCATAGTACTCCTTCACCTTGATACTGCTGTTCTGAGACAATCAAAGCCTTCCATTTCTCATATGGTAGATCCCACCAAGGGTCCAGTTTTTCTTGAGTTTGAAAATGTAGGAAGCACCTCCTCCCATAACGATATTCTTCTTTTTTCTGGTCCAGACTATTTCAATATAACCATTTCAATTTTGAGATATGATGAAGTAAGATGGATCGAAATTCAGGAGGGTACATAGAAGCTATAAACAAAAAATACGTGTTAGTACCCGCAGCATGAGAATGTACACATATGGTATTCGAAAACCTGCCAGTAATTTTAGATTCGTTGTAGTAAATGCTATCATTGGCAGCAAAGCTATTGTTACAAATGGCTGTTGTATGTACTGCAAAAACTATCGTGGACCGTAACTTTCGTGTTGTCTTATGTCTAAGGTACATTTGTTTTTGCATTAATAGGCACTTTCTGTCCTCCAGAAAATGTGTCCCAAATTTCTGACCAAGAGGCCAACGGATTCCTGGTGCGTCCTTATTGGACTGTTAGCGATAACATTTCATGTAGCTTTAATTTATTATTTTTCATATATTATACTGTGTTAAAATATAAGAATAACAAAAAAAACTTTATAACTATAGTATGAAAACTGAATCTAAGGTGGCAACTACAAGAAAGGAAAATCTTCAAATGAAATCTATATCTTTTGCTTCCCCAAGTTAATATTTGATACTAAACTAAAAAAGATCAGAGTATTTCTATACAGTACAGCACCCCACATGCAAAGCAGCAGGTAAATGCTAGTCGTATTATAAAGCATTATGTCATCTGGTAACAGACTATCCTTTGACTGTATATCAACAACAAAATCATTCATTATAATGATGGACAGTAATAGTCCCGACACACTATCCTGTGGCACACCTGTTCCCACATCCATCTCCATTGATACTGCATTACCAATTTTGACTCTTTGCTTCCTGCCTCTTAAAAATTCATCCAACCAGCAAGATACATCATGTCCTAATCCAGTGGTCTTAACCTTATCACAACCATTTTATTGCTAACTCTGTCAAATACCTTAGAAACATCCAGTGCCACTCTATGTACTAAGCCTTCTTTGTCAATTCCGTCTGACATATCTTGTACATAACCTCCTAACTGAGATTCACATGAATAACCTTCTCTAAATCCACACTGGTCACTTATATGCCAGTTCCCCCCCCCCCCCCTCGCACATTTTTCTAATCCCAGGAATACACCAAGTTTCCATACTTACAACGAACAATACTTCCAGATATAGAACAACATCCTTATCACTTACCTGTGATACATCTGTTGTAATATTACTTGTACCAGGTGCTTAAATTTTTTTAAAAAAAAGAAAGAAAAAATTACATAGCTTTCTCGTAATAAGTTTTTTGTGTTTGTAGGTGTTTTCTTGTCGCTGGTGTCCTCCTCCTCCCTTCAACTTCGATTGATGTATTTTATCTTTAATTTCCATATTAATATTGCTTCATAACATTTCTTCTTACTCTGTTATTGTCAAGTAAGATAATTATTTTATGTCAACTGTTTTTATGGTCAAAAATGATAGTTGTTCCCTGATCCTGTTCTATACAATGCAATAGATCCCAATATAAGAGACTGACTCTATGGGATGTGAAAAGTTGTCAATTTACAGTTAAACAATTGCATAACAAAATAAAACATACACCTGAAGAAGCACAGTCATTGCATACCTGGTACATTAATTACATCAACTACATTTACACAAATTACTGGCAGTTGTTTTGTACATACCTTAGGAATATTAGACCCCTTTTTGAACAATTGACAATAACTTGTAATCCTTGTGAAGATCATTTTTAGTTCTAGTGCCATAATTGTGTATTTTACTATTTGCTTCAAACAAATTATAATTTGTGACTACAAAAGAAATGAATGTGTATATATACTCCGCCACCAATGTTAAAATCCCCAACTTCTGAACAGCTCTCTACATGAAGTTCTATTACTAACCCCCTTATTACTCGCATTTGGGCTCTGAACACTTTGTCTTTATGAAGATATAAACCGTTTATTAATAAGGTCAAAAACATAATTTGAAATATTTTCAGTAGAGAAATCTGGAGTGTGTATATTAAATTTCAATGCTTGTAAAATTTGAAAATTTGACAATTTTTTTTTGTTTTTAGATGTAACTCAGATAAGATCATTTATATATTTTAAAAATAATAGTGCCCCCAACATAGAACACAGAGGTACTTCTCTGATAAGCAGAATTAAAATGTTCCAATGAAACTTTCTATTTTCTATTCCGAAAGTAAAGAACTAAGCCATTTATTAACAATGCCATCAATACATCAATGCTTTAATTTCAACAGTCAAGTGCCTCAGATAAGCCACAGAAAATTCCCACAGGAATTAATTTATCATTTATTCCTTCTAAAATGTTGTCAGTGAATGCAAATAGAGCTTGTTCTGTTGAATGGCCTTTTGAAAACCCAATAATGATTTAGTTAGAATATTATAGTTTATAAGGTGTTGGTAAACTTTCTCAAAAACTTTGGAGAAAGCTATTAGTAATGAAATAGAATAGAATGGCAATTAAATACTACTGACTTATCCCCATTTTTATATAGTGGTTTAACTACAGCACACTTAAGCCTTTCTGAAAAGATACCCTCAAGTAAAAATATATTAAACAGATAACTTAGTATATTACTTAATTCTGTGAAGCACAGTTTAATTAATCTGCTGGAAATCCCATCATAACCTCTCGAGTAAGAGACATGATAACTTTTCTTATTTCTTCTGGAGTAGCTAAATTTACAAACATAGTGTCAAATTTTTCATGGACGCCAGTATTGATGAAATCCATACTATGTATCACAGTTATTGGCAGTCAATTTATCAACAACAGATAACAAAAATTTTATTAAATATATCAGCAATTGAAAAATTAGAGTCTACTGAATTTTCTTGGATATAAATGTCATTACTGGTTTATTTTTTCCAGTTTCCTTTTTTACAATGTCCCACATTGTCTTAATTTTACTTTAAGAATCATGAATTTTGTGTTTGTAGTACATACTCTTAGATTCCTTAATAACCTTTTTCAGTATTTTGCAGAACCACTTGCAATATATTTTAAAATTAGCATTGTGCCTGTTCCCAGAGACAATATATATACTTCCTTTTACAAATGCATATGTTCAAATGTCCACAGTTATCCATGTTTTTCTTCTTTTTGAGAAGCATGATATCTTTTAATGAGGAAGCAACTTTCTAAGGAACTTAATACAATGCTATTAAAAATGTTGTATTTTTCATTCATGCCTTGTGCACTTTAAACATGCTCCCAGTGTGTGGTATTAAGGCACTTTCTGAAACAAGGAACTGATTCATCATTGATTACTCGCTGAAGTTTAAGAGCATTACTCTTGAAGCTACTTCCTATTGAAATGTTGATAGTGAATAACTGGGCATCATGATCTGTAAGTTTATTGATAGTTGTATAACTGATTTTTGAGGAATCCAGGAAGATATTATCTGTAGTTGAGTGACTATTATTTATTATTCTAGTGGGAAAATTAACTACATGGGATAAATTGAATGAACTGAATAATGGTTCCAACATGACTAGTTAGTTAAAAAAATCTACATTAAAATCACCACACCATACCATACTATTTTAGCTACTTTTTTGCTTTAAAATGACAATAAGAGTTCAAATTGGTTCAGAAAAATAGAAGAATTTCCAGAGGGTGCTCTGTATACAGTTACTATTATAAAAATTTCATTACTGAAATTTAGCCAAGAAGCACAGGCTTCAGAATGTTGATCAAGATAATACTTATAATAATTATAATAATAATATTTATATCATCAAAATTATGACCATTTCTAATATAATTGACAACTCCTCCTTTCTCGAAGTTTTTTGTACAGTAATGAGAAGCTAAATGAAAGCCAGTTATATTTGACATCCTGTTCCTGTAGTTATATGGTGTTGACACAAGCATAATAGAGCAATTCTATTGATAGCATTTAATTCAGTTATGTCAACAAGCAATTCATTCCCTTTGTTTGATAACCCTCTGATATTCTAATATAGTATAGGAAATTAAACCCAACACAATTTTTAATTTTGGTATCTGAAGACTTATTATTGTTTAAATTAATTTCTGTTAAAACTTTCTGCCTAATACTTGACCCTAATAATAATAATAATAAAAAAGGAGCTGTACTAACACCATTAACTACAGGAATCTTTTCATTTGAATTGGTGGCCCCAATTACACATCCCCTTCCCTCTAATATTGACTTTCATTGTTCACATTAAAGTTTTATTCCTTTAGTGCAATATTGAGTCAAAAAGAACAGACTGCCAACAAAGACAATAAAAAAAAAAACAGGACAAATTGGGAGGCTTGATGTTTTTACTACTTGTAATCTTTCAGGTGCAATGGCAGACAAAAATGTTATAAGCAGTACTTAATTTCTTTCAATGTTTTTAGGCACATAATTAAAAAAGTTATAGCTCTTTGGTTTATTCTAATTTAAAAATTATTTTGACTAAAATAGTTATTAACTAAGCCTTGGCTATGTGTTATAGGCTTGACTAGTAACTTATACATCTTGGTTTATTAGTGTGTTGACATTCACAATTTATTTTTTGGACAAAACATTTGTGTAAATATTACTATGAAAATAAGAGATGATAGGAAAAGAGAAATTCAAAGCTCACTGAGTGATGGATTAACTTTCCCTATCAGTTTTATTTTCCTACAATCTTTATTTTAATTGTCACTATTATCATGAATACTGTTGTTCTTTACTTTAAAGATATGTATATAAAACTAAGGAAGGATAGGGAAATATGACCCAACACTTACCACAGATGAAGGCAGCTGGGAATGACAAACACAAAAAATGCATGTACACGTCTGACTCTGCCTGGTGTCGCACTTGTGCACGAATAAGTCTGTATGCCGAAATATTGCACTTTCCTTGTGTGTTTTTTTGTGTTCGTCGTTTGCAGCCGCCTTCATCTGCGGTAAGTGTTGGGTCATATTTCCCTATCCTCCCTTAGTTTTATTGCCTTAAAGCATTTTCCTGCCACAGGCTCGAAAATTTTACTCTATGTGTGTACTTGTTTTTTCCGTGTCTCGACGTCACAGGAATTCTCTTCTATGGTAAGCGGTGGTTTATCTCCTATCCTAAAGTTTAATATATTCGCTTTCAGTGCCTTTGTTTACTCGTAGAAAAAGATAAAAAAATCATTTGTTAATTATTTTATTTGACTCTCTCAAAATTGCAATTCAGTATCCTTGACTAACATTTTTGTTCAAACTAGCTGTAGCAGTAGAATACTGGAGATAAATTGAGCCACATAGACTCTACACTGTCTCAGTTGCAGTCAGCAGAAGTATTTTATACGATGTTGCCTGCACCTGAATATAAACAGAAATGTTATGTTAGCATATAAAATATCATGGAAATTAAGGGAAACATAATTGCCCTATACTTGAGCCCTATATTAGTGGCATATTAACAGTACCGAGCGAGAGAATATGGCGTCGCGTGTGGAAGTGTTGATCAACCGCTTTACAGAAAATGCAAATTTCTTTAATCTAAAATGTGTTTCGTGTAATGAAGCTGTCATTAACGGCATCCGGTTATGCTCAGTTATGCATGTATGGATTCATAATGCTTGTTTAGACAAACTTGTAACGATAAACCCGGTATGTGAATGTGGACAAACCATGTGTAATAACCTTGAAACTGCAATGAGAAAATATAACGCCGGCGTGAATGAAAGTGTGTTACAATGTGTAAAACAAGAATTAACTGCTGCTCAGAAATATGTGGTTAACTTAAAAAACAGTGCTCAAAGAAATCAGTGCTGAGGATTCATACAAAAATAGTGAACAAAGTGTTGTATATATTAAACCTAAGAAGTGTTGTCGTGCTATCAAAAACTGTGAAAATATCTCGCTACCAACGAGAAATAGATTTGAGATTCTCAAATCTGAAGAGAAAGATCTTACACAAGAAGAGAAGACAGTACATGACACCAGATGCGTAAAAATTAAACATAAATACAGCTGTAAATACCCTGGAAAGAAAGTGACGAAGAAACAAAGCGTGTATATTTTAGCGGATAGCCATGGGAAAGGACTAGCTTCTGTTTTTAAAAATGAAAAGTTCTCTGTGACAGGAATAGTAAAGCCAGGTGCGCCTCTCAATGAAGTATTAAATACTGCTAGTCTGCCACCCGGCAGCACATGTGTTGTAGTGGGAGGAGCGAATGATGTATATCAAAATGAAGCCAGAAATGCGACCAGAAAACTAAAAGAAGTGTTGACAACAAGAACTGATCTCCAGTTTTACGTAACAAGCATACCGCACAGACATGACCTGATTGAATGGTCCTGCGTAAATACTGAAATAACTGCAACCAACAGAAAGTTCAAGAAGATTTGCAGTGCTTTTCAAAATGCAGAATTTATTGAACTGGATTCCTCGGATAGAAGTCACTTCACGCGACATGGCCTACACAGAAATAACTTAGGTAAAACCATAATGGCTGAAAACATTATTAATATCATAAAGTGCAATACGGAAATGACCAGAAACTTTAAAACCATACCGTTACAAAATACAGTTGGTAGCTATCAAGAAGTACCAGTACTAGGTCAAGAAGGTGCTGAAAGTGAAGCTGACATCAAAGAAGGAAAGCAGGGTGATTCTTCAAGAAGTCAAGCATCTATAACCAGCAGGCGTAGTAACAGAAAAATCATTTCACCATTAAATAGAGAAATGATTTTTTATACTGGACACAGAGCAGGAGAATACACAACAAGTGCTAAAGAACAGTGAACAAAACCATCACAGTGTAAATTTTGAAGAGAATAAAAGGAAAAAATGTCAAATCAAGTAAATGCATTAAAATAGAGGGCACTGTTAAAGAGGTAAGTGGTCGAGCAAATGTACATACTGAAAAAGCAAATTCAAACTTTATAATTTATCATCAAAATGTGCAATCCCTTAAAAATAAAAAAAATGAAATTGAATTACTCCTTTCAACACAGCTTAAAGAGGTAGCAGTCATATGCTTTACAGAACACTGGCTCAGTACTTCTCAACTGAATGTTACTAACTTTCCTAACTTAACTTTAGCTACATATTTTTGCAGAAGTGAATCAAAACAAGGAGGGAATTGTATATTTATTAAAAACGACATTGATTTTAAGGAAATTAGTACAATCCAAAAATATTCTATAGAAAAACACTTTGAGATATCTGGAATATACATTCCAAAAAATAAAATAATATTAATGTGTGTATACAGATCTCCAGATGGGGACAGTAACATATTCCTTAACATGTTTGAGAAAGCACTAAAAACATTACCATTAGTAAATAGAAATGTAATTATATGCGGTGATTTTAACATAGATTTTTCTAAGGATTCAAAGTTGACAAATGATACTTTGAGTCTTGTATCCTCATTCAATCTTAAAAGTCTGATAGAAACACCTACACGCATTACAAAAAATTCTTCAACAACAATTGACCAAATTTTTCTAAATAATACTAATTACAGACATAATGTGATGAATTTTGACACAGGTTATTCTGACCATTTAGCACAAGTTTTAACATTAAAATTAGAATCTAACATTAACACACATACAAATATAAAATCACGTAGCTTTAAGGATCAACAGATCAACCAATTCAATAATTTCCTAAGAAATGAAACATGGGAAGAAGTATATAATTGCACAGATACAAATGAGAAATATAACTTATTTATAAGAACATTTTTGTATTATTTTGAAATATGCTTCCCTCTAAGAACACGAAAGCAAAATGTAGGCCTAATAAACAATGCAAAGGGCTGGATTACCTCTGGTATTTTAGTATCAATAAAAAAGAAACAGTTGTTACATGCAACTTCTAAGACACAGGAAACAACTCCAGAATTTGATAAATATTTCAAAAAATACAAACAGGTTCTTAACAAGGTAATAAGACAAGCAAAGAAACTAGAAAATGATAGATATATTTCCTCAGCTACCAATAAAATGAAAGCCATGTGGAAGGTAGTGAAGAATGAAGTAGGAGCAAGACAGGTAGATAACCGTAATATTCAGCTTGAAGAGAATAAAAAAATAATATCTGATCCTATAGAGATTTCTAACACCTTTAATACATATTTTTCAAACATTGCCGAAGATTTGATTACTAAAAATTTTGGCAAGTCCAACATCAACACTCAAACTAATGCCAACCATGATAATAGCAAAACCCTTTTTATTCAGCCAACAAATGAAGAGGAAGTATTAAAAGTTATTGGGGAGTTGAAACCTAAATTTTCATCTGGAATTGATGATGTCCCAGATTTTCTATTAAAAAAATGTGCTGAGTTTATAGCTTGTCCTCTCTCTCATATATGCAATAGCTCATTCTCTAGTGGAATATTTCCAGATAGGCTTAAAACAGCAAGAGTAAAACCCCTTTTTAAAAAAGGGGAAAAAAGATAAGGTGTCGAACTACCGTCCAGTGTCAGTCCTCTCATGTTTCTCTAAAATCTTAGAAAAACTATTTCACAAAAGACTAGTTAACTTCTTAGAAAATAATAATGTATTTTCAGATTCTCAACATGGGTTCAGAAAGAATAAATCAACCGAAACTGCCCTTTTTTCATTTTACACAGAAATACTACAGACTCTTGATGCGAAAGGACACATATCAGGAATATGCTTGGACTTGTCGAAGGCATTTGATGTAAT
Source organism: Vandiemenella viatica (assembly GCA_031002005.1). Taxonomy (NCBI): domain Eukaryota; kingdom Metazoa; phylum Arthropoda; class Insecta; order Orthoptera; family Morabidae; genus Vandiemenella; species Vandiemenella viatica. The sequence goes on along the minus strand of CM061920.1, from coordinate 19,339,153 downwards.
TGATCATAATATCTTGCTTTCAAAGTTAGATCACCTGGGAGTTAGAGGAGTAGCTAACAATTGGATAAAGTCATACCTGCATGATAGAAAACAGATTGTTGAATGTAGCTTTAAGACTGACAACAATGTAAACTATGTTCACTCAGATTGCAAAACCATAAAATATGGAGTACCACAAGGATCAATACTTGGTCCTGTCCTATTTTTAATATATATAAATGATCTGGAAACAACAAATAACTGCCAAAAATATATTAAATTTGCAGATGACACCACCATTTTAATGAAAGAATGTACCAAAGAACAATTATTAAAAAATATTGAATACACTTCTAAAAACATTGCAAACTGGTTTTCTCAAAATAAGCTAATAATAAATACTGAAAAAACAAATGCCATACACTTCAGGACAAAAAATAATTTAGATACACAGTTACCTACAGTAAAACTTAGTGGTAAACTACTTAAAAATGTAGAGAATATAAAATTTCTAGGTATTCATATACAAGAGAATTTAAAATGGAACACACACATTGAACACCTTTGTAAAAAACTAAATACTATCTGCTATATGATGAGAATCTTAGTTGGTTGCATATCTAATGAAACCATTAGGCATATTTATTTTGCATATGTACACTCATTACGAAGGTATGGAATCATTTTCTGGGGAAACTCCCCACTGTGACGGTTCTAGGGCTTTACAGAGTATATTCTAAGACATTTGTCTGAGTTTTATTATAAAAATTATGAATTGCGAGCGTGGTGTAATATTAGGATCCACGCGTAGCCACAGGTATTGCGACACAATCCTGGTGTCTTGGTAAGTGTTGCATCAAGAACCAGCGTCAGTATAAAAAGGACGAGACGCCACCTAGCGTGGCTTTTTCGTCACCAGTCTTCATCGCAGTCGGACCTTCGGTCCAGAGCAGAGTTTAAATTTGTGTGGCAGTGGGTGACTTCTAGGTGTTTGCGGTAACCGTCTGAGTTGGTCTTTTGTCTTTGTTCGGGGAGTAAGTGAGTCGTCTGGTATTTTATTTTTGTTATTCATCGAAAGTGAGGATTTTAGTATAATCACTCAAATTAGGTTTTTTTCGTCGAAACTAGCAAGAGCTAAGTTTACATAAAGTGTGTCAGGTTAGGGAAGCAATAATAATACCAGCGAAATTTCTTATTAGTCGACACTCAGCGGTTGCGCAATTGTTTAAATTTGCAACGTCTATTCCACTGTTTTAAATTCCGTTCCAGTTTAGAAGTTGTATATCAGCCATCAAGTATTGATTTTATAATTTATAATTGTGCAACAAGTGTGCAAGAAATTGATAGGAACTTTAGAAATTGGAATCGTAAATTTCCAATGTTGCGCAATTTGTGTGATGTTCAAAGAAATGGTTAGGGATTGTTAGCGGAAAGTATTAAGAAATTCAAGGGATTATTTGCGGTCGTAGCAGAACTGTCTTCTGACTTTTTTTGGAGAAGAAGAAATTATTTACCTGGTGAAAAATCTGTTGTGTAAGGAATCTTCTGATAGAAATTTAAATAATATACCGGTCGGTGGGTCTAACAAAATTTAAGGAAAGCTGTGCATTAAAGACTTGAAAGAAAATCATTTAATTTATGATTTAGTAGTTTTGAGATACCCTTCTAACCTTTTATATATTTCAGAGAAGGTTTGAAGTGACCACCGCCGAAGAGAAAGAACATTGTATGTTGTTAATTACTTGATGCTTTCCAGGTAGGCACAAGTAAACGCCACGAGAACAAGATACTTTATTTTTTGGTAACTGCACAGACCATAAAGTGAGTGATTGTTATATTATATTTTAACAACATATAAAGTGCCGGGTTCTTTCAGATGGCGACTCTGCCAGGATTGTTTAACAATATATGTAACTAATTATTTACATTGAGTTTTAGAATCCAGTGATCGAACTACACAACAGAATATTTTAAGATTCTGCAGTAAGAATTCTTACGACGCGAAAGGCTCCAGCTGTGTTTCGGGTTCACCGACCTGGAGAGGTGGCAGAAAAAATTGGGCGGATGTCCCAGGAGGGTGTGAACTGAGGAGTGGCTGTACAAACACAAGGGGTTCTGTGACCTTCTTCCACACGCCAAGGAATTTCAAAACAAACAAATAAGCAGGTTCTGTATTTGTGCTACGAAAGTAAAACTGGGAAAATATGCAGGTAATAGTGCTTCGAAAACAAAAATAAATTATTGAAGAGGACTCTAAAGGTACGTTAAAAAATCAGTGCCGCCTCGTGGCGGGGAAAAGTGCTTCTTTTGGGGGAAATTAATTTGTGTATTGTTTTTGTTTGTTTGTTACCTCAAATATAATTCATGATGGAAGGTTTGAGTATGCAAGAGATGTTCGAAAAATTAATGGATAGTCAGGCAAAAGCCACCGAAACTTTGAGTCAAAATTTGAGTCAAAAGATAGATAACCAAGGTGAGGAGCTAAAAGATAGTCAGATAAAAGCAACCGAGAATTTAAACCACAGAATGGAAAATTTGAGTCAAGATTTGAGTCAAAAGATAGACAATCAAGGCGGGGAGTTGAAAGAAAAAATTGAACAGAGTCAAATTGACTGTGAGAACAGGTTTGAAGAATTGAAATTAAATTTTGGGGAATTCCGGTCCGAACAGGTTGAATGGAAAGCAGATATTGGACAGAAGCTTTCTGAATTTGAAGACGATTTTTGTGGTAAATTTGAGGAATTCAAAAATAGTCAAACTATATCTCTGGTGAAGGCTACGGAAAATTTTGAAACTAAATTAGGGACCATGTTGAAAGGATAGAGAACAACCAAACAGGGTTAGTTTCTAGTTTGGATACTAAGATCGGGGCAATTATGATAGAAGTGAAGGATGTTTTGGAAAAGAAATTGGGAGTTACTAAATCAGAGTTACAAGATGAAATTCAAGAAAGATTTTGGAGGTAAAGGAAAGTTATAATAACGATAATGAGAGTCTTACCCAAGAGATTGATGAGTGTAAACAAGGGATGCAAGAAATAAGGCAGGATTTGACTTCTGTAGGAACCAATCATGATCAAATGGGACAGGAAATTGAAAAGCTAAAGGGGAAATTTGGCATTTACAAGGAAAACGGTAACTGAGGATATTAAGATTCTAAATAAAGAGTATAAGGAATTGGGGAAAGATTTGGTACAGACTGCCATTAATGTTAACCAAGTAAGTGATGATTTGGCTGATGTAAGGAGGAACATAAAGAATCCTGTTGAAACAGATAAGAGAATTGAAACAGAGGCACAGTACTCTGAAAGTGAATCAGAAGGGGTTAGAGTTGATGTAGTTTCTGATAAGAACATTGGAGCTGAAATACATGTTGTTGCAGTAGAGTCAAAAGTAACTTCTGTAACTGAAATAGTTGAAGGTAGTGTAGTTCTTGGTCAGAATACTGAAAAGACTACTGAAGCACTATCAGGGATAAATTCTGAAATTGAAAGGGAGATTTCTGACGAGGAGAGTGTTGAAAAGATTACCGGGATAGATTCAGAGTCGAATTTTGAAATTGTAGGGGATAATATAAATTCAAGTCAGTTCAATTCACCAGCCAGTAGTGAAGGGAGTAGACAGAATTTGAAACTTGTTTTCAGGGGGTTGAATACATGTAAATTAATGATGGGGAAAGGGACAAAGTGTTACTACTTGTGTACACCTAATCAGATGTATTTTGATCGGGGTTTTGCTAGGTTAGGAGAGGACGGACCGACTTTTTGTTGCTCGTATTGTGACGGAGGAAGCGAGAAGGTACAGCGGGTAAAATCGATTGTTGACGGAAGTCGACCAGTCGGCCGCTGCGTCAATTGCTCCGCGGAGGAAATGTCCCGCGTAGTATTTGAAATGGGATTTGAGTATTTAAATTCATTTGGTTTTGAAACAATGAAATATTGTAAGGGTTTAGATGACTGTAAAAATGTCATGCTGAATATACGGGCTTTGCAGCTGAATGCCTCAGAACATCACAGTTCATTGTGTGACCACTTGGAGGTCACAATCATTGTAAAGCTTTCTGCATTTCGGGTAAAGGTGAAATGGAAAGCCACAGATATGTCTATCTGTTATTCCAAAATCTTTCATCTTGGTTTAGCATGATGATTCCGGGAATTGGTTCATAATTCTACCAGTTCGCCGAAGAAATTTAATAATGTTCTCTATGAAAAAAATGTATAACTTTTTTTTAATTATCAATAAGAATTGTCGTTTTTTTTGGTGAATGTGAGAGATAATTGGTTATTATAGGATTGATTGAGGACACTTGTAATCGTTTGAAGATCTTGTTTGCAGATGTCAAACGCTAAGGTTTTCAGATGATCCTCAGAGACATAAATAGAAAAATGTTTCTGGAAGTGTGGACGTCGTGATGAATGGATGAGGTAAAAATAGGATGTAATTAGGATTTTTTTTTTGGTAAAAAAGGAGAATTCCCTATGACGTCGAATGACTGATGATTTTGAATTTTCCAACAAAAATGTAATTTGAAATTTTTGATAGGGAGTATTGTAATGGTTTTAGATTACTTCTCATTTGACCAAATGGTATGGTCAGTGAAATATTTTCAGTTCAGGGGATATGTATCCCAAAATTATTATGAATTATTTGGTTCTTTTCATTAATAAAGTATTGAGAAGAAGGCTGAAAGATTTATTTTTTAGTCTATAAATAATTCAAATTCTTGAAAGCATAAATTAATAAGACTTTGTAGCATATTTAGGTGATACCTATGGTATTTGAATATTTTCAAGCGGTAGTAAGTCTTGAAATACTATGTACCGTTAATGTAAAAATTTAAAATGTTTGGAAGGTTATTTAAAGCATAACCTGATATCATTGTTTCATAAACGCTTAGCAACATTGTTTGAGCATGCGTTTTAGGGTCTGCGAACCCAAATTTAAATTTTGATTTTTTTGGTAAGTGATGGTATTATTACCAGAATTTCTTGATTTATCAGTTAATTGAAAAGATACATTTATACATTAAGATTGTTTATGTAAGACCACCACCGAAATTTTTTTTTCAGAATATTGAAAAAAATATTTTCTTTAATTTTTTTCTAAACTTAATTTTTAACTAAATCACCAAGGTCAATTTAGTAAAAAATTGGAGGGGGCTGTGACGGTTCTAGGGCTTTACAGAGTGTATTCTAAGACATTTGTCTGAGTTTTATTATAAAAATTATGAATTGCGAGCGTGGTGTAATATTAGGATCCACGCGTAGCCACAGGTATTGCGACACAATCCTGGCGTCTTGGTAAGTGTTGCATCAAGAACCAGCGTCAGTATAAAAAGACGAGACGCCACCTAGCGTGGCTTTTTCGTCACCAGTCTTCATCGCAGTCGGACCTTCGGTCCAGAGCAGAGTTTGAATTTGTGTGGCAGTGGGTGACTTCTAGGTGTTTGCGGTAACCGTCTGAGTTGGTCTTTTGTCTTTGTTCGGGGAGTAAGTGAGTCGTCTGGTATTTTATTTTTGTTATTCATCGAAAGTGAGGATTTTAGTATAATCACTCAAATTAGGTTTTTTTCGTCGAAACTAGCAAGAGCTAAGTTTACATAAAGTGTGTCAGGTTAGGGAAGCAATAATAATACCAGCGAAATTTCTTATTAGTCGACACTCAGCGGTTGCGCAATTGTTTAAATTTGCAACGTCTATTCCACTGTTTTAAATTCCGTTCCAGTTTAGAAGTTGTATATCAGCCATCAAGTATTGATTTTATAATTTATAATTGTGCAACAAGTGTGCAAGAAATTGATAGGAACTTTAGTAAGTTGGAAATCGTAAATTTCCAATGTTGCGCAATTTGTGTGATGTTCAAAGAACATGGTTAGGGATTGTTAGCGGAAAGTATTAAGGAAATTCCAGGGATTATTTGCGGTCGTAGCAGAACTGTCTTCTGACTTTTTTGGAGAAGAAGAAATTATTTACCTGGTGAAAAATCTGTTGTGTAAGGAATCTTCTGATAGAAAATTTAAATAATATACCGGTCGGTGGGTCTAACAAAATTTAAGGAAAGCTGTGCATTAAAGACTTGAAAGAAAATCATTTAATTTATGATTTAGTAGTTTTGAGATACCCTTCTAACCTTTTATATATTTCAGAGAAGGTTTGAAGTGACCACCGCCGAAGAGAAAGAACATTGTATGTTGTTAATTACTTGATGCTTTCCAGGTAGGCACAAGTAAACGCCACGAGAACAAGATACTTTATTTTTTGGTAACTGCACAGACCATAAAGTGAGTGATTGTTATATTATATTTTAACAACATATAAAGTGCCGGGTTCTTTCAGACCACCTAGTATCAAATGCTTCAAAATCCAGAAAAAAATTATCAGAATTATTGAAGGAGTACGAAGTAGAACCTCATGTAGACATTTATTTAGAAAGTTACAAATTCTACCACTGCCCTGTTTATATATACTGGAAACTATAAAATTCATTTAAAAAATATAGAAGCTTCTGGGTATAAACTACAAACAAACAGTGACATACACTTGTATAATACTAGACAGACACTAGACTTTCATATACAACAAACAAATACTACCTTCTGTCAGAAAGGGCCACTTCATATGGGAATCAGATTGTTTAATAAACTACCACAGAGGATCAAGTCTGTAAGAGAAAATACTAAATTCATATCATCAGTGAAGGAGTACTTGCTCGACCACTGCTTCTACTGTATTGATGAGTATTTTCGAACCAAATGTTAGTTTTAAACATTGGTGATGTCATTAGTATCATTTAAATTTGTAAAGAATTAATTGTATAATTGTAACTGTAATTCTTTTTGTCTATATCATATCTGTATAGTATGTTATCTCATAGTATATAATAGAATGTTTGTTATATGTTTGTTTGTCTGTCTGTGTAGAGACCAATTTTGACTTGCCCTATATCATTTGTACTTCGTACTATGTATGATGCTAAGGGGCCAATAAATACAAATACAAATACCTTTATATATGTAATATCAAAACATAGCCTCTAGTAATTATAACAGTCACAGTAACTGAAAGTTTTACATCACCATCCTCAGACAATTTGAAACATTTTGTTTCATATTAGAATTTCATTACAGATAGTCAGCATTACAAGAAATCATGCTAACGTAAATATTTCATTCAGGCTTGTGTAAGGTCACACAGGATGTTCAATTGATATAATTGGTTCGTGAAATAATGAATGTTGGAGAGGGGAAAAAGGAGGAGGAGATCTATGAGGGTGAGGGCATACAGAAAACAGATCTCTCACTATTATTACAGAATTGTAGGAGTAAATTTAATATAATTCTGAAGTTTGGTAGCTTACTCAAGACATAAAAATCACAGCTTGTTATTGGGATTGAGTCTCGGTGGAGTGAGAGACATTGAAATTATGGCATGCAGGAGGGTTCGGAGAAGTAGTATTCATTTATTCTGGTTATTAATGATTATTACAGTTCACTGGTTTTCATAGATGATAACATGAGAAGTTATGCTTGCTTACCAAATTAGGAAGATGAATAATGAATGTGATGAAAATATTGGGTATAAAATGACTGTATATTGAGTTCTGAGGAGGGAGTAAAATGTTAATAATAGATTGCGAATTGTCAAATGGAATGGATTTGGTTAATGGCCTGACTGGAATCCAATAACCTCATTCACCGTGTCACTCTATATGTTCCTTCCCGAAATGTGTATACTTCTTCCCAAAGTCCTACCCACTGCCCCACGCACATGCTTCAGGTGTAACAGTGAATCTGAAGAACATCTTGATCCAGAAGTACTCACCTTCTGATTCTACCAGATTAACCAGATGGTTCTTTTCCATGCAATAGACCTTGCTCCAAAATTTTCAGCATATGTCATCCAGCCACCACTATTTATTCCTATTGTACCAGAAGTGATTTTTTTTCTATTATTGGACATTATTACATTATTACTCATCTCATTTACCAAATACTTGGCTTCGCTGCACAGCTTCTTACGTCAGTCTCACCACTACCCTACTGTTCATCAGGATGGATGGGTACAGGCAACTAGATTATACTGCCAACCTACACAATCCCATTGCAGCCAACACCAGTTCACACCACTCTAACAATCCCAAAACCTCATGACTACTGCCCCTTCAGAACTCCATGGATGGGAACTGGACTGTCAACATATCTTAGACACAAGGCATCTCACTGGCTTCAATCTCATTTAAGGCCACCCCTCCCGCTCCCCGGTCACTTACATTATTATAACCATACTATAAATTTTAGAAAAGATTCAAAATATATTTTCTGTGTTTTATTAAAAAAGAAAAAATATTCATTTTAATTTGTTGCAGAGATTATAGTTTCCCACAATTATTGTTGGTCAGCTATCCTCCCTCCAAAATGTTGCTTCCCAATTGGTTCATCTTATGCTCAGTCATATGGTGGATTTCATTGTGGATTTTTACCATATCTAACAGTTTCATTGTCACTGTTATCAAATTAGGAGGTTAAGATATTTTAGGTGAAATGGACAAGGGAGGCCAAGTTGATTGTATATACTGGACCTTTCAAAAGCAGAGGTAGCTATAGCATCGTGGTGAATAAGATTAAAAGCACTGGGGTAGACAAAGATCTGGCTTGAAAGAAATTGCAAGCAAAGAGTCATGGTAGCACGTAGGTAATTTCAGAGAAAATATAAGTGAGGACAGGAGTTCTACAGGATTACCTGTCACAACCATTCTAATGAATCGTTCTGTCATTGATACATACTAATATTGATGTGTGAATGAAGGCTTTCCCAGTGTGTTGTTGAAATGTAATCTTCACGGGTTCTCTGTCAGATAGTGTCTTAGAAGGACGAGCTTTTTGTGGCTACCTCTGCCGCTGAAAGCTCGTCCTTCTACAACACTATCTGGCGGAGAACTCGTGAAAATTTTATTTCTTACTGATATTGTGTATAGTTACATCGAAGAAGAGTTGTAAATAATGTAATAATGTAGGTTATTATGAAAATAAGTGCCAAAAACATTACTTTTGGAAAACACAAATACAAGAAAAAAGATATGTTGGAAGGTGAATAACATGTAGACAATAATGAGGTGGTGTATCTGGAAATTAAGGGAGCTGGATTACAAATTATCCATGGGGGCGTCTCTAGAGTATTCTGGGATGGCATCGTATTCACTTTATGTGTATTAAATACTGCTGTATGAAAACTTAAAAAGGAGGAAAACTAGTTTGCTTGAGTTAACCAACAAAGCTGCAGCACTAGGATACTGGGCAACTTCAATTTGAAACTGTATCAGTAAGAAAAAGTATAAGTGATTGTGACTTTTTGTCTTTTTGTCCAGATTTAGGATCAAGAAAGAAATAGTCTTTGGTGTTCATTAAGGAGCTACACCGAACCATTCTCAGGATCCACAGAAACCAACATTTGACTGTGTGGAAAAAGATTTATAACTGTGTCCTCTTAATGCACATTCAACCACTTAGTTATTGTGTAATTTTTCTTACTCTGAATAATATATATATTTTTAAATTGATCCCTTTTTATTATTTTGTTGCAGAGGCTGGAGACTTTGCAAAGGAGAAAGCTGCAGGTGTTGCTGGAAGTGTGGAGTCAAAAATAGTAGAAGTGAAAGATCAAGTAGAAGAAAAAGTGAACCAAGTAAAGGAAAAAGTAGAGAACCTAATTCCTAGCCACAAGCCAGAAAAAATAGAAGATATAGCTAAGAATGCAGAAACTGAAATGGAAAATATAGCTGAGAAAGGGGAAGGTGCGATGCATAATGCTATCACTAAAACAAATGATGAAATGGAAAGTACAATTGAGAATGTGATAGAAGATATAGAAAGTGTAACTGACACAACTAATGCAGAATTAAAACGTACTGCTGATAAAGTGGAAGATGTAATTGGAAACACAGGCTCAAAAGTAGATGAGGTCCTACATATACCTACAGCAGAAGATATTGATATTGTGGACGAAGAACTCAGGGCTGTTGAACAGTCTGGCACTTCGATGGACGAAGCTAAAGAGAAAATGGTACACCAAACTTCTTTAAATGAATCGGTAAGCCCCACAGAAGAAACAGCAGATAAAGATGATCAAACAAAAAAATTCTACTGGAGGCAAGGAAAATGAGTCAGGAGCCGTCTGATAACATAGAGAACAGTGAACAATTTGAAGCAAAGATAAGAAAGATAAAGTAAAGAGATATTGTTCAAAAAAATGAATGTGGCAAATTACAAGTAAATAAGGCTTAAAATTTTTTTTAAAAATAATAATCAGTATTTTTAATGCAATTCTAATTTTTGTGTAAATTATGTACATTCAAAAAGTGATATTTTACTTAACACTTGCAAGGTAAATAAACTCTTTTCCTTCCTTGGAAGGTTAAGAATGTGTTGCAAACTCTGTGCCTTCCCTTTTCGGAACTATTAAGTGATAACTCGTATATTTTTTTAAAAGAAAAAATCCATTATTTGCACAAAAAAAAACTTTTTGTTTAAATCTAATCACACATAAAATATGCATCATATTTACCACATGTGCAGGTACGACCTGTCCCCACAAAAGCAACAGCTTCTATCTCCACTTTTGCATTCTGGAAAGAAGAAGAAGAAAAAAATTCAAAAATCTAAAAGTTGCAGATAAAGACATGAATATCTCCTAATTTAGGTTTTAATGGGTTTTGAAAGGAAATGAAAGATGCCAAATATTAAAGATAAATAAAAGTAAATTTCAGTTATTAATTTAAATTTATATATTTTAAAATAAAAATGATATGGAGGAAGAAACCATTATTTGTGATAGATATCATAATGGCATCAATACAAAAGAGAAGCTACTAAATTTTTTGGATATAAACCTTTGTTGTTGTTATTCTACATTATTTGATTTAATTTTGATGATCCCAGTGTCAATTTGTTGACTAGTCTACTTTTCAATTTAGCTGTTAATTTCATCTTAAAATTTTTGAGTACAATATACCCTATGTATGCAACAGCTTACATCTGTTCTCGGTGTTAGTTTATTTGTTTTATAATTATTTGTAGTTAATTTCTGTGTTAAGTAGAGAGCAGTTTGTCTAATATCTATGAGAAGCACAGAGTAAAATTGGCAGAACAGGCCAGCTATGGTGGAAACACTTTGATATATATATATCACCATAGGCAGTATATGTAAATTGGAATAGAGAAAGAGACAGGTTACAAGACAAGTGAATCAAGAAATATATTGAAATGTTATTGTATTAATATGAAATAGATGCATTTGTTTATATAAATATATCAACTAAAGTAATATTGTAAACAATAATGTGAATGGCTAATTAATAAGTACAGTTTAAATAAAAAGTAGTTTTTTTTCTAATAATGTTTGACTCATTTGTAATTTGTAACTATCACGTTATACCACCCACATCTTTTTATGTTTTCCTCCATGTAAGGCATATGTATTATGTGAATAATTTTTTTTAAATATTTTCACTGATTGTGAAAACCATCTCATGGCTATAATCACAATGGCTGATACATTGACGGAAGCTATGTTTGAAAATAATTTGTGCTGTTAAATGCATACATCACATTCATCTCCAGTTTGGCAGACTTGAGATAAATGCGTATTTTCTAGAATTCGTAGATTCTTTATCTTAACTTTGGCAGGAGGATATCTTGAACACTATAAAAAGACAGAAAAATATTGCAAGCAAATGATTATTTACTGCTTCAAAAATATTAGATATTTTTTCTATGCGATCAATTCAGAAATTAAATCTGGATTTTGGTAAGGTGTTTTTATACGCTGTGTAGTAAACAGTTTAACACACTATTATTATTTTTTTTAAATGAAAATGGTCACACTGTTGTTAAGCTAGTAATGGTTTGATTCCCAAGATCTATAATCCTTTTTGTTGAATATAGTAGAGACTGTACTCTGAATACACAAAAATTAATTCTCAGCTGTCAAGTACATATTTATATTGATCACATTTTACACAGTCCTCAGAACTGCTAAAATATGAATACTTATATCTCCTTAACATAATATTTTATTATTAAACAACAGTTTTAATAGAAATTATGCCAGGGTTCCCACAGGCCTTAAAAAGGCCTTAATTTTCATTTTGATTTTTAAGGGCCCTTAAAAGACCCTAAAATTTGCTCAAAAGCCTTAAAATCTTTGAAAAAGCCTGATTTTTTTTAACACCGAGATACGGCGTAATAAATTTCACTATTCAGCGACGCGCTAATCGGCAGATTTCTCTCTGGCTCGACCTTGACCAAGTGTGAGTCAAAGTGCTTATATTTCAAGCAAGTAGTAGAGTCTTTGCACAGAACCTCTCTTATGCAGTTCTGCTTCATACATGCCTGCGTCTTACATGAGAGTTTAAACAGCTTCTTACAAAGTAAACAACTCGATGCCCATGTGCAAACTGGAATGAATGTTCAAACACAATTGAAACCTCATATTTAACTTCTGTTTTTATTGGCCATGCCAAAGCTGAAGATTTGATTTAACATTTTTTCTAAGCAGTTGAGAAGTTATCTCTCCAAAAAGTGATACAGGTTTCAATGGATGGTCCATCCGTAAATTTGAAATTTTTCAATATTTTGCAAAAGAAATTAAGAACTGGATTTAATTGTGAAATGTTGGATGTGGTTTACATGTTTTAAATAAAGCATTTAAACATGGTTGCCAAGCATCTGGCTGGCACCTTGATTCAGTCCTAGTTTCCTTATTTTGGGTATTTAAAGATTCACCCATGAAAAGAGGATTTCCTCAATATTTCCACTTGTAAAAAAATGCCCTCAAAATTTTGTTTGCACGGGTGGTTGGAAAATTTACCTGCAGCAGAAAGGGCATTTGAAATATGGGACGGTGTCAAAAGCTACATACAGAATGTGGAAAAGGGCTCTTTGCCTAAACCTACATATAAGTCCTTTTTAACAATTCAACAGGCAGTGAAAGATAATCTTATTTGTTCAAAACTGATTTTTTTCATTTTGGTGTCTAAAATGACAACCCCATTCTTGGCTTTTTATCAGAGCACAAAACCTCTCTTGCCATTTATGGCAGAGGATATAAGAAACTTTATCACCAATTTTATTGTAATCTTCAATGTTTTTAAGAAAGAACACATACAAGTATTGACTAATGTACAAAAAGTGGCAACATTAGACCTGAGTGATGTGTCGAAGCTTTCCTGTGTTAGCACCATCAGTTTAGGAGTTGCAAGCGATCAACTTATCAAGGCTATGATATTCAACAAGAAAGTGTCTGAAAAAGAAGTTTTTGAGATGAAAATGGACATCAAAGACTTCATTTTTATGATGATTAAGCACATACTGGACAAATCTCCTATAAATTATAGAGTTGTAAGAAGTATGACTTGCCTTGATCCTAGACAGATCGTGTTAAATAGTAACAACTGTTATGGAAAGATGAAATATCTTCTGATTCACTTGTCAAAAATAAATTTAATTGGAGAAGGAGACTGTGATGAGATTCTTATACAGTATCACAGTTTTTTATCACCAGTTGCCTCAAATACTTCGAACCACTTCAACTCATTTAATACACATGATGAGCATTCACGATTAGATATCTTTTTAGAGAAGTATCTAGGCAAAGAAGATTACAACAGAGTACACAAAGTAGTAAAAATATTGTTGCTGTTATCACATGGACAAGCAGATGTTGAACGAGGCTTCTCTGTGAACAAGCAGTTGGAAGTTGAAAATCTTTGGTGGCTCAAAGATTAGTCAGTAAACATTTCAAAAATAGCAAAAATAAGTTGTTGATAATGAAGGAGTTAAGGATGTATGCAGCAATGGCTCGTCAAAAGTATATTGCGTACCTGGAAGAGAAAAAAAAAATTCAAAGAATACAGGTATTCAGAGAGTGAAACGCAAATCTATTTTAGATGATTTGGAAGATTTGAAGTGTAAAAAGGCACATCTAGAAACTGGAATTAAAGATGATGAAGATAATGCTGATAAACTAGCAGATGAAGCTGATGTTAAGAACATCACACAGTCCAATAATTTTTGACGAACCGCTCAAGTTAAAAAAGCTGAATTTGAGGATGTTGAAAGTAAAATTAAGGCTCTATTGAAAGATTTAAAAGAAAGTTGACCTTTTTTTTTAAACAATGTGAAAATAAAAAAAAATCATTTAAAAAAGTATATATTTTTTTTATTTAACCTGCATACATATTAACAACTCTTACCAGTATGTTTTATGTTTACTCATATAAGAAAATATTTGATCAAATACCCAATAGGAACTACTGCTGTAACTCAAAAGATGTTGAAAAATTTGTATTTAACCTATTTCTTAAACCTATGCAAAATGTTTCATCTTTAACGGGTCTTTTACATGTAGCTTTCAAAAAAAAGGGGGGGGGGAGGTGAGTCTTCCTCATTCAACATTATACCTGAAATCTAATAATTAATTGAGCTGCAAGTTTGGCAGTCTTTCTCTGATGTAACTGCTAATGTGCTACAATGTATAAAAACAAATTAAGTTAAAATATACATTTATATGCTAGTAATTCTTAATACTAAGGTGGTAATGTTTCTTTTTGCCCTTGTGTCAGTTTTTTGGGGTATAGTAGTTTTTTTATTTTATGTTTAATATATGAAAAGAGAAAAAGTTTCAATATTCACTGTATTGTATTTATTAGAAATTTATTAATTTATATACTCAATTAAAGCTTATTTCATCATAATCTGAACGTGGCGGGCTCGGATGTGACCACATCTTTCCCCCTGCTATATGTCTCGCCTCCCACATGACTAAGACTAAAGTCGAAATATTGTGCAATTCGTTTGTTTTTGTGTTTTTACGTGTTTCGCCCTCCTGCCTTCATCTGTGGTAAGTGACGGGTAACTGTTTATTTTCCCTATCCTATCTTATTTTCAGTAATCTTAACATGCATATTTTAATTTCTTTGCTGTAAGTTGCATATTAATTTTTTCATAACATTTTAATATACATTAAATATAGCCTTAAAAATATTAAAAAATGCCTTAAGAAGCCTTAAAAAGGCCTTAATTTTTCTTTTACTAGAAGAGTGGGAACCCTGTATGCTACCTGAAAACAAAATGGTGATACACACTGCTAAATTGCCACTGAGTAACAAAAAAGTTGTATAAGAATTTGTGTGTAAATAAATTGTGTCAATAAATTGTAATTAGTTTCACATAAGTTATGTTAATAATGTATGCCTTTAACTAAATGACTGGATTGATTAGAGTAATAACTAGTTCAGCATCTGTAACTCTCTTTAGTATGGTTCTGATTATTATATGTGTACAAAATAAAGAAATTTGGACATTAATCATCCAGAACAAGGATAGCTTCCTCAAGAATATATCATGAAAATGTTGTAGGATGTATAAATAATCCTTTGCTCACACTTGAGAACTGTCTCAAGGATTTATGAAATCTAGAAAATAAAATTAATAAATAAAATAATAAGAAGCTGAAGGTTCACGATTTGCAGCTTATTAGTCAGTGATATATTCATCTACGATTGTGTGGTACATAGTTATATTATTTTAGTTCATTAATCCATGCACATCCTTTCAAACAGATTTTGAAGTAGGAGCGAGAAAAAGAAGATTATTAACTGTGTTGGAAGCAGAAACTCATTCAATTATGATTTGAGACATACTTTATGTAAGGACAAGGCTGATACCGGGGCTGTAGTATAGCCTTAGTGCCTCAACTAACAGTTTATGTTTATTCAAAGTTCTGCGGAAAGTTCATGAAATAATTTAGATTTGACCATGTAGCCTGACAGACTCAACGTAAATACTTGAGGTCGCCACAATATTTGTTAAACCACAAATAGAGAAAAGGCTTACTGTCTTCTATGAAATCACAAGTCCACTTTACTCGAAAAATCTGAAGTTTATTTAAAAATCAAAAGTTCAAAATTAGAATTACACAGTTGAGTAGGCAAAATCGAACACAAGTTGTGGAGAAAAATTTAAACCGACTGACCCCTTTATGAAAATTTATAAGTTCATGTTATAAGTTAACCTCGCGTGCCATACACCAAAGTCCCAATATGGCTGACTCGGTAGCTTCACCTTCAACCGACTTCCTCCCGCCCCGACACAAGACTGACGCAGACTCTCTCACATAATGCTCCCGGAACAAGAAAGACAAAAACATGATGGCGACGGGGTCCTTTTATAGGAACCACTAGAATAAGTGACATAAGCAACTGTATCACATCTTTTTGCTTCCGCGTAGCTAAAAGTGTGTGTAATTTATTTGATGATCCAGACTATTAAAAATGTTTAAACTTTGACAATGTCTAGACTTATCTGCTAGAAGTCCAACGGCAGTTTCGTGAGAAATTTGGAGTAACTAGTTTTAAAGTTTTATTTAATTCCGCGTGGTGATATAAAGCTCCAAAGTAGGGGATTAACCCAAACGTTTGAATTTTTACAGCGACAATCAACAACAATCTTCAAAAACTTAATTACCAGACATATGCTAAAACTTTTTACGGAAACCAATCTATGTACGAAATTGTCTCAATTAGGGCTATCTACTGATGTAAATTTTAAATTAATAGCTTTTTTAATAAAAAAGCTTATTATTTTCTCTTAATTAAAATCGCTAATTAGACTTTACCAAATTATTTAATTTTATTATCAAAATATCGGGGACAGTGCTGACTACAGCTGGTGATAAAAGATCAGTTGTCGCTTAACTCGATTTAAAGATATTGCAAATCTTAGAATTTCTACTTTTCCGATCGCGTTTCCAAACATTAACAAACGGGAATATCTCTTAAACTAAACGTTTCCCGATATGATAAATACGCTTTAAAATGATTTTTATGGCGAATTGTTACTGTGAGCAAGATTACAGGGAAATTACTTAAAGTTAATAACTATTCTTCTCGAAATTTCTATGTCCCGCCTAAGCAAAACTAGAATTTGCCAAAATTCTAAGGTGCTTACATTTATTCATGTGGCTGTGTTGATTGTGTGTGCCTGTTCATACTTTAATGTTTGTTCGTGGGTTCGAAATACTAAAACAAGTGACACAATTTTTAATCTTTAAATAGTGTTCCGGCATATCAAAAAACAGGTAAATATCCTGCTTAATAAAATGACAGGTATTCTATTAAGATGCACAATACACGTTGGTCTTAAAATATTAATTAACAGCAAATTTGTCCTTAATTAAATTGAGAGTTTGCAAAATAATTGAAATGCAGTCTTAAAATATTGATTATTCACAAATTTGTCCTTAATTCAATCGATTATTTTGAAAACGATTAAATGCAGACTTTATATATTGAATATTTGCCAATTGTGCACCTTTTCCTCTTAGTCAGGTGGACATGAGTTCAGAATACTAAAACAACTATCTCAATTTTTTAAGTTGACTAGTATTCCCATATACCAACGAACAGGTAAATTTTCTGAAAAATAAAGAGCAAATTTTTCCCATAAAAATCTGTGAAGCCATTTCCTAGAAACCAATATTAATATACAGCAATGTAATATGGTTAGACCCAGCTATAGTGGCATCTTGAGATTCCACCTCTGGGATCCGGACCATCTGTATAATATTATTCCTCTGCAACTGGCCACGAGTCGATCAGCATAATATTATACCGTGCGGTCTTTCCACCATTACCTTAAAAAAAATGCACACACTCAGAACACCATTAATTTCTTTGTCGGCGTGCTTTATAAATACGATCCCTTGATGTTGTTTAGGAACTTGGTTCATATGTGCAGCAGGGTGAAAAAATTGCCTCTTGATGCTTTAGCAGAAAAAATTTGTCTAACACACACATCGTGATTTATTTCTGCTTATTTTAAGCACACTCCCTTTGTAGTCAGTTTTGAAGCTAAGACTGGAGACTACCACACTTTTTCAGTCTTTGCCCCCACAAAGATCTTACTGTCAGACTGAACATCGCAGCGATATAGCAAATGAGATTGCTAATTTTTGTTATAATGAGCACTTTTCAAACATTCATAACCGCTGAAAATAAAAAATGTCTTACCCCTGTATACGGTTGAGTTACCTCCATCTATAAAATATCTAGGTAATCTGTCCTGGATGTGACTTGAGACCTTCCGTAACCCATGGCGAAGGCTGCTTTGTCTATTTGAAGAACACTTTGTGGTCTGATTACAAGTTGAACTGTGGGTCCCAATAAATTATGGTCCTGACGGAAGATGATGATCATTTATTCATTCATTCACAATGTTAACATAGGGGAAAAAATACTGTACAAGACAAAATCAGGTTACTCTATGGTTTGAAGTAATGTCAGTTATTTTTTCTAACTGTTACAGACTTTGGGTTACTAATTATAATTATTTTTCTTCTTCATGTATTTGTAATTTTCAAAATACTATATCTACTTTCAGTGGATTGCACACAGTTTTTTTTAATAAAATGTCAGAAAAACTAAATATGTATCCATTCTTGTGAATCTTCATTAAGAGGTGGGGTCTTATTAATTTTGGTTAAATTAACTTTGTACTTAATACTATTAATTATTTATAAAATTATTGAAATGCAGTCTTAAAATTTCTAATGTTCGCTGATTTCATTCATTTTTCTCTTAGGCAGGTGCTTGTGGGTTTAAAAACTAAAACAAGTAACACAATTTTTGATCTTTAAATAATGTTCTGACACATCAAAAAACAAGTTAATTTCCTGCTTAATAAAACTCCAGTTGTTCTATTAAAATAGACAACACACATTAGTCATAAAATACTAATTAACAGCAAATTTGTCCTTAATTTATCAACTGTTTGTAAAATGATTAAAATGCAGTCTTAAAATATTGATTATTCGCAAATTTGTCCTTAATTAAATCAATTATTTCCAAAATAATTAAATAAAGGCTTAAAATGTAGAATGTTCGCTATTACTCACCATTTCCTCTTACGGAGGTGAACTTGGGTTCAAAACAATTAACTCAGTTTTTTAAGTTTTAACTAGTGTTCCCATATACCAATGAATAGGGTAATTTTCTGAAAAGTTATCCCACAAAAATCTGTAAAGCGGTTTTCTAGAAACCAATATTAACATAAAGCAATGTAATATTGTTACACCAGGCTATAGCGGCATCTTGAGATTCCACCTCTGAGATCCGGCCAGGCTGTATAATATTACCCCACTGTCACCAGCCATGTGCCGATCTGTATAATATTATACTGAGTGGTCTTTCCACCATTAGCTTAAAAAAAACACACTCAGAACACCATTAATTTCTTGGTTTGCATGGACGATTCCTCTGATGCTGTAGCAGAGTGAAAATATTGGCTCTTGACACTCTAGCAGAAAACATTTGTCTAACACACACAGGATGCCATTTATTTCTGCTTATTCTCAGCATCTCCCTTTGTAGGCAGTTGTTAAGCTGAGACTCTGGAGCACCTCTCTGAAATTTTAGAGTGTGGCTATGATTCTGTAGACTACCACACTTTGATTCAGTCTTTGCCCACACAAAGATCTTACTGTTAGACTGAACATCACAGTGATATAGGAAATGAGATTGCTAATTTTTGTTATAATGAGCACTTTTCAAACAGACGTCACTACTGAGCAAAAAACATGTGTTATACGTATATATGATTGTGTTTCCTGCATCTATGAAAAACTTAGGTCACAGTTTGCGGTAGGAGGTGTCTGACTGTCGATAGGACCAAATTTATGTCAAGGATGCCGCTTGTAACCTATGGCGAAGGCTGCTTTGTCTTTGTGAAATAAGCCAGAAAACTTTGTGGTCTGATTACAAGTTGAACTGTTAATTCCATTAAATAATGGTCCTGATCATTTATTCAATCATTCACAATGCTAACATAGGGGGGGGGGAATACTGTACAATTCTGTACAAGACGAAATCAGGTTATTCTGTTTGAAGTAATGTCAGTTATTTTTTTCTAACTGTTATAGACTCTGCGATACTAATCATATTTTTTTTTTCTTGTATGTGTGTTTGTAATTTTCAACTTACCAACATACGAGGCATGTTTTTTAAGTAAGTACCATTTTGAAATTAAAAAAAGACGTGCAAATATATATCAATAATTTTATTTTTACATGAAAGTCTGTACCTTACTCTACTTTTCTACATAATTCCCTTCAATATTGAGGCACTTGTCATAATATAGTACCAGTTTTTGAAAACCCTCCTTATTGAAGTCTGCCGCCTGACTTGTTAACCACTGCATCACAACTGTTTTGACTTCGTTATTGTCTTCAAGACGCTGACTGCCCAGGTGTTTCTTCAAGTGCAGGAACAGATGGTAGTCACTGGGTGCCAGATCAGGGCTGTGCACATGATTTTCCGGGCAGAAATCGTTTGCTTGAGCTACACTTTTTTGGGTGAATCTGAATGCTTTGATTCAGGTGTGACGTAGGCCACCCATGTCTCATCGCCCGTAACAATTTGGCTTAAGAAATCATCACCATCGTTGTGGTACCGCTCAAGTAAAGTCAATGCACTGCCTAAACATTTGGTTTTGTGCACATCCGTTAACATTTTCAGTACCCAACGTGAGCACAATTTACGGTAATTCAAGTGCTCGGTCACAATGCCATACAAAACACTACGAGAAACATTAGGAAAGTCATCACACAAGGAGGAAATCATAAAGTGTCTGTTTTCTCTCACCTTATTGTCCACTTTCTGCACCAAACTTTCATTAACGACCGAAGGACGCCCACTACGTTGTTCATCATACACATTTGTACAGCCATCTTTAAATGCTCTCACCCACTTTCGCACCATTCCATAATGTTTTGTCCGTAAACTGCACAGATCTCATGATGAATATCGATCGGTTTTAGGCCTTTAGCACAAAGAAATCTTATAACAGCCCGTACTTCACAGTCGGCGGGGCTCACGATTATCGGAGGCATCTTAAACACTCAGTGAACAACGTAAACAAGGAAGAATTAGACTGTAATGGCGTCAGTGCGTGGGCAAGAGATGCAGGTACCCAGTGCGAATGTGCGGAACGCCGACCGTAGTGCTGCAGCCACGGTGTGACAAAACGGTACTTACTTAAAAAATACGCCTCGTACTATATCTAATTTCAGTTGGATGGACACAGTTTTTTTTTTTTTTAATAAAATTAAATTAAACACGTATCTGTTCTCACAAATCTTTGTTAAGTGGTGGTAGTCTGTATAATGATCATACGAGCAATAGAAACTAGACAGTCGAAACAGGTATTCTTAAACATCATGCTGCCTCTTGTTTTAATTTTAACTACAACCACATCGTACATCTTCTGAGAAAATAAAATGATAGGATATTATTAAAATATGCAAATGGTTTCTTTAGCCAATTTTCAGTCAAATATTAATTTCACCATGTTGACAAACATATGAAATAATAATTTACACTTTAAACCACACTTTTTAAATCAGATGGTCTTATAAATATATAATAATAATAATTAATTAAATTGTGTTGAAGTGCATGCTCCGGTGGCAATTTCCCTATACACCCATCTTCCCCCTTTCCTGCACCCACCTACATTTGCCCTCTGCAAATTTTAGCTTTAAATTCTTTCAATGTTTTTGATAAATTATTCATCATTTCTCTTATTCCAATCCCTGACACCCTTACCAAAAAAAGAATCTTGCTACATCCTTGTGCCTGAAATCAAGTGCCACCTTGTGGTCATGGTCATCTTTTCCCTTCTGTGCATTACTTTTAATTTTTACACCAATATCTTTCCATGCCTCATGATCAACATACGCCTTGTACACTCCCATGACCCTCTTCACCCTACTCTATTCCAATGAATCCCATTCCAGCTCTTTTATCATATCTGTTACTGATTGCATTCTGCGGTAATTTCCAGAAATAAATCTTGCATCCTCTCCAACTCCAGTATTTGATATGCAAAATGTGGGTCCCATACTACACCACCATATTCAAGCAATGGTCTGATCAAAGATTTGTAACCCAATTCTTTTACTTCTCTCATACATCCCCTCATCACTCTCTCCAACAAGTGCAGAATTTTTAAACCTTTTCCTACTACCTGACCAATGTGTCCTGCCCAGTTAAGATTGTTATCAAATGAAATGCCAAGATATTTACATTTCAAGTCTTCAATAAGCAATTCTTTCCCCTCCTTATAATTGTAATGAACCTTTAGTTTTTTATTTGCGTATCTAATAAGCTGACTCTTCCTTGCATTTATCTTCATCCCATGTGTACCAACCCAACAGATCACCATGCAGCTGTTTACAGTCCTCTACCATTTTGATCCTTTTATATAGCAATATGTCATCTGCAAACAATCTAATTTCGGATAGTAAACAATTAACACAATTATTCATTAGAATAATGAATAGCAATGGTCCCAATACGCTACCCTGTGGCACTCCCATTTTTACTTCTACTTCCTTTGACACTGCATTTTCTACTCTTACTTTCTGTTTCCTACCTTTAAAAAATTCTTCTATCCAGCACATGACTTTCTCATCCACTCCAATAGTTTTTACCTTATTTATTACCATTTTATGGCTCACTCTGTCAAACGCCTTTGAAAGATCTAGTGCTACTCTATCAATTTGGCCTCCCTTGTCCATTTCATCTAAAATATCTTGCACATATCCCACCAACTGTGATTCGCATGACGTTCCTTGACTAAAGCCATGTTTCATTTGGAATTGAAAATTATTTGACACCTTAGTATGTGAAATGAATAAGCAAACATAGTAAACAGTTTATTAATCTAATGGAAAATAAATCAAATAGTTGTCATATGAAGCAACACCTTTCTGCTTTCGTGTTGCACAAATGAATCAACAGTTCTGAATAATTTAGCTATTTCTCCATTAGTGTTAATTATACATAATTCAGTAAAGAACAACATCAAAGCATATAAATTTAACCAAACATATGAGCCAGTAATGCAATCTAAACAATTTATCAGTCTAATAGTCAAGGCAGGGTTACTAAAAGTATTTTAAAGAAAAGTACACTGATGTACTTACAACTGGTAGTTTTCCTGCTTGAAATGCTGAACGGGCTGGATATGGTTCTTTAAAAACTGAAAAAGGGGGAATATGAAGTGAAAAGCATGAAAATTAAGTGTGGTAGAGCTATTTCAGAACTTTAAATTTTTAATATATCACACTTTACTCTCTTTAAGGGAAGTAGACTGTTCTGAATTCAGTATACATTAGCTTTTGTCTGTGTATTCGTCTATTTAGACCACAGAAACTCAATAAATTTAATTCTGCTGAAGCAAATGCTATTCCCCATCACAACTATTTTCACATTTCTTGTTTATCTTCAGCTCTTTAAGTGCAATTATCCCATCCTATCTACATTTGCACTTAACAGAAATTAATTTTCATTTTTTCAGTGTTCTTTTCTGGTAAATTATTCATCACTTCTCTTGGCAATTTACCTCATTCTCTGACTCCATTTACTGCAAAAGAAAATTTACCAGCTCCTTTATGCATGAAATGAATTGCTATCTTGTGATGATGGTCAATTTATCCTTTCTGTGTAATGCACATAACTCTTTTATAAATATTTATCCAAGCTGCATCACTCACATCTGCCTTATGCACACCCAACACTCTCTTCAGCCACCTTCAGTTTTCCAATAAGTCCCAGTCCAGTACCTTTATCATATTAGTTATTGATTTTGTTATGTGGTAATTTCCATAAAAAAATCTAGCTTTCCTCCTTTGCACCCCATCCAAATACTGTATTTGATACTAAATATGTGGGCCCCATACTACGCCACTATATTGAAGTACTGGTCTGATCAATGTTTTAGGCCAATTCCCTCACTCTAATAAACAAAGGACCTAGAAATCTCATTCTATCAACTGCTCAATGTGACCTGCCCAACTGAATTTACTGTCAAATGTTATGGCAAGATATTTACACTTCAGGCCTTCAGCAAGCATTTCATTCACCACACTATTGTCATAAACAATCTTTAGTTTTGTTATGTAAGTATTTAATAAGCATTTATCTTCAGTCTATGTTGACCAGTCCAGTCAGTTATCCTCTCCAGGTCACTCTATAATAATTCAGTCTTCTCCTTTTTTTTCTGCTGTCATCAGTCTTTCGTCTGGTTTGATGCAGTCCTCCATCCCTTCCTATCTTGTGCTAACCTCTTCATCTCTACCCCTTACAACCCATGTACTCGATTATCTGCTTCGTATATTCTAATCTCTGTCTTCCTCTACAGTTCTTACCTTTGACTGTTCCATCCAGCAAATTAATATGGTAGTGTAGTGTGGGACCCTCATTTTACGTATCAAATACAGGAGTTGGAGAGGGTGCAAAGAAGGGCTGCTAGATTTGTTTCTGGAAATTATCGCGAATGCAATCAGTGACGGATATGATAAAGGAGCTGGAATGGGATTCATTGCAAGACAGGAGGAGGATGAGGAGGGTCATGGGAGTGTACAGGGCATATACTGGTGATGAGGCATGGAAAGATATTGCAATAGGTATGAAAAGTAGTTCATGGAAGGGAAAAGATGACCATGACCACAAGCTGGCACTCGATTTCAGGCACAAGGGTGTAGGAAGATTCTCTTTTTTAGGTAAGGGTGTCAGGGATTGGAATGAGTTACCAAGAGAAATGATGAATAATTTACCAAAAACTTTGAAAGAATTTAAAGATAAAATTTGTAGAGGGCAAATGTAGGTGGGTGCAGGATAGGGGGAAGATGGGTGTGTAGGGAAATTGCCACCGGAGCCTGTGCTCCATTGCAATTAAATTAAATTAAAACCAAACCAGAATGTCTCAAAATATGACCTACCAGCCTGTCTCTTCTTTCTGTAAGCTTCTTCCACAAACTTCTTTCCCGACCCATCATTTTCAAAACTCGTTCTATTCGTACTTCGTCTGTCCATTTAATTTTCAGAAGTCTTCTGTAGCACCACATTTCAAATGCTTCAATTTTCTTTCTTTCTGGTATTCCTAAGGTCCATGCTTCACTACCATAAAGTGCTGAGCTCCATACACAGAGTTTTAGAAAGTTATTTCTGAGTTGTAGATCAATATTTGAAACTAAAAGGTTTCTCTTTTTCATGAAGGCTCTTTTTGCTAATGCTATTATGCTTATAACATCATTCCTGTTTCGGCCATCGGTTGTAATTTTACTTCCCAAGTAGCAGAATTCACTTACGTCTCCTATTGAATTTGATCCTATTTTTATATTTAATCTACTGTGATTGGTATCATTTCTGCTACATTTCATCACTTTTGTCTTGTTTTGAGTTCTATTCAGTCCAAAATACTCCTTCAGTATTTTGTTCATGCCATTCTGTAACTTCTCAATATCCTCAGCCCTCTCTGCTAACAAGACAATGTCATCAGCAACTCGTAGCATACTGATTTTTTTCTCCTTGAACACTAATGCCACATGAAAATTTTTCTTTTACTTCCTTCATTGTTTCCTCTACAGAAAAGTTGAATATTACTACAACCTCTCTTTAACTGATGTGTGTCTCTCATGATTCTCTACTTTTATTATAGGCACTTGATTCTTACATAGTTCTATCTCGATATTTTAAACCTGACTTCTTTAAAATTATGAATATGTTGTCCCACCTAACATCATAAAAAGCTTTTTCTACATCAACAAAAGCCATAAAAGTATCTTTTTTTTTATCTGCCTTCAAGTATTAATCTTAATGCCAGAATCGCTTCCCTAGTACCACAGTTTTTTCTAAACCCATTCTGATCTTCACCTACTATCTCTTCAAGTACCCTTTCTGTATATTATTCTGGTCAGTAATTTTGAAGCATGTTACACGAATGGAAACGATAATTCTCACATTTGTCGGCTTGTGCTTTCTTCAGAAGTGTGAAGATAATATTTTCATTAAAATCAGTTGGAATTTCTCCTGTTTCATAACTTTTTGATACCAATTTGAATAATCTTTTGATTTCTTCTTCTCTTAGGGATTTCAGACATTCTGCATGAATCTTATCAATTCCAACTTCCTAATTCGCTTTCAAGCAATTCAGAGCTCTATCAAATTCTGTCCTCAAAACAGGATCTCTTAAGTCATCAATGTCGACATTGCCTTTCCGCCTTTTTTTCCATTATGCTATTGTTCAAGTCATCCCCATCATACAGTTTCTCTATGTATTCTTTCCACCGGTTAGCTCTATCGTCTGAGTTTAAAAGTGGTTTCCCATCGGCAGCTACACCCTTCTTAAGTGACCATAATTGCATTTGTATTTTTCCAGATTCAATCTAAGTAATATTACAAGGTGAGGTACAATGTCAAGTCCATACATTTTTAATATATCTATAGTTAAATTATTCACACAAGACCATTTATATGTTTTTAGCATTCTGAATTCTTTTATAATATCTGAAAAATCTATTTCAGATTCATTTCTACTTATATGGAGAAGGTCCTCCTTAGATTTACTCCATCCAAACCCTGGATAATGGTCCTTAATGGTTACAGTCATTAATTTACTATCATTTGTTGAATAAATGAAGTGATCAATCAGCGATATAAATGGTTTTATCTTTTAAATATAGTTTACTCACTACTGTTCTTATCAACTGGATATTAACTTGGTGTCAACTTTAAGGAAGTAGGATTCCTAACACAAAATAACAGTAATTTTCAAATAGTTTTGTAAGGGAAGGTAACTAATATGATAAATGAGCTGGAGAGGGATTCATTGGAGAATAGAAGGAGGGTGAAGAGAATCATGGGAGTGTACGAAACCTATACTGGAGATGAAGCATGGAAAGATATTGGTGGGAAAATTTAGAGAGGTGCTTGGAAGGGTGAGGTTGACTGTGACCACAAGCTGAAACTTGATTTCAGGCATAAGGGTGTGGGAAAATTTTCTTTCATAGGAAAGGGTGTGAGGAACTGGAATAAATTGCCAAGAAAAGTAATGAATAATTTACCGGAAACACTGAAGATATTTAAAGTAAAAATTAGTAGAGGGCAAAAGTAGGGTGGAAGAGGAAAGGAGAAAGTGTGGTATGTAGGGAGATTGCTACCAGAGTGGGCGCTCCATCACAATTTTATCAATTATATTCCTGATGATAATCATATAGGGTATCTGAAGGAATAAGTAATTATGGAACAGTTCTGATGGATATTAGACAGTTCAT
The DNA here is from genome assembly GCA_031002005.1 of Vandiemenella viatica. NCBI lineage: Eukaryota > Metazoa > Arthropoda > Insecta > Orthoptera > Morabidae > Vandiemenella > Vandiemenella viatica. The sequence goes on along the minus strand of CM061920.1, from coordinate 19,312,008 downwards.
TAAAACAGTGGCAAAAATTGAAGGTATTAATGAGTACAATTATAAAAATGCACATTTTTCAGAACTGAAGAGATATTTCAGGGAAAAAAGGCACAAATACTGTGGAGTGAAAGTAGTAACAGTTTAAGGAGGTAATAAGCCCGTTTCCAGTGATGATGGGGTCAGGACTGTGCCTTTTTTAGGTTAGGGGCTGCTGGTGAAGGGACAGAAATAGATTATCAAAGTGATACTGATTGCAGATTCGCGATGGGGAATGTCGCAGATATTAAAGAAATAGATGAAATGGCTGAAACAATAACTGACTGTGGTAAAAGTGGGAAAGAGGGGATAAATTCTGAAAATGTAAAGCCAGTAGTAAGGGTGTTAATGGTAAACTGTAGAAGTATAATGAACAAAGTAATCGAATTTGCAAACTTAATAGAGATGCACGAACCACAAGTAATAATTGGGGTAGAGAGTTGGTTAAAAGAAGAAGTACTAGAAAGTGAGGTTTTTCCTGATGGTTACGTTAGCGTTCTTGCCTCGCATTCGGGAGGACGGCGGTTCGAATCCCTGTCCGGGCATCCAGGTTTGGGTTTTCCAAAATCACTCTAGGCAAATGCCGGGATGCTTCCTTCAAAAGGCCATGGCCGAATTCCTTCCCATTTCTTGCCCTCATCCTTCCCGTCTCTAAAGACCTCGATGTTAAAAAGAGACGTAAAGCAGTTAAAAAAAAAAAAAAAAAAAAAAATCCTGATGGTTACAGAGTGTACCGCAGAGATAGAGGAGCAATTGGTGGAGGAGTCTTCATACTAGTTATCAAAAACTACCACAGTTCACTGGCGTTCATAGATCAAGACCATGAGTTACTTGGTGTAGATTTCTGGGGTAATAAAAAAGAAAAAATCAGAGTGTTGGCTGCTTACCGCAGTGGAAGAATGACAGAAGAGGATGAGGCTCTTGGGGAGAAATTAAATTCATACTCAGATTTTAGAGGTGAGAATAGAATGATCATCATCGGCGGGGATTTAAATTTACCAGGTGTAAACTGGGAAGGGAATAAGATAAATAACACAAGGGAACAAAGATTTGCAAATATCTTAATAAGGGAAGGAGGATTTACACAAGTGGTTGAGCAAAACACTACGGTACAAAATATTTTGGATATATTTCTAATTAAGCCCGATGAAAACCTTTTGAGGTATCAAGTAACTGAAGGAATAAGTGATCATGAAGCAGTTCTGATGAATATTAGAGGATTCAGTAAACCAGCAGCCAAAATTGAAGAGGGAAATAGGTACAATTATAAAAAGGCACAGGTTTCAAATTTGAAGTGATATTTCAGAGAACAATTCAGCAAATGGAAGGAAGGCTCAGGTACAGTAGAGTCAAGGTGGGAAGAGTTCAAGGAGATAATAAGAAAGGGGGAAGAAAAATCTATTCCAAAGCAGAAAATAAAGAGAAGTAGAGAACCTATGTACTATAATAGGGAAGTGAGGAGGTTAAAGAGGTTGGTAAGAAAAGAACATAACAGATTTAAGAGACAGCAGGGTAGTAGGGAATATTTAAAACAACTAAACAAGGACTTAATAACAGCAAAGAAAATGGCTAAAGATGGGTTTATTAAGAGTATTGTCAGTGCAGGAAGACCATTGACTGATGCATCTAGAAATTTCTATGGCTATATCAGGAAACTGAGGGGAAGGGAGGCTGTAGAGACACTTATAGATAAGGATGGAGAAGAAGTTACTGAGGATTTGAAAAAGACAGAGATTTTAAGTAACTGGTTCAGTGAAAGCATTAGGGACAATGAATCAGAAAAAGGAGGGTCAAATTCGGAGAACGAGCTTAACAACACAATTAGAAATGACGATACTAAAAAATTTGATATTCATCCTGAGGAAATCATGAAGGAAATAAGAAAGCTGAAAAAAATAAAGGGGCTGGTGAATATAATATTACTACAGATATCTTAAAGATAGCCGGATGTGACATTGTACCTTATCTTGAAATATTATTTAAATTGAGTCTAGACACTTGCTGCTTACCACAGGACTGGAAAAGTGCAATAGTAGTACCGGTACATAAGGGAGGGGTGAGAAATAGAGTTGAGAATTACAGGCCAATCAGTGGGACATCAGTGGTAGGTAAATTAATGGAAAGATTGATATGCAACCACATCAGAAATATATGTGAGGAACGTAAGTGGTTTTCAAGCAGGCAACTTGGTTTCAGGCAAGGATATTCATGCGAATCTCAGTTGGTGGGATATATGCAAGATATTTCAGATGAAATGGACAAGGGAGGCCAAATTGATAGTGTAGCACTAGATCTGTCTAAGGCGTTTGACAGAGTAAGCCATAAAATGGTAGTAAATAAGGTAAAAACCATTGGAGTGGATAAGAAAGTCATTTCCTGGGTAGAAGAATTTAGGTAGAAAACAGAAAGTTAGGGTAGGAAATGTAGTATCAAAAGAAGTTGAAGTAAAAATGGGTGTGCCACAGGGTAGCGTATTGGGACCATTGCTATTCATTATTCTAATGAATAAATGTGTTGATTGTTTACTATCTGAAATTCGATTGTTTGCAGATGACATAATGCTGTATAAAAGAATCAAAACGATAGAGGATTGTAAACATTTGCAGGGTGTTCTGGACAGGAAATCTAATTGGGTTGGTAAACATGGAATGAAGATAAATGCAAAGAAGAGTTAGCTTATTAGATACACAAATAAAAAACAAAAGGTTAATTATGAATACAAGGTGGGGAAAGAATTGCTTGCTGAAGACTTGAAATGTAAATATCTTGGAATTACTTTTGATAACAAACTTAACTGGGCAGGACACTTAGGACAGGTGGTAGGAAAAGGTTTCAAAGTTCTGCACTTGTTGGAGAGAGTGATGAGGGGATGTACGAGAGAAGTAAAGGAACTGGGTTACAAAACTTTGGTCAGACCATTGCTTGAATATGGTAGTGTAGTATGGGACCCTCATTTTACGTATCAAATACAGGAGTTGGAGAGGGTGCAAAAAAGGGCTGCTAGATTTTTTTCTGGAAATTATCGCAGAATGCAATCAGTGACGGATATGATAAAGGAGCTGGAATGGGATTCATTGCAAGACAGGAGGAGAATGAGGAGGGTCATGGGAGTGTACAGGGCATATACTGGCGATGAGGCATGGAAAGATATTGCAATAGGTATGAAAAGTAGTGCATGGAAGGGAAAAGATGACCATGACCACAATCTGGCACTCGATTTCAGGCACAAGGGTGTAGGAAGATTCTCTTTTTTAGGTAAGGGTGTCAGGGATTGGAATGAGTTACCAAGAGAAATGATGAATAATTTACCGAAAACTTTGAAAGAATTTAAAGATAAAATTTGTAGAGGGCAGATGTAGGTAGGTGCAGGATAGGGGGAAGATGGGTGTGTAGGGAAATTGCCACCGGAGCCTGTGCTCCATTGCAATGAAATGAAATGAAATTTTTTTATAAAAAGGTCACGTTCGTAAATCAGCCAGATCCGATCAAGGGTCTTTGACCTTTTACTAAAGCTGTGTTATTGCACACGCTGACGTCACGCGCCTGCTCTTCGTTGGCAGTTTAACAGCGGCCAGAGATGTCACAACAAAATTGATGTTATGAGGAAATGAATTGCCAGAATACTTTCATTACGTTTGCTTTTCGTAGCATTTCAGTTTAAATTAAATACGCTCATTCAATTAAAAACATATGGTGAAACGGATTTATATAAAAATTAATAATATACCATTGAAATTCTATTTTGTTGTTTACATTTTTCACGTTATCCATTTCACTCCATTTTTACAACATCTTCGGCAGTATTTGTATAACTAAAAAAATGTATAAATGTCACATAGATACCGCTAAAAATGGAGTGAAACGCTTATGGTGGAAAATGAAAAGAAATAAAACTAAATTGTATTAGCGTATAATTAATTTTATACAAATTAATTAAGTTGATATTGAGGAAATAGCCCACAACATGCAGTTATTTTTATTTATTTTAATAGCAATGGAGCTAACGCTCCGGTGGCAATTGCCCTAATCATCTAATTACCCCTTTTTATATACCGGTATATATTTTTTAAATTTTCTTTTATAATTGGAGTGTTGAATTCCGCCCCCATTTACTTTTCCGATTTACAAATTTTAATTTTAAATACCTTAAGCGTTCGTTGTTGGTAAATTACTCATCACTTCACTTGTTGTGCAGATGGTAAAACTTTATGGCTGAAAAAAAAAAAGTGGAATAAAATTGTATTTTACGATTCAGTAAAGTTCTTATCACGCTGTTCGACCATCTTTAGGTATTTGCATTGGACATCAGAGTTGAGGTTAAGGCTATCAAAATTAAAAAGCGTTGGTGATTTTTATTATTATTATTACTCTGAATTTAATGTGAACATTTAAGTTCGTACTTTAGCCAGCATAACTTTTGAGTTTAAAAACGGGAACTAATCCAGACTCGAGACCTCACCCAAAACACGGTTACAAGCTAACGCTTCTTAACCCTAAAAGCAGGAACTATTCTACACCCGTGGAGGGTTGCCAGATACAGGATTATAATTTCTGGGGTTAAAAGGTTTTTTAATGATACAGGATTATAATTTACAGGGTTACAAAGATATTTTAGTGGTATGTTTAAGGAGTGAACAAATATTCAAATTAATTTAAAAATAGTTTTATTTTAGGTAAAAACTATGCTACATAACATATATCTATATAGGTATATATATCATTAATTCTACTTTGATTGAAAATCACTAAGTCATAGTTGAAGTCTACATACAGTAGAGTCTCGCTTAACAGACCTTCGCTTATCCGACATTCCGTGTTATCCGACTCACATACATACAGAGTCGCTTGCCCTTGATGACCTGTATGAAGTCACTGACGAAGACTGTCAGCATTGTTAACAACAGTGAAAAGGAAACAGAGGAGGATGAGGAAGGTGGTGCCAAATTAACAGGATTCAAAACCCTTGAAACAGAACTGAACTACGTGGAGCAACAAGAATAACCTCCAGCACTGAAGTGTTATTTCTACAGAGAATGCGTGCCATGGCGGCGAGAAAAAGACATTCGGCAGGAAAGCAAAAGTCTGTTACAAACTTTTTTTAAACAAAATTGAATATATATCAACCTCTTTTTTATGGTTTTTAATTGTATTGCACAGTGAAAATAATTATCAGTTTTGTCAATAATAAGACACCAGCAAACATTTACGATATTGTTTCTTCTTTCCCTATTAACCGACATTCCAGGTAATCCGACATTCCCGCGGCCCGTTTGCGTTGGATAAACGAGACTCTACTGTATATTGTCTCTGGTCGTCGGTAAGGTGGAGCCCTCCTCTACCTCCCGCTGCGAGCGCGGCATGGGCACCGTGGTATCTCAAGTTTGAGAAAAAACTGAAATACGGGACTTCCGGGACATTCCCGGATTTCCCGGCCATCTGGCAAGCGTTCACGCTCTTACATCTAGTTATTGTATACACGGGAAGATCATTACCCATAAATTTCTTACATTCTTTGTAAACTTCATTCACTGCTGGGAAATCAGCTATATCAGCCAGAAGAACTGTCACTTTCACCACTGAAAAAGAAATGCAGCTGAAATAAAATTCCAAACTTACAGTACCGTAATATAATGAAAAATATTTTTTCGAAAAAGTATAGAAGAGTTGAGAAATAATTTCCAGTACAATAAGTAGTTATGATTATCTTACTGTAGTGGCTAAACTAAAGCATTAGTTTCAAATTTACAAGTTTAAATCTGTCACATTGTTGTACCAAACGTTATTAAATTTAATCAAAATGTATCAAGTCATATGATGAGTTTTTTAAATACCGTATTTCTAAATCTAATTTAACCTACATGACTGTTTTTAGATTATTATGAATACAACAGCAGGCTTCTACAAAAACATTAATTACTATGCCGAATTAAACGATATAGATGTAGGCTTCAGGGTTGTTATAAATTACTGTCGGTGTTTTGTGAATTTATTACGTGCGATGTATTAAACATAACTATGATTTGAGAACGAAGACTTTCATGGCGTATCGGTGATATGAAGTCTTCGCGGGTTCTCCGCCGTATGGTGTTGAAGAAAAACAACAACGAGCTTTCGAGCTATGATTGTATCACGGACTGGTTTAGAAACTCTTCACCTTAGGCCAAAATCAGCCGAAGTTTTGTATCCAGCTGCCGAAAATGAATTAAGTCGCGTGCGGGGAATGCAGGCGGGGATCAGCCGAGACACAAAATACATACAATATAAAAGAAAACATGCATGTGGGTATTCATGATAATGCTTCAAGTATGAATACAGCCATTCGCTGTGGAAACAACGTTTATATTGGTTGTGTAGCTCACACTACAGCTCGTGATCCATGACGTAAGTTTTAAAGATATTGCTCTAAAGGAAATAGTGAAAAAGTACCGCAAAATTGTAGGATATTTTAAGAAGAGTGAACAGGCCACTCGCTAACTTAATAAATTTCAAGAAACATGTGACTTGCCTAAACACGCTTTGATAGGATCCTTCTAAACTCGTTGGAGCAGCACCTACTTGAAGTTGGAGAGACTTGTACAACATAAAACTGCATTTAATCCGTATATGGCAGAACGTGGTGGAATAGAGATAATAGCTGCAGAAAAATTGACACAAATGATGAGTTGTATAACCGTGCTGAAGTGTTTTTATCAAGCGGCAATTAATAAATCTAGCGATTCTTCATCAGTATACCTCATTATACTATTGATTGGCATGTTAAATTCAAAACTTACAAGGAAGGATGAAGACTCTGAAGATTCAGAACTGCTCTAAAGAATTTGTGTAAATCTGTTAAAAAGAGATTTGCTTACGCAAGAAATATTTTACAGTTGTCGATTCGCACTAAAATCGATCCACAGTTAGAAACTAAGTATTTGACTAGCTACAAAATTGGAAATGTGATGACTTAAGTTTTGACATTTCTACGTCAGAATTTTGCACTGAAAATAACAAATCGAACGGATCATTTAAGTATCGATCTACTTTTTGTTTTGATTATCTTATATATATATATATATATATATATAAATCTTGTGTCACGATGTTTGTCCGGGATGAACTCCGAAACCCATTAACTGACTTTGATGAAATTTGGCTTAATGTGTGTAATTTGGTCCAACTTTAAAATATAGGATAGTTTTTATCTCGATTATTGACCTCAGTATTTATTATTGCGAATTAAACGTTTGTCATAAGACAGTGGTTTGTAAATTCCATAAGTTTCTAACAGATGGCGGTGTGTTAATTTATCGAATCATCCAGTAGATGGCGTTGTGTTTCGATTTAGTTATGCTACAGTCTGTTCCACGCCATATTTGTGTTTCATGAATTTTTATTGTGCTGTGTATTGTGTTATAATTATACTATATTGTTGTGCATCGTTTGTGTGTTATTATACGTAACGACAAATTAATTACACACATGAATAATACATTGAAGAAAACGTTACGATAAATTCAGAAACGTGTTTCTTGCTTCTCATTTTTCTTCTTTTCGTTAGGGAGAGTCCATAAACTATGTGGCTCGGTATAAAAGGGGGGGGGAGGATTGGTTGGAAAGCTACGCTGGCCTACGTGGGGGAGAGGGGTTTTCAGAGCCAGGCCACGTAGCTTTTCGTTCACATTATTTGTCACAGTTAAAATGAGGTACAGAACACACAACAGCATGTAAATATTTATTTTCGCCATTTTAATTATTACCGTATGTAATTTACGATAGTCTGCCAAGAGAAAACATTACAAAATGTTTTCTGGAATCAATCGGGAAAACTGCTATGTGGGAAGGGGGGGGGGAGTTCACAGGAGGCCAAAATTGAGCTACGTAGTTTATCGACGCTTCCTTATGGTCAACCCTCCAGTACTCCTTCATTATTGCACTGTGTTTTCTCTCCTCTCTACCTTGGAATCCTGCCATATTCGAAATCTGCTTTCGAATTTTTTTTTCTTTCCATACTGTTTATTGATATTATTTCGTACAGCAATGCGTGACCGGGAGAGTGTGTTCCTGGCTCAGTAATCGTGCTATTTTGGCATCAAAAAATGTTGACGTCGACGAAATTAACTGTTGCCAGGTGATCTAATGTCTTTTAAATCAATAGACACAATTGTATATGAAAATGAAGCCGTAAATTTTCCAACTGAGTTTTTAAAGTCTTTGGATATAACAGGAATGCCACCACACAATCTTCGGTTAAAGATTGGTTTACTGATTATTCTTCTTCGTAATTTGAATCCACCTAGATCATGCAACGGTACACGTTTGGTCATCAAAAGGATCACAGGAAATGTTCTTGAAGCAACTATTTTGACTGGAAAGTTTCAAGGAGAAATTGTCCTGTTGCCACGTATTCCAATGATACCGTCAGAATCTCCAGTACCATTTAAAAGGCTTCAATTTCCGATTCGTTTGGCTTTCGCTATAACGATAAATAAGTCTCAAGGCCAAACAATGTCCGTATGCGGCTTGGACTTGGAAAATTCGTGTTTCTCCTATGGGTAGCTATGCCTGCTCACGAGTGGGGAGACCGTCAAATCTATTTGTATTAGCAAAAGACAGGCTAACCAAAAATATTGTTCACCAATTAGTGCTTAAATAAATTAGAATTATAAATTGCAATAATTTAAAATAGTTAAAATAATTGTTAAAAATCAACTTCATCTACCTCATTTATAAAACTGAAATTTTAATAAATAAATAATTTTTTATATAAATATCATTTTCTTATATATTTTCAATTAAGTAATTTGTAATAAAATGTAAATTAAAACTTTTTATGTTCGTTTGTCCTTAATTTAAAGTCTCTGAAACTCTTTACCAATTACTTTTGAATTTTCAAATCGACTAAAACGTTTTTGTCTTTATTAGTGAATATTAATTTGACTACATTGGGAAGTTTAGACTAACATTCATCCAACGTAAGTACTATAACTACTGAGTCACAGCTACGCGTGACAGGGTCAGCTAGTAATTAGTATAATTTTAATTAATCTAGGTACAAAATTGTATGCCTAAAACTACTTAAAAATATGGAGTTATTGATTTGGCTTTAAATGAAAACTAGACGACCCGTGCAAAAATTTCGCTAATACAATACGATGAATAGTGAGGTTGGCTGCTTGTAGTATAATGATAAGAAGACCCGCCTCTGCCATTTATCGATTTCGATTAGCTATCGAAGAAGATAAATGGCTCGTAATTAAAAAGCAAAACCAAACACGTCGTAGAAATAATATTGACACTTTTAACCTTTAAGGGTCAAATTCCAAAAATTTCCTTTTATAAAATATGGTGTGACCAAAGCGGACACCTTGGTCTTATCGATTTTTGCGAGGCATTAACTGAGGTAAAAAAAAAAAAAAAAAGTTTTAGAAATGATGATATTTTTGCCCCTTAAGGGTCGAATTTGGAGAAATTCTTTCTTAAAATATGATGTGACTAGAGTGAATACTTTAATCTTTAAAACAATTCCTCATTTCTCGATTTCGATTAGGTATCAAGGGAGATAAATAGCTCGTGACAGAAAAACGCGTTGTAGAATTATTAATACTTTTGTCATTCTAGGGTCGGATTTCGAAAAATTACTTTCAAGGTGTGCCGAAAGCGAAGGCCTTATTCTTTAAAACGATACCTCTTTTATTAATTTTGTTTAACTATAAAGGGAGATAATTGCCTCGAGACACAAAAACACGTTTTAGAAATACTAATATTTTCTCCATTTAAGGGTTAAATTCAGAAAGAAAAAAAAAAAAAACATTCTTAAAATATGATGTGACCACAGCGGAGATAGAATGATACCTCATTTATATATTTCGGTTTGATATTAATGGAGATAAAAAAATTCAAAAAATTTCTTTCTTAATATCTGATGTCACCAAAGCGAAGACATTTCTCTTCATAATCATACTTCATTTGTCGATTTCGGTTAGGTATCCAGGGAGTTAAATTGCTCGAGACACAAAAAACGCATTTAGAAATTCTGGAATTTTTTACCTTTAAGGATTAAATTCAGGAAAATTCCAGTTTTAAAATATAATGTGATCATAGCGGAGGCCTTAATCTAGAATGCCGAGCGTTGTGGTATAACGGTTAACGTTCTGGCCTCGCATTCGGGAGGACGCCGGTTCGAATCCCCGTCCGGGCATCCAGATTCGGGTTTTCCATGGTTTCCCAGATCACTCCAAGCAAATGCCGCGATGCTTCCTTCAATAGGCCATCGCCAAATTCCTTCCCATTCCTTGTCCCCCCATCCTTCCCCGTCTCTAAAGACCTCGCTCTTAAGAGACGTTAAGCAGTTAATATATATATTCTAAGGATAAATATATATTTATCTTTAGAATGATACCTCATTTATCTATTTCGGTTTGATATTAATGGAGATAAATGGCTGGTGACACAATAATGCGTTGTAGAACCATTGATACTTTTTCCCTTTAAAGGTTGAATTCCAAAACATTTCATTCTTAATATATGATGTCACCAATGCAGAGACATTTACTCTTCATAATCCTACTTCAATTATCGATTTCGGTTAGGTATCGAGGGAGATAATGGGTCGAGACTCAAAAAACGCATTTTAGAAATATTGACATTTTTTACTTTTAAACATTAGTTTCTTAAAATATGATATCACAAAAGCGGATTCTAAAGGTTTAAGATGATAAGTCAATTATCGATTTCGGTTCGGTATGAAGGGAGATAATGGCTTGTGACAACAACAAAAAAAACCTTATAAAATAATATATACTACTAGACGACCCGTGCGAAAATTTCGCGAATAAAATACGACGAATAGTGAGGTTGAATGCTTGTAATATAATGAATACTAGAACCGTAGTTTTGTAGCAAATATTTTTTTTAGTGTAATAGGTACACAGCAAAATACTCACAACATATTATGAAACAGTTAGGAAAATTTAAAACACACTTTATTTATGACAAACTGTCACTGACCTTGGTAGAATAAAACCAACCTTAACAAACTGCACACAACATATCAACATCTCTGTGATATTTGTTGCTGAGCGAATAAAATGATTACTTTGGAATTGTATATCAAAACGACAGTGTTTCCGTAAAAGAAAAAAAATATATACGAAAAACTACTTATTGAATAAAAAAAAGTTTATTGACTTCTCTGTGATATCCGCTGCTGAAATCTGGGGACTTGGTGCTGAACAGTCTCATACGCGCTACAACTTTTAGCACCAAATTCTGAACATTTTTTTCTTAATTTATGATTTTACCTAGCTGGAGACCTTAATTTTTAAAACGATATGTCGTTTGTCGATTTCAGCTAGGTATCGAAGAAGATAAATGGCATATAATAAAAACAAAAATTTTAAAAATCAACACGTTCTATAACTAATATGATACTTTTGCCCTTTAACGGTCGAATTACAAAAAATTTCTTTTATAAAATATGGTGTGACCAAAGCAGCCACCTTGGTCATTAAAATGATACCCCATTTATCGATTTAGGTTAGTTATCAAGCAAGGTAAAAAAAAAAGTTTTGAGAAATGATGTTATTTTTGCCCCTTAAGGGTGTAATTTGGAGAAAGTTTTTTCTTAAAATATGATGTGCCGATAGTGGATAATTTAATATTTAAATCGATACATCATTTATTGATTTCTATTAGGTATCAAGGGAAATAAATAGCTCAAGACAGAAAAATGCGTTGTAAAAATATTAATACTTTTGCCCTCTAAGGTTAGAATTTTTAAAAATTTCTTTCTTAAAATGTGGTAACGGAACCGAAGACATTATGAAGACCTTAATCTTTTAAATGATACCTCGTTTATCAATTTTGTTTAATTGTCAACGGAGGTAAATGACTTGAGACACAAAAAACGCATTTTAGAAATACTGATATTTATGCCCTTTAAGGGTCGAATAACGAAAAATTATTTATTAAAATATAATGGGACTATGGCGGAGACCTTAATCTTTACTATGATACCTCATTTATCTATATCGGTTATATATCAAGGGAGATAAATGGCTCGTGACACAAAAATGCATTATAGTAAAATTTATACTTTTCCCTTTAATGGTTGAATTCCAAAAACATTCTTTCTTAAAATATGATTTCAAAGAGCTGAGACATTAATCCTCATAACCCTACTTGATTTATGGATTTTGGTTAGATATCCAGGGAGATAAATAGCTCAAGACATAAAAAACGAATTTTAGAAAAATTGACAGTTTTGCCCTTTAAGGGTCCAATTACGAATAATTCCTTTCTTAAAATATAATGTTACCACGGCAGAAACCTTATTCGTTAATATGATACCTCATTTATCTATATAGGTTAGATATTAAGGGAGATAAATCGCTCGTGACACAAAAATATGTTATTGAAAAATTTAAACTTTTTCCCTTTAAGGGTTGAATTCCAAAAACATTCTTTCTTAAAATATTATGTCACAAAGCTGAGACATTACTCCTCATAATCCTACTTTATTTATCGATTTTGGTTAGATATCCAGGGAGATAAATGGCTCGAGATACAAAAAACGCATTTTAGAATAATTGACATTTTTGCCTTTTAAGGGTCGAATTACGAAAAATTCCTGTGTTAAAATGTAATGTTACCACGGCGGAAACCTTAGTCTTTAATACGATATGTCATTTATTTATATCGATTAGATATGAAGGGAGATAAATCACTCGTGACACAAAAATGCGTTATTGAAAAATTTATACATTTTCCCTTTAAGGGTTGAATTCCAAAAACATTCTTTCTTAATATATCATGTCACAAAGCTGAGACATTACTCCTCATAATCATTCTTCATTTATCGATTTTGGTTAGATATCCAGGGAGATAAATGGCTCGAGATACAAAAAACGCATTTTAGAAAAATCAACATTTTTGCTGTTTAAGGGTCGAAAAACGAAAAATTCTTTTCTTGAAATATAATGTTACCACGGCGGAGACCTCGATCTTTAATATGATACTTCATTTATCTATATCGGTTAGATATTAAGAGAGATAAATCGCTCGTGACACAATTACGCATTGCAAACATATTGATACTTTTGCCCTTTAAGGGTCCAATTCCGAAAAATATCTGTCTTAATATATGACGTCACTAAAGTGGAGATCTTAATCTTTAAAATGATACTACATTAAACGCTTTCATATACGTATCCAGGGAGATAAATGACTCGTAACACAGAAAACAGCACTTTAGAAAGATTGACATTTTTGCCCTTTAAGGGTCGAATTCCGAAAACTTCGTTTCTTAAAATATGATTTGACCAAAGTGGAGACCGTAAGCTTTAAAATGACACCTCATTCATTGATTTCGGTTAAGTATGAAAGAAGATACAGGCTTGTGACAAAAATTTACCTTATAGAAATAATATATATGATACTACCCCTGCGAAAATTTCGCTACTAAAATGCGATGAATAGTGAGGCTGAATGCTTGTAACATAATGAAAAGTAGAACCGCACTTTTGTAGCAAATATTTATTTGTTTAGTGTAATAGGTACGCATCAAAACATATTACGAAGTTAAATTTTTTTAAACAAACTGTATGTAAGACCAACTGTCACTGACATTAACAGAACGTGATCAACCTAAACAGAATGCTCACAGCATATCAACATTTCTGTGATATGTGTTGCTGTGAGAATAAAATGTTTACATTGAAATTGTATAGCAAAACAAAAATGTTTCTGTAACAGAAAAAAATATCCGAAAAGCTATTTATTGAATATATATATATATATATAAACAGTTTATTGACATCTCCGTGATATCTGCTGCTGCAATCTAGGGACTTGGCTCTGAACTGTTTCATACGGGCGACCACTTTAAGCATCAAATTCCGAAAAAGTCTTTTTTGATTTATGAATTTAACTAATTGGAGACCTTAATCTTTAAAACGATATTTCATTTATCGATTTCAGTTAGGTATCGGAGATAAATGACTCGTAATATAAAAGAAAACACGTTGTAGTAATAATGTTCATACTTTTGCCCTTTTGAGGGTCTGATTAAAAAAAAATCTTTTATAAAATATGGTAAGGCTTGAATTCCCGAAAAAGTGCTTTCATAAAATATGATTTGACCAAAGTGGAGACCATAAGTTTTAAAATGACACCTCATTCATTGATTTCGGCTAAGCATGAAGGGAGATAATGGCTTGTGACATAAAACATCTTATAGAAATAATATATGTGATGGTGATTTAATACACGAGACTAATTTAAATTGCAAAATATTTTATTTTAAATACTAGGATATGTTAGGTAAAAAGATTGAAACTTATTCTTTTTAAAAAAATAGTATTACTGTATTGAAGCTAACAGAATAATATGTATTTGACTTGCCAAAGCTAAAACTCTAAAAAAATAATTAACAAGTTAATGTATGAGGCAAATTATCCTAGTTTAATTAGAGCTGTTCCTGTTAAATTTTATTGTTTTTTTTATTATTGCTAAATAAATATAATAGTATATAATTTTGATAAACTGGTTTGCTCAACACCTGGTTTGATACAATATTTTATATAATTCTAATAAATAAATATGAAAAAAATTGTTTATACTTTTCGTAAAGGTGTAATTTATATCAACACTACAACGTATAAATAAAACAAAATAACAATTCAAAGCTTTCATGTTATGGATCCTTTGAGTCAGTGTTCCACGATATTTAATCACTTTTGAACCTTCCGCTTCGGCTGCGGCTGAAGGTTGTGACAAGAGCCGAACAATCGTCATTGGCTTCGGCCAAAAAACAACCTTCAGTCGGACACTACCGCCGACCGGAACTTACAATATTACCATCAGATGTTTGCAACATGGCATCTAATGGTCATGAGTAGTGTTCGGATCCTTAGGAAAAGTCATATTATTTTCCTGGCATCTTTTTGAGCTGAAATGCTGACGTAAGCACCGATTCAACGTTTCTGATTGTGTGTAAATGTATTTTATATTGCATCTAAATGCATAATTTCGGTCGTATTAAAATAATATTTATGGTCATATTTTGAGGAAAAATCTGGTAATTTTTAATAGAAGTTATAGATGAGAAGAAATTAAGATAATTATTCACAGAAATGTACTCCAGTTATACAGTGCAACAAGAAACAAAACTAATTGTCACTGAATTGGTCAGAATTCACCAGTCAAGTTTTAAAGTTACAAATGAATGTCACTCTATAAAAGTTAGTGTTCCGCACGCCTTTTAATTTCGACAATGCAGCAGCAGCAGCAGCATGACGAACGAAGCTTCTTACTGCTGGAATATGGTGGTGTAGTTTGGGATCCACATTTTGGGTATCAAATACAGGAGCTGGAGGGGGTGCAGAGGAGGGCTGCCAGGTTTGTCTTTGGAAACTACCTCAGAACACAATTGATAACTAATATGATAAATGAGCTGGAGTGGGATTCATTGGAGGATAGAAGGAGGGTGAAGAGAGTCATGGGAGTGTACAAAGCCTATACTGGTGATGAAGTGTGGAAAGATATTGGTGGGAAAATTAAGAGGAGTGCTTGGAAGGGTAAGGTTGACCACGACCACAAGCTGGCACTTGATTTCAGGCATAAGGGTGTGGGAAAATTTTCTTTCGTAAGAAAGGGTGTGAGGAACTGGAATAAATTGCCAAGATAATTGATGAATAACTGAAAGAATTTAAAATTTATAGAGGTCAAAAGTAAGTTGGGAGGGGGTGTAGGAGATTGTCACCGGAGCGGGCGCTCCATCGCTATTTTATTAATTATAATATAAAAAAAGTGTTTTATAATTGCCAGGTATGGAGCACTCATTACTCGGCAATCCTGTCGGATATAGGGATCCTACAGTTTATCACGTAATTCGAACCAGGGATCGTCCTCGTGTGCATCACATAAACAAACAAATCTTTACCAGAGGTAAAAGTCAGTTCTAAGAACAGCAGAACAGTTCTATCAGCAAAAAAAAAAATAAAAAAAAAAAAAAAATATATATATATATATATATATATATATATATATATATAGTTAAACAGAAGTGAACGTTGATAATATCCCTACAGCAGTAATATGGATTTACGAAGTGTGATAAAAAAATACGGTGAATAAATTTTTATGGCAGTAACTGCTGAAACTACATCCATTTGTTGTAATTTCAGCAGTTACTGCCATAAAAATTTGTTGTAATAATAGCTGATGGCTGTATAGTGCCATTTGGCGCTTCAGGCCAAATAAAATAAATAAATAATCAAATTTGTTGTAATACGATCTTTTGCTTGATTCGTTGAGAGCTTCATCGTCAAGTCTGAGTTGTTAGTCAGCTTCCAGAGCCACTGGAGTGAAGTTTCTGTCGCGCATCATGGGTTTTGAACAACGAGTTTAACTTTTATCTCAAGTTGAAAAAAAGTGCCAAAGAAGCTCATGAAATGTTAAAATGAGTGTATGGCGATAATGTGGTAATTATGAATGCTGTTTTCAAGTGGTATGAGTGATTTAAAAGCGGAAATGAGTCGGTTGAAGACGAGCAACGGACCATCGACCTCAAAAACCGACGAAAACTAGTGAAAAGGCGACTGGTTATTCGAGAGCTTAACGTTTCGTGTGGTCCGTGCAAAGCATTTTAACTGATAATTTGCAAATGAGGCGAATGTTCCCAGATTTTTGACTGACGAATATAAGGAATGTCGGGTTTCAGTTTGCACAGAACTGAAGAAGGATCGTCTTCATGCAGATCCGGACTTCGTGGCCCGGAGACGAAAATTTCAGAGTTTCCAATAAAAAATCAGTAACTCCCCTCAGTCAAAGTCGAGCATAAAGGTCAAACTCATTTATTTTTTTTTCGATAATGAAGGCATAGTGCGATCAGAGTTCGTTCCAAGGGGAACAATATCCGAATTTTACAAGGGCGCACTGCAACGTTTTCGAAATGATGAACGAAGAAAGAGACCAGAAAAATGGGCCAATGGCTTCCTTCCTTCCCACATGTCGATTCTGATTCGCGAGTTTTTGACCAGTAAAGTGTTCCCGTGTATCAACATCCGCCTTAGTCATTAGGTTTAGCACCACGCGACTTCTGGCTCTTCCCAGAAATAAAAAGTGTTCTAAAAGGAAGACGTTTTGAAAAGATTTCCCTCGCTGCTGAAATGACCAAGACACAGCAGCTGAACTCCCTTCCGAAAGAAGCCTTCCAGAAATGCTTACATTCGTGGATTCAATGTTGGGACAAGTGTATCGCTAGCCAAGGACAGTACTTTGAAAGAAATTTATTGAAATTCTATGTAAGCTATCTACTTTGATTGTAATTAAATTATTCAACGTATTATTTGATTACACCTCTTAGTTACTAGTAAGAATTTGTTTGTATTGTCTATTTATCCGCAAAGATGACTACGATGTGAAATTTAATATTATATCATGCAAGAATATAATTTTAACAATATTTTCTGGCTTACTATTTACATCTTGATAAAATTAATTAGTTTTTTATAAATCAGTTGGGTTGACGAAAAGTGGAATACTGACGGGACAAACTAACTGAAATCAATTACTGTTGCATATAATTGATATGTATAAATTTTACATCTGCAGTCTATGAAACACCAATTTCAGTGTCTGGAATGGCTAGCTGCAGCAGAATAAACAATGATAAGGATTGAAACTTAAATTAAATGTACCATTGCCAAAGTGAGTATCAGCTGCTGCAAGAATTTGTCCCATATTCGTAAGAGCTTGGCGAGTTTCAGCTGCTGTTCCACCAATGCAACTAGTTGATTGGTGTTCCTATCTGCTCCAAGTACTCCAGACAAATACACGGTATTTCCAACACGTATTGCCTGGCTGTAAAAAAAAAAAAAAAATACATATGTAGGCCCGATATATATATATATATATATATATATATGTAAGGGTAATTAGATGACCAGGGAAACTGCCACCGGAGTGTTAGCTCCATGGCAATTAAATTAATAATAATAATGTATAACATATATTGTAAATTGGGAAAAAAACCTAAATTTCTATTACATGAGAGATTGCGGAGTTTAGTTTAGCATATACAGCATAGTTTATTTATTTACAGTACCTTCAGAAGATAATTTCATTGTTTATGGGATAAACAATTTCTGTACAATATAGGATCTGTTTTGAATAACGTATGTAAGCACCTTAGAATTTTGGCAAATTCTAGTTTTGCTTAGGCGGGACTTAGAAATTTCGAGAAGTACAGTTTTCAACTTTAAGTAATTTTCCCTGTAATCTTGCTCACAGTTGTAATTCATTATAAAAATCATTTTAAAGTGTAATTATCATATCTGGAAACGTTTGGTTTAAGAGTTATTCCCGTTTGTTCAAGTTTTGAAACACGCGATCAGAATAGTGAAATTCTAAGTCTTGCAATAACTTTAAATCCAGTAAAGCTACAACCGATCTTTTATCACCAGCTGTAGTCAGCACTATCCCCGATATTTTGGCAATAAAATTAAGTAATTCAGCAAAGTCTAATTAGTGATTTTAATTAAGAGAAAATAATGAGCTTTTTTTTATTAAAAGAGATATCAATTTAAATTTTACATCAGCAGATAGCCCTAATTAAGACGATTTCATACATATATGGGTTTTCATAAAAAGTTTAAGCATTTGTCCGGTAATTAAGTTTTTGTAAAATAGATTGTCGCGGATTGTTGTGCATGCGCGTAAAAAGTTCTAGAACACTTAGGGATTTTACCCAAATTTGAATGTATCACTACGCGGAGTCTTAAACAGCTAAAACATTAAAATTAATTACTCTAAATTTCTCAAGAGACTGCCGTCGGACTTCTAGTGGATAAGTCCAGATACTATCAAAGTTTAAACATTTTAATAGTCGGGATCGTCAAATAAATTTCGTACTCTTTGAGCTACGCGGAGGAAAAAGATGTGATACATTTGCTGACGTCACTGGTTCTCGTGGTTTCGATAAAAGAGCCGGTCTGTTCTTGCCGGGGGTCTGTTCCGGTCTGTCTGTTCCTGCCTGGCGTCTGTTTCGGTCTGTCGTTCGTCGCGCTGGTTGTAGCTCGCCATGCTGGCTAGTTCAACCATGTTGGGTCGTGTCGGGTTATATAGTAACTAACATGAACTTTTAAATTTGTTAAAGGGGTCTCGGTCGGTCAAGTTTCTCTCCACAACGTGCAATTTTTGGAAAAGAGAGTTCGATATGCCTGCTCAACTGTAAATGCTATTTTGAACTATTGACTTTGAAAATAAAACTTTGGATTTTTCTAACAGTGAACTTGTGTGCTTCAGTTGTTAGCATAAAACCCTTTTCTCTATTTGTGGGTAACAAATATAGTGGCGACCTAAGCATTCAGTTGAGTCATCCTGGCTACATGGTCAAATTAAAATTAAATCAAATCAAAATTATTAAGCAAGTATTATTGAGAACTGTGAGTCTACAAGAGTGTAAGTTAAGGCACTTAGGCGATACTATAGCCCCGGTATGCGGCCTTTGTCCTTACACGTAGTGGCTTCTTTTGGATAGCTTGAGAAGAATTTTGAAATGCGGTCAGCAGCGTGATGTGAAAATTTGAGGCGTGAGACTAGAAACTTGCATATCGGTAAATAAAAGTGGAAAATAAACGATTTGATATCTGTAAATTATGTTAGTTTTTCATCCAGAGACAAATCTAGCAGGTAAAAATACGTATTTCATTGATAGTAATTTTTATCTAAATGTCCATATTTTGAAACTCTTTACTCGATAAATAAATAAGCCGTCGCTATAATGTACAATTATTCTTAAACAATATCACCGAAGGAACGTGTGTACAAATTTTTATGCCAATGGGACAATTCATTCTGAGGTGGTTCGCATTAAGGTGGGTCCTATGCTAATACGGTACAATGATTGTGCCATAAATAGAACTGAAATTAAGAAATAACATGTGCTAGAAATTCTATATTTATGTTGCTTGTATCAATTATTGCTATTGATTAATAAAATCCAGTTATACACGGGAAGCCAGTCGTAATAAAACACGGTATTTAATATAATTATAAATATTTATACCAGTTATTATTTTGAGGGATATAAATCAATGCACCTGTGTGTGATCCTTATTATACACGTACAAGTCATTTATAATAGTGTTCACGAAGGAGCTTACCTATACGGAGCTACGGGCCTGGGCGCTAAAGGCGTGCAAATAACTTTCTGCCGGGCGTGGACATACTGGCAGCCTGTATCCTCGGCAGCAGGAGCCGAACTGACTGTAGCAAGGTCCGCAGCTTGATTGCCTTCTCGTCTCGGAAGAGTTTAGTTACTATGGCAACCCACCAAGACCACAATGAATTCACATCGGCACGCTATTGACATTAATATAGTCGAACTTTACGACGCTGGAAGAAAATAAACAAATCCCTAATGACACACACACACACACTATACGGCGAACATTTACAAGAAACAAGGAATAAACATCGCACATAGAATACAAAATATAAAACTCAGACAATAAAAATTCCACAATCTGGCTTATACGAACTAGTAGTCGGAGATTAGCTCCATCGCAGCTAAATTAAATAAAATTCTAAATGGTGCGAGACTTTCGTTTTAACGGACCAGAAATTCCGTATAGGCTGTTTGAGGCTGTATAGTTGTTAAAGCTGTTTTGGTTTCTAAACGTATGATATTGTAGTCAGTTTTGCTTTCTCTTGAGTTTTTTTAACAGCTTTTACATAGCATGACGGCATGCATCTGTTTCCGGCACCAGGTTAGTATTTTGGACCTGTGATCTAGCATCTCAGTAAAACTGAACCAGATACTACTTTGTCAAATGTCGACGAACAATTGTGGTTTCTGACACTAATAAGTAAAATGATCAGTTAACGTTCCAGAGATATTCGAATATCTGTACAGTATTATCTCCGATTTTCTATCACGGCGTCTGTCATTGTCTGAATCACATAAATACACTATTTTAGCTGTGAAGTTTCATTCTCTTAATGTGTTCAATTTTGGTATTTATGTGTGTTTTTTTTAAGTAGTGGATAACACTGTTATAACCGTGGCACCCCAAATTGATGATATGTAATTCGATTTTTCTCGTCGAGATAAATAAAAAGACCGTATTTTTTTTTTTTTTTTTTTTTTTTTTTTGATGTCTCACTTAGTTTTCGAGATGTTGGCAATTAAAAATTAGTTATAGCTATAGGTTTTTTGTACCTTTCCGATGTTATTTCGATTTCTCTCGTCGAATTACATTAGAATCCATCTTTAAATTTGGCTTTGGCGAAATTTTTCTTCTGGTCCAGGCAGCATTTCAACCTAACAAACTCATTTTTGATAATGTACGATATGTCGAATATTAAATGAGATATCAAAAATAAGTATTCTTTAATTTTGTTTGTCTTGTCTACTAACGTAGGAATCCATTATCAAATTTCAGCTCCACAGTTACCGTAGAATCGTAGTGTAACGGAAGATTTTTTAATCGGGTGTGAGGGGATATTCTTCCCACATTTCCGCATTTTTAATTTAATTCGTGGCAACTTTTTCCAAAGAAGGAGAGTGCAAAACGTGAAAAGGACATTATAAGGAAGCAGTTAATACAAATTTCAGCAGGTCAGTACCAGTTTTGGGATGACGGAGAATATGCCCTCCCATCCTTTTAATCAATCAAACACTGTTTTTAAATTAAATAATTTAAAAACTGTTATTAACAAATCGTTTTTCAATTAAAAACACTTAAGAAGCAATCGCGGAAAAATTGCCAACAACCAAGTTACCAACCTCTAGAGACATTTTGTTTCAGAAGATTGTATAATGACTGGTAAAACAAAAAGAACATACATTTGTTGACAATAATATCTAAAACTTTTTTTTAAAAAAAAAAAGTATGTCTTTGTCATCCGTGTCATGTAAAAACTATACCAGCAAATTAGAAACGTGCCCCGAAATGATGTTCGTGTTTGAGAAAAAAGTAACTTTTCCGGTTTGAGGTACGAGAAACAAAAAACATGGCAATCATTGGGTACTGCCGACAGAAGTGAAAACTTAAAACTATTAATATCATATGCACAAGACGCCATACTTACAGCTACAGATATACTAAGTAATAACAAATAATTCCGTGTGGTTGTAATGAACTATGACCGGGTTCCTAGTGGCTGCGCATTCCGCCCGTCTTAGCCGCCTTAATCTAATCCGGTAGTCCTACCAGGTACAGAGGACCTACAGTTTAACGTGGAATCCAAACCAAGGAAGCATTATGGAGTGCTCACATTACAGAGGAAGCTACGCCAGATGTGAAGGTCGGGTTAATAGTTTACGAAAAAACCCCGCCGAGACAGCGGGGACTTTTCATTCAACAGTCAGACACCTTAACCACTGAGCCACCAGACCGCAACAGATATGCTATTAACATTAGCATGTTGGTAATGCGAACTCATAAGATTTTTACCCATCCAAAAATTGTCCAAGGCGCCTACAGAAGTTTTCACTTCAAAAACTAAAAATCTAACTTAATTCACAACCCAACGGTTCGTCGAATCTTCCCGAAGGAGAAGTACCAAGCTATTGAGTCAGAGGCAAGAAGGCTAATTCCTTTCTCCAGGGGCCTACCACGGAACATCCCGGCGTAGCTCATATAATCAAATACAACTCATAAAAAACTGTCGGTTTTTATGAGCAACGGTGACAGAAATTAAGATGAAGGGGGAAAGGAGGAGAGGGTTTAGGTCTCTATGTTTTCAATATTTTTTTAAAGTAAATGTATGCAAAATTCCATCAAAATCGGATAAAAACTGTGCGTTTGAATAAAGATTTTGCACAAAAAAACGTCCTGCGCGCAATAGGTGGCCGTGACGGCTACGATCTGACGCGCAACAGGTGGCTTCATGCGAACTCATAGATTTTCCCCCGGCCAAACATCGCGTAACGTGACTATAGAAGTTTTCTATTAAATAATAATAATAATAATAAACTTAAAAAAACACAGAAACTTCCAAATGTTTAATTTTATCTCGCTTTACGTAGTATAAAGGACTGGGAGATTCAAGGAATCATCCACCATGTTTACCACTAGTGAATTGCAGATAAGATGGTGAACCTATTTACTGAAGTGTCAAAAGTCATACTCGTAGTATCGTGTGTGACACCTTTTGCCAAGCGAATTGCTGCAACCTGACGTGGGACTGACTCAAAAAGTCACCGGAAGGCCACTGAGGAAATATTCAGCCATCGTTCCTTTACAGCTGCCCATAATTACGAAAGTGTTGCCGGTGCAGGAAGTTGTTCTTGAACTGATCTTTGCTGGAATTGTCCAGACTGTTCTTCAAACTCATCGTGACGATTCTGGACCATTGTCACGGTTCACTGTCGTTTTCGAAAATCCCGTCGTTGTTTTAGAACATAAAGGCCATGAATGGCTGCAAAAGATTTCCAAGTAGCTGAATATAACCATCTCCAACCAATGGATGGTTTAGTTTTACTCGAGGTCCCAGTCCACGCCATGTAAGCACAGACCATACCAAGATGGAGGCCCCAGCAGCTTGCACAGTGCCTTTATGACAAACTGCGTCCATGCCTTTGGTAGGGTTCGAATGTGGCGCAGACCTCACATCAGCTCTCTGACCACACAACCTTTTCTCAGTCATATAGGGTCCAACCGACAATACCAGGAGAGGTGCTGCAGCCGATGGCGCCGATCATCTTCAGCTAGATCCCATCAACACTAAATTTCGTTGCACTGTCCACACGAACAAGTCTGTCGTACGTCCCAAGTGTTGCTGTTTTTTGACGCAGTGTTGTCTGTCTGTCAACACTGACACCTCGACGTGGAAGTTGCTGGTCTCGGTCATTCAGTAGACGTAGTCAGCCACTGTGTTGTGCAGGGCGGAAGGTAATTACATACTCACGGCTCCGTGAATCGTGAAATGTTGAGTTCACAAAACAATTTCCGAAATGGAATTCCCCATGATTCTAGCGCCAACGACCATTCGGTGTAGAAACTCTGTTAATTCATTTCAACGGCCTAACTACGCCAGAAAAACTTTCACATCACTCACGAGAGTACAAACGAAAGGTAGTCTCAATGTGATCTGACATTCTCAACAATATTTACTCCGTAGGGGGTGTGTTATTGGTCAAATATGGTGACTTCGTGGGTAGGTGTCCTGGAAGGTTGTCGTCCTGGACCCATGAACACAATCTTTGTAATGGAAAATCCTGAACACTTTTGAATCAGTTCTCACAGACATAGCCAGGAAAAAATTAACATCAACAAAGAAGGTCTTACTTCTCGAATTCCTCTCCTTACTATTTTTTTCTCTAGAACCTACTCAGTTTTCTGTTGATGTGAGACATAAGCAATTTTTTTTAAAAATAAGAAGAGAATTACAGTAATGTGATCATTTATCTTCAGTAGTTACACACACACAGCTGTTTAACACACTATGAGAGTTAAATACACTATCATTGTGATTTCTTTTCTCTTGAACTTATTTTAAA